>CM042836.1:145915398-147115398 GCA_023653725.1 Bungarus multicinctus | reverse complement strand
GTCACAATGCATTCTCAACCAAAGTCTCCAATGTTGGCTACAGACCATTTTCCCCAATCTCTACCTCTTTTGGGCATGTATGTGACATGAAATTTATATGAACTTCATCAAAAAGATCTTTTATCTCCTTCTGTATTTAATTTGATATTGCCCTGACCTATTAGGTATTAAAAGAACTGGAATTGAATAAAAAAAATTGTTTTACATGCTGCAATAATTTATATTCAATTCCCATCTCTTTTGTCATTGGTAATTTAGTTATTGGTAATTATGAATGTTATTAATTATGAATGTTCTATACTAAAATAGTGCAACACTTTGATTATTCAACTAATTGAAGTAGTTCTCATGTACTTCCTATAAGCTCTGATGTGATTATGAAAATCTTTAAAAGGTGGGGTTTTATTTGTTATTTGAATTCTTTTAACTATCTTGGAGTAATTATCTCAAGTAATTATCCCAAAGAAAATATCTTTGTTTACATATGAAAATATTTGAACTGTTTTATTAATATCGGTAGTTAAAATTCCAAAGACCTCATGAAAAGAATATTAATGTTATACAATATTGCTATTCAAATGATAGTAATAACTTGATACGATATTAAGCAAGTTTTTGCATAAAGGACTAACCGCTAGGTATTTAAAAATATATCAGCTGTGATTATCATACAGTGATGGAATTTTTTCAGCTTTAACATTTTAAACTCAAGTTTTGAATTTTAAAAGTTTTTGAATTTTAATTTTTATTCATATTCTCTAAGAAATCCAAGTAACTAGAACCGCAAATAATTCTAGACAAAATTAGAAAAGTATATTCAGAACTTTGGTTTGATGAAACCTAGTAAGTGTATATTTTGTGATACAAATCCTGCCTGGCACTATCCAACATAAAATGTGTCTAATCCTCAGCCTGGCTATGATTGAAAGAGCTCTGAAAACTGGCTGTCTCTCCAGCAGTATTTAGGGTGGTGGCTAAACCCTCTGCCTGTTTTTTAATGATTGTTTCTCTTCAGCCTTTAGGTTTTTAATTGTATTTATGATTGCTTTTACTATACTTTGCAGAGTTGTTGCAGAGTTGGGCAATCTTATATATTAAAAAAAAAAATCTCTACACCCAAATGTAAAACTTCTGTTAAAAACTGTGTTTAAATATATAGGTGAAGATTCTCTTTTTAATGAGAAGAGAAGTAATAGGCTCTGTCCAGAATCAAAGAGATTACAAAAAGGTAGAATACTTGGGTACGTTCCAGCTTGAAGAAACAACTGAACCTTTTTGTTTTTAATTGAAAACGTGGTCTTTTAGGACTGTAAACATTTTCAAAGAACTGTTGTCGCAGAGAAGCAGTGACTGGAAAATCTATATAAGCACTGTTGTCATAATGGATTCCCAGAGGGATTACTTTAATCTAGGGAATCCATTAAAGACATGGCCATGACTTAAAAAAACCTCCTCTGCTTCCCCCCCCCCTTCTTTTCCTCTAGACGCATTCATCAAACTCAATATTAGCCTGTCATATTATCTGCAAAGCTTGTTGAAGGACTGAAAGAAAACATTTGATATTGCCTTGTGAACTGTTACATGTTGTTATCGGGACCAAGGCATGAATGATCCAGTAATAAAGACAGAGTAGATAATAATTCCCTTCCATAGGAAATGTAGCCCAAGTACTTCACATACAGCAGGCAAGGCATGGGATGCAAAACTGCGTAAGGGAAAGCAAGGATAAACACATCAAGAAATGTTTGCCTTGCAAGGTAATCCAAGCCAGAATAACAACCAAGAGTACGAGCTCTACTTTTATTGTAAGGTTACATTTACAGAATCTTAACAGAATCTTAACAGAATCTTGCAAGTCTGAAGGAACCCCTTCACTTTTCCTCTCCCTGAAACTAAGAAAGTTCTCTTCTGGGATGCTTTCCTCACCCTCCTGCTTCAGACCCAGTCTTTATTTATCAGATCATTGTCTAAAGGTAAACTGTAGCTCTTCCTTCTGCCTCTCAGGGTCATTCCCACATTTCCATTACAGTTGAAATACAGGTACAACCACAATTGGGCCTAAAATTTCTGTTTGTCAGTGAGACATTTGTTAATTGAGTTTTGCCCCATTTTATGACCTTTCTTGCCACAGTTGTTAAGTGAATCGCTGCAATTGATTAATTAGTAACCTGATTGTTAAGTGAATCTGGCTTCCCCACTGACTTTGCTTGCCAGATGGTTGCAAAAGGCAATCATGCGGCCTTGGTACACAAAAAGAGTCATAAATATGAACTAATTGCCAAGCACCTGAATTTTGATCACATGTTCATAGGGATGCTGCAAAAGTCATAACTGTGAAAAGTCACATTTTTCAGTGCCGCTGTAACTTTGGTCACTAAATGAACTGGTCGAAGATGACCTGAGGGTTTTCTCACAACCCTCCTCTCCTATGACCTGAGGGTTTTCTCACAACCCTCCTCTCCTATAAGGTCAGCAAGCCTTTCTGCATTCAGTGCTTTTTTTCGATTTCCAAATCCTTGAAATTAGATTTTCCAGGCGGACAAATTAAAGCAATGAGAGGGACTCTTATTTCGCAGCCATGCCTAGTTCCTCTCTTCTTGCAACTTCCATTCCTAACATTTTCCAGGTGTAGCGGCTACAAATTGCTGAATATTTGTATGCTCTGGAACAAGGTGGTGGCAACCGCAGTGCTTTGAATTCTATATACCCTAAGACTCTTAACAGATGACCTTTATTTCTTTCATCCTTGAGGGCTGAACAGCAGGCCAATCGGAAGCTGTTAGATCTAAATAGTTGTGTATGAGTTCAGAGATTCCATTCCAGTGCAATTTTATTACTAAACAGTACTGTAAGCTCAACTTACTTGCTTTTGCCAGTATAGCGTTAGAGGACTTTCTGAGGTCACACAGAAGTGGATAAGACTCTTTTTAAAAACTGACCACTTGTAGTTATTTTTCTTAACTGAGAAGGGATTTAAAAAATGGCAAGAAGGAAATGGGAGAGGCCATTGCTCAAGGTCAGAGCATGTATTTTCTATGCAGGTTCATCCCATGATCTTTGCTTCTTTGTTAATTTTATTTATTTGTGGTGTGTGTAATCTGGGCATAATAGTGTGCTCTATCCTTAAAAGGCTTCTGGGAAAGGGCTTGGCCTGCAACTCTAGGGTATTATTTGCAAGTAGTGGGAGAGCTAACAAATCAATGAAGACAACATTGTGAATATTTTTGTTTTATTATTTTATTTATATTCCACCTTTACCATTTTTTATAAAGAACTCAAGGTTACAAGCATGCCTAGTGTTCCCAAAGGTCCATTTTCAAGAGGCAATTGAACTTCCTTTCTTTTTCCTTGAATGGTGTTTTGCTTCTCATCCAAGAAGCTTCTTACTTATTTTTATTTATTTTATTTATTAAATAGTTTTATTTACCGCCCTTCTCCCGAAGGACTCAGAGCGGTGAACAGCCAACTAAAATATATATAAATTACAAATACAAATACAATTAAAAGAGAATTAAATTATAGGCTGCCATTTAAAAAATTTAAAACCCCCGATTAAAAATAAGCTAAAATTTTCATACCCCAACCAATCAATTCTAAAACCCCTTATTTAAAATCCCATTTGAAGTCAGCTCAGGCCGGCCTGCTCAAAGAACCAGGTTTTCAAATCACGTCTGAACGCCCTCAGGTCAGTGGTTGTCCGTAGCCCCGGGGGCAGCCCATTCCAAAGGATAGGTGCCCCCACAAAGAAGGCCCTATTTCTTGGGGTCACCAGGCGGCACATAGATGCTGTTGGGACCCGAAGGAGACCCTCTCTGTGGGAGCGCACCGGTCGGTGGAAGACTACTGGCAGAATGCGGTCTTGTAAATATCCTGGTCCGATGCCATGGAGCGCTTTAAAGGCCAAAACCAATACTTTAAAGCGAACCCGGAAGGCTACCAGTAACCAATGCAGCTCGCGCAGGAGAGACGTCACATGGGAATATCTCGACGCCCCCATAACCACCCGCGCGGCCGCATTTTGCACCAGTTGGAGCCTCCGGGTGCTCCCCGCCAGGAGCCCCATGTAGAGGGCGTTACAGTAAGTCCAGGCGGGAGGTGACCAGGGCTTCTTCAGTTCTTCAGAATTGTTGCCCCTTGTAAAAGCACCTTTGAGACAACCATGGCCTGGATGACTGAGAATCTCCATAAATAAATAGAGAATCTCCTGAGAATCTCATTTACTACCAAAAATTTAATTGCTTTTGCCTGCTTTGGTGGAACCTTTCTTTTCCATGAAGTTGGTAAAGATACACAGATGAGTCACATAGCAACCAGCTGCTATTTTTTTAAACTTTACAATAGTGTTAAGAAAAAAATAATTGAGTAGGATCCATAGACAAAAATTCTCAGTTTTTTTCTTCAAAATCATAACCATTCCCCAGAAGATCTACATTTGGAAACTGATCAAGGCATGCTTGAGATCTTATCCATCAAGCAGTGCCACTTGATGAGACCTAAAAAGTGTGCCTTTTGTGACTCAACACCTGCCCTCTGAGGCACTGTCCTCCATGAGATATATCTAAACCTTGACCTGGCCATGTTTAAAACAACTCTGAAAACCTGGCTCTTTCTCCAGCCTTGAGTTAGGGCAGAAGTCTCCAAACTTGGCAACTTTAAGACTTGTGGACTTCAACTCCCAGAACTCACCAGCCTGGCTAGCCCTCTGCATTTTTATGGTTGTTTTTCCTTTAGCATTTGGGTTTCTTAGTTGCGTTTTAAAATTGCTTTTACTGTACACCTCAGAGTTGTAAAGTTGGGTGGCTTACTGAATTGTTTTTAATTGAAAATATGGCCTTTCAATATTATAAACATTTTCAAATCATAACTATTGCCCCAGAAAATCTATATTTGCAAATTGATGGATATTTTGTTCATGAGGCTGAATGTGAATGGTGCAAACTTACCAAAGGTACACTTTCCATTCTTATTGGTTTCAGGGGAATAGATAGACAGGCAGGCGGGCAGGCAGGCGGGCAGGGAGGGAGGGAGGGATAGAGAGGTGGATGGATAGATGGTGGATGGATGGGGACTATGATTTCTGAAAAATGTCTCTGAAACAAATGCTTAGTTCAGTCTGAGATCCCATGGCAACAGATCCCATGGCATTCTTATGACCATAAAACTTTAATGGAGAAAATCATACGTGCTAGATGGAATTCCACAGGAAAACTACAGGGGGCAATGACTTTTCTTTCTCAATTCAAAACATTTAAATACCTTTTTTAGACAGAGAGACAACTAAGCAGGAATAAAGAACAGAATTATATTCAAATTTACAAAAGCAGGAGTATCTGAATAAAAGTGAAAGCAAGAGTCTGAGAATTTTATTCCCCAACTAACTTCTCAGGAAAAAATAAGTTAAAATACATTTGGGCAGCTTTCTTGAAAAAAAGCTAGGAATACCATGTAATCCTATATAATTATCAGAAGGAATGGTCTATCCCTAATGGCCTACCCTTCAAACAGTTACTCTGAGCTTTACGGGTATAGTCATTTAAGGGGAAGGCAATTCCTTCAGAATTCTAGTATCATTTATATTAACTGTTATGTAGCATATATCTATTGGAGGTCTTAAAAACCACAGAAATATTCCATGAAAAAGATGATGCTAGTCGTATTTAAACTTTGTCAACACTAGAGTCCCATCACAAATTGAACCCCTCACCTTTTGCTGATGTTCAGTAAGTCTAGTTGTCCCTCAAACTCTTGTGAAATTGCATGGTTCAGTAGTAACAGAACTCCAGTTTGGCACTGTAAGAGAATTCCAGGTTCCATCTCAGCATCTCAAGTTGAAGGATTCCAAGGGGTGTCCTTACCACACACCAAACACCTGAAGCCTTTAAGGGCAAATTTGGACTAGATTGGCCAGGGTTTGAACTCAAGAAAGATGGTTCATGCAGTTAATGGCATATTTTCTTTAGGCCTTCCCCTTTATCTAGATCCCTGTCTCTTACAAAGCAAAATGAAACTACGTTTTTTTTTCTCCTGGTCTTCTGGCAACAGACAGTGTGCAGAAATGCCCAAAGCCAAAATAATTTCTGCTGTCTATAATAAGAGTGGTAACACAAGGAAAACCTTGCAGTAAACATGAATCAAGACAAAGCAGCACCCAGCTTTCTAGGGACCCAAGAAAGTCAGCAACTAGTGAAGGGTTATTCCAATAGTTATAATAACTATATTTTACTTGGCTTTGGATTTTATTTATGATCCCAACGCATTTATTTAGGGTGCCAAAATTCTTTTGTCACACTGGATTATTTTAATTCCTTTCAGATTTTGCTAATCTCTGGAAAATCTAGGTATCAGTCTAATCAGAGAATTGGGGGATTCTTTCTGAATAGAAGAAGAAGAAGAAACTGCTCTATTAAGTCAATATGTCATCTGGCTTATGAGACTTTGGAGATTTTAGACTTGTAGAAAGAGAGGCTTTTTTGCTTCGTGTTATAGTTAAGCTTCTCTAACCACCAGGCTTAAAATAATAATAAGAGAATCTACACAGATTGATATTTGAAATGCCCAAATATTTAGAACATAAATCCATTCACAAAAAAGACTATGTAGTACATTATTAAATTTGCCACACATCCCGAGACTCCTTAAGGTGAAAGAGGAAAGATGGAAACCGCAACCATTTTATAACATAAAAGAGACATAACTATATTTGTGCTGTACCATACAACTTTGGAAGCATATATTCTACTATAATCCTCCAATGTTGTTTAAAGATCAGGGGGGAAATTTTGTAGCAATAATCTACAGTACAGATAGTTTTTAATTTACAACCAAAGTTTGAAGTTATGGATGATCTTGAAAATGGGATTTATGAATTTCGAAGTTTTGATGTCCCTCCCCCAGTGCAACCACATGACCACATTTTGGCAACTGGCCTGCATTTATGACCATTTCCACCCCGGGATCATGTGACCATGATTTACAATGTTTTTGCTGGAAATCAGAAACTCCAAGCAAAATTCAGATTGGGCAAAAACTGTCCTATTGCAAACTATGAGTTCACTTAATGATTGCCGCAAAATGTCATAAAATCAGGTCAGATTATGTGGTGACATGCTTTAGGACTATCATGACTTATCACCAAAATTGTGGGCTCAGTTACAGTAAATCAAGGACTATCGATATTTGGTATTAAGCATATCTTAGCAACAGTGATCTGGGTTGTTTTTTTTGTTTGTTTGTTTGCTTATGAAAAATGGTTATAATGCAGTAACTTCACTGTTTGATTTTGTCTGTATTCAGGTTCACATACAGGAAACCTAACCATAGTCTGTTTACTGAATAAACAATAATTGGCTGCATTTGATAATTGCAGAAAGTCATACAGTTTCTGAGCTTAGGACCACATTCCAAAAATCAATGGGTGGTACAAGACCTAACCTACAACCTACACTAAAATGTAATTAAATTCAACAACTAATATGGTTGCTCTACAATTATGTACTTAATAATTTTACTCTTTGTTGCAGGGGCTGAGGCTGTGCACCTGAGGCATAAGTACTGGTCTGTAAATTACAGTCATTGGGTTGATATGACAAAAAAGGAAAAAAATTTAACACTGGAATTAGCAAACTGTTGCAGGTTTGCAGGTTAGCAACTATTGCAGGTTAGCAGGGAACAATAGAGAGGTTTATGATAACAGAGTTCCTTTTCCAAGAAAAGGGAAAGAAGGGCGTGGGTTTTTTTAATTTATTTAGACCTTAGATACCCTTCAAGGAACCATGTGGCAACAGATGTAAAATTTCTATAAATATATATTTTATAATAGCCACTCCACTGCTACACAAGCTATTTAATAAATATGCAACATCTAATTATTAGGCCTAAGTAGCTTTCTACAAATGTCATGTGATCCTTTGGAAAAGATATGGCTGCATATCTGCGGATGGTTTCAATGTTCAGATGCAGATTCTAAGCATATTTTTAAATTTAATTTGAAACACTACACAATTGAAGAAATCCAGGTCCTAATTAATGTTAATCTATTTATTTTATTATATTTGTTTTTGTATTTCAAATAAATTAATGATGCTAGGAATTTCTTTAGTCATATCCGAAAACCAGATTTTGATAAAACAGAATATTTATAGCTCTGAGTTTAAATGAGGGGTCTTTGCTGCTCTCTGAGCTTGGTTGTTTTCTTGCAGATGTTTCATTAAACCAAACTAGGTAATATCATCAGTGGTAGTATGGAGTTTGGTTTACTCTCACTTTATATTCTAGTCACCCAAACTTTTTCAGTCCACCACCCCCTTGGTGCTACAAACTCATCCTCGGTGCTCCCTATCCAAGGGTGGGATTCAAATTTCTATGGGCGTGACCTAATTTGAGGGTGTGGCTTGCTGATCACGTGACTGGCTGGCGTGGCTTGCTGGCTGGGTGTGACTTGCTGGTCACAGAACCAGGCAGGTGTGGTTTGGTGGTCATGTGACTGGGTGGGCGTGGCTTGATGGGCACATGATTGGCTGGCGTGGCTTGCTGGCTGGGTGTGGCTTGCTGGTCACATGATCAGATAGGTGTGGTTTGATGGTCATGTGACTGGGTGGGCGTGGCTTGATGGGCACGTGATTGACTGGCGTGGCTTGCTGGCTGGGCGTGGTTTGCTGATCACATGACTGGGTAGGTCTGGTTTAGTGGTCATGTGACTGGGTGGGCATGGCCAGGTAACTGGCAAACCAAATACAAGTGGTCCTCATTTAATGGCTGGTGTTTAGCAAGTGTTCTAATTTATGACTGGCTTCCCCAGAGCTACTTGACCTGTTTTTGGAGTTTTGACAGCCATGCACACACATACACACATACTCCCTTCTAACCCTGCTAGAGCAGGTCATTGGACTAGAATAGGCAAAGCATATCTGATTGTGATTTTTTGCAGCAAAAATTACTGACCTCTGGCTTTGGTCTACTTTTCAAATGTGCTGCCACTGCCGCGTTCTAGGTGCTGGCCCTGCAGGTCCACCCCATTGAGCCCGCTGCACCGGAGGGACCTGCCCAAGCAAGTCAAATCAATGGAGTGAGCCTGAGAGAGGGAAAGAGAGAGAGAAAAGAGAGAGAGAGAGAGAGAGAAAGAGAGAAGGAAGAAAAGAAAGAGAAAAGGGAAAGAAAGAAAAAGGGACAGACAAAGAAAGAGGGGGGATGGAAGGAAGGGACAGAAAGAAAAAGAAATAAAGAAGGAGAGAGGGAGGGAGGAAAAAGATAATGAGATATCTATTCTAGTCCAATCACCTGCTCCAGCAGGGTTAGAAGGGAGGGAGAGAGTGTGTGTGTGTGTGTGTGTGTGTGTGTGTTCTCCTTGTAATTTACCAGTACATTTTGGTTTTGCCTTCTTCAGAATTGGCATTGTAATATATTGTGGAGAAGTAATTTTTAGGGAGGAGATCAGGTCCAATAGATCCTGTTTAAAACCTCAACAAAATGTGAGAGCTTCCTGATAGTCTTGATCATGTTTTGTCCACAAAACCTTTAATAGAAGCCAAAGATGTTTCAATGTGGAAAAGGGCCTCAGTCTAAACTAGGCCTCATTTCAATCTGATGCATCAGATTTCTCTGTCTTCTCTCCCTCTCCCTCTCCCTCTCTCTCTCCCTCCCTCCCTGACTGGCTTTGCTCTACTTTCCCGATATGCCTGCGGGGCCAGCACTTCGAACATGGATGGGGTGAGGGTAGTTAGGTAGGCAGGCAGGCAGGCAGGTAAACCTTTTGGATGAATGGATGGATAGATAGGTAGGTAGGCAGGCAGACCTTTTGGATGGATGTATGGATAGGTAGGTAGGTGGATAGGTAGATATATTGGTAGATAAGGAGAGAGGAGGGTAGATAAGTAGGTAGATAGGTAGGTAGAGGTAGGTAGGTAGGCAGGCAGGAAGACAAACAGACAGACAGAGACCTTTTGGATGGATGCATGGATAGATAGGTAGGTAGGCAGATAGATAGATCTATATTGGTAGATAGATAGGTAGATAGGTAGACAGAAAGACAGGCAGGCAGGCAGACAGACAGACAGACAGACAAATCTTTTGGATGGATGGACAGACAGACAGAATGTGACAGCAGCGGCACTTTGGGAAAGTATAGCAAAGCCAGAGTGACTTTCCCAATGTGCTGCCACTGCTGCGTTCGATGCCATTGAGCCCCTTGCACCACTCCAGTGCAACAGTCAATGGGATGAGCCTGTGGTGCCGGCGCCTTGAATGCTCCCCTGCCGCCTCTTAGCGCCCCCCACCCTTCAATAACCGCTTCCAAGCAGAGCCCGTCCCACCTCCCGTAATCCTCGACATCGCTTCACACCAACTTCTAGGCCTTGGCCTACCAAGCAAAACCTCACGACACTCGCCTCCACCAAGAACGCTCAACATGCCGAAAGGCCCACCCTACGTAATTCTTGTGACACAACTACGAGGCAGTGCATGCGCTTTTACCTTGCTTCCTTGGGGAGACCTTCCTCACAGCCTGCTTGACCCGGCCCCTGTGGGGACCTGTTGCGGCTCAGTGCAGGCAGCGCTTCTGGGATGGGTAGGGTGAAACCCGCCTGCAGCGCTGCGCTGATCCCGTGCCTGCAAAAAACCTCCAGTGGTTTGTTTTGGTGCGGTTGGACTCCTCCAGTGCCCCCCTGCCACCTCTTAGCACCCCTCTGCCGGCCCCCTTGCCTCTTAGCGCCTCCTTAAGGCATCCCACCGCCCCCCAGGGGCCGGTACCGCCCACTTTGGGAACCACTGTTCTAGTGGCTTGTCCCATCAGTGTTACTGAGAGTGCTCTTGAAGTTCTTTGGTTAAGCTGTTTACTGTTAAGCTTATTTGGCTGTTCCTTGATTATTGTTTACTTTTTGAATCTTGATCTGATGTTAATCTTGGTATTAATTATGCTCATATGGGTGTTGATTGTTGGTGGGAAGTTGTTTTGGTCTTTTGTTTCCTTTTTGGCTTATTGAATGTTTCTTTTGCACAATATACAAATGTTCCTTATGTCTAATGATGGCTAATTTGTCAGTGCCAGGCTTCCAGAAATTCTCTAGGTCAGGGCTGTCAAACTCCCGGCCCATGAGCTGGATGCCAATGGTGGGATTCAATTTTTTTTACTACCGATTCTGTGGGCATGGCTTGGTGGATGTGGCGGGGGAAGGATATTGTAAAATCTCCAGTCAGAGGTGGGATTTGCCGGTTCTCCAAACTACTCAAAATTTCCACTCTTGGTTCTCCAGAACTGGTCAGAACCTGCTGAATACCACCTCTGCTGGATGGTCACGTGCTGGCCATGCTCATGCCTGGTTTAGCAAAGGGGCGAGTCTCGATACATCATGTGACGTCACCATAATGATGTGAGTTTGACACCCCTGCTCTAGGTGTTTGGACTTGGCTTGGTCTAGGATGACCACAGTTTCCCAATTGAAACTATAGTTAAGTCTGTGTGTCTATGTTGTGAAATTAAAGGGTTCTCATCATGTCTTCTCATTGCTAGTTGGTGAACATGGATGCTAGTATTCGGCCTGTTTGTCCTACATAGTGGCTGTTGCAGTCATTACACTGTATGTTGTAGATGACTCCTGTTTTTGATTCTGGGGCTGCTGGGTCTTTTGGTTCATTTTTGGGTTTAAGTAAACCAAACTGCCAAACAAACTAACAATAACAATATTTAAATTATTAATACTAAATGACTCCGTTTGCAAGGAAAAAGAAGTGTTAACTCTCTTCAAATGCTTTTCACATTTAAATTAGATATGTAAAACTTTATAGCTAAACATTGTTACTGAAAACGTATTTTAAAAGTACATTTCTCAAAATCAAACTTGGGTAATTGAAATACCTGAAAAGTAAAACCCTATATTTCTCATCAAATTTCAGATGAATTCAAAATGTAATTTTGATAGTAATTAATCCAACCCTTGAACAGATGATACATTGAAAAGAGAAAGTTTGAATTCTGTTTCTCACTTTGAATTCTCAGTTTGAATTCTGGTATTGGAAAATTTACCTGGTCACTGTGGCAATTGTACTATAAGCAAGTATGAACTTGTAAACTGTATTTGATGCACTGGAACTTATTTCTGAAAATATACACATTAAGACTGAATTTTGAAAAATCACAAATTGGAGGATGGGGTAAAAAAAAGATAAGATGGTAGCCATGATTGTACAATTAAAGGCCTACCTCTTTTTTACATGCACTTCACATGTGATGCATATAAACAAGGGGCCCCAGTCTTGACATTTCAAATTCTTTCCCCACAGATGTCTCTACCTAGATATTTCAACTATTTATATATCAGATTTCTTAACTGCCTATCTCCCTCACTGAGGGATTGTGTGAGGGAGATGGGAGGTTAACATTTCCCTTAATTAACCATCTTTATATGTATGACCATTTTTTTATGCTTAAGATTCAAAAATTTAAAAAGACACTGATAAAGACAAATTACATAGAGTTGTGAATTCACCCCATATGAACAAATCGCTATATCGATATTAGATCAATCCCTTTAACATGAACCATTAAAACCAGAGGTCTTGTGCTGGCATTAGCTGGTTTATCTTTCTCATCTAAGGAACAGCAGAAGGCCATCAATAGTTTCACCAGGCCTTTCTTACATCTGAAAGGCTATTTTGATTTTCAGAATCAAACAGAGATTCTAAAAAAATCTTATTTTTTTAAAAAAATGCTTTCACTTCTGATAAAGAAAATAGGCAAGGGTGATTCCTTTACTGAAGACTTGTAGACCCAACATTCAGTTCACAGGTTGGTGCCTGAATGCTAGAAGAGCAACCCTACTTCTGAAACACAACGGCCAGGAAAAGGGGAATTTCCAAAAAAGTGCAGGAAAGGGAAGGCCTTTTATAAAATCTGAACTGAACAAGTTAATGCTTGACAGGCTGGATTTATGTGAACATTAACAAGGCTGATAATTCAAGTCCTTGTTGCCCTTGGTAACGTTCCAGGAGAAATGTTTTCACAAAGATGAACTATTTTTAGACAGTTTCTCCAGTGTATAAAAAACAAACAAGCTTTCCTCATAAATTCAGCTAGGCATGCCTGCATGTTTCAGTTCTTTTCAAATGCTAACAATGCCTGGTTCAATTCGGCAAGTGACACTCCTAGCACAAGATCCATTCATTTCACTGGGCCTTTGTAGACATGATCATTGATACCCAATTCTTTTTCTCTTCCTTTTTTTCTTTCTCTCCAAAGGTCTATGGAAAAACATGAATGTGCAGCTTCCTGTATGCTTTATGTCTATATCGTAACTAGTTTTTTCTCTCACGTGGCAGTTCTTCATGTATTTCCATTATAGTAGAAGGAAACATGTGGGGAATCAAATGAAATCCACATGCCCATTTGTGGTTCCCTCCTTTTTTGGTCAATCCAGATATAGTCTCCCGATTAATTTAAGATTCAGATGACAGATTCATTGAAATCCTTCTGTTTACAGGTAATTCTTGACTTAACAGTTTATTTAGTAAACTTTCAAAGGTACAACAGCACTGAAAAAAGTGACTTATGACCATTTTTCATACTTACAACCATTGCAGCATCCCTACGATTATGTGATCGAAATTCAGACACTTGGCAACTGACTCATATTTATGACTCATATTTATGACGATTGCAGTGTCTTGTGGTCATATGGTAACGTTTTGCGACCTTCTGACAAGCAAAGTCAAGATTCACTTAACAGTTGTGTTACTAGCTTAATAATTGCAATGGTTCACTTAACCATTGTGTCAAGAAAGGTTGTAAAATGAGGCAAACCTCACTTAACAAATGACTTGCTTCGCAACAGAAATATTTGGCTCTGTAGTCGTAAGTGGAGGACTACCTATATTCCTGTTAATTTTTCTTTTTTCAACAATGATTTCTATTTTATCTCATTCCACCCTGTAACACATAAGAGAGAAAGAAGAGATCATGAAATCCTCCAATGTGGTTTAGAATTAAGTGTCCTTCAGCGCCTCCATTTTTCAACTTTCAATTTCCAAACATTACGGGCGCTCAAAAGTTGTGACATGCTTTGGGGATTGTGAAGATATTTTGGTTACTTTAATATAATTGATCTCTGGAGGGCTCGGGACAGGGGTTGTTCCTCTGTCCTGGTCCTGTTGGATCTCTCAGCGGCTTTTGATACTGTCGACCACAGTATCTTATTGCGGCGGTTGGAGGGGTTGGGGGTGGGAGGCACCGTGTTACGGTGGTTCGCCTCCTTCCTCTCCGACCGTTCGCAATTTGTGTTGACAGGGGGGCAGAGATCGGCCCCGAGGCCCCTACTGTGTGGGGTGCCCCAGGGGTTGGTGCTCTCGCCCCTGCTGTTCAACATTTATGTGAAGCCGCTGGGTGAGATCATCCGTGGCTTCGGGGTGGAGTTCCATCAGTACGCTGATGATACTCAGCTGTACATTTCCACCCCAGGCCACCCCAACGAAGCCGTCGAAGTGATGACCCGGTGCCTGGAGGCCGTGCGGAGTTGGATGGGTCATAACAGGCTTCGTCTCAACCTGACTAAAACTGAGTGGCTGTGATTTCCTGCGCCCAGATACAGCCGGCTTGTTCCTTCGCTGGCCGTGGGGGGAGAGGTTCTGACCCCCGTGGAAAGGGCGCGCAATCTGGGTGTCCTCCTGGATGTACGGCTGTCCTTGGAAGAACATATTGCAGCCGTCGCCAGGGGGGCTTTTTGTCAGATTCATCTGATTCACCAGTTGCGGCCCTTTCTGGATCTGGGCGCACTTCGCACAGTCACTTCCGCCCTCGTTATCTCCCGCTTGGACTATTGCAATGCTCTCTACTTGGGTCTCCCCTTGAAGAGTCTCCGGAGGTTGCAGCTGGTCCAGAATGCAGCCGTGCGGGTGATCGTGGGTGCCCCTCGGAGCTCTCACGTAACACCGCTTCTCCGCAGGCTGCACTGGCTTCCTGTGGCCTTCCGGATTCGATTCAAGGTGGTACTGATGGTATTTAAAGTGCTCCATGGCTCGGGACCCGGGTACTTACGGGACCGCCTACTGCCACCAACAACCTCCCGCCGCCCAGTACGCTCTCACAAGGTTGCCCTGCTTGGGGTGCCGCCGCCTGATCGTTGTCGGCTGGCGGCCCCCAGGGTGCAGGCTTTCTCTGTGGGAGCCCCCTCCCTGTGGAATGATCTCCCCCCGGAGATACGGGCCATGACGGATATCCTGACCTTCCGGCGTGCAGTTAAAACCCTATTTTTCAAGCAGGCCGGCCTGGCCCAGTAATGGGTCCTTGGGTTTTAAATCTAAATTGGGTTTTAATTGCTAAATTTTATATTTTTAAATTTTTAATTAATCCCTGATTAAATGTCTAAATTTTTAGTTGGATGGGATACAGCCGGAGTCGCTTATTTAATCTAGTTTTAAATCGTATTTAAATTGTATTTATTCTATGTGTATTCTATGTGTTTTTAGTAGGCTGTACACCACCCCGAGTCCCTTTTTTGGGAGAGGGAGCGGTATAGAAATTTGAATAATAATAATAATAATAATTTAGATGTGCTTGATAAGTTACATAAATATCATAACTTTTTAACATTTTGTTTGTTTCATTCATGCCTTTAAAACAGGCAGGTCCTTATTCACCTATTTTTTCTATCCTCTTTTAAGTTAAAAAAGCCTAGCTTTCATTATGCCACCAATGTCCATATACCGACCCATCTTGATGGAATGTTAGTCACAGTTGATAGGGACAACATCTGATTTGACAGCTGATCCAGCTGGAACATTCTGGTTTGTCCCCAAAAAAATCAACTCAATCTATACCAAATTTTGGTAGTATTCAAAGGGTCTATAAATACTTTTAATTCTGGCAGTTATATGAAAATTTGCATACAAGCAATGGTAGGAGGCTTTTTTGAGCTTCTGGAAACTAAATGCCTCTACATTAACAGTGGTAGCTTTTTGGAAAGTGAACAATTGACATATAAAGTTGAGTTATGCTGCTGCATTATACAGCACAATCTCACGTGGACAGGGTTCACAATCATGCCAAACTTGATTTAGCCATAGTTTGTGTGATCAATCACAACCACCCCCACATATTAAGCCATAAAATATATTTTATAAACCACAATATTAGTTTCCACAATATATTAAGCCAAAAGCAATGGCTTAAAAACTACAGTGGCTAATACGATAAACCAAAGCCAAGCAAACTACATTCTGCCTTACCTTGATGTGTGAATCTAGGAATAATATATGACTGAATACTTAGAATCTTACTGGATTCCACTCCCATATATGGTGGCAACAATTGCCTGAAAGAACAAAGATTAGCTACTTGTGTATATTATAGCTGAGAAAAATCACCTGATTGTGCGGTAGATGTTGTTCAGAGAGGCTAATTATAAAGTAGCTATTGAGGCTTTGAAGAATTTATCAGTAATTACTGCAATAGTAGGAGTAAGTTAGGGACCACAAATATATCATCACTGTAATCGTACTTAACATTTACATCGCACTTTCAAACTTCAAAGTGTATCATAGCCATTAACTAATTAATCTGCAAAGCCTTATATCTTGCACATCTTCTGCTGACATAATGTATAAACACTGTATACACCATCCTTAGGGAGGAATTTTCCTCTAAAACTACATTTAGGTGGGGCTTTTTAAAAAAAATTCTCTGTAACTTGTTGAAATCAAGACATGAAATGATGAGATGGTATCTTCTCTTTAACAGCCAGCATTGTTAATGTTGTTGAAAGTTTTTGACTTTCATGAGTCTTCATAAGGCCAAAGTAAAGTTGAACACAAAAAGGAAGGAAGGAAGGAAGGAAGGAAGGAAGGAAGGAAGGAAGGAAGGAAGGAAGGAAGGACACTCTTACATATCTGTTTGAAGTCAGTGGTTTCTGCATACAAAATGCCAGGTAAACTGCTAATTAAATTATCCATTGTCTACCTAGGAGTAGTTCATGCAACAGCATCTGTAACAAACCACAAGGATACCAGAATAGCGGCAAATGTATAATTATATTACCGTGTGTATTACACCATTATGTTCATACTTTATAACATCAAATGCAAGCACACCAGAGGTGGTATTCAGCAAGTTCTGACCAGTTCTGGAGAACCGGTAGCGGAAATTTTGAGTAGTTCGGAGAACCGCAAATCCCACCTCTGACTGGAGATTTTACAGTATCCTTCCCCTGCCACGCCCACCAAGCCACGCCCACAGAACCAGTAATAAAAAAAATGAATCCCACCACTGAAGCACACAGTATTTGTAAAGTATACTAATAGGTTCTACTCACATTAACCAGTAGATCTCATGTTGCAGTGCTGGGTCTGACTTGACTAGCTTGAAGATATCTTATAGCTTCCTGTTCTTCTTATTGGTGATTTTTTTATCCAGTCACAAAAGTAGCCATCTTCTGTGGTAAATAAATATATCGGTCTAATCATGGCCAAGTGACATCATGAACTTATATTTATATCTGAATTTCTGTTTTCACCTGAAAGGAAGCTTACCCTGAATTTCAGCTGATTTCTTCTGCAATTTTTTTAATGATAAAAACACAAATTCTGTATGCAGCCCAGCTGCCCCTATCTTATCTATTAAGGCTACCAATTTCCATTAAAATCACTTATACTTTTTAATCCCACTCATCAAGAAGTGTGTGTGTATATGATAAACAAGACTTTGTGTATACGTGGTTGTATGCACACATGCACATAAATGCATATTCTTTGCACACTTGGCAAAGAATCATTTTTACACAGCCAGGAAAAAAAGAAATCTTACCAGTTAAATAAAATTCCTTCAAAAGTTAAGGCACCTCAAATTTAAGTGATCCCCATAGGAAACTGTCTCATACACTTGCACATACTGTACACAAAAGCATCATACACTTACACAGAGAAATTTAACATTTTGGGCTAAATGAGCATAAATGGAAGTATGTTTTCCTGTGGTAAGCCCTACTGAAACCAGAATTTCTTAATCCCAAATCAGTATATCTATTCTGCGGCATTACTGGAGATAGGTCTGTAAGGGGCGTGCATAAGTGCACGATCGTGCCTATCGTCTCTGTCCTATTGTCCCATTTATTCATACCTATTTTCTGTATTCATACTCATGTTTATTCTTATAACTATTATCTTGTAAGCGATTGATAAATCAAATAATAAATAAAATAGATCTGTTTAGAATGACTTATTGGAAGCTGGGATGGAAACTTGGGAAAAGGTTCTTGATTTTTGATCAGTTATTTTGTTTCCTCTCCTTCTGCTGGGAAAAAGAAATATAGTTGTAAAGGCCTGTTTCTAGGGTTTGTGTTGGGCTACAGGCCCAAAGGAAACTACACTTGCTTTACAACCTTACTATTATAGATTCAGTAGCTCCTATTCCTAGAAAAGAATGCTGACAAATTATAATCCTCTTCAACCACCATGCGAAGTTTGTTCTCCTCTTGCCATATCCCATCTTTCCCAATTACTCAGGGTTCTACACTCCTCTACACTCCTACTCATTGCAGAATACCTTATGCCACCAGACTTGAAATTCTAGACTTAGAAAACCTAGAACTACGCCACCTTCGGTCCGATCTAAGTATAATATATAAAATCATACATTGCAATGTCCTACCTGTCAATGAATACTTCAGCTTCAACCAGAACAACACAAGAACACACAATAGATACAAACTCAAGGTTAATCGCATCAAACTTGATTGCAGGAAATACGACTTCAGCAACAGAGTGGTCAATGTCTGGAATACTCTACCTGACTCTGTGGTTTCTTCCCCAAACCCCAAAAACTTTAACCTTAGACTGTCTATTATTGACCTCACCCCTTTCCTAAGAGGTCTGTAGGGGGCGTGCATAAGCACACCTATGTGCCTACCATCCCTGTCCTATTGTTTCTTTTATTTTTCTTATACGTACCCATTTCATGTATTCATAACTATGTATATGCCTATACCTATTATCTTGTAAGCGATTGACCACTCAAATACATACATACATACATACATACATACATACATACATACATACATACATACATACTCAGAATGAGTTTTTGCAGTAATGCCACTCTCTGTCCATGATATCTTTCAACCGATTGAGAAGCGTACATTTTCCAGAGGCTTCATCCATGTGAAGAGCCTGTATAGATGAAGAAGGTCTCCATTTCAGATACTCATCCTCTTCTCAACGAAGAACAGGTCAAGGAAAGCAAGTTTGGTCTGCTCATCTTCATCCCAGCTTGAAGCAACAAAATGGCTTCTCTGTTGCTTCTGTTTCAATCCTTCCTTCTTTTTCCTTAGGCTCTTCTGCCATTAACCTATTTTAATTGAATGCAATACATTCCTCTACATAAGCAATTCACAAGGAATTCCTTCCTTCCTTCCTTCCTTCCTTCCATTTTCCCTCTGGAGGAAACTTTGTTTCAGACTTTCTCCAGTCTCCAAACCTCCAAACTGAGATCTGCACGCATCCAATCCAAACATATTACATATAGAAATTATAGTAACTCGGTATGAACACTGAGTTTTGCTTCTTTTTCTCAGCATCGCTAATTGGTAGAAAGAAAAGCAATTACAGATCGCCTTCATATTGTTCCTATTAGGGTTGGAGGCTGAAAACAGTAGCGTTGGAGTAGTGCCCTAAAATTGATTCTGTGTTTTTATTTTCCAGAACCAGAAGTATAACAAGTCCACTAATAATATTGGAATTCTATTGACCCTTGTTTTATTTTATGTTCACTGCTGCCTGTACTGCTTTTATAGTCACATATTCTGCTCTGTATTTTTCTGTAAACTTCAAAGATTGCAGACAGAGGAACAAATCCGACAAGGATATGAAAGATCCTACTGTAATTTTTTGCCTTCTCTGTGTTCATCTGCAAAAGCTGATGACATGCCAGTATGAGCCAGCTCATCAGATGGGCACAGATCCCCTCTCTTTCTTTTTTCTGTAAAGACTTCCATGAAGGTGGCAGATAAAAAATAGGGCATTCCAGTAGCTGACAGGCTAACCTGTAAGTGCCTGTCCTGGGCAATCTACTTGTCAGCTTTGCTGGCTAAGAGAGCAGAGACAAGCTTCAGCTGTCAGCTCTGTGTCTTCTCTTCCCTCTGTCTTTCATCATTCTTAGGTCCATGAATAGAGGTCTTATTTAGGGTTGACTTAATTTAACCAGTGCATGGAGCAAAGCTCTTATTCATCCTGTTGCAACAATAGAATCCATGTACAGATATATGAGATTCTGACAATCATCTGAGTTAAGCAGTGTAAGGCATATTGAATGTGATTCAATATTAATATCAAAAGATAAGAGGGAATAGTTATCAGAAAAAAATCTAAATCAAGAATATTATATTCATCTAACATTTATCTCCTTACCACCACCACCTCTCTCTCCTCTTCTTATTTCTCATCATCAATCCTATCAAGTCAATTGAAGATTGTCTATGCAGTACCAAAGTTTGAAGAAGCTAAGAAATAAATAAATATAAAGTTGCTTTCAGGTTTCCACTGGAATAGGCTTACATCTACAATGCTAGGCCTAGTGGTCTTGGAATTCAGAGGTTCAAAACAGATTGTTAATTCCCCACAAGATTTTGTTTGTCACATCAAGTAACTTCTATATTATTTCATTTAATTTTAATCTAATTAGTCCATATTTTGCACATGCTTTATGCACTGCTTTACAGATGTATAAATAGCCATCCGGAGTTTTATTTCACTTTATTGCAGATGTAAATTACACCTCTCCACATTTTTCAGGTACAAAGTTGTAGGGATAAGAAACATGTCATGGATTATTTATATTGTGAGCATAATCTCTAGCAATTGTCAAAATAATTGCTAGTAAATTAATTAAGGAAAATTAAATGTTTCTGAAAAAAAAACTCTTACCAATGATGTAGAATCTGTCAGTTTTATAAATCATATTTTTACTCCTTAACTAAGAAAACAGTCAGCTGTGAAGCCTATTTTATAAAATTCAGTATGATTTGATAGGTTTAGAAAGTAAGTTATTCTCATGAACATTATATATTTTTAAAAATTGCCCTTTCTAAACATCTCAAAGATTATCCAAATTTACATACTTTTCCATTTATTATAGATTTACATTAAGAATGTCTATTTAGACATACAGATAGTCCTTGAGTTACCATTGTAATGGAGCCTGCCCATTTCATTCATAATCCGAGTATTTGTGGGAGTGAATCTCATACCTTGAACAGGATCACTCCCTCCTTTAGTCCATGCATTTGCTAATCGAATGTGCGGTTCATTAAGTGCACATGAGGTATTTCAGGGTCAGGAAGGACCATGGGGGGGGTCCTACTGATGGAACGGGCCACCTGCCTAAGACCACGCAAGCCTCCCTGACCCCCTAAAATACCCCATGCACTCCACAATTTCTTTCCCCTCTCCAACCTGCTGCACTGGCTCACTTAACTCTGTGAAGTTCTAGCAAGCAGTCTCCCCTCCAGCCTCTCAGACACATGCGCCCTTCTGCAATTCCATTCGGGTTTCTGCAGGCCTCGTGCCTCGCATGGCAAGTTGCCAGTTGAAATGGAGTTTCTAAGGGGCAAATCCGGCCCTCCGATACTCCATTCAGCCCTTCATGGGCTTCCTCCAGCCCGTTGCAGGACGAAATGGAGTTTCCTGGGGTGGGGGGAGCAGAAGCCTCTCTAATAGCTCTTCTTGGGTCTCTCTTCTTTTTCCTCCCTCTTCTTTCAATTTCTGTGTATAGCTGCTGCCATCTTATCTTCATTTTGACTTCTTTAGTGGGTTCCTCTGCAAGCTGATGCTCAGCTGGGGCATAATAAAAGAATAACAGTGTTGGAAGGGATCTTGGAGGTCTTCTAGTCCAACCCACATTCAAATAGGAAACCCTATACCATTTCAGACAAATGGTATCCAATTGCTTCTTTAAAACATCCAGTGATGGGGCACCCATAACTTCTGAAGACAATTCATTCCATTGATTATTTAACTGTCAGGGAATTTCTCCTTATTTCTAGGTTGCTTCTCTCCTTGCTTAGTTTCCATCCATTGTTTCGTGTCCTGCCTTTGGAGGTGCTTTGGAGAATAGATTCCCTTCTTCTCTGTGGCAGCCCCTCAGATACTGGAACATTGCTATGTCTCCTCCAGTTAAACTAGCTATACCCAATTCCTGCAACTATTCTTTGTATGTTTTAGCCTCCAGTTCCCCAATCATCTTTCTTTCTCTTCTCTGCCCTCTTTCTACAGTCTCAACATCTTTTTTATATCGTGGCCACCAAAACTAGATACAATATTCCAAGTGTGCACTTACCAAGGCCTTATAAAATGGTTGCTAAATGAATGGTTGTAAGTCAAGGACTACCTGTAGTTTGATCTTCTTTATACTTCTTTATACTTAGGCCATTTTTAAAAAATTGTACTCCTTAATTTTCATTAGTAGATTGCAGATTATCTGCATTTTCAGCTATCGGCCTTACCTTTAGTTTGCTAATTTGTCCCTCAGATGTTCCCTCGCTCTGACACACTCAGTAGCTATGTTTGGATTCTTGTATTTTCTCCATTATTTCCATTCTCAAACCTTCTCTCTTTCTACTCTCAATGGGTGAGCTATTGTTGCAATGTGTATGCTCTGTACAAGTAGTCAAGTTATTTAACAATTCAAAGAATTTAACAATTCAAATTTACAACAGCCTCCGAAAGGGTACTTTACAGCTGGTAAAACACTTCCAGCTGTTGTAAAGCAACCCAAAGTTACACACACACACACACACACACACTCCATGGCCACAAATTCGTGAACTGGGTGCTTAGTGTTCACACTTACGACCTGTTCCCAAATGCCCCGTGATCAAGTAATTTACATTTGCAACTTCTCTGCTTGCAGGGAAGATTGAAAGCTTCTTGTGGAAAGAACATAGAATAACAGAGTTGGAAGGGACCTTGGAGGTCATCTAGTCCAACCCCCTGCTCAAACAGGAGAGAGTCTTGCCTCTACCTGGGATCGAACTCACAGCCTTCTGATTGTGAGACGAGAGCTCCATCCGCTATGGCACCAGAGATAGTTTAATTCCCTCAGTGGATGAATGGTTGGAAAAATTGATGGAACTAGAAAAGATGGCTAAATTAACTGCTTTTTCCAAAGAAAAGAGCACATCCAATTTTGTTTCTACTTGGAAACCACTTGTGGAGTTTGTGCTTCAGATGGAAAAATAAATAAATGTTGACTTTTGATTTTAGCTGATTAGATAAGTTTGTTGGAGAAATATTAAGATTAGATAAGTTTGTTGGAGAAATATTAAGTATGTAAAAGTAAAAAGTTGAGACTGTAATGTTATTATTGTACTCTATTGAGTTAAAAGGAATTGGAAGTCAGTGCTTTTCTTTCTTTTTCCCCTTTACACATCTTTCTTTCCCTCTTTTCCCCTCTATTTTCCCACTATTTTCATTTTCATTTGTATTTTATATCTCAAAAAAACTTTAATAAAAATTAACAATTAAAAAGAGGATTCTCTCTTGTCTCTGGGAGCTGGATGAAAGAGCTGCCTGCCAAGGGGAACTGAACTCCTTCAGAGGGGTGGAGAAATGTAGTTCAGATCCTGATAATTTGAGTGCTGTGGTTAGAATGCAGTATTGTAGGCTAATTCTGCCCACTGCCAGGAGTTTGATCCTGACAGGGTCAAGCCTTCCATCCTTGAGGACCCAGATTGTTGGGGGCAATATGCTGACTCTGTAAACTGCTCGGAGTGTGCTACAAGACATTATGGAGCAGTATGTAAATCTAAGTGCTATTGCTATTTCTGTACTCTGGCAAAATAATTTTCGTCTACGTGGAGAGAAGAGCTGAATTCCTTCAGTGGAGCAGAAAAAAGCCTGTCATATTTTAATTCCACATTTAAATCAATTTCGGTCATCTCTGGTATAATTTGTTCTGCTTCCATTAAAATCATTTACACAGGAGATTATCTATGCTAACATTCTTAAAATTAACTTCTGAGTCCCTTATTGAAAAATATCCTTCAATACCAATGTATTTTGCTTCATTCTCTGTTAGCAAGATGAATGTAAGGACTCTTCTCATTTAGTTCCTCCTGACAAATAAATAAATAAATAAAATAAAATAAATTCCCTCTTGTGCCCAAACTTCAAAATCCTATCCCTTCTTTTTTCAATATTCAAAACAACAGCCATTTCCCATGGGAATGATTCTTATAATTAATCTCAAAATCTTATTTCAAATCCATCCAGACCTTTAATTCATTGTAACAAATAAATAAACAATAGCGTATTATTTGCCATTTATTCTTCCCTCCAAAAATGAGATTTTTTTTTTCCTAAGTCCATAGCTAAGATTTAGGATTGAAGTTAACTCACCTAGTGAATGCCATACAACTGGCCTTCCTAAAAGTTTTTAATAATATTTGAAAATCAGTAACAAAGTAATTCCAAAAGTGATTGAGAAGTGAGACTTGGCCGAACTTCTCGCTGTAACTGTGAGCTTAGTTGGAATCTCTTGAATCCCAGCCATTCAACTCACCAGCCAACCACAAAAACCTCAATATCTGCAATCTACTCATGAGGTGCAGCTTTCTGGAGTAGATGTGGCTGATATCACGATATATCCTTTCTCTGGAGAGATTTTGTTAACCAGCACCTACCCTTCGACTGCTGATCTCTGCCATGTCATCCCCACTCCTTCAAGGACATCCAACTCACCCTATTTTTTATCAGGAGTCTCATTCTCTACTCCTTTCTTGACTGCCATTTCAGCAAAATATTCCTGCTTATTAAAAAGATAAGATCTCTTTCAAATCAAATTTGACTGTAAGTGACTTCATGAACACAGCCAACTTAAATATTTTCCATTCTATGTGTGCCTCTATTGTTGATTTCTTCATTGAACACTACTCTGTGTCCACATGCTTCTTCTGCCTCAGCAAAATTGGAAGGAGAAACCGTGTCTCCCTCAGTGAAACTTTTGTCTCCCTCAATGAAATGGCTACATCTTGATGCTGCTGGCCATTGTGACCTCAAAGACTTCCAACATCGTTTCATCTCCTAGCTACACAGCTTTGGAATGTAGCCAAGATCTCAAGATTGAATCCCTCTGCTGAGGAGTTTCTGAAATGGTGTGAATCAAGACCTAAGTAAAACTAAAATGTAGGCTCAGATATGAATGAATCTTGCCGCAAGAGATGGATCTGAGGTGAGAATAAGGCAATGAAATCAGCTTAAAAAGATGGTGAATATCCTGCAAAGCATTTCATATGGTAGAATTTATCTGCCATTTCCTATACATAGGTAATTGCTTGATTAATCAGATGAAAAGAGGGAAGGGAGATAAATTTTCATTGCATATTCTTTTTCTTTTCTGAAAAGTTCATCATAAATAAAGCCAGTAAGACTATAATCAAACAATATTTTTTTGTATTTCTGGTTGCGCACTTTGGACTAAATAAGGTTATGTGACATAGTTTCAGTGCTTTAGATGGTGATCAACAACATTGACCAACAGTTTTTTAGGGCTGTTTCAAACTCTTTCTCACTGTTATTCAGTGGACTTTCCCCATAGCATAAATATATCTAATAATATCCTGCAAACTCAGTGTAGGCATCAGAAACAGCATCTGCCCAGTAAACACTCAAGTTCCATTCAGTCACTCTGACTCCACCTCATAAAAGGGATTACAGCATTATTAAAAGAAAAAGAATCTTTATAATGTTTTGCTTTTTGAATAAATGGAAGTTATTAATTTCAATGTTGGGGAATGAAAAATGCTTCAAAGGTAGAAGAGACTTGTAAGGAACAAGAACATTGGTTCATTTAAATCAACACTGCCTGTAATGCGGTTCTTAAATAAGGATCTTTGCAAAACTGCTATCCTTCAAGCAATTATATGCTTAATTAACTTTTCCCACCTTTCTTCTCTGGAGAAGATGCCAAAATTTCTGGTCTTAAAGTGATTTTGGTTCACCTTTCTCCAAATTTGTGGAGGATATTATTTCTATGGGTGGCTTAACGGAGAGCAATTAAAATTTAAAAAAATCTTAAACCATCAATTATTAAAATGCCAGGTGAAAAGATTATATTTTTAAGGATCAACTGAACACTAAGATAGTAAAAGCCAAATGCACCTTCTCCCATAGCCAGAGACTAAGGACAAAAAGGGCATTTCCCTGGTATCACAAAAATAGATCCCTCACAACAAGAGATTCTCCAGAAGATCTTAAAAACTGAACAAAGTTCATAATGAGAGGAGCAATCCTGCCTAAATATCAAAAGTTTCCCATTATGAAACTTACGCTTTTAAATATCTGTACAATATCACACAACATTTAAGTTGTGTCAAGTAAGCAACTGGTAAGTTTTTTCAAGACTGGTATCATATGATTACTGTCCATTTCATTGGTTAGCAGCCTACTTATTCCACCTGCAAGTTCTAGATTCTTTCCAAGGGCAGCCCCATTCATTCATTCATTTATTCATTCATTCATTTATTCATTCATTCATTTCCTGTAGCCATCCATATCAACCGAGTAATTCTGGGAAGCTTACAGTTCTAAAATTATAAAACAGTTAAAACATGTACGCAACAGAACACTTTAACAGTAAATATGTAATTCAATCAAGGCAGGGAGAGTTATGACCAAATCCAGAAAAATCAGGAAGAGCACAGGTTGAACTCTTTAGAACTTCTGTATTTTCTATATTTAAATTCAGTTGGCTCTCGTTCATCCAGTCCATTGTAGAGCTTGCATATATCTGTTTGAAGCACCATAGGTTAAATCTGCCTCAATTTATCTTGCTGATATTATACTCAGGAAGACTAACTTAACCAATTCTTTTTTTAAAATAATCTTCTATAGGAGGCACTTGTGCTGTGATATTATTCAGCAACACAAAGAATCCAGTAGGTTTTTGCATTTGTCAGGTTCTAAATTCAATATATCCCTTGCAACTAAGTGGTTTTGTTTAAAATTATCTATGTGCTAATTCCAGAATTGGAATTTCAGACAGGTTGGAGAGGAGTCGGCATTCTCTCTGTCTTTATTCTTGGCGAGGCTCTTAAAATAGCGAATGTTATGCTTCGCCTCTATGTACCGCTCCTCAAGTAGCAAGCTAATCATCATCATCATCTGTTCCTCTCCCCCCCCCCCCAAAAAAAAAAAAAAAAAAGATCCTCAAAGCAAATATTTCAAAGGCAGGAAGAAAAGAATACCTGAAGCTATGTAATTATCCATCTGGAGCTATATAGCATGCAGTATTTAAACCAATGATAGAGAAGAATTATTAAGAAAGAGAAAGTTGGTTTGATAAACCAGTCAGGAGGCTAATCCAGAGTGTGTGTTTGGGATTTTGAACCTGCTATTCCAAAATAGCAGGTTGGATTCAACAGCTTCCCTTCCTGCCTGCCTGGCAAAGTTCTTGTGCTAGTATTTAATATCCGTTTTATGTTCTTGTCTTCATGTCAAATATACAAACTACTGTTAAGAAGTTGAGACATACGGTTGTGATTAAAATAATTCATCCATTAATTTATAATTAAAAGGCCAAATTAACTACAAGCACAACTCTGTGTAATTGTTTTCTCGGCTTTTAAAAAAAAGCCACTTGGGTAATTTCTTTCCACTTGTATTTCCATCAAATGCTATTGCTTTTGCTATTGTTGGGCTTGTAGAACTTCTAAATTTACAAATGTAAATATCTCAGCTATATAAAAGTTATTTTCCCAGCACCGTTTTAATTTCAAACAGTCCCTAAACAGAGCAGACATTAAGGGAGTAATAGCAGCAAACAGGATATATACTGTGGGTGTGGATATATGCATTTTTCAAGATGGATAGTTTAGGAGAAATATATATATAGATAGATAGATAGTTTAGGAGAAATATATATATATATATTTGCAAAAGACTTAAAAATAGAATCAAAACCATACTTGCTTTTTAAGTGTCCCAAAGACATGGCTGAGGTCCTTGAATCAGAATGTAAAAATGAAAATTGGCCCAGCAATGTCTACCTTTTTACACACGTATCAAATAAATGCATGCAGAAAACATATATCTGCTTCTGTCTATCATTAAGCCTTTTGTGTTTCTGTGTCTGTTCTATGTACCAAGCACCTATCCGGATATTCTAGGACAGGGATATCAAACTCGCGGCCCATGGACCAGATGCGACACGTGCTGGCCCCGCCCCCATCCAGTTTAGCAAAAGGGGAAACTCCCAATACATCAGGTGACACCGCCGTGACTAGGGGTGGGTTTCTACCGGTTCGCACCTATTCGCTAGAACCAGTTGTTAACATTCGAAGCAGTTCAGAGAACCGGTTGTTAGGAGAAATTACTGGCCTAATCCTGTAAGGAAGGCAGGAAGGAAACATTCTGGTGTTGCTTACAGAAACTGCCTCTCTGTTAACCCTTATTACATTCTTGGCAGGACTAAACTTCCTGTCTCAGGAACTTCTCTGGAGTTTTTTTCCCCTCCTTTGCTGGTACTTTGCTTGTGTGGAGTGGCCATTCAAAGTTACAATGGCCCTGAAAAAAGCGACTTATGACCATTTTTCATACTTACAACTGTTGCAGCATCCCCACAATCATGAGAGGCCAGGCGAGGAGATGCGTGCCTCGATGTGAGTGATATTGAGTTGGCCACACCCAGCCATGTCCACCCAGTCACATGACCACCAAGCCACACCCACCACCTAAGCCATGCCCACAGAACCAGTTATTAAAAAATTTGAATCCCACCCCTGGCCGTGACGATGCGAGTTTGACACCCCTGTTCTAGGGCTTCAATAAGAGGAAGCAGATTGCCACCCAACCTTTTTCTATTCCAGACAAAACCTTATGGGATTTCCTCCCCAGTTCTGCTGGAAGGAAGCAACTAAGTGCCATTTTAAATAGTCTTATGCAGTTAATATTCTTATGTGCAATGGATATGTATTTGTCTTGTAATTCAGGAAGCTTCCTCTCTTGTTCACCCCCCTTTTAACACATTCAGGAGGCTATGTGAAGCTTTAGCCAACAAAAGCATTGCCTTTCTACTTTAGAAAAGGGAAAACACTTCCCACAGATGACAGCCATGGAGGAGAAGGAGGGTTCTTCCCAAAACCAGCAAGGTGAGATCATACCACCTTTAAACAATGTTTTTCTGAATAATCAAAATCCCCTTGATTCTCTTTTTATTGAAACCACAGGTATCAGGCACACAGATTAAAGGCAAATAAAGCATATTTTCATGTCAGGCTCTACAAAGCAAAGCAAAACCCTGAGATCATAGAGGTGATGAAGAAAATGGAAATGGTAATGATCACAGGTTCTGACCCATCTGACCCATTTCTTTTTTAATTATTATTTTTTTATTTTTGGACAAACATACACAAACAAAACATAAAACCATCTTCCAATTACGTACATACAGTGTGTTGGTTGGTTGGTTACAAATTTTTTGTGCATCTTCTCCATAGTCTTGCTTACAATTGTTTGTATAGATTCTCATATTATCCATCTGATATATATGCATACATTAATATCATTATTACTCATTTATTAGACTAAACTATTATTCCTTCATGTTATGCGAAATATTCAAAGTTTTAAATTGATTTATAATATCACAATTCATATTATCATCCTAAATCCATCCAATAATAATACATCTTTTTATTATATTCCGTATAATTCTGTTCTCCTTATATTGTAAAAATCTACGTATTTCATTACCATACTTTATTTTCTAACCAATGATAAAATAAATCCCATATCTTATAAAATTGTTTATCTTCTTGTTCTCTAATTTCAAATGTCAATTTACTCATTTCAGCACATTCCATTATCTTCTTAATGACTTCCTCTTGCATTGGTATTTTCTCATTTTTTCCAATTTTTAGCAAATACAATCCTAGCCGCTGTTAATACATTTACGATCAAATATTTCAATTCTCTCCTGTATATTTCCGGTAAAATCCCCAATAAAAATATCTCTGGTTTAAAGTCTATATGTTTCTTTGTAATATTTTCCAACCATGTGTGGATATTAGTCCAATATCTTTTAGCTTCTACACATGTCCACCACATATGGTAATATGAACCCAGTATCTGATAACATTTCCAATATTTTTGGATTTACCATCTGACTCATTTCTAGACAGTAGGTTGGAAATAAGACCCAGTGGTGCCATTTAACCAGTTTCAGGTAAGTGTGAGGAAAGATAGAGAATGTAATATAAGTGTATATAACAACTGGTTTAGGAACAGATTTGCCCAGATTTAAAATCTTGCTGTAGATAGTTGAAACCAATTGTCCTAAGCTATAATGTGATGCTTTGGCTCTGGCTATGTGTGTTGTACTTAACTGTTGTACGATTGTGTGTTGTACTAAGCAGGGGTGGGATTCAAAACTTTTAACAACCGGTTCTGTGGGCGTGGCTTAGTTAGTGGGCATGGCTTGGTGGTCATGTTATTGGCTGGGCGTGGCCAACTGAATATCACACACATTGAGGCATACATCTCCTCGCCTGGCCTCTCATGATTGTGGGGATGCTGCAACAGTCATAAGTATGAAAAATGGTCATAAGTCACTTTTTTCAGTGCCATTGTAACTTTGAATGGTCACTCCATACAAGCAAAGTACCAGCAAAGGAGGGAAAAAACTTCCAGAGAGGTTCCAGAGACAGGAAGTCTAGTCCTGCCAAGAATGTAATAAGGGTTAACGGAGAGGCAGTGTCTGTAAGCAACACCAGAATGTTTCCTTCCTGCCTTCCTTACAGGATTAGGCCAGTAATTTCTTCTAACAACCGTTTCTCTGAACTGCTTAGAATGTTAACAACTGGTTCTAGTGAATAGGTGCGAACTGGTAGAATCCCACCCCTGGTACTAAGCTTTCGGAGCCCAGGGAGGGCAAAAATGCCCCCCCGCACCATGGTTCAGGAGCCCGAATAGACCATGTCCACCATGGCCACACCCACCCAGCCACTGAGCAGAGAACCCATTGCTGAAATTTTTAAAGCCCACCCCTGGTTCTCCTGTTTGAGCAGGGAGCTGGACTACAACACTCCTCAACGTCCCTTCCAGCTCTGTTCTGTTGTGTTCCATATCACATGGTCATTAAGCAAATCTGACTTCCTCCATTTTCAGGTTAAAAATTTGAATTATCCACAAATAATTTGGCTTATCCACAAATAAAGCATGCCTACTTTAAAAAAAAAAAGAGTTATCGTATATCCTCATGGATGGGCTTATCCATGAGGTTTGAAGCCAAACCTGATTTTTAAGGCACCTAAAAGTCTCAACTTAACCAAGAGTATGTATGTATGTATATATATATATAGTATATTTAGTTCACTAGCAGAATGGACTCCATCAGTTAATGGTGTTGGCAAGTAGTATAAAGGACAGGCTCATAGAATATGATAGCATAATGGAGAATCTCATGGTGCAGGAAATATCTTCTAGAGCATTCTACCCCCCATGCTGACTTGAGGGATTCTGGGAGCTGAAGTCCACACAAAGTTCTCAGGTTTGAAAAACACTGCTCTAGTCCTTAAGTGTTGCAACTGTAGATAAAAAGTCAACCACCCTTGCTCCTAAAGGTCCCCTTTGCTTAACCAGCTGCTCCTGATCCACTTGCTGAAGAATTCACCAAAGGACACATGACCTTCCTATCATCTGACTTGTCAACACCAAGTCACTTGCCACTATCTCTTTTTCCCAGATTCTGGACCCAAATGGAGGCAAACAGGAACTGAACTTTTGCTTCTAGCAGCACCTGGCTTTGCTATCACTAGGGATAGAGGCTGTATCAGCCCATGCCTTGTCCCGGCACTTGACTCACAAAGTGGTCCTGGTGTTTGCTCACCTCCAGATGGAGATAGTGCCTGTCAGCAGAGAGAAAAGCTCAAATGGGAACAGAGTCAAACAAGGGTCCTCTCTGCTATAAAGGAAGTGTTTTAGATAGCCTTGACATTGTCCAGTTTTTCCCACGTGCACATTTAATTCAGGGGTGGGCTTCAAAAATTTTAGCAAAAATCTGCCCGGTTTCTGGATGGATGTAGCCATGATGGCCATCGCCTAGTCAGCCTCCTGAACCACAGCGGGGGGGGTGGGGGGGGTGGGGGCATGTTTGCCTTCCCTGGGCTCCAAAGGTTTCTTCGAGCCTCTGGAAGGGCGAAAATGGCCTCCCTGGTTTCCGGAGGCTCTCTGAAAGCTGAAAACGGGCCTGTTTCTGGCCTTCTCAAACTTCCGGGATGCCCGTTTTTCACCCTTTACAAGCCTCCGTGCATGCCCTGCACTTACCTGCATCCAAAACGGGCCGCATGGGGACACCTGGGAGGGGTGGGGTGGAGGGGCAGGCCATCCTGAAGTGGGATGTGGGGGTTCTCCGAACTGCACAGAATTTTAGCTAGGGGCTCTCCGAAACCTCAGCAGCCCACCCCTGGTTTAATTAGCAACCACAGGACTGGTGGTGTCAACTCTCCACTAAAATAAGATGAAAATGATATCAAAGCTATTCCAGCCAGAATGATTTACCTCTTGGGCATTTACACATTGCATGGCCTGGGGCTTGGGAAACCTGTCCAGGCAGAAAAAACAACTAGATGTTGTTGTCCAAGTGCATACTTCCAAAAAGCAAGGCATTTCCAGGAAATCCAGACTGCACAGAAAGGTATAAGCTCAAAGGCTAGTAATTGTCGGAAGAAGAATAAGTTCCACCATGCAAGTCCACCAACTGTCCTCTGCCAAAAATTTGCTGGAGTCCTGGAGGCTACAACTAAGGTAGAAGAAGCACACATTTGCAAGAGTTCGGTAGCTACCTCCTCCTTGATGGAAAGAAGCAATAATCATGGCTTGATTTTAGCGCAATGCCATAGTGTGCAGGAATCAAGGAATCTTTTGATAGGTTGAGTTTCTATGTGCCCCTTTTGGCTGTCACTACTGTTAAAAGCCATTGATTCATATCTGGAATGGGACAACTTACCACGGTCAGCTTGCTGCAGGACAACTCACCACAGGATGATTTAACAATTCAATTTAAGTGGTTAAAATTAAAAAACAAAAATTGTAGTTTTTGTCAGTCACATTTCATTTGTCCCTCCTTTTGTATCCATTCTTTCATTATTCTATTCCACCATTTCTTTCATACTAGTATAACCCTTGTCCCGCAGAGAGTTGCTCGGCGACAAGTTAGCCGTGGCAAGCTGTCCCGCAACGAGTTGGTTTCAGCAAGTTGGCCGTGAAGAGTTGGCTGTGGCGAATTGTCCTAGAACCCTGGTAGCCATAAAGGGATATGAAGTTTTTCTTTGGATTCTGGTGTAATACATATACCAGCTGACAATTGAAATGTTCAGCCCAAAACCTATTCATTTTGATAGGAAAAAAGAAACTGTTGCAATAATATCCAACCATTTCTAACCCTCCCTCTCTTCCCTGCACTCCACTACCCCAACCTCAATACTGTGGACATGCAGGGTAGAGAGCTCTGCGTTTTGTAGGGACTGGTTCATGCTTCCAAAGTCCTCACAGGGAGTTTCAGTGACGTCCCGGGGCTGCATAGCTTGATCAGGCCTTTCCAGGACCCCTGCTAGTCAGAGGAGATGGTGCTAGGCTCAAGGAATGAATGACTTGGCTTCAGATGAGGCAGCCCCCTATGCTCCTCCCACGCTTGCACAGTAGCCCTTGTTCATGCTGCCCTAGAAAGAGAGATGACCAGACCCCAAGGGAAGTTGGAGAGTTGCAGCCAAAGCACCTGCTGTAGAGAAAATTCAGTTTCCCTAAGAAGCATCCAAAACTGTAGAGGCATTTACTGGCTGCTCTTTTATTTATCAGAGCAGCTGCAAGTGACAAGTCTGCCTTCTGACTGGCCTGAGCCTTTGTTCCTGCAGAGCTGAAAATGCCCCCCAAATCCTTTCTTTGTACTAGGATTATATGCTTGAAAAGAACTGAACAAATTGCATTTAGACTGATCCAAATGGTCCATTTCCCTTATTGTGCTGTCTTTAGGAAGGGGAGGGTTGGGAGGGCAGGAATGACCGTACTTAGGAATCAAAGCAGAGCTGGCAACTAACAGCATTAATGCATGATAGAAAGATTGAATTGGCTTTAATTATCACATGTAATTACAAGAGGCTGCTTTCCCACAAACTCCCCCACAGGCACAACCTTAGACTTTATGCAGGCATCTCCAGAATGTACTCAGAGTCCTCGAGATGCGAGTTCATTGTCAGTAACAGTATCTTTCCATAGTCTTCCATGGTCCTAGTACCACAGTTGTTAAATGCATTTTCACACAAAACAGAACCTCTAAAACATTGGTAGATTGAAACAATGCTTTAGGCAATTCTCTCCTTGACTGGGGGGTTGAAGAGCTAGACACAGGGGTGGGATTCTACCAGTTTGTACCTATTCGCTAGAACCAGTTGTTAACATTCTAAGCAGTTCGGAGAACTGGTTGTTGGAAGAAATTACTGGCCTAATCCTGTAAGAAAGGCAGGAAGGAAACATTCTGGTGTTGCTTATAGAAACTGCCTCTCCGTTAACCCTTATTATATTCTTGGCAGGACTAGACTTCCTGTCTCAGGAACTTCTCTGGAGGTTTGTTTTCCTCCTTTGCTGGTACTTTGCTTGTGTCGAGTGAATATTCAAAGTCACAATGGCACTTAAATAAGTGACTTATGACCGTTTTTCATACTTACAACTGTTGCAGCATCCCCACAGTCATGAGAGGCCAGGCAAGGAGATGTATGCCTCGATGTGAGTGATATTGAGACAGCCACACCCAGCCAGTCACAAGATCACCAAGCCACACCCACCACCTGAGCCATGCCCACAGAACCGGTTGTTAAAAAATTTGAATCTCACCCCTGGCTAGAGATACCTAGCCATAAATGAAAATTACTCTTTTGGTATATCTTCCTTCATCTTACGACTTCGTTGTATTGAGATTGGTGTCATAGGAAACACTGATTTTAAAAAGTGGTGTAATTTACCATTTATCATCAGCTATTGCCCAACTTTTATGCCCAAAAAGTGAACCTGCCACCATGAAGGGCACCACATAGAGTTGTGCTGGATTAAACAAAATAGAAACCTGCTTAGGGCACCATAGAGTTTTCCCCACCAAGTTATTATGTCCTTAACTTTTTCACTGCCATATTCAACTTCAGTTTTTCTGTAACTGTCCTTATCTGCAGTGTTCAACTTTTAATGTACATTGTTTTTTTAAAAAAAAAATTCTTTGGTTTCTTTCTTTGTCCAAGGTTTAAAAATTTGTCTTGGAGGTCTTATTTGTTTCTAACTTATGGCAAGGGGCACCATTGTTGGACTGTGCTTAAGGCATCAGTTAGTCTTAATCTGCCTCTGGTACAGGTAAAGGTAAATGTTCCCCTCACACATATGTGCTAGTCATTTCCAGTTCTAGGGGGCATTGCTCCAGAGCTGGTATTCAGCAGGTTCTGACCAGTTCTGGAGAACCGGTAGCAGAAATTTGGAGTAGTTCGGAGAACTGGCAAATCCCACCTCTGACCGGAGATTTTACAGTATCCTTCCCCTGCCACGCCCACAGAACCGGTAGTAAAAAAAATTGAATCCCACCACTGCTCATCTCCATTACAAAGCCGAAGAGCCAGCGCTGTCCAAAGACGTCTCCGTGGTCATGTGGCCAGTATGATTAAATGCCGAAGGCGCACGGAATGTTGTTACCTTCCCACCAAAGTTGTCCCTGTTTTTTTACTTGCATTTTTACATGCTTTTGAACTGCTGGGTTGGCAGAAGCTGGGACAAATAACGGGAGCTCACTCTGTTACGCAGTGCTAGGGATTCGAACCGCCGAACTGCCTACTTTTCTGATCGACAAGCTCAGCATCTTAGTCATTGGGACACCGCATCCCTGGACCTCTGGTACAGAGACTCCTAAAACCAGACAACCAGACAACCACCATACAGCAGCAACAGGTTACTTTCTATATCTCTCTGCTGCTATTTCATAGTCATTTGGAGCTTTGCAGTCCTTTATAAATATAATGCCAAGGCATAGAAATATGCCTTGTTTCTTTCATTGGAATAGTCAGAACTGCACTATTTAAATTTCAAATAGAGATTTCTAGTGATTTTCACTCCATATTTTAAAAACAAAAATCCCTGTTCACAGAAAACTAACATGGCAGAGAGATTAACCTACTGCTAAATCATGTCTCTTTCCCACAGTGGAAATAGACCCCAGATCCAGAATAAGAGGAATCATTCTATAGATAGCAGTAAAAACATAAACTAGCATTCATACCTAAGCCTCATCACTTATCATTCTTTCCTCAAAACAGGCTAGCTTATATTGTGAAGCTGAATCTTAAAAAGGACACATTTTAAAAAGTATGGCTTTTGCTACCATCAACTTCCCATGAATTTCTGTAATAGAATGGGAGGAGGGCTCATTCAAATAATTTTCCCTCACCAAGCGCTTTCAATATGTGTCAGACTACAGTCTCCTAAACAATTTGGAATACCAATTGAAGGTTATGGGAGTTGTAGTCCAGCATAAAGAGTAGGCACCTGGCTGAGGAAGGCTGCTATAAACCAAGTATCTGGGAATCCATCATCTAGGAATTGTAGTAAGCTTCCCCTCACCAGGGAGAACCAAAGACTATCTGAATTAGCTTGTAAAAAAAAGTAAAACTTTTCTTTTCTTGCCGGGTGATCATATCCAATGGTTCTACGGGATGTAACCTGCATTCCAGGCATCCATTTTTTTCTCCAGAAAACCTTGTTGAAATAAATACCGTATTGCAAGTTCAGGGGCGGAAGAGGTTATGTGATTTTTGGAGATGCTGAATTAAATTGTTAAGTAGAGAGAGAAAACAAGTACACACACAAAGCGTGTCTACTGAGTGAAGGAGGAAAAAATTGCATAATTGCTGGGGAGAGAAAGGCTGAGGCTGAGTTTGGCAGATGATCAGCCACCTGCACACATAACTAAATCCAAGGGGAAAGGATCGACTGACATCTTCTAAAAGCTACTGAAATTTCTGTTTGAAGTGTTCTGGTTCTCTAGAAACAAAAGAAATGTGCTTTCTTTTGTTGGCAGGACATGGGCTATGCTTTCTGCCAATGGGAAGTATCTGAAAGAGGAGCAAAGTAAGTCCATATCCCTTCCATGCTCTTTGGGACCTGCAACTAGGATTGCTAAAGGATCTTTGTGAAAATGGACCATTTGGACAAAATAAGCAAAATAAATTTCAATGGCAGCTTGTACGGATAAGTCTTTAGGATGCTTTCTCACCATGTGGGTGAGAAAATAGCCCTAAAGGTGGATCAATCAACCTCATCTAGCCAGTAGAATAAAATGTGGTACCGATCAGGGCATCACCATAACTTTTCATCTCACAGATAACGTGAGTCAAAACAACACACAGTGACAAGCCACAGTCATTCACTTTCTGGAAGGAGAAGATCCTTGAACTGAACTGAACTGATTGTATGGATACAGCAGCATGGATATGAGGTCTTCCAGTTTTGAAATGAGCTCTCGGAGAAGGAAGTGAGCACATATATTTAGATTTTCAGCAAGAGAATTTGGAACCGCTTAACCATCTCATGCTGAAGACAGGGGAATGCCAGATGTTTTGCTTGCATTTGTGCTTTGAGTTTTTTTTTTAAGTGAGTGTGAAATGGTTCTATTGTCTTACAAGCCACAGCTGCACTGGCGTATTATCTAAAACATTAAATACTGTTCCTCAGTTTTTGTGTATTTCTTTCTTTTCTTTTTTTTCGATCTTTAACGCTTAGGATTTTTTAACCAAGAGTTTCAAAATGCAGCCCTTCAGAATGCAATGAGATAAGCGCACATGTGTATGTTCGTACACAGATGCCCCAAGAGTTGGCAACTTTGGACATGAGCCATGCAGAGTAATTTCTAAAGGATTATCAAGTACATAGAGTCAAGCTATCTTTTCTTTATAATCTGCTTTATTATCGAGCGTAAAATAACTGAGTCTTCCTTCCAGCTCAGCTTCCTTTACAGCTTAATAAACAGTGCAATATTTATCAGATCGGTCTTTTGCTCTTCCTATCAACATGAAGGAACTTCATTCTATGAGAAGTAAAATGTTATTTACATCTTCCATGTGCAATATGAGTTCATGTTGAAGGCTTTCAGGTCCAATTCAGTACATGTTCTTTCAGCTGAAGCCCAGCTGGAACTCAATGAACCTTTCCCTACCTCCACATATTGAAGGATATCAGTCAAGGGATGATGGTAAGCAAATTCCAAATAGTGGACTGAATTCCAGAGTTTTGCTCTGAAACTTAAGGTATACATCAGGGGTAGGATTCTACCAGCTTGCACCTATTCGCTAGAACCGGTTGTTAACATTCTAAGCAGTTCGGAGAACCAGTTTTTAGAAGAAATTATTGGCCTAATCCTGTAAGGAAGGCAGGAAGGAAACATTCTGGTATTGCTTACAGAAACTGCCACTCCATTAACCCTTATTACATTCTTGGCAGGACTAGACTTCCTGTCTCAGGAACTTCTCTGGAGTTTTTCCCCCCTCCTTTGCTGGTACTTTGCTTGTATGGAGTGACCATTCAAAGTTACAATGGCACTGAAAAAAGTGACTTATGACCATTTTTCACATTTACGACTGTTACAGCATCCCCACAGTCATGAGAGGCCAGGCGAGGAGATGCGTGCCTCAATGTGAGTGATGTTGAGTTGGCCATGCCCAGCCAATAACATGACCACCAAGCCACATCCACCCGGTCACATGACCACCAAGCCATGCCCACCACCTAAGCCACGCCCACAGAACTGGTTGTTAAAAATTTTGAATCCCAACCCGGTATACATCCGTATCTAGATCAGCTAAGGTCTGCCTTACTATTCTTAAATGGGCCTTCAGGGGTTTTTTTAGATGTGAGGGGCAATTGTATTTTCCATGGATGAGAAGTCATCACAGTGTCCCTCAGACTCATATATTTCTCTTCAGCCACCTTCTTCTAATCATGCTTGAGGGATCTTTGGTGCTCTCTGAGCTGGGTTCTTTTTCTTGCATGCGTTTCATTACCCAAACTATGGAGAAGCTCCATTTCTCCATTATGACTGCCTAACTACTGTAAATTATATCTATAATTATTGGGCGTCTCAGAATTTTTTCATTGACAACTTGCATTTTGAATGAGCTTCTTTCCTATATTCCAGATATCATAAATATTATTGTTCCAGAAATGGCAAATGAGTGGGAAAGATGACAAAACATGAGAAAGTGATGTTACAACATATTCATATATGAGAAATGCATGGCTTCATGTTAATTAGTTTCCTGTTGTATCTGAAATATCTATTTTACTACTAGAAAAAAAAATGGAAAGTGTTATTGGCATAGTTTCTGGTGTCAACTATGTCAACAAACTCTCCAACTATGTCACCACTATATGAGACATCCAGAGAACCAGTTCAGTCTAGTGCAGTGATGGCTAACCTTTTCAGGACCGAGTGCCCAAAGTGTGCGCACATGCATGCACATTCCCAAAATGCAATATGTCCCCATGCATTGGTGTGTCCCCCATGTATGCACCCTGCCCCCACGCATGCGCTGCAGACACCTGAAGACCAGCTGGCCGGTGGAAGGCATGCACACGCATGCACGGCAGAGCCGAGCTGGGGCAACGGCTCGCATGCCCACAGAGAGGGCTCTGCGTGCCACCTCTGGCATTCGTGCCATAGGTTCGCCATCACAGGTCTAATGGTTAAGGCACCAGGCTGGAAAGCAGGAGACTATGAGTTCTAGTCCCGTCTTAGCTATGAAAGTCAGCTGGGTGACTTTGGGCCAGTCACTCTCTCTCAGCCCAACACATCTCACAGGTGGTTGTTGTGGGGTAAATAGGAGGAGGAAGGTGTGTTGAATACTTTTGAGTTATTTGTAAAAATAATAAAGATGAGATATAAATAATCAAATAAACAAATCAAATAAATATGAGTAAATAGATTGTCTGTCTTCACCTAATTCTCTCTATGATGTTTCACACATACAGAAACCAATCCCTGTTAAGATTATATTGCTGCTGATTTTCTTGATTTAAAAAAAGGGGAAATGTTAAATGTTGCATTCATTTATGTGGCTTTATTTATTTATTTTTATTTTATTTATTTTATTTTGTCAATTGCTTACAAGATAATAGGTATAAGTAAAATGAATACATGGATACATATAAGAAAAAAAAAATAGGACAGGAATGGTAGGGATATTGGTGCGCTTATGCATGACCCCTACAGACCTCTTAGGAAAGGGTTGAGGTCAATAGAAGACAGCCTAAGGTTAAAGTTTTTGGGGTTTGGGGAAGAAACCACAGAGTCAGGTAGAGTATTCCAGACATTGACCACTCTGTTGCTGAAGTCGTATTTCCTGCAATCAAGTTTGGTGCAATTAACCTTGAGTTTGTATCTATTGTTTTCTCTTGTGTTGTTATGGTTGAAGCTGAAGTAGTCATTGACAGGTCATTTTCATTATTATTCATTTTCATGCATTAGAATGGTATATATTATCCCATAGGAAGATACTATAAAGATATTGTTTTCATCTGATTGCCAATGTCTGCAGCCTTAAACTTGGAGCCTGTGTATCAGATCTTCATGAACTGCTATTAGCCTTTTCCAGCTTGCACCCTCCAAATATCTTGAAACTTCAGTTCTTGCAATATCTTAATGATTTGATATAAATATTAAAATGGCATGGGAACTTCAAATTTGTTGCAGATATTATCAAGTTCTACAGATATAATTGTAGATGGATAATTGCATGGGGAGTGTTTGTCAATATCATCTCTCTTAGCCATTTTCCCACTCTTGTCAGTCTGCACAGTAATATGTGCCCGTAAAATGCACTGTTTAAATGGAAGCTAAAGATTAAATGGAAGAAAAGGCATATATATCAACTTCTGTATTTTTCTGCCCACCATGGCAAACTCTAGAGGCCAATATCCAGAAGCAGAAAATTCTCTTGAATCTTAGGCATCTCCTGTAAAATCTGGAGAGTAAAAGATCTCTTGTGAAGACATGGATGTATACAAATGAAGCTAGTGAGGGCAGCAGGATCTCTTGACCCAAAACCTTTGAACTCTACAGCTACCAGATTAAGACCACCCACAAGGTCATATTTTTTTAAGTCTAATTGTACCATCAGAATGGTTTGACAGGCAGATTTCGGTCTTCACCGATAGCTGTATTAATTACTGCAGTTTAAACGTGGGGTTGCCTTACAGGACATACATTAGAAATAACAAAGTGCTTTCAAAGAGAAAGAGGAGGCCTCATGAAATAAACTGTTCTTCAAACCAGAAATTCTTGGGAGTCAGGATGTTAGCATGAGGGCTTTGGCCTGGGTGGATACGATTAGTGGTTTTGTGGTTTTATTAAACTTCAGGACTTGGTTGGTTGGTTGAAGGGAATTCTTTGTTTTTATCTTCTTCACTGCCCAGAGTTCCCTGGATAGATGGTGGTCATATAAGTTGGGTGGGTGGGTGGGTGGGTGGGTGGATAGGTAGGTAGATAGATAGATAGATAGATAGATAGATAGATAGATAGATAGATAGATAGATAGATAGATAGATAGATAGATAGATAGATAGATAGATAGATAGATAGATAGATAGATAGATAGATAGATAGATAGATAGATAGATAGATAGATAGATAGATAGATAGATAGATAGATAGATAGATAGATAGATAGATAGATAGATAGATGAAAGAGATGATAGCTAGATACAGTAGCTAGATAACTAGATGAGATAGATAGATAGATAGATAGATAGATAGATAGATAGATAGATAGATAGATAGATAGATAGATAGATAGATAGATAGACAGACAGATAGGCTGGCAGGCAGGCAGGCAGGCAGGCAGGCAGGCAGGCAGGCAGACAGACAGACAGACAGATGAATGATAGATGATAGATAGAATCTGAGTTCTCTCATAGTGTGAAAAACCGGTGATGATAAGCTGAGGGTCCCTGACTGCTAGAATAGAGGGCCTGTACTCTTCGGTTATATAGCACCATTCAACTTTTGGCATTATGTTTTTGACTCATAGCACGGCCTATTCCCTTGACACCATGACTAAACCAGTCAGATTTCCCATCTGAGATTCTGGCAGTACACAGCCTCATTGACTAGACCAAATGTCCCATTTTTAAAAAATTCAGAATCTCCACCTACTTTCGCTTTGCACGATTCCTGACACAGCTTTATGATGTCACTAGCCTCTTCCTCATTGGACAGGCAGGGAAGAGCAGACATGGCTTGGGCACAGTAGCTACCTGATATTTGGCTTGTGTTATCTACAGCTGCCAGACTTTTCACACATTTTTTTCCCTTAAGCTTTTTTTCCTGGAGGACAAGGTAAGCAAAATGAAACAACTGAATGGCTCTAAAAACTCTCACATTATGAGTGATTGGTTAACACTGTGCACAATTGGATTTGTTTAAGGCTAAACTTAATCCTCTGTTGTTAACTGACTGGATCGATTAATCTCTTTTTTTTTTTTAGTTGATTCAGTGAAATGTGCTGTTGAAAGCAGGGTATTCTATAATTAAAAAGTCAAATTCTGTTATTTCAACATACCAGAGGCAGTTCAGTCTTTACATATACATATACACACACACATGAGACAAAAAGAGATTATTAATAAAAGTTTATGTGAGTTATAACCTACATAATTTGTTTAGTGTTAAATATTCCAATTCTACTGCAATGTACAAATCAATTAAGTGAAAAGAGAATACAGAATCCATTAGGAATTATATACTAGCACACTATTTATTGTTGCCCTCTAGATATTTTGGACCAAATCCCATCAATTCCAGCTAATAATTCAATAGCAAGCATTACAACAATTGTACTCTGAAAGACTTGGAAGCACAAGTTTTATTCACCACTATTTTAGACAAATATAGTAGTTGTCAACAAACACTCTGGTTCTCCACTTGTATGTGTTTCCCTAAAGGCAGAGATCAAAGAACTGTATACATTAAGTAACTCCCTTGTATCATAGGTTTCTAGGTTCAGGAAGGTGATAGAAGATCTCTCTACAAACTGTTATACTCTCCCTTCAGACAAGGGAAGGAGGAGCTACATGTCAACTTTGTACATTTGATCAACAGCAATAAATAAATAAACAAATAAAGCAGATCCAATATATGAACATAAAAGAGCAACCATAGTTCAGTTTCTGTTAAGCACATAAATTATATGTGAGCTAAATGGAGTTATTGCCCGGTATAATTGCAGTATATTGGCATGAGTCATTCTTTATGCTGACTTTTCAAACTTCTGGATTACAACTCCCAATATCCCCAACCCAGAAGATGCCACAGCAGTGTGGGTTTTATATAATGAAGTGTCAGGCACAGGTAATCAGGAAGCAAGGCAGTTCAAATGATTACCGGGTAGTGCTTTATACAAGAATCTGAACTACTAACGGTAAAAAAAAATTGGTGGTAGATAACAATCAGTAGAATTAAAGGTGGGTTGAACTTAGATCCCTTGAGGGGGGAAAAGGGACTCAAGACTGATAACATACTTGACCCCTCCTTCAGGCTCAACCTGGTCATCTCCTACATCAAGGTATAAGCTAAGTTCTACATAGTAATTCAGTCATTCTATTCCTGCAGTTGTCTACTTCAACATTGAAAGCTAAATGTTCTTTAAGTTTCCTTTTCATCTACCAGGTTCTCTCTCTGCCTGATTTAGATTGTTTTTCAGCTTATTTTCATTTTTAAAAGTGAATGGAAGTTGGTATGCTTCAAAATATTGGCCTCTAAACTTTATCTTTCTTTATAAGACTAAATGGGACCTACAGTATATAAGTCCCATGGATATTCTTAGAAGATAATATGATATGTGGTTTCAACTCAGTACCCGCCCCCAAAATGATATCCCCCAAAATAATAAGCATCACCTAGGAATACGGCTTGGAATCAATAGTAGAGAATGTCTCCAATATTCTCTTCTGATAAATCAATATTTTCTGGCTGGCTATGCCTGTTAACCCTATTGTGAAACTGGCAATAACCTGCTTTCAAATTTCCTTCCAACCCTAAAGTATTACCTCTTCCGGCATTGCTGTTGTGACCCACTAGAAGCTGACGAGCTGGCAGCAGAGTCAGACAGTAGTGAGGAGGTTGGGTAAAAACCTGGGCAAGTCTTGGAGGCTGAGGAAGGCTCAGATGAGGGTTCTGCATCAGAGGCAGAGATGGGGTCAGGGCAGGCTGGCAGTCATCAGCTGCCTTCAGACTCAGACAGTAGTGAGGTGGGGAAGTTTCTAGAACCGATTCCCAGCCTGTGCATGCGCAGAGCTACCAGAAGACAAGAACAATCGAGAAAGCTGTTGACTCAGGAATAAGGCCACACCTCGGAGTTGATTGGCTCCTCCCATAGGACATAAAAGAGGAGCAAACAGGATGTGAGCTTCTGCATCTGGTTAATTCAAGATTTCAAAAGTTCTGTTTGACTCTGTGTCAAGTTTGACCTTGCCCTGCGTTTGGGCAATTAGTTCTCTGGCAGCATTCCAAGTGTGATAAGGTGGGTGTTTATAAACATTCCCCTGAAAGACTTTATAAAGTCTTGCAGGCTGTGAATGAACGTAATTCACAGCCATGGAAATAAAAAGAGGTTTTGCCGGGACTAAGACTATGTTTTATGCTTTCTAAGGAAGCCTAGGTCAGAACAATTGCTCCTTTAAAATATGTAACAAGAGGATCACCTTTTGAGAGTCCCAAGTAAAGACTAATCTGATGAGGACGCCCATTCTTTGAAGCCATTTGCCATCCAAAAGAGAGTTTTGAGTAGCTGTTTTTCTGACTGTATTTTCAAGGTTTATTACAAAGGCTTTTCATATATGAATAATGTAATAAAACTCACATTTTTCCAATGTTACCTTGTTTCTTATTTTTATTATTCAAATGTGATATTCTATATATATTTTTCTATGTTGTTTGGAGTTGTTTATACCTTAGGATAAGAGCGTAAAACTGCACTGATCCCAATGTTGATTTTAAGAGAACCAATCTATGCAAGTGAGAACTAGAAGGCAAGTCTTTGATGATGTTGTCCATTCAGTCATGTCTGACTCTTAGCAATTCTATGAGCCAAGTCTCTCCATATCTTCCAATCTTGCACTCCTTCTTTCAGTTGTTCTACGCTTCGAGTGATGGTGGACAGGTTTTTATTATACCTTAATTTTGGAACTGCCTTCTTATGATAATCAGTTGGTTACTGTCTGAAGGTCCTTTCTTCCATAACGGAACTTTGGCGTTAAGAGTTGTTAACCTAATCTTATGTAATCTTACCCGAATACAGCTCATCAGTCTGGAACCCACATTATGTATCTGATATTAATACAGTTGAGAAAGTCCAGAAATATTTCACAAGAGTTCTCTACTCCTCTACTCGTTGCAGAATACCTTATGCCACCAGACTCGAAATTCTAGACCTAGAAAATCTAGAACTACATCGCCTTTGGTCCGATCTAAGTATAGTATATAAAATCATACACTGCAATGTCCTACCTGTCAATGAATACTTCAGCTTCAACCATAACAACACAAGAGCAAACAATAGATACAAACTCAAGGTTAATCGCACCAAACTTGATTGCAGGAAATACGAATTCAGCAACAGAATAGTCAATGTCTGGAATACTCTACCTGACTTTGTGGTTTCTTCCCCAAACCCCAAAAACTTTAACCTTAGACTGTCTCCTATTGACCTCACTCCTTTCCTAAGAGGTCTGTAGGGAGCGTGCATAAGCGCACCAACGTGCCTACCGTCCCTGTCATATTGCTTCTTTTATATATATCTTTATTTTTCTTATATGTATCCATGTATTCATAACTATGTTTTTACTTATACCTATTATCTTGTAAACAATTGACAATCAATCAATCAATCAATAAATAAATAAATAATGTATGACCAAAACTACTGTCATATTTCTTATATATGTAGGAAACAAGTAGATTTCAAAAATGGATCTTGTTTAGATGGTAATGCGTGTGGTTGCTGACTAGAACAGCTGGCCAAATGTGAGCATGCAATGCCACCTATTGTTTGAGTTGGGATTATCACCCCATATTACTGTGTGCTAATAGTGCTAATCTTAGAGTTGCTGTCACACAAGAACCCTGTGACCCTTAAAAATTGCTCCAGACTTGCAACAGACAAGCATTTCCATCAGTAGTCCAGACATTTCATCATTTTCTCATTCTCTCTTCAGCATCGGCTGTTGTTTATTTTTTTCTTTCCTCCCTCCACTTTTTAAAAAAATATTTATGTGTGATGTGTGATGGGATTTTGTCTGCTGCTCGACCGGCAGCTACTACTCAGGATAGTGCAATGATTTTTAATTATTTTCTCAACCTTCTGTCAGATCTCCAAGCTATTATTGGCTTCGGACATATCACTGGAGGCTTTAATAGAAGCCATCATCAATCAAGTCTACCAATCATCTGAAAAACCTACCAGCTATTTCTAGAGGTTTGTTAGAACCATAATTTTTTTTTATTAAGATGGGCTTTTTGGATTAGAAACTTTCTCGGATCCAGCATCTACTGCACAAAGAAATAATTAAATAGGGAGCATTGGGTACATATGTTGATCATTTACAAAATCAACATTTGAATTGAAATTAGATCCAGCTTCAGCACAGTTCATAGCCATTAAAAAAAACCAAATACATTCTCAACCTTGATTTTATAAGAAAGCACCAAATTATATTTCATTTCAGTAAGAACCAATAGCAACTCTGTTATCATGTTCAGCCACACTTGATATAGAGGTTGTGGAGCTATGAACATCAAGCTATAGCCTGGCTAATTAAAACCAAAAGCAAGAATATTTCTTCTTGTGGCTGGGCCAGCGAAGTAAGAGGATATACTGTATGTGAAGAAAAAAACAGGATGGCAACCAAGGCAGATTAAATTTAGGAGGCCCCAGAGCTAAGTTATATTTTGATTAAAATTGAGTAAATTTGACTGAATGTTGAATGAATTTGAAGCTGTGATATTCACTCATTCATTCATTCATCACATTTATATAATGCCCAAGTCACTTAAAAGAGTCTGGCATATAATAGAAGAATATATGCCTACCCCAAAAAATGTAGAAACAACCTTCCATTTGGGAGTGCTGCTGCATAGTCTCTTGTGAAGGTTTCTTCCAGGAGAGTGGTGGATGGAGATGTCTGGTGACCAAAAGGTGGATGACGGCTGGCAGTGTGAGACCTGAAAGCTCACAGTACTAGACTGCTGAAGCAGTTTCTGTGGAAAATCTGTATACCTTTTTGCCTCTCTGGATTGCCCCATGATAGGGCAGCAGTCTCATCTTTGTATGTATATGACAATAGTGGCACACATTATAATGAAAGAGATGTGGCCAGAGTTTTCTCTTTCTTCTTTCCATCTGGATAGGCCTCATGGAGGCACATTGGCAAACTCTCTGGTATCTGGGAATTTCTGATCCTCAGTGGGAAGTTTTTGCAAGCGAGGTACATTTAAAGTGGGGAGGATGAAGTGGTAGGTGCTTGAGCAGGTCAAGGGAATGGTTGCTATCAGCCCCAGTTCCATGGTCATTTTTGCCTCTGAGTGTGGTTGTTGCTATTGTGTTTGTCCCATTGGACTTGTCTACTTCTCATTCTTTTTTAAACTGTTGCTGTTACAGTGGTTTTATCTGGGGTAGACTGATGCCATACTGTATTTGTGTGGTGTCCTGGACAATTTTCACTCCATTTCAAAAGGCCCTTTTCAATCAGGTTATAAACCAGAACACAGAACTAAGATGGCATTGGTTGTGCTTGTTGATGACTTCTGGCACAGCCAAGATAAGAGATAGTGCAATTGTCCTGGTTCTCCTTTATTTTCTGCAGCTTTCAATACTATCCATCATGTTATCCTTCTGGATTGTCTATAGAGATTAGGGGTGGGAACACAGTGTTCACACACTCCTTTCTTTAGAGTTGGGTCCAACTAATACGGGGAAAAGAGAAGAAAGCTCAAACAACAAAACCCTTAACAAGTAGAGTGTCTCAGGGCTTAATGCTATCACCTCTCCTGTTTAACATCTACATCAAGGATGTCAAACTCATGTCATCATTGCAGTGTCACATGATGTATCAGAACTTTTTTCCCCTTTGCTAAACTGGATGGAGTGGGGCCAGCACTTGATGCATCCGGCCTATGGGCTGCGAGTTTGACACCTCTGTTCTACATGAAGGTACTGGGTGAGATCATCTGTCAGTTTGAGGTCTAATTTCATTATTACGTTGACGAAACTCAGTTGTGCATCTTGATTCTGGATTCACTACATAATACGGTCAAGGTGTTGGCCCATTGGCCTGAAGGTTGTGCAGGTCTGAATGGAGAGGAACAGATTCATAATCAACTCTCAGAAGACCAGCCATGAGTATTTGGATCGCCTGTGTGAAGCAGTTCCATTTTTAATCCTAAGTGTGTTGCCTTTAGTCTTTACTTTTACCCATGAACTTCACAGTATGCAGAATTCTCAGGGGACAATCAGACAGTTCCTTTTCCAACTATAGTTTTGGCTTCATCCTTGGATTCAGAACCTGAACCTTTATCTGCCCATCCCAAATCAGACACTACAAAATCAACTAATTGTTCTTTAAATATCGAACTCCTGCTTCAAAAAGAATGGGACCTAGTTATTTATATGAGACTTCAGTATTACAACAAGGTAACAATCACTATTTTCTTACTTGGGGGGAGTGGGGAGAAAGAGCCTGCAAAACTCAATGGGAGCTATCCAAGGTCCTGTTTCTTGTTAATCCTTTCACCAGAGGACACCTGCCCTAGCTAGTCAGCAGCATTTGAATTCATTTGCTTCCATAGCCTCACTTCCACTTGTCTCCCCTTGTTTCCCCTGGCAATTACAGTCTCTGAATACTGTCTCTGGGTCCTGTTTTGCTGTGATTTATGTTCTTGAGAACTTCAGAAGGTCATTGAACAAGCCGATTTTTATGGTCAAGACTGTGGAATTCATTTATTATTTATAGACCATAATGGGTTCTAAACATATTGCTGTCATTCCAGCCTCATGGGGAAGGCATTTTAAAAAAGGAAGAAGAACAGTAAGACTTTCTGAAAGGGAATGGGGAAGCTACCAAGGAAAAAATGCCAAGAACGAGAGACACTAGAGTAGGAGAACATAACACTTAAATCAAGCAAACCTACTGATACTTTGCAATACTTGGTGCCAGTACCAAGTTGTTTTCACAGTTTGGGGCACCTGCAGATGAGATGTTTTCAGCACATGAAAAAAAGATGCATTGTATAAGCCTGTACACATAGAAGAAATTTAAGCACCAATCTGACGTAGCACAAATTTCTGATGCAATTGGACACTCCTATTGCTAGAAATATGGTAAGCGTATGCAGGCTATCATCTCTAGAAATGCCATTTTTCAGACTATATTTAAGTGTGGCTACTGAGATACGTCAGATTAACTAAGTATCTGCTCTTTCTCTTAATTAATATGGGAACTGAAATGTTAATATTGTTCCAAGGATTATGAGCTTTCAAAGAAAATGATAGATCTTGGAATACAGGTTGTGTTTTCATCTCTCCTTGTTAAAAGTCCAAGTTATAACCAACAGATCATTAGTAAGTAACAATTAGTTATTCCAGTAGTGTCTGTAGATCAGGATCTACAATGCCACGGCCTTTTAAAAATGAAAACTAGACCATGAGATTTAATATCAGTATGTTTGGTCACAGGTGCATTGCAAAACTGACTAAAATCACTATAAATTTTGGAGGATAAGTGCTGAGAGCTAATCATTTGATAAAACACATGAGGAATAAAGGAGGAAGCAATATAGAAAAGATAAAACTTAACAATGTGCAGCTAGACACAACTGGGAGACTAGAAAGATATAATACCCAGAGTCTACAGTATCTGTACAGTATATTAATGAAAGTATGTTGGGAAAGAAACAGGACAAACCTGAAATCTCAGTGTTAGATGACATGTACAACCTGGATATCGTTGAAATTTGGTGGATCAGATTCATGGCTGGAATGTAACAATTACCTTAAAGGAATAGATTACAGAGATGACTAAGGAAGTCAGCATGACTGTTCCTATGGAGCCTCTCTCACTTTAAAAAGTCCCTTTAGCCATTTGGAAAACATCCAAGTGAGAGCAAGGAAAATATCTGGGAGATAACTGGAACATAGCAATCAATTTTTTTTTACAATTATAGACCAGCATAAGAAGGGTGGGATACAAATAATTAGTATGTTTAAAAGCTAAAATATATATAATATACAAAGTTTAAAAACATTTTTAAAAGTATACACGTGTGTGTGTGTGTGTATAAAATCTCCCCCCCTCAAAATCTAAAAACCAACTATAAAGTGATAAAAACATTAATTAAATACAGGGAAATACAAAAATTAGTATTCGGATAACTAAATCTAGCTCAATACAAAAACACAATACTGTCAAACGTAATATCCTTCAACAACGTTAGATGTTTTTATACATTTGATTGACAAACTCTAGAAATCCTACATGATTTTTGCTCAACTCCATTCTGTTTCTGTTTTGATGGTGCTTAGTATCTAAATGAAAACTGCTAAATGAGATCTTTGAGGTTTTGTTTGTTTGTTTATTACCTAATATAAAACCCCCCATCTTACAAGCAAGTGACTGTAGATGACATACAAGTCTAAAATAATAAATATTCCTTACCAATAACAAAAACCATCCTTACCAATAACAAAAAATAAACATCAAAATCTATAGAGAGAGTTTTTTAAAATTAATTCATGAAGTGATGTTAATAGTAATAAAGCCACTTACCAATTCACCCATCCTCTGAGATCCCCAGGCCGTTGGCATAACCAGGTCTTAAAGGGACGCCTAGAGGTGAGGAGACTATTCTCACATTGGGGGCAGAAGATTACACAGTCCAGGGGCCACAGCAGAAAAGGCCCCTCATCTAAATCGTGCCAAATGTATCTCCCTAGAGGACGGATCCCATAACATACCCCATTCTGTTCAGTATAATGGGATAGATTAATAAAATCAAGGAAAGGTAGTTCCTTAAATAACCAAGTGTCATGACATGTAGAAATTTACAGGTCAACACCTTGAACTGAACTCAGAAACAAATCAGTAACCACTGCAGCTCATGCAGCAGAGATATAATGCGTGCTCTACCAGAGACACACATAACTGCTCATATAGCTGCATTTTGCACTAACTTTCAGGATACTCTTGAAGGGCAGCCCCATGTAGACCATCACAGTAGTCCAATTGGGAAGTGACCAGGGCATAAGTGACTGCAAATAGAGAGCCCCTTATCCAGGAGTGGGTATAACTGGAGCACAATATGAAGTTGTACAAAAGCCTCCTCTTTGTACAAACCATGACTGCCACAATTTCCTCAAGCAAGAGTCATGAGTCCAGGAGGACACCCAGATTGTGTGTAGGGACCATTTGGGGCAGCATGATCCCATCCAGTACCAAGATGGTAAAGTCCCAGAATCATGGGGGCTCAAAACTCAAAGCCATTCAGTCTTTGAAGCCTGTCATTCCCTATCCAAGCCCCCATAGCCTCCAGACCAGAGGTGGGTATTCAGCAGGTTCCGATCAGTTCTGGAGAACCGGTAGCGGAAATTTTGAGTAGTTCAGAGAACCAGCAAATCCCACCTCTGACTTTACAGTGTCCTTCCCCTGCCACACCCACCAAGCCACGCCCATAGAACTGGCATTGGGATTGGACATCCACAGCATTGTTGAATTCACCAGGGGTGGAGATTGAGTAATGATCTCTCACTCCATGGCAACGGATGAGCTCATCCAACAATCTCATGTAGCTGCTGAATAGGAGAGGAAAATGCAATGGCCCTTGCAACACCCAAATAGCAGGGTGACCTAGGGTGAGATCTCCCCAATCACCACAAACTGGAATTAACCTCAAAGAAAGGAGCTGAACCAACGCAACACTGTTGCACCCAGGTTCAATGCTCTGTCAATCCAGAGTGATACCATGGTCAATGATATAAAAAACTGCCAAGAGATCAAGGAAGGCAAGGGTGGACAAATCGCCACCATCCTGCCCGCACCAGAGACCATTCACAAGTGCAACCAATGCCATTTCTGTTTCATATTCAGATCTGAAATCTGACTGAAAGGGATTCAAATGATCTGCTTTATCCAGGATCTTCTGAAGCTGTTGCAAAACTACCTTCTCCATCAGCTTCCTCCCAAAGGGGACGTTGGATACCAGGCGAAATGTGTTCACTATTGTGAGACCCAGCAATGGATTTAATGTAATGAAGACATGCATGTTTGTTTCTGATGCTTATGCAGTTTCCCATGAAGAAATTCAATGAAGAAGCCAACAATCCATCTGAAGTCACTGCTGTTCCCACTGATTTTTTTTGCTCGCCCACGGTCATTCTGTTTCTCTGTTTCGGGAAGGAAATATCTCTGAAACGATAACCCAAAGGGACATGGGTGTCTACTTTTCCTTTAAAATTCTGACTAACCTTGTAGTTTTATGAGTCCCGCATACGATGCAAGAATCCTCTTCTCTTCCTCTTCTTTTAGCATCTGCTCAAGCTCCTCTCATGATCAACTGTTCCCTTGTTACTGTGACTGTGGAGCTTAAAGGTGCTATACTTGTATAGCTTTTGTAACCCTTAGAGAGGTGTCAATCTGGCGGCCCGTGGGCTGGATGTGTCACGCACAGGCCACGCCCACCCTAGCTCCATGAAGGGGGGGAATGTAATACATCACGTGATAGTAACGTGACACCGCAAGTTTGATACCCATGCCTTAGAGCAGGGGTGTCAAACTCACAGCATCATGGCAGCGTCACGTGACGTATTGGGACTTTTTTCCTTTTTATTAAACTGGGCAGAGGCAGGGTCAGCACGTGATGCATCTGGCCCGCGGCCCGCGAGTTTAACACCCCTGCCTTAGAAGGACTCCTTTCCCTGTTTTCCCTTAGGAACTAGTTAGAAAAGCAGCTAGAACTTTTTGGGCAAGTTATGAGCACAGAGGATCCCAAGGGTTACAAAATTTACTGATGTACTGTGGAATGATTGTTGCCCTCACTTCCATTCTCATTCCTCCAGTCGTTTTCCCGGCTCTTGCAGCGAGAGCTGACCAAATATTTAGTGCAAGAATATGGGGGTCCTTTATAAAGAGTCTCCATTGAAACCTGTTTCAGGGCTTTGATAATCATGCCAGATAGTGGACTAAACTGCTCTGTATTCTACTAATTTACATGCTGTCACTTTACATGATTCTCTCTCCAGCCGGCATCCTTGTTCTTCCAGGATCTGTTTCTGTTTGTGTCTTTGTTTTTTTAATCTCCAGAAGTTTGTTTACCTGTTCTGGGGAGTTTGGTATGCCAAATATATGATAAAATATGGATCCGCCTCTCTCGTTTCTAGATAATGCTATTCTGAGTTCTCTTACATTGATGTTGGGTCGAACTCTGTTTTATAGATAAAGGAACAAACAAACAATAGGACAGGGACGGTAGGCATGTTGGTGCGCTTATGCATGCCCCTTACAGACCTCTTAGGAAAGGGGTGAGGTCAATAGTAGGTTAAAATTTTTGGAGTTTGGGGAAGAAACCACAAAGTCAGGTAGAGTATTCCAGACATTGACCACTCTGTTGCTGAAATCGTATTTCCTGCAATCAAGTTTGGTGCAATTAACCTTGAGTTTGTATCTATTGTTTGCTCTTGTGTTGTTATGGTTGAAGCTGAAATATTCATTGACAGGTAGGATATTGCAATGTATGATTTTATATACTATACTTAGATCGGACCGAAGGCGGCGTAGTTCTAGGTTTTCTAGGTCTAGAATTTCAAGTCTGGTGGTATAAGGTATTCTGCAATGAGTAGAGGAGTGGAGAACTCTTCTTGTGAAATATTTCTGGATTTTCTCAACTGTGTTAATATCAGATACGTAATGTGGGTTCCAGACTGATGAGCTGTATTTGAGTATTGGTCCAGCAAATGTTTTGTATGCTCTAGTTATTAGTGTAATATTATCAGAGAAAAAGTTATGTAAGATTAGGTTAACAACTCTTAATGCCTTTTTGGCTATGTAGTTACAGTGGGCTCTAGCACTTAGATCATTAGAGATGAGTACTCCAAGATCCTTGACAGATCCTTAACTTTTAAATAGTGTCATAATATCATGTCATAATTTAGCATCTCCACTATTCCAGGTTGATTTCTGGTCTCAACTAAATGCGCTGGTTGCTATCTACAAAGTCCTTCATAGCTTGGAAGTACAGTAGTTGAAGAAGCATTTTGTGAAAAGATCCTACATAAACTTTTAAATCTATGTTTCTCAAACTTGGAAACTTTAAGATGTGTGAACCTCAACTCTCATAATTCCTCATCCAGCATGGACTGCATCACAGGAGTGCTTCAATTCTGGGAACTGAAGTCCACATGTCTTAAAAATTGCTACGGTTGAGAAATATTGCTTTAAATGATCCACTGAAGGTCTGTTTCTAGAGTCCATGCTTAGCTATGGTAGGTGATAGACCCATAATGGCTTTCTCAGTGGTGACCACTTCCATTAAGATGTGCCTTTATTCTTTCTGTACCACCAGGGGGAAACTTTGGTTTTTTTCCAGCTATAAATGCACATTCACAAATTTCTATTTATATTGCATACAACTTGTAACCCATTTCTTGCTGCTATTACATACTGTATCATTAATATAGTTTCTATTTTTAAGTACTGCTTTGATTTAAATTTGAAATCATGATTTTTTGAAATCACCCTGGGAAAACATTTGTTTTAAAAACAGAATATAAATATTTAAAATGTATCAAATATTTTGGAGTTCTATTCTCAACACATCTGGAGGGCACCAGGCTGGGAAAGAAAAGGCTGAACTAGTTTAAATCATTACTTTGCCAACAAATATAAGGTCAGTTCTGTTGACATTATGAGAGGCTTATTAAAACTCTAAGCTTAGGATTTTATCACATAATCAAAGCATCCATTTACTTCCCATAGTAGATAGAAGAGTAATTAGTGGAAGCAAACTAGACTAGCAAGTTGGAACAACAAATACTGGAAATGAACTAGATCAACTCATATTTTCTTTTGCTGGAAAAAGACCAGGTATTGAATAAGCACAGATCACTGTGTGCTCATTCTTGGAAGAAAGAAAAACAACAGTGAAGAAATTCCAGCAATGTTATGTAAACTACGAGGGAATAAAAGCAAGAAACTTGCCGAGTTAATAAAATAAAAGCCATATCCTATCCCCGCATGCTTAATTCATGTTCATGTTTCCTTTAATTTTCCCAGCAAGACGATCACATTACCCAACCAGATCCGAAACCTTTGAAATAAGAGTTGAATTCCCAGTTTGAAATAAGCAGTGAGCCTGCCTTTCCATTCATCTGCAATCAGGAAACTGAATGATGCAAATGCTCAAATATTCCCTCTGTATTTGACAAAAAAAAAAAAATGGGCAAGAGGTCAACGAGTTCAGTGTTGGTAGTGAAATATGGACAGTTTGCTGCTACAGTCAAAGAGCCTTCGCTAAGAAACACAGATGAGAAAGCAGGTATTATAAAATGGTACGTCCCTGTGTTCAATTGTTATGTAAAAAATAGAAATTATCTGAACTCTTTGCAATCTTTACTTCCTTCACAGTCAGCCACCCAAGCTTTCTCCAATTTGGTCCAATACCAGAATCAAGCTGGCAAAGCAAAAAAGGGTCAGGACAATAGGTCACAGACTCGTGGATGGAAGAAAATGTCCCTTCTTCCTATGTCCCTTCTGCAACCAAACAAAAAAACACCCCCCAAAATGAAAACACAGCTGGGATGGAAATATTAACAAATAGGATCGCCACAATCAAACTTAATTAGACTCTCAAGCCCTTATTCAAAGAAGAAGAAAAAAAGGCTGAATTGCTTATTAAAAGTCCTTTCTGAAGGCCAGCTTCTGGAAATGCTCTATGATTCTGCAGGATTTCATATCTGACAAAGATTTTTATTTTATTTATTTGTCAAACATGTACAAGATAACAAGTGTAGGTATGAACATAAATATGAACAAAGGAAGTAAATACAGATAAATTGGGACAGTAAGACATGAGATGACTCGGAGAGTAAGCTATGGTGTCGCAGGCAAAGCAAGACTATCGATGCAGTTTACTCACTGCATTACAAATGTTGGTACATGATACAAATCTGTGTTTTCTTATATGAAACAAACTTTTTAAAAAATGCTTCCTTCCCTATCTGATCCACCCATTTCTGTGCCAATCCCCACCCAGTGAAGTGAATGGCAATTAAAGAGAGGGATGATATGAAACTTTGGTGGTGAAATTCCTTCCCCTAGAAGATTTAAGTGGTAACATATTTGAGGGTTTTAGTATTTCCCACCCCACTCATGATTTTTGAAATATTAGCTGACCTTAACTTAAACCATCTTGTGTTGTTTTCTTCCAGATTTAGTGATGGATATGTCGGTGATTCGCCACCCTGAATATAAATAGCATAAGACAACCTATCAATTTAAGAACTTCTTGTGTTCTGGATTCATAAAAACAGAGTGCATTATTTTAGATAAAGATAATCTTGTTCACAATTCAAGATGCATCCAATAGATTGGGTACACCTAGACGAGGCCCTTGTGGTCCCTTCCCCGTTTTTAAAGGATATAAATCCCACGGTATCATTCTACAAAACATGTTTGAAAATCCTTCAGGTTCAAAAGTAACGATTCACTGGATAACGTAAAGAGACAGCCAATTGGGAATCGGAAATGGTGCACTCCTTCAACATTGGCCATTATCTTCAGTTGCATAGTATATAAGGATATACATGTATGTTTTCTGAGGTTTTCGCGGGTATTTGTATATGGATCTTTGGTTATTCGGGTTTTTTCCCGCGTAGAATCGCCTAGATACTTCCAATTCTACGCGGGAGAAAACCTGAATAACCAAAGATCCATATACATGTATATGTATAGATAAAAGTATATATGCATGTAAAATATACCTAGTGTGCAGGGCTGGGCAGCTGGGGGCTCGCAAGGGTTCGGGGGAGCCCCTAGCTAAGATTCTGTGCAGAGAAACCCCACATCCCACTCCTGGGTGGCCCCGCCCATGCCATCCTGCCCCTCCCAAGAGTCCCTACGTGGCCCATTTTGGATGCAGGGCATTAAGTGCAGGGCGTTAAGTGTAGGGTGCGCGCGGAGGTTCAGGGAAGGTGAAAAACAGGCCTTTCAGAAGTTCAGGAAGACCAAAAATGGGCCCGTTTCCAGCTTCCAGAGAGCCTCTGGAGCCGGGGGAGGCAGTTTTTGCCCTCCTGGAGGCTCGAAGAAAGCCTCCAGAGCCCGAGGAGTGCAAAATCACCACCCCTGCCATGGAGCAGGAGGCAGACTAAGTCACACCCACCCAGTAACCGGGCAGAGGACGCTTTGCTAAAATTTTTGAAGCCCACCCCTGCTAGTGTCTATATATGCACACCAGGGGTGGGATTCAAATTTTTTAACAACCTGTTCTCTGGGCGTGGCTTAGGTGGTAGGCGTGGCTTGGTGGTCATGTGACTGGGTGGACATGGCTTAGTGGTCATGTTATTGGCTGAGTGAGGCCAACTCAATATCACTCACATCGAGGCACGCATCTTCTCGCCTGGCCTCTCCTGACTGTGAGGATGCTGCAACAGTCGTAAATGTGAAAAACGATTATGTCACTTTTTTCAATGGTCACTCCACACAAGCAAAGTACCAGCAAAGGAGGGGAAGTTCCAGAGACAGGAAGTCCAGTCCTGCCAAGAATGTAATAAGGGTTAACGGAGAGGCAGTTTCTATAAACAACACCAGAATGTTTCCTTCCTGCCTTCCTTACAGGATTAGGTCAGGAATTTTTTCTAACAACCAGTTCTCCGAACTGCTTAGAATGTTAACAACGGGTTCTAGAGATAGCTGCGAACTGGTAGAATCCCACCCCTGATGCACACGTGCACACATATACACAAACCAGGTTGTGTTGCACCCAACATTGCACCCAAACTGCAATAGTTTCTATATGCTTTTAAAGAATTCTTCAAAATTTAGTTAAAATATTTATTTCACACACCAAACCGACATACTACATTTCTTTGCCAGTAAAAAAAAAAAATAGTCTATCCACATAAGATGTTCAATAACAAACAAGCAAAACCTCATTCTGGCATGAATGAAAATACTTTCTAAGTGGTTAGAGTTCCTAAAACAGAATCTTCATGCCATAAACAGAATTATTCCCTCGAAATTGTTTGCACATGTCCTTCGCCTGCTCTTTCCCCTTAGTACCAGCTTTGCTGCCAACATCTTACTTAGTAGCGTTTTCTTATGTTTTTATCGATGATTTAAATGTATCACGGCACGTCTTTAAACAATAGCAGGAAACCCCACTTATTACTTTCATTATAATATAATGGTATAAAATTATATCCATATTTTGCAGTTGGCAATCTTTCTTTGACACAAGCCGTCCATCCGAGTTCCTCTTTTGTTGACTTCAGTGCTTCCTATATGTAATAGATATAAAAACAAGTGGTTTTAGAAAGCAGAGACTAGATCACGTTGAATGAAACCAAGCTCAGAAATGCAATCATTCCGCTATGATGCATGCCATGAAAATTAATAACACACTTTGGAGAATAGTTGGAAATTTTGGTTTTTGAAAGAAAGTATGTGTGTTCACAATGATGTAAATATAGTTGTGCATGGTGGGTTTAAGTGCTTGACTTTCTTATTCAGTTGCTTAGAATATTTCTCTGAACCCTGCATATGTATATGTGTGCACGCATGCATAAATGCATTTGCACTCAGGTCTCAAGTTAGAAAATGATTGTCAATTCTTCAATCCTGTATTACTAAATTAGCAAGACAGCTTCCCAAATTTGCCTGATCAGATTGAAAGTCTGATTTTCTTCTAATAATAGAGATGAACATGATGATAGAGGAGGGGAGGGGAGGGAGGAGGAGGGAGAGAAAGAGAGAGGAGAGAGAGAGACTTTTGCATGGTGAGATTTATGTTGCTAAAATAAGATTTTACCCTATTCCTAGCCACTAACTGCCATTCTAAATAATGAGAGCTGTTTTTAATCCAGGAAAACATTCATCCTTTGGTTACTTTCAAGTGGAAAGGGAGTGCCAAACTAGGAAGCAACTTCTGGAAATGTTTGTACTGAGTTCAGAAATGTTCGCTAGAATAGGAAACTTAAGGCATACAGATTCCAAATTGTTTACATTTCTCCTAGATAAAATTCATTGGCTTGCTCCTATGTACTTAAAGGCAGAGTTTTCTCATTATAATTAAACTGCAATTAGCACATTAAAATTGAAATTACACTGTGTGCATAATCCTTCTACAGTGTACAGATCACTTTCTGAATGACATCCCTATTTTATTTATTTTATTTTATTTGTGCATAAAAGAAGACAAAGAGGGGATTGTATGTATGTTGTAATGCAGGAGTTGACAACTTTTCAGAAGCAGTTTACTAGTATAGCATTTAAAATTGTAATTAACCCAAAGCTCTGTGTGTGTTTGTGTGTGTGTGTGTGTGTGTCTTTGCCCCTAATCAACTATAGTTGTCAAGACCATTTTGGGTCCTAGTGATAGATAAGTTTGATCCTGGACAGAATGGTGTTATGCATCAGAAAAGTGTGTCCACTGCAATCAGGATATACAGTTGGGTATCCTGTTGCCCCAGGCAACCACAACAGGTAGCATCACCTCTCCAAATCTGGTGGACCTCTGAAAAGCTAACCAGGCCTGGTGCTTGGATGGGAAACCACCAGAAAATCTTAGGGCTATGAACCAGACTGGAAATCCCAAAACAATGCCCCCCAAAAAGAGTAATGCTAAATTATTATTTCCATAATGTTGCTAAGGAAAAATGTACCAAGACATTCATCAGAAATCTGTTAGCTTTTTGTAAGGTCCTCAAAATCTGGCAAGTTTCCTAAGCCTGGAGTGCTGAATGTGTCAAGGGGCCTGTTTTCTGGCTTTATTGCTAACTGGCCAAGTATCTTGGCTGCTGTGTATATTTATTTTAGATGTTTTTCTTGTTTTTTTCTTGTTTTGAAATGTTACAATATTTAAATTGTAATATATTTTTTAAATTGTAAGCCACCCAGAGTCATTGAATGAGATCGGCAGCTAGAGAAATGGATGGCTGGATGGATGGATGGATGGATGGATAGATGGATGGATGGATGGATGGATGGATGGATGGATGGATGGATGGATGGCTTTAAAACTTCCTGCATCCATTCAGCAAAAATCTTTTTTTAAAATACCCATCTATCTAGTGCCCTCCAATGTCCAATTTTCAAAACCATCTTATCAGTTCCATTTGCCAGTTTTACCTAAGTATAAACATTTTCCACAAGAAAGGGTTCTTTCAATTAACTAGTCTTAAAGCAAGTTCCATCTGAGCCTTAATCAGTTTAAAATTTTCTAAAGCCGACATTAATCATCCTTTTGCTGTATATTACAATGTTACAATTCTTTAAACTTGTAATTAAACTTTGTAAAAAAAAAAACAATTGAAGAAAAACTCATCTGCTGATTTCAATAAGTTGCCAATCTAAATGTTAATTTTTAAAAAAAATTAAATCCAAAGTGATTAAGAGGTGAGTTAATCAAACTTAGATTTCACATAGATAACATTAGCAGCTATAAGCAAGATGGAATCTCACGTTTCCCAGCCTATTGCATGCCAACCACAAAAACTCAGTTCCTGCTGTTTGCTCATACCAAAAAAAATAATAATAGCTGTCTAGGGTATATATGGGTAATCTTGTGATTTTCCCTTACCCTGGAGAGATTTTGATAGCCTGAATCCTGCATCTGAGCATTGTTTTTGAGGTCCAATGTGTCTTTCTAAGAATGTCAGTTTGCCATGGTGATTCACCAAAAGCCTAGCTATTGCAAAATGTGCATTGTGATATCATGTCATCACATCACATATTCTGGTCTTTTGTACTTGTGTCCTGATGCTGGATGCCAGTATATAAGTCACAGGATTTGTATCATGCATTGTTGACACACATTTTGTCATCTGCCTCTGTTTGACCCACTGCAAATACTTGTGCTTTTACAAGCTGTGACGCACACACCCATACACACAAGTTGTTCAGTTTTGGGTCCTAGGACAAGACCTCTGCCAAATAGTCCTCCTCCCTGTTTCCTTGCTAATACAGAGTTGTGTAGCTGGTCTTGGCCTCTTCTTCCCCTCCAGCCTATGATTGTGGTCATAGGCAAGGGTGCTCAGATTAAAATATACCAGCTGGAACTTTAAGCATATCTAGAGCAATATGCAAACTGAAAGTTCACTTTAGAAGCACACACTCTGAGAGCCTCATTTTAAATCAGATCTAACTTTATGCTCGTTGCTTCTGACTGAAGCCTAATGGAGAGGAACCTTGGTTTACAAATGGTAAAGGAAATGTACCCTTTTTATACGATGCAAGCTTATTATGTTTATTTCATTTTTCTATTTATCTGTTGGTTATTTTATCATTTTATAACCTTCCCAAATCAAAAAAAAAAAAAGGTCAAGAGTGAGCAAGGATACCAGAGGTAATAAAAGAATGCGTACAAACAAAAACGACAATCTTAAAAAAAATTAAAGATTCTCAAGATCCACCTCAACCTCTCTAAGGTAAGATTTGCCAGGGAAGTCATTTTACCTAAAGACAGATTAGGAATAAGACACAACTGCCTATCTTCTTCCTCGTTCAATAAGAAACACTGGGAGGGATTAAAGGTATCCTTCCTTTCAGCAAACAGACTAATAGAAGATGTGCCAAATACCTTTCTTTTCCCAGAGAGAGCAAACGCTTCATTGAATGAAAGGTTATTCTTCCCTTTAGACCACCTGTTGTATAGCTGGCAACGGTTGGAGAGAAATGGGATTGAACATCTCAATAATTGCTTTTCTTCTATAACTGCCAAAAGCATTCACAATTGGCATGAGCGAAAAGCTGGTGAGCAGGCAACATTCTTTTCTCTGCTGCTTTTCCAGGTTTCCAAGAATACACTTATTTCTTTATATTTCTATACCCACCACAATCTCAAGACTTCTTGACAGTTCACAAAAGTCAAAGCAAAGGATACTACAGATGAGATAAAGACAAAGCACAAGTGCTGTAAAAAAATAAGATTGGGTCACACCCAGAGTTCTCCCTCAAGACAAAATAAATTAAATTATCCTACTTTAGACACATTGTGTGGTGCCACAGTTCTCTGGAAAAGAAAAAAAAGGATGAGCAAGATGGACTGAGTTACCATGGTGATGAGTACATAGTTGGGCGTCCTAAAAGACCAAGCTGAGAACAAAGAGATAGACAATTTTTTTATCCCATCTTTATTATTTTTATAAATAACTCAAGATGGTGAGCATATATAATACTCCTTTGTTCTCCTATTTTTCCCATAACAACAATCGTCATGGAAAAAAATCTATGTCATCGCTGGGACCCAACACTGACTAATGGCACATAATCAATATTCATACTATAAACAATATATTACTTCATATTTTGTAATAGTAAACATGTGTCTTAACATTAAAGGGACTGATGAGAAATAAATGAATGACAAAACTGACATTTACTGCAAAATTTATTCTAAATCTATGTTTCCTTCTAAAAGGTTATTATCACCCATATCAAAACAATTTAACCCAATGAATGTCTGCTGCTAAGGATGCCAGTATTTGCAATGTTTGTGTAACACTTCTGTAGCAAACTCTCTTCAGGAAGAATAATAAAACTGAAAACATTTTGTGGTTCTCTGAAGTGTAAAATCTTTGGCATCAGCTCTTGAAAGAGATCAATAAACTATGATGTAACTATTCGTTTCCGCAATTCTGCCCTCTAAATAATTGAATGAATCAATATGATGTAAATGTTTAGATAACTTATCTTATTTATACAAACTAAATTAAAGAAGTTATGCGGTGAGAATGTGGGACTAGACTGCAGATTAGAAATACTACCACTTCATTTGTTGATTCATCCCTTAACCACTTAACAGCAAGGTATATGTGCAATGTGTCTTTGATGAATTTAGTTACCCTAAATTCAGTGGAATCTGCTTATGCATGTTCAACTGTGAGTGAACACTGAGTCATGAAATTGTAGGAAGTGCATGAGTGAGTCTTTCATTTCCCCCAAATCTGCTAACAAAATTGTCCTTTTGGCTTAAGCTACTGGCCAAGGACAATCTTGACTGTTAGTGTAGATAGAGTGACATCTACTGATCATAATAAGACACACACTTCTCTTTTTCCAGCCGTTCCCAACATAGCATCCAGTAGATGTACTCAACTAATTCCTCTAATCTCTAGCCTGGAGATTGTGGAAATTGAAATCCAATATTTTCAGGTAGCCTATCTGGGAAGGGCACTTTGGTTCATTATTTCTTTTTCACTGTGCCATTTCCCTACAACTTCTTCCAGGGTTTAAAATCTTTCCCATCTGAGGGAAAATGTTAAGAGTGGTACTTTCCTAAATTCATCAAAGGAATTTATCAAAGGATTTGCATTTGTAATTAATAATTGCCTCATGAATTGTATTAGTATTATTCTCAAGTCTTTGTTGTGATGACTAAATAATTGACTTTTTTTCAAGGTTATTGAGGCTGAATCTACTGATTATCTGGAAGGAAGTCTATGATTCAGAGGAATAAACCTCAGTTGTTGTTTTTTTCCATAGAGTTTATGTCAACCCTCCCAAACTTCAATTCCCCATAGTCTCAGCCAGCATGGTCAAAGGCAAATTTAGGGATGGCCCTTAAACTAGTAATCTGACTACCATTCTGACTCTAAAATCAATTATATCATTCTATTTAGCTTTTTAAAGTAATTCCTTTGCTTTTTTCCCCCCCATTGTTTTCTCTACAGAGAAGAAGCAAACTAAGGATATCGAAAGAACAAAAATTAAAGGTTTCACCTGTTTGGGATAATGTGACTGTTCTCCTACCTAGGTTTTCAACAGCTGTTCCACCTCACTCAATTTTCCTTCATTTTTTTTTTCCATTGGAAAAAAAAATAACCTTTGAATTCCCAAAAGTACATGGAAGCTTGATTTTGTTTTGGTCTAAGCGGGTTCCCCTAAATTTAAGGCAGTTACTCCTTGCTTCTACAGCGTCTGCCAAAAGACACTGTGTGACTGAACTACAACTCCCAGCATCCCAAGTTGGATACCTTTGCTGAGGCTGTAATTCAGCCACACAAGAAGACCCCCGGGTTCCTCACCCCTATGCTATGAGATCTGAAAAGAAGCCTGCCAGTGAGAAGGCAGGAGCTCGCTGCCACTCCCAGGAAAGCAAAATCATGAGAAAAGACCTTTAGACAGAGAAAGCGAAGTTCCTCGCTTGAGCAAAGCAAGCTGCCAGAGAGTCTGGCAGCCCTGCAAACCATGGGCAGAAAATTCACACGGTGGCAACTTCTGGCTGCTTCTCACAACTTCTCGTCTGCCTCTTTCTTGCACAGCCTAGCCACCATGGCTCCTTCGTTTTGATCCTTCACAGGCCAGCCTTCTAACTTCAGGCTCGACAAGTTCTTGCTTGCAGTTTCTCAGAGAAGACTTTGGAACGATGCCCCTTGCTTGCTAGCAGGCACGTCTCCCTGAAGTTGTCACTAATAATCGAGGCACAATCTGGGACTCATCCAACTGGGTGTAAATGAACAAGAGGGGAATGCATAGGCTTAACGTGTGTGTGTGTGTGCGCGCATACACATGTTCAGAAGCAGTGTGAAAATATACTATATGTTCACTCAGGGTTTTAGTTATTTGTGCTTTGTTTTCCTGGCCTGGGACTACTGACTCTTTTGAAAATTTTGTTAAAAGTATTCAACATGCTTAATTAGAACTTTACTAAACTGCTACACTGTGTAACTATGTGGAACTTCCTATTTTTAATGAATTGTATCCCAGATTTGATTTAATTTTATTCTAATTATAAAAAGTAGGGCAGAAATACTATAATAAACAAAATACCTTAAAGATAATGTGCAGTGTTGAATCCCTGGAAAGTATAAAGCTCGCTATGATCTCTCTGCAGGTAGTAGCACCTGGCCAGCCTTGTCTGGGCTCAAAGCTAAATAGTCAGGCCTGAACTTGTGGGATGCTGCCTTCAGACGTTGTGGGAGTTTCCTCACTGGGAGCTTTCAAGCAGAGACTGGATTGCCATTTGTCAGAAATGGTATAGGGTCTCCTGCTTGGGCACGGGGTTGGACTAGATGACCAACAAGGTCCTTTCAAACTCAAACAATCTGTTAAAAAGTCCAGTTACCTCTTGAAAAAAAAGCACCTTTGGGAGAACCATGACCTGGATGACTGAGAATCTCCACAGACATATAAGAGAGGAGGCACCACTGTTAAGAAGGCAGAAATCTAGCAAGCCTTTAGAAATTTTATGGAAGGTCCTGCAAAGTAGTTTTTTCCTATTTCCCCTGATCAGATCAACCAATTCCCAATTGGGCTAACTGGAGATTAAGGTAACTGAAGGACATCATATTACGAAAATGTACAGTAAGAAAAGCCAAAGAAGTTTTTATTGTATTCCATCATTTGGTTTTGATGAGATTAGTTTGATTTAGAAATGTAACAGGGCTACTGATATTAATAATCTGGGGGGGAAACTGCATACGGTTGAAAATTCAAATCCTAGTAAATTACTGCCTGTTTTCTTGCAGAACCATTCTTTTTTTCCAGTCGCCTTCATTGGTCATTTACAACAGGGTAAATAGCTGTAGACAAAGACCTGTCCCTACTTGTACCGAGCTGTAGCACAATCATATCTGGGCAACATGGATTTTCCCCAACAACACTGCCTTTATCCTGTCCCAGGGATATGACTCAAATTGCCCAAGGTTATCATTAGCTGTAATAATAATAAAGTACAATAGTATTTTTCCTGCTTACTATAATATTATCCAAGGACAGCCTCAAGGTGGATAAAATTTATTAGATGTACAGCTGAACTATGATGAGAGAGATCTTTGTTTGGTGTTTCACACACAGGTCTCTTCCCTTCTGCTTCTCAATCAGATCCATCTACCACCATTCCTCAATACTCTCCTAAAAGAGCAGGATAAAAGTTGACATACGAAATGTTTAAAAAATATTATTGGGGGTGGGGAGGGGAAGATCATTACCAAGCAAATCTCCAGGACTGACATGATGGAGACTTGTAGTTACTACACCCAGCCCTAGCTCCGTACATTGCTGGACCTCTGGACAAGTCAACTTTTGTGTAGCACAATTATTATTTGTAATATGGTCATCTGTTTTTGTATAGCAGTCAGATCACACCATAACCAAAATAAGGACTGACTTTTTTACCATATGCACAAAAGAGTGAGCAGCAATGTTTTGCATGCCTTGTTATCAGGGGTGGGATTTTACCGGTTCTGTCCAACTCTGTAGAACCGGTTGCTATGAAGAGCAGCAGACAAAGAGCATACATAGAACCGGTTCTATGGCTGCTGCTGTTTTGGCCCACCCGCCTGCCCAGGCTCTTACCTGACCTTTATTTCCTGCTTTTTCAACTGCAGCTACTTTGCGCAACACAGCTGCGGTTGAAAAAGCAGGAAAAAAGGGCTTTTTCAACCACTGTGCACCCCGTGCAGTGCTGCTCAGCTGTCCAGGCAGCTAGCTGACTACAATATACACGCGCGCGCAAAATGTAAAATCACCAAACCAGTAGTTACACGGGTCGGATCCCAGCCCTGCTTGTTATAATCAATTTGTTGCATCCCTGCTGGTCTATGACAATAATAAAGATTTGATTGATTAATTGATTGAGTTACTGTCAGGAATGTCCAGATTGATTGAGTTAATCTTGCATAATTTGAGGACTGTCCATGTTTAAATGTAAGGGGCAGGTTGGAGCAGGAATTTCTTTCTTACTGCATTTATCAAGATTATTTCTCATGTGCAAGCAAGGAGTTAGTTGGATGTGTAGGAAATTATTATTCTTTCTTTCTTTCTTTCTTTCTTTCTTTCTTTCTTTCTTTCTTTCTTTCTTCTTTCTTTCTTTCTTTCTTTCTTTCTTTCTTTCTTTTTGCCAATTCCTATCAATCTGTATTTAGCAAACAGTGATTCTATTTACACAAAGCACCAATTAAGTCTTCAATTGATCTTGTATGCAACATTTACTATGCATATAAAAATATGAAATATAAAAATGTCTTTTGGTTGGAATCAAAATTGCATGCAAGAATGCATGTATATGTAGGGAATTAGGTTAGACTTCCCAGGTTTGGCTTCTCAGGCTTTATCCTGTATGAACAGGAGGTGGAAGACAATACACAGTGTGTACATATGTCAGGAAGTTCTTCCTTTGCTTTGCTCTATTTAAATAGCCTAGAGAAAGTTTTTAATACTTGGCCATGTTGTTATAATCCAGGTCAGGAGAAGATAGATAAAAGGCTTTCTGTCAGAGCCCTTCTTCCCAGGGTTTCCTCATAAAGAAAATTGTCACAGACTGCCATCAATCAGGCTTTTCAAGGTGCTTTTCAAAGAGTAACTAGACTGACTTTGTTTTTTCCTTGAAGATAGTTCACTTCTCGTCCCAGAAGCTTCTTCAGTTCTAACTGAATTGAGCTCTACATTAAAACTGAAGAAGTTTCTGGGATGAGAAGCGAAATGTCTTCAAGGAAAAAAAGGAAGGAAGTCCAGTTGCCTCTTGAAAAAGCACCTTTGGGATAATCATGACCTGGACGACTGAGAATCTCCATAGACATCAGTCAGGCTGCACTCTCTGAAACCAACTAATTTATCCAAGTGGGGAATTCCACACTAGATTCCTTGCTTTATCCTAGCTCTAGGAAAATAGAAAGGAAGGTGTTAACTTCCTACAAAGTTAAGTAAGTTAAGAAACATATACCGTAACTCAGAACAATAATGATCCCAAAACACAAGGGGTAGCTATACAACTATTCTACCTGATACATGGGGACGTTGCTCTGAGAAATTATGTTACTGGAACACAAGAGGTAGCTATGCAGCCACGGAAGTGTACAGAAATGAAATGGTGAGAATAGTCTACATAGCTCCTATTATCACTCATTAACTCCTTGAATAAATTTCCTAGGCTTCCAGCCTCCAGCTTGCTGATAAGTAAGCTTTCTTCCTATTCCTTTCTCATTTTTCTCCTGTTCCTCTTTTTCTTTTTTAAGCAATTATCTCCAAATTCATACATTGTAAGAGATGCCCAGAAACTTTGCTATGATACTCTGGGCCAGCAAATGAGACATTGTCTAGGTCAAACATATCCAACCCACAACCCACATGCAGTCCTGGACAGATAATAATACAGCCTCCCAAGATAAGGTAAACTATATAAAAATAAAATTTGTTATTTATTTTACTGTACATTACCTATATTATATATATTTATATGACAATTCCCCTTCATTCAATGCAGCCCAGGCAAGCTAGAAGGTTGGACAATCACCATCCAGGTCTAAACTGACCTCCCTAATAGCCCTTAGTGCCACCAATTCTGTCTCTGCATGTATAGAATTAATATCTTTGTAACAGCTTTCTTATCTGGTTAGGTGGGTTTCTTCCCTGACAGCAGGGAAATTGCAACTGGATATTTAAGATTTTTCAGTGTTCCACCGAAACTTGGGATTTCAGGAAAACCAGGCTGATTTTCCATTTCTGTATCTTTATCTCTTGTTCGGCAATTCCAGGGATTTTTTTTTTAATTAACAGACTCTATGGTCTGAAAAAGTTTCAAAATCTGTGGTTTACAATACATAATGGTCTACTGAACCGATGTCAATTTATTCCATAGCAGAATTTAACCTGCAACAACATACCCCATGAATCATCTTCATAAGGCTCCATAGGTGGTAGGGCTCAGCCTATAGATCCTCAAACTAAAAATATGAATTGTCCTAGTTTAGCTGCATACCCCAAACATCATTGGGAGGAGGTTCATAAATAGATATCAAGACTGACAATTGGCTCGTATTAATGACAGCATTCCTGCAAAATTGGCCTCACCATTCCTTGAATATAGAGGATGTATGTAACCCCTTCAAGACCATATTTTTGAACTAAAAGGAGTAGAATATGGGAAACTTGATATCACATATGCATTGTGTGTTTATTTCGGCAGGATATGCCAATAACATGTCTACCGCATTAGTTTTAACATAGAAGTTATCCCAAACAAATATGTGCTTTGCAGGTTCATAACAAAATTCCCTATTGCACAAAAATCAAAAATTGAATCAAGTAAGCCTATTTTACTTGGGCTGGAATGAGTAGTGAATTCCCTTCATATAGACAGTTCTCAGTTAAAGTCCACTCTTCCAGTGACTTTAAAATTACAATAGTACTAAACAAATGATATGACCGATGCTCAAAGTTTCAGCCATCCCAGGACCTCCCCATTGAAGTGATTCCAATCTAGGTTAGATCCCATGCAGTTTGCATATCGAGCAAATAGATCAACAGATGATGCTGTTAACATGGCTCTGCATTACATCCTACAACACCTTGAATCTCCAAATACCTATGCAAGGGTCCTCTTTGTAGACTTCAGTTCAGCATTCAATACCATCATTCCAGACACTCAGTAAACTAAACCAACTAGCGGTACCTGAACACACTTGTAAGTGGATCATAAGCTTCCTAACAGACAGGAAGCAGCAGGTGAAGCTAGACAGAATCACATCCAATACCTGTACAATCAGCACAAGGGCCCCCCAAGGCTGTGTGCTTTCTCCACTTCTCTTCTCCCTATATACCAATGATTGCATCTCAAACGATCCATCTGTTAAAATACTGAAGTTTGCTGATGACACAACAGTGATTGGTCTCATTCAAGACAACGACGAATCCGCATACAGACATACAGGAGGTTATACAACTTGCCACATGGTGTAACCGGAACAATCTGGAACTGAACACACTTAAAACCGTAGAAATGGTGGTAGACTTTAGAAGAAACCCTCCCATACTACCATCTCTTACAATACTAGACAACACCATATCAACAGTAGAGACTTTCAAATTTCTAGGTTCTACTTTATCACATGACTTAAAATGGACACCTAATATCAAAAACGTCATCAAAAAAGCACAACAAAGAATGTTCTGCCTGCGCCAACTCAGAAAGCTCAAACTGCCCAAGGAGCTGCTGATACAGTTCTAGAGAGGAATGATTGAGTCTGTCAACTGCACCTCCATAATTGTCTGGTTTGGTTCTGCAACCCAACAGGACAGACACAGACTTCAGAGAGTAATTAGGACTGCAGAAAAAAACAATTATTTCTAACCTGCCTTCAATCGAGGACCTGTATACTGCACCAGTGAAAAAGAAGGCTGTGAAAATATTTACAGACCTCTCACATCCCAGACATAAACTGTTTCAACTCCTTCCCTCAAAACGACGCTATAGAGCCTTGCACACTAGAACAACAAAAGGACAGGTTTTTTCCCGAAAGCCATCACTCTGCTAAACAAATAATTCCCTCAACACTGTTCAACTATTTACAAAGTCTGCACTACTATTACTGCTAATCTTCTCATCACTCCTTATCACCCATCCCCTCCCACTTGTGACTATATGACTGTCGCTGGTATACTTACAGTTTATATTGACTGTTTCCTACTATGATTGATTGCTTATTGTACTCCATGACTATCATTAAGTGTCGTACCTTATGATTCTTGACTCCTGACGAATGTATCTTTTCTTTTATGTATACTGAGAATATTTACACCAAGACAAATTCCTTGTGTGTCCACTTGGCCAATAAAGTATTCTATTCTATTCTAGGCACTTGTTCACAATATGACAACAATGTCCTCTGGTTTACATAATCACCATTTGTAATCTTCTCTGCTGGCTACCCACATACAAAGTCACTAGGGAAGATAGCAGGGAAGATCATAAGTTAGCCCTGTAAGTTGCTTTCCCTTCCATTGCTTTTTCTCCCAAGGAGCCCAACTCTCTGTTTCTTCAACTGGTAACAAGTAAATATAGCAGCAGTTTTAAAATGGTTTGGTTTCCATTGGAAGACCATCCAGCCTTCCTGGATCTGGAGACATCTAGTTTTTTTCACACCATTGTTTTTATTTATAAAACTATAGAGAAAGCAAGACCAGGAAGTAACCCCCCATTTATTCCTAGTAATTTGTAGGTGCCCACTTCATAGTCCTAAAAACAAGAATAGCTTTTCAGCCAACTCTCCTCTTTCCATATACATCTTTTTGTTGCTGTTGTTTAGGGATTTCCAAACAGCTGCTTTTTAAACACTAGCTTTGATCTCCTCTGCTTCTTGCCTGCAATTCCCTAGACCCCTTAGACCCAACTAACCTGCTTCAGGAAGGGGAATTTTACTTTGCTGAGACTTGCTATTAAGTGAAGATGTTCATTGGCTCTTGTCCACAGTGCTGAGCCAAGTTTCAAACACATATAATTTAGTCCTAGCTATATAGAAAGCGGAAACCATTCTCCCCACTTGGAAGATTTCCTGGGGAAATCAGCACCTGCTGTTTTCTTCTACTACTGGTAGTCCTCAACTTACAACAGTATTTAGTGACCATTCACAGTTACAACAACACTGAAAAAAGTAACTTATGACCATTTTTCACACTTATGACCTTTGCAGCTCCTCAGGATCACATGATCAAAATTCAAATGCTTGACAACCGACTCATGTGGTTGCAGTGTCCCAGTGTGATCATTTTTGTGACTTTCTGACAAGCAAAATGAATGGGGAAGCCAGACCCACTTAACCAGCAAGTTACTAACTTATCAATTGCAGTAATTCACTTAACTGAGGCAAGAAAGGTCGTAAAACAGGGCAAAATGTCACTTTAAAAATATATCACGTAACAACAGAAATTTTGGGCTCAATTGTGGTCGTAAGTTGAGGATTTCCTGTACTTGTTTTTCATCGCGTTAAACACTGTTCTCATCCAAAGAAACTTACAACCTATCCTTACAAACATGTATCTAACCATTCTGCCAAATTCATAGAAAATAGCTCTTGATTAAATACATGAAGAACTGCAACCAAGTATATGGTGAGGAGGGTGAGGGATAGATTTTTAGTGGGGTTAGTGGGTGGGGGGGGTTGGGGTCAGCCAAGCCGGTGAGTACGCCTGGGGGGACCCGAGGGACCGGGGGTTGGGGGGGCAACCAGGGTCAGAACTATCGAGGGTGGACCTTATTGGCACCGTAAGTGGGAGGGGCAGATATGGCGGAGGTAGAGGGTCATATCAGGTTAGGGGATCGCGTGCCCGCTATCTCCAAGCGGTAACGCGCTCCGACCCTCTTGACCCATCTTGCAGGCCTGGTTGTGCAGAGTCTCAAGCCCTGAGCACCCGGCTGATGTTATGCAATGCCAGGTCCGTTATGAATAAGGCCCCCCTGATTTTTGACCTGATACAGGATGAGGGCGTGGACCTGGCAGGGGTCACCGAAACCTGGTTGGGCCCAGAGGGGGGTTTCCCCCTGGTAGCGATGTGCCCACCAGGTTTCTAGGCATTTCATCGGCCGAGGGCTCAGGGTAGGGGTGGTGGAGTGACGGTAATTATTAGGGAGGATCTATGTCCTAGGGAGGCCACTGTACCTCAGATGGCTGGCTGTGAGTCCCTCTTTGTGAAGTGGGGTCAGGGTGGGCAGATGGGTCTTTTGATAACGTACCTGGCTCCCTGCTATGTATCATCGGCCCTGCCCGGGCTCCTCGGGGTAATAGCCGAGCTGGCGGTGGAGACACCCAGACTGCTAGTTATGGGTGACTTCAACCTGCCTTCGCTCGTTGAATCCTCTGGGGTGGCCCGAGAGTTCTTGGCCTCCATGACGGCTTTGGACCTGACCCAATTAGTTTCTGGACCCACTCACATGGGAGGACACACGCTGGATCTGATTTTCGTCTCTGGACAGTGGTTGAATGATCGGTTAGGGGATATAGTCGTCAAACCTTTGTCATGGTCTGATCATTCTCTCCTTAGACTAGACTTCTGTACCGCCAATCCGCACCGCAGGGAGGTGGAGCCGAGGAGATGGTTCCGCCCCAGACGCCTGATGGATCCTGAACGGTTCCAGACAGAGCTTGGGCCATTACCTGAAACTCTGGCTCATAACTCGGCCACAGACTTGGTAGCCGCCTGGGATAGGCTGGCTGCCGAGGCTCTGGACCGAGTTGTGCCTTTGCGACCTCTGACCCGGCAGAGATCTCGCTCGGCTCCGTGGTTTACGGAGGAGCTGAGGGAGATGAAATGTCGGAAAAGACGTCTGGAGGGCATCTGGAGGGCCAGTCATACCGAGTCTGACCGAACACAGGTTAGGTCCTATATTAGGACCTACCTAGTGGCGATAGAGGCGGTGAAGCGTTCTCACTTCTCCGCCCTTATTGCATCGGCAGAAAATCGACCCGCTGCCCTGTTTAGAGTGACCCGCTCCCTGATTGGGCCGGGAGCGAGGGATGATCTCTTGCAGGGAAGGGCAGAGGAGTTTTCATGATTTCTGCATGATAAAATCACTCAGATTCGGGCCGGGTTGGACTCTAGTTGGGAGGTCCCGGGGAAGGTGACCGCGGCGAGTCTTGAAACGGTTATCTGGGATGAGTTCGACCCTGTGACCACCGAGGGTATAGACAGGTTGCTGGGGCGGCTGAATGCCACATGTTTATTGGACCCTTGCCCCTCCTGGTTGGTCTCTACCACCAGAGAGGTGACGCGGAGTTGGCTCCAGGGAATTGTTAACGCTTCTTTGATGGAGGGCTTGCTGCCCACTACCTTGAAAACAGCAGTGGTGCGACCCCTCCTCAAGAAGCCCTCCCTGGACCCAACTCTCTTGAACAACTATCATCCTGTTTCCAACCTTCCCTTCGTGGCGAAGGTTGTTGAGAGTGTGGTGGCAGGTCAGCTTCCCCAGTACCTGGATGAAGACACGTACCTGGATCCCTTCTAATTGGGCTTCAGGCCTGGACATAGTACCGAAACGGCATTGGTCGCGTTGGTTGATGATCTCTGGAGGGCCCGTGACAGGGCTTATTCCTCTGTCCTGGTCCTATTAGACCTATCAGCGGTTTTTGATACTATCGACCATAGTATCCTATTGCGGCGGTTGGGGGGGTTGCTGGTTGGGGGCACCGTGTTGCGGTGGTTCGCCTCCTTCCTCTCCGACCGTCTGCAATTTGTGTTGGCGGGGGGGGAGAGATCCACCTCTAGGCACCTCGATTGCGGGATGCCTCAGGGGTCGGTCCTCTCTCCTCTCCTGTTCAACATTTATGTGAAGCCGCTGGGGGAGATCATCCGTGGCTTTGGGGTGAGATGTCATCTGTACGCTGATGATACCCAGCTGTACATCTCCACCCCAAGCCACCCCAATGATGCCATGGAGGTCATGTCCCGTTGTCTGGAGGCTGTGCAGAACTGGATGGACGGGAACAGGCTCCGACTCAACCCTTCCAAGACTGAGTGGCTGTGGTTTCCAGCGTCCCGATATAGCCAAATAGTTCCATCACTGGCTATTGGGGGTGAGATTTTGCCCCCTGCAGAGAGGGCTCGCAATCTGGGTGTCCTCCTGAATGTACGGCTGTCTTTGGAAGACCATATTATGGCCGTCTCCAGGGGGGCGTTTCATCAGGTTCGCCTGATTCGCCAGATGCAGCCCTTTCTGGATCAGGATGCCTTACGCACAGTCACTCATGCCCTGGTCACCTCCCGACTGGACTATTGTAATGCCCTCTACACGAGACTCCCGAATGGGAGCATCCGGAGGCTTCAACTGGTACAGAATGCGGCCGCGCAGATGGTTATGGGGGCGTCAAGGTTCTCGCATGTGACGCCCCTCCTGCGCGAGCTGCATTGGTTGCCAGTGGCCTCTCAGGTGCGCTTTAAAATTTTGGTGTTAACTTTTAAAGCGCTCCATGGCATCGGACCAGGATATTTACAAGACCGCATTCTGCCATTTTCTTCTCACCGTCCGGTGTGCTCCCACAGGGAGGGTCTCCTGCGGGTCCCGTCGGCATCTATGTGCGGCTGGTGACCCGAGGAATAGGGCCTTCTCTGTGGGGGCGTCTGCCCTCTGGAATGGGTTGCCCCTGGAGTTACGGACAGCCACGGACCTGGAAACCTTCAGGCGTGCCTTGAAACCTGGCTCTTTGACCAGGCCGGCTTGGGCTGATTTTAGTTTTGGGTGTTTTATTTTTTATTAAATTTTAGGGTTTTAGGGAAGGGTTTTAAATTGTTTACAGCCAGGGTCTTGGTTTAATTTAGTTTTATTTTTTCACATATTTATTGTTTTAACTGTACGGCTGTGCACCGCTCCGAGTCCTTCGGGAGAGAAGCGGTATATAAATAAATATTTATTATTATTATTATTATTATTATTATTATTATTATTATTATTATTATATTTATACTGTATGTCCACAAATAAATACTGTCAAAAGGAATACTGTCATTGAAAATCACATTGGGTTGAATAGGATTTATTTTTAATACTGAGCAGATTTGAACCCAGTTAGCACTTAGATAGATCACAGAAGAATTCTATGATAGTTAGATTAAAAAGAAGGCAAACCAGTTTAATTTGTAATAAGTTTTTATTTTATTTTATGGCATACGAAAATTCCAATTTCAATTAAACAGTATGTTGTCTGGGTACAAATCATTTTAGGAAATAATAATCATCATATTTACAACAATATTAATTGCATTAGCATCAATTATATTAATATCAATAATAATAATCATGCTAAGCGTTTAACCAAGTTAACGTATCTTCCTTATATCACTAATTCTTTCATATATTTCTGTTTCTAGCTCCTTTTTTTGTCAGCTGACCATGGATAAAATAAGTCCTAAGTCAAAAAATATTCAGTTTCTTCCTTTTCCTTAATTGTAAGTGTTAGCTTATCCATTTCTGCACATTCTAATATTTTTCTAATCACATCTTCATCTGCTGGAATCTCTTCACTTTTCCATTGTTGTGCAAATACTATTCTTGCTGCAGTCAATACATGTAAAATCAGGTATATATTCCCTTTGTTATACTAGTCTGGTAAAACAAAAATGTCTCTGGTTTCAAATCTATGTTGTTTTATCATTTTTTCAAGCCATGTATGTATTTTAGTTCAATATTTTTTTGTTTTTTGACTTGTCCACATATATGATGGTATGGACCAGGCATCTGGTGACATTTCCAACATTTTGCAGATTTATCCTTAAACATCTTTGCTAACCTTAAGGGCAGAAAATGCCATCTATCAAACATTTTATAAAGACTTTCTTTATATGCTGTAAACATTGTTAATTTATAATTTCTGTCCCATAATTTCTCCCTTTAATCTATCTTAATCAAATAGCCAAAAAATTTAGCCCATACTATCATTGTCTCTTGTACTTGTTCCTCTTCCATCTTGATATTTAACGAATAGCCATATATTTTCTTTATTAATTTCTCATCTGTCCCTGTTAATATCTGATGTAGTTCTGTTCATTCTATATTTAAATCATGTATTTTAACATCCTTTTCATATCTAGATTGTATCTGCACATATGACCACCATGTTATCTCAATCCTTTAATCACTCAGTTCCTGTTTAATTTTAAGTTCCCCCTTTTCATTTAAAATATCTTTATATTTGGTAATATTCTCTATATCAATAACATTTGGATAAATCAGTGCCTCCATTGTAAAAAGCCAGATCAGTTAGGGTTAGGGTTAGGCAAACCAGTTTAATTTGGTTACCACAAACGGAGTTTTGACTCACGTGCATAAGGTGGATCAATACAATGAACAATGTTTCCAAGCAAAATGTCATGACATTTCAGATTTTTAGAACGCCTTGATTCCATTGGAACCCCATGTTTTCCAGCCATCTCTTCCATCTTTGCAAAAGCTGTATTGAAAAGAAAAATAGCAGAGCAGCAGAATGCCTTCAAATGGCAATATAAGAAACCAGACCAATTAAAGCTCATTACATCCAACAAGACTTGGAAATCAGTTCATGATTTGGAAACTGATAGTATTAACAACCTGAATAAAAGCAGTGTTTGCTTAACACGAGAAGGTGACACACGTTTATCAAATCTGTAGGGCTTTTAAGAGCATTCCATTGAACCAATTCATTTTTTTTTCTCTGTACATTTTATGGCTATTTGTTTAAGAACAAGCTGGCACAGAATAATACCTTACCTAGCCTAAGGTTGTTCCTAGGTTTGGCTCTGGAAACTTGCCAATCTGTATTCTACAAGTGTTGTCCATTCCTCTGTTGACCCATATCTGTCAGTGGTAAGTGCATATCAGCAGTAAGTGCAAGGATAATTAAAGGAGCTTATTAAAGAGGTGTTTGCCAAGATTACAGCTTTTGAATTTAAAAAGTAATTTCTATTCCTCTGAGATTTCCAGATAAGCCTTTCCTAGATTCAGAGCAAATGCTTTGCCGTTTTCTTATCTTTTCCACAGTACAATTTCATGATATTGAAATATATTATAATGAAAATTATGAATGCCAGAGTAATATGGGCCAATTTTCCTCTAGCCAAATACATTCTAAGTACCTATAATTCATTTAAATTCTTTTTGTAACTTTAAAAGTTACTACACTTAATATAACTTTAGTGTCTACATTATAATTTAATATAGGCTGCATCCTGTGCCTGACACGTAAATGTTAGGTTGTTTTTAAAAAGTATTTTAACTTTGTCTTAAACTTTATTTTGTTCATTATCTATTGAGATATGGATATAAATGTAGTGACATTCACACTCTGCCTCGTGATCTACCACAACAATAAACTGAAATTAAAATGTCAGCATAAAGCAATGGGAAAACTGTGTAAATATTTAGAATAATAAAAAGATCACCAAAAGTCCACATCCGACATTAAAATACCATTTTAATGTTTGTAAAGTAAACCATCAAGGAACAGGTTTGTGGAACAATCTGTCATGTTCATAAGGTAGCCATCCACAAACACAACTGCCAAAGACAAATCAGATTTCCAAAAAAGTTAAAACTCAAATTTCCTACAGGCTTCAGAAGCATTTAATCCCAGAAGACAGAGTAGTGAGATGCCATAACTGATGACACAAGCATGAATTTACAAAAATGCAAATATTCCATGCAGTGAACTGTTGTGTCTTTGTACCACAGTCTATTAGCCTGGAAGTTCTACACACCTCTTGGTTACTGTTGCTGCAACAGGCTAATACATCTACTCTTTTCAGAAATTATTCTTCAACATACCACTGCAAAGCAATTCACAGGAGCAACTCATGGCTGGGAGAATTACAGTTTCAGTCTAACCAAAAGATTATCAGAAAGACTGTTAATTCATCATTACAGTTTCTGCTGGTTTCAAAATTCCCAATTACAACCCTTCAGAAAGTTCAGGGCTTGTAGTCAGCTTCAAAGTTGAGAGAGAAGAATGGTTTTGTTTTGTTTTGTTCTTTTCAATTCATACAAAATAAATCTGGTCTGGACTGTGTAAATCCAGATGAGCAACTGATGACAGATTTCTCTCTGCTGACATCCAGGTCTGATCTGGAGTTTGGTAGCCTAGACAGCACAGCTGTACAGGTAATCCTCAAGGTTCATTAGGTGACAGTTCAAATTTACATCATTGAAAAAAATGACTTATCACCGTTTTTCACACTTACACCATCTGCATCATCCCCATGGTCACGATCAGGGGTGGGATTCTACCAGTTCGCACCTATTTGCTAGAACCAGTTGTTAACTTTCTAAGCAGTTCGGAGAACCGGTTGTTAGAAGAAATTCCTGGCCTAATCCTGTAAGGAAGGCAGGAAAGAAACATTCTGGTGTTGCTTACAGAAACTGCCTCTCCGTTAACCCTTATTACATTCTTGGAAGGACTAGACTTCCTGTCTCAGGAAGTTCTCTGGAGTTTTTCCCCCCTGCTTTGCTGGTACTTTGCTTGTGTGGAGTGACCATTCAAAGTTACAATGGCACTGAAAAAAGTGACTTATGACCATTTTTCACACTTACGACTGTTGCAGCATCCCCACAGTCATGAGGCCAGGCTAGGAGATGCATGCCTCGATGTGAGTGATATTGAGTTGGCCACGCCCAGCCAATAACATGACCACCAAGCTACGCCCACCCACATGACCACCAAGCCATGCCCACCAAACTAAGCCACGCCCACAGAACCAGTTGTGAAAAAATTTGAATCCCACCCCTGGTCACAATCATAACTCAGATGCTTGTCAACTGTCATATATACAAAGGTTGCAATGTCCAGAGGTCATGTGATCCCATTTTGCGACCTTCTGACAAGTCAATGGGGAAACCCGTTTCACTTAACAACCGTGTCACTAATTTAACCAGCGGCAGTGATTCACTTCACAACTGTGGCAAGAAAGATCGTACAATGGGGCAAAAGTCACCTAACAAATGTTTCCCTTAGCAACAGAAGTTTTGGGCTCAATTGTGTCCAGTCAGTCAAGGACCACTTGCATTTAAAATATTCAGATTGCAGGCCTGAAGTCTTCGAAGGCTGCAGCTCTTCTTGCCACAAAAAGCTAAACAGGTGTCTTGAACTACAGCTCTCGTGTACAGGTAGTCTTCAATTTACAACCCCAACTGAGCCCAAAACGTATGTGGTTAAGTGAGACCTTTGTTAGGGGAGCGGTGCCCCATTTTACGACTTTTCTTGCCACTGTTGTTGTGTGAGTCGCCGCAATTCATGTTAGTAACCCACTTTTTAAATGAATCCGACTTCCCCCATTGACTTTGCTTGTGAGCAGGTCGCAAAAGAGGATTACGTGACCTTGGGACACATAGCAACCGTCATAAATATGAACCAGCTGCCAAAGCCTCTAAATTTTGATCACATGACCCTGGGGGAGGGGTCGTAATTGTTGAAAAACCCGTCCTAAGTCACCTTTTTCAGTGCTGTTAGAATTCTGAATGGTCACTAAAGTAATTGTTGTAAGTCGAGGACTACCTGCATTACTGGCCCGGCTACCTGGCGCCAGACTAGATAAGCCAATCTGATCGTAGGCAAGCTCAAATGACCCACCCCACCCACTTGCTCGCGCGGGGGGGGGGGGTCGTCTCCCACATAGCCGACGGAGGAGGAGGAGGAGGAGGAGGGAAAGGCAGTAACTGTTAACTGGGACACCTGCTGCTCTTCACGGCCCCGCCGCTTTGGAAGGTGGGGCTGGGGAGAGCGGTTGAGGTAAGCCACCTCCTCCGACGGGACTGCTCGAACCTGCGCGAGGCTCTAGTCGGCGTCCAGGAGCTGCGGCGGGAACGGCGCGCGCGGGTCCTGACTGAGCTTGCCGCCCCTTGACCAGGTAGAAAATCTGAGCCGTGAATACTTATCGGCTTCTCCGGAATCTCAGGAAAAGTCGGGTTTTGTTTTGTTTTGTTTTCTCCGTCCGGCGTGGACTTACGACCTTGAGCGTACCAATGGGATCTCATGACGCATGCGCTTTGTGAATACGTGGTGGGGGTTGGCTTACTAGCTTTCTTTACTGGCTGCGTTCATACGACACTCTTAACTCGGGTGTTGGTAACTTCCCCGCAATGCTCAACGTTTGCCCGGCGTTTAACGTTGTCCGTCGCTTTGCTTTTTTGAAAACTTTCTGTCTGGACACTCAGCGCGTTTAGTTTAGGCTGCGATTATTCTTTTAAAAAGCAAATGTCCGGGCAAAATCTGTTAGTTTAATTAATTAATTTATTTATTTTATTTGTCAATTGCTTACAAGATGATAGGTATAAGTAAAACATAGTTATGAATACATGGATACATATAAGAAAAATAAAATATAAAAGAAACAATAGGACAGGGACGGCAGGGACGTTGGTATGCTTATGCACGCCTCCTACAGACCTCTTAGGAAAGGGGTGAGGTCAATAGTAGACAGTCTAAGGTTAAAGTTTTTGGGGTTTGGGGAAGAAACCACAGAGTCAGGAAGAGTATTCCAGACATTGACCACTCTGTTGCTGAAGTCGTATTTCCTGCAATCAAGTTTGGTGCAATTAACCTTGAGTTTGTATCTATTGTTTGCTCTTGTGTTGTTATGGTTGAAGCTGAAATATTCATTGACAGGTAGGATATTGCAATGTATGATTTTATATACTATACTTAGATCGGACCGAAGGCAGCGTAGTTCTAGGTTATCTAGGTCTAGAATTTCAAGTCTGGTGGCATAAGGTATTCTGCAATGAGTAGAGGAGTGGAGAACTCTTGTGAAATATTTCTGGACTTACTCAACTGTGTTAATATCAGATACGTAATGTGGGTTCCAGACTGATGAGCTGTATTTGGGTATTGGTCTAGCAAATGTTTTGTATGCTCTAGTTATTAGTGTAATATTACCAGAGAAAAGCTACATAAAATTAGGTTAACAACTCTTAGCGCCTTTTTGGCTATGTAGTTACAGTGGGCTCTAGCCTTAGGTCATTTGAGATGAGTACTCCAAGATCCTTTACAGAGTTTGGGTCATCAACAAGGTCTTGACTATTCAGCCTTTATTTTATTTTCTGATTTTTTTTGCCAATATGAGCATTTATTTATTGAGATCTGAAGTTGCCATTTGTTTGACCATTCTGATACATAGTCAAGGTCTTTTTGAAGGGTAGCAGTATTTTCTGTGTTGTTGAATAGCTTTACATCATCAGCGAAATAACGCAGTTGCTCTTGATATGATCACAGAGGTCATTTATGTAGAGTATGAATCATATAATCGAGCCTCGGCACGGCGTGCAAGTTAAAAAAGGGGAAAAAAAGTCATCTAATGCAAAGAAAATAAATTGCTAATCGGAGATTAAGATTAAGACATATTATTAGCACCCTTCCTAACCTGGTGTCCAAGCCCCGGTCAAAAGGACGGCAGCGATTAAAATGTCCAGAGAGGATATAATCCCAAATGCAGGCACCGGGACCGAGAAGACGAGCCGCCTGGGTCCCGTCGGATTCAGGTGGCTCTGCCTTATCAACGGGACCTGGCATCCCTCGGACAATGCGCAGAGTGTAACAATAGGACAAAAGCGGGCCCTCAACTTAACCAGCCTCCCCTTGGGTCACTGTACTTGCAGGAAGCTTGCCCTCAGAAGTTGTGGGAGCACCATCACTTGAGACTTTCAAGAAGAGATTGGACTGCCATTTGTCAGAAATGGTGTAGGGTCTCCCGCTTGGGCGAGGGGGGGGGTTGGACTAGATGACCTACAAAGTCCCTTCCAACTTTGATTATCTGTTATCTGAAGCGGGAGAAATCGTGGCATCCGAACTTGATCCCTGAGCTGCCAAAGGGAATTGAGGTACATCATGACAGCAGAGCCAGCCAAGGAGCCGCAACTCTTTAGGATCCTTTAAAATGCTCATCTGCCTTTCTGTCGAACCTCGATAGAAAGGCTTCAGTTTCTGTATTTAAAGCAGGAATGCTCTGGTGTCCAGGCAGTGAATATATTTGTAATTCCCCCCCCCTCCAAAAAAAAAGAAACTTTGGAGTAGGAAGCGGGAGGGATGTTTAAAAGCTCAGACAAAAAAAATAACAAAAGCACTTTGAAATAGCCACTGTCCTGGGCACATTGGGCCCAGTTATTTCCTTCTTCTTGTTTTTCCTCACCACATTGCTGGAAGTTCAGAATAACCTTTTCACAACCTTTTCTGTTGTGTTGGATATAGGTTCAGTTAAGGAGAAACCGGACAGTCACTTGTCTGAAATGATATAGGATCTCCTTCTTGAGAAGGGGCTGGACTAGAAGTCCTCCAAGGTCCCTTCCAGCTCTATCCTGATCTAAATAACCAAGAGCATTTCTCAGAGTGTTGAACTCTTAATTGCCATTATTCTGGTCGCTGGAAGTTTTGAAAGGGTGATGGAAGAGGGGATCAGAAGTATCTAGAACGGTGTTTCTCTACCTTCCTAGCTTAAAATGTGTGGACTTCAACTCCCACATTGCTGGCAGGGAAATTCTGGGAGTTGAAGTTCACCCACCACAGCTGCTAAGGTTGAGAAACACACTGATAGAGGTTCATTTCTAAAGTGAATAATGAGGATCACAGCTTGCAATTTTCCCTCATAATTCTTGGAGGGGCAAACTAAATAAAAGAGGAAATTATTGGAATCTTCCTAAGTAGGACATTGTGGAAGATTTTACTAATTTAATTCTTTGAATGATGTGGCTTCACAGAACAGTAGAAAGATATTAAAAAAAACTAGAGCATCTGGCATGGTAGTTCTTTGTTTAAATGATGATGATTAAGGTTGACATTCTATACCATTAGTTCAATCTATCTAAATTTTGTTAATCAGGTTGGTATAATAAAATCCCCCAAAAACCATGATTGTGAATGTGCATTTTTAGAAAAAGATGCTGGAAGAGTTATATATAACCAAGAAGGAGGTGGTATCCTGTTGGGATCTAATGCGTCAGTTGAAGTTTAACTAATGAAAAATAAAATACATACAGCTAGTCTTCAACTTACAACCACAATTGATCCCAAACTATCTATTATTAAGCAGGGCATTTGTTAAATGAGTTTTGTCCCATTTTATGGCCTTTTTTTGCCACAGTTGTTAAGCCAGTCACTGTAGTTATTAAATGAATCAGTCATTGATTGAGTTATTAAATGAAGCAGTCATTGAGCGAATCTGGCTTCTCCCATTGTCTTTGCTTGAAAGAAGCTGGCTGGGAAAGGTTACAAATGATGATCATACAAGACCAGGACAGGGCCATTGTCATAAATAAATGCCAGTTGCCAAGCACCTGGATTTTGATCACATGCTGCAATAGTCATAAGTGTGAAAACTAGTCATAAGTCATTTTTTCAGTGCCTTTGTCATTTCAAACAGTCACTAAACGAATGGTTGTAAACTGAGGATTACCTGTACATTGACTATGATTTCTAAATCATTTCTAAATGTTTGATTGGGAATACAACACATCACTTAGATGTTAAAAAGAAATACAGCAAATTTATGAGTAATTGCTTTTGTGGTTTCCAAACTAGCTGGTTTGGAACTTTGTACAGTACCACAAGTGCAAAGATATTATTTTCAGTCCTTAAAAGATACAACACATTTCTTTTGTATCCCAACATGGTTAAAAGGCTGCTGTTCACCATTCAAGAAAAAAAAAAAGTAAGCTGAAGCCATTATCAAGCTGAAAAAATATTCCTTAACAATGATCTTCCTATGAAATTTAGCCCCTGCAGTCAAGCAGAGTAAAACAACTCTTAGGAGTGGTTAAGGGATGTCTGAAAAGACCGCAAATTGTTAGTTACTTAATAGGCAGTTGTGTGTTTTACTGCCAGACACTGGGAGGAATGCTTGAAGAATCTTCTGCCTCGGGTGCCAAAATAACATCACCAGCCTTGGGTGATGTGTCTCCACAATGTGTCTGTGCATGCTTGTGCATATGTCATGTCCACCCCAGGGAAGAAACATACTAGAACTGGCCTGTTAGGAGATCAGATTAGATTTTCAGGAGCTGATTCATCACATCAAAAGTGATCAGAGGAGTCTGTTGTTGTTTTTTCTGCCAGATAGGGTCTTTAGCTAGATTCAAATTTTATTCATTCATGTATCAAATTTATATAGCTGCCCCTCACATAATAACACAGTGAATCTGGGAAGGTACAACAAAGCTAAACAATATATAGAAAACATAATTATCATCATAATCACCATCATTATTATTATTATTGGTTAACCTTTAGTGAGATTCACAGCCTTCGGGGCTGGCTGGTAGCTCAACAGCTCGAGTTCTAACCAAGGACCTAGGAACTGTTCAGATAGTGTCGGAGGATATAAGCTGTTCCAAGTAGGGTGGATTTTTGTAGAATCAAGGTATTCAAGTCTAATAATTTCCAAATAGTGAGATAGCCCTTTAGGTATTGCTCCAAGGGCTCCAATTACAATTGGGATAACACACGGTTTCTTTTTCCAAAGTTGCTCAACTTCAATTTGTAAGTCCCGATACTTTATTTTTTTTATTATTATTATTATTATTAAATGTTAAAACTATAAAAAAGCACAAAACTAAAAGAGAAAAAAAATATAATGGGTGAGGAGCAGATGATAATAACAATGAAGCCGCCTGAATGTTTTTCATCCTGCTCTTAGAGAACAATGACACAATATAGATATATACCATATTTCCCTCCTTTTTAATATTTTTAATGTTGGAATTCTCAACAGGGCTATGATTTCTTTAAATGAATACGGTTCCAGTTCCTGGGAACTGAAAATCTCAGTTGATCACCACAATGGAGAAGAACAAAAAGAGATTGTCCTTCAAGTATCGGGGGAGCTTCACGTCGGAGGGTTGATGCTCCGACTTGTAGAACAAATTGGTGAGTGTGGCGTTTTTCAAGAACTTACATTTTATTCATTTTGGGGTTGCTTCAGGTTGCCTGAATTTTTCTGCCTTTGTGTGTGTGTGTGTGTGTATGTGTGTGTGTGTGTGTGTGTGTGTGTGTGTGCATGTGTCTGTGTGTATGAGCAGCTCATTCTACATAATATATGCAAGTGAAATTGGAGCCTCCCAAATAATATACTTATTTTTGGGTGTGTGAACTCATGTCCCTGATAGCAGATAACAAAAATTCTGCTTTTCCATTCATTCATTCATTATTTATTTATTTTTCACGTTTTTTGAATCACTCACCTCCCTCAGAGGGGAAGGGAAGTGCATGAGCTGCTGACACTGAGCTTCTAATGAGGAAGCCTTCTAAGAAAAACTGAAAGCTCTTCAGGTTTCTGCATGACACATCACTTACACGGCTGCCCATTTGCTGCACCCTTGTTTCATGCTGTTATGTCTGCCACCATACCAGAAACATCTGGTGGGAACAACAACCCAGACAGCCTATGTTGGAGTGTTGGGGAGGTCATAACAAGCAGGGACTGATTTACAAGACCAGAATCAAATATTAAGTCAGATTTTAATATTTATATATAGCAGGCATTGAATTAATGCCATCAGTAGGTAGAATGAAAACAGGAATAGAAATTACTGTTTGCATATTTTATATTGTTTCTATTTATTTGGAATATGTTATAAAATAGTAAAACACAAGAAAAAAAATGGCAAATGTTAAGCCCAGGATGATTATGCGCCATCAAGTCAGTATTGAATCTTAACAACATTTTCTCAAGGATGCTCTGTCCCCAACCCACAATCTTCTAGTATTTGAACTATATTAGCAGTCTCTGTGGCACAGTGGTTAGGGTGCAGTACTGCAAGCTACTTCTGCAGCCAGCTGCCTACAATTTGGCAGTTCAAATCCCACCAGGCTCAAGGTTGACTCAGCCTTCCATCCTTCCGAGGTGGGTAAAATGAGGACCCAAATTGTTGGGGGCAATATAAACTGCTTAGAGAGGGCTGTAAAGCACTATAAAGCGGTATATAAGTCTAAGTGCTATTGCTATATCCATCACTATTGTACTAGTTAAGCACAAGAGCTACTTCAAAGTCATCTTAATCCATCAGATGAAGTCAGTAAATTATAGAAATGGCTCTAGTATTTGCTAGGTTTGGCTTAGAACTCCAAAGTAGATATAAGTATATTCTTCATCCACTTTTCCCAATAACCACCCATGAGGTAAGTTGAGCTGAGAGAAAGTGACTGGCCCCCAGGAAACCCTAAATACAGAAAACAAGTTCTGTCTATCAGCCTATTGCTTTCTCTGACTTTTTTAAAGGCTAGATAGCTTACAAAGGATTATAATGGGATACATCTCAGGTATAACCAGGTCCTCAGCTTGGTGGTAACCTTTGTGGTAACCTTTTGAAAATTCCTGCTTTGTTTTATTTTTTGTTTTTAGGGATATCTCAAGATTGGTCAGACTATGCCCTTTGGTGGGAGCAAAAGAAATATTGGCTTCTGAAAACTCATTGGACATTAGACAAATATGGAGTACAAGCAGATGCCATTCTTCTGTTTACTCCTCAGCACAAAAATCTGCGCCTTCGTTTACCAAGCATGAAGATTGTGAGACTGAATGTTAGCTTCTCTTCTGTGGTATTCAGGGTTGTTGGGGACATCTGCAAGAGCCTCGGTAAGTTGCATTCACATATTCTGCCCTGATGTGCTTCCGGCAGATGTAAGTGATGTCCACATGTCTGTCTTGGGAATCTTCCACTTTATGTCTGAACTCTCATGGAGCACTGTTTCCAACAGCAACATGCATAACAGGATGATTTGATGAATGCTGTCCATTTAATACAAGTGAATTTTTCAACGATCTAATAAATATATTAGTAATAAGGATAGTCAGTTTCTAAATATTTCCTAATATTTCCCTAAGTATGAGAGCCAGTTTGTTGTAATGGTTAAGGCAGTAGGCTAGAAACTGGGAGATTGTAAATTCTAGTCCCATCCTGGACACCAAGCTAGCTGGATGACCTTGGGCCAGTCCCTCTCTCTCAGTTCTAGGGAGGAGGCAATGGCAAACCATTTCTGAAAAACCTTGCCAAGAAAACTGCAGAAACTTGTCGAGGTAATTGCCGGGAGTCAACACTGACTTGAAGACACCAAAAAAATTATTTAAGTTAATCCAAAATTAATTTCTTCATATTCAGCTTGATGTCTAACACCATCCAACATGTTCATCCATTCCAAGCTTATCAATCAGATGCAGCCTACAGAACAGCAGCCCTGATGAGATATGAAGATATAACGCTTCTCTCTCTTTGGAACATCTGCCTTCTAGTTTATGAGAGAATAGATTTTGTTCAATAATTGTAATGTATTGAACACTTTTTCATATAACAGTAAGTCACCTCTTTGGAGCAGAGCATTTCTTTTTCCATTACTATGGTTTTATAGCAGGTCCAAGATATAAGTTACTGCTGCCTGATGTGAAGATCAAGGTTCTCATCTGCTTCTAGCTGTAGAAGACAAACAAGCTGTGATTGAATTTTACTTTAACATTGGCATCCAGATGCAGAAGAGAAGAGGGCTCTTTAATTTTTAGAATTTCACTGCAAATACCTTGCCATGCAAATGATATTTGGTATTTGGCATTTCCATACCATGTGTTTATGGACACATCCTCTCTGCTTCTTTTAAGCCTTTTATCCATGGAATTCTCTCCTGGAATTCTAAGACAATGTAACCAGATCTTCACAGCTGAAAGTTAACCAGGTTGAGGAAAGCATGATTGCTGTGTATTACCAGTTCAAGATCCTAAAGTTTGCATAGTTTGATTTGTAATTCTAAAATCCATTGAAAGTAAAGGGAAAATGAGAACACAATGTAGGCTGTGCAAGGCAGTAGTTTGATTTTTAAAGACAGTTTAATTCAGCCCTTCAGGTCCATTGACAGCTTGGGGACTTATTGTAATTGTTTTATTATGGTTTTTTTAAAGGTTTCAATTCAGCAGATTTGAGAGAAATACCATTGAATTCTGCATTCTCTCAAATATATAAAGAAATGGGATATTGGCTGAATAAGACCAATGCCCAATAAAGTTTGTTCATATCAATGAATGTAATGACCAATGAAAAAATTATGTGGAGCTTATTTTACCCAAAGCAAATTACTCACTATATCCTGAGGTATTTCTGCATAGCTGCCCATTACTGTTTATTGTTTTCACTCACTCAAGAGGAACATCAATTACATGTTTTAAAAAAGTAGAACAAGATGTGTCTACACATATCTCAGAATAAAGGGAAGGCAGGATAGGACTTGCGGTACAAAGAGCCATTCTTACTATATATATGAGAATCTTATCATTTAGAGGAATCATCATTCAGGAGGGGAAGTAATACAAGATCTTTGATCAGGAAAACATCCATCTAGACATCTAGATTGCCTGAGGCCTTATTCTGCATGCTTCAAAGTCCGCCATGACGACGTGAGTTTGACATCCCTGTTTTAGATCATCTAGTTAGGGTTCCCCAAACTCTTCACCTCATCAACCCCTTCATAAAGTTTCAGATTATTCACCAAACACCTATATTAAAAAATAATAAATACTCTTTACATAATAATAGCAGCAATAACAACAATGGACCTTTAAGGACCAATACTGAACCTTTTGAACTCTGATCTAGTCTAAACCTTGCCAAACAAGGAATCCTGGACTGATAAGGCTCCATTTCCACACTGTGTAATCTTGTTCTCTTCCTTTCCATCTTTAATAATTTTTGTGCTCACATTTATTGTTTTGATATTTTAATATTTCATCTTGTTTTTACTAAGTTGTAAGCTACCTAGAGTCACCCCTTGGTGAGAAGGGCAACATACAAATGTAATAAATAAATAAAATCTACAATTGCAGCATTCTGGATAGACCATCAGCATCAAACATTTCCAGCAAAAGAGATTCTACAACCTTCCTTGTGTATTTGATATTAGATGAATTTTTCAAAGTCATGAATTCTGTTGGTTCATCTTGATAAATAAACCATGTGTAAGATAAAAAATAAGTTATAGTTCTATGCATAGATCTATTTTTTATTTATTTTATTTTGTCAAGCGATTATAAAATAACAGGTATAAATATAAACATAGTTATGAATACATGAAATGGATACATATAAGAAAAATAAAAAGAAACAATAGGATAGGGACAGTAGGCACGTTGGTATGCTTATGCATGCCCCCTACAGACCTCTTAGGAAAGAGGTGTGGTCAATAGTAGACAGTCTAAGGATAAAGTTTTTGGGGTTTGGGAAAGAAACCACAGAGTCAGGTAGAGTATTCCAGACATTGACCACTCTGTTGCTGAAGTTGTATTTCCTGCTATCAAGTTTGGTGCTGCTTACCTTGAGTTTGTATCTATTGTGTGCTCTTATATTGTTGTGGTTGAAGTTGAAGTATTCAATGATAGGTAGGGCATTGCAATGTATGATTTTATATACTATACTGAGATCGGACCGAAGGCGGTGTAGTTCTAGGTTGTCTAGGTCTAGAATTTCAAGTCTGGTGGCATAAGGTATTCTGCAACAAGTAGAGGAGTAGAGAACTCTTCTTGTGAAATATTTCTGGACTTTCTCAACTGTGCTAATATCAGATAGGTAATGCGGGTTCCAGACTGATGAGCTGTATTCAAGTATTGGTCTAGCAAATGTTTTGTATGCTCTAGTTAGTAGTGTGATATTATTGGAGAAAAAGTTATGCAGGATTAGGTTAACAGCTCTTAATGCCTTTTTGGCTATGTAGTTACAGTATATATTTATTTACAGCTCTATGATAAAGAGCAGGAAAGTTCTAAAATAACTGCAGTGGATTTATCGCACTACTTTCATACTGATTTCCAGGTTCAGATGACCTTGAACTCAATAGTTTGTTGAGTATTGCTGTTTTAAAGCTACAAAGTTGTCCACAAGCATAACTTCCGTTATTGTTCACTTCTCCAATGATGTATGCTATATTTTCTGTAGAAGGAATGTATCACCTCAAGCCATGTTAACAGCTGTGCAATTCGCAATATGAATTCCTTGCACATGTCTGTAAACACACCACAATTACAATGATTAAAGCCTCAGGTATTGCTCAACCAGGAATTTACCTCTAAAATATTCCTCACCACAAATAAGACTTGTACCAGCCTGCAGGAAAGGGTTGTAGGTATTTGTAGATGAGTACATATGGGTAAATGAGTGTAGTGACAGAATAAAATATTATAGAAAATAAAAGCAGTAGAAGTCTCCCATAGTACAGGTAGTAGCCACTGATTCATTTGCTAAGTCTGAGAAAATCAAGCATTCTCTCTCATAGATATAAGATCATGTTATTTCTTTACACATGCAACTATAATTGCAAATAACACTGCAGGGAATGACATTATAAATAACATTATAAATAACAGAAAATGTCCTGCTAAGAGTCATTCAGCTATCACCATTTTAGATGAAAATGTGGAAGAGGTAGATAAAGTTTGCAATCTGTATAGAAGGGAGAAATGATTTTGATAATGTTTCTTTGGGAGTTAGCTAGAAATATGGAATATTGCTGAGTTTTCACAAGTATACTGTAGGTGACGTGATTGAATGAATTCTTCTGGCTTGTTCATAACCTGAGGAAGTTGTTTGCTGGAGATTTAGCAGAATAGAATTGCCTTTTTTTTTTCTAGACAGAAAGAATAGGAATTATGGGACAACAGACCTGGAAGTTCCCAGCCTAGAGAAGACCACACCAGAGAGACAAATGGATAACTGAGTAGATGTCTGACTGGCTGAAGTGAGAAAATACAGCAAAAAGAATCTGTGTAATAGGTTTTTTTTCAATGAAATTTACGTTGCCAGCATTGCTCTCAAGAGATCTCTTAATCGCTTACTACCTATAAAGTCAGATGATAACCATTCAACTCTTTCTTATAGCATAAATGGCACAGTTAATATGAAAAAAGCAGCTGTAATTGCCTTCCTATTTAAAACCTCTCTAAACTCCTGGAAAGTCTGCTATGCCCCTTCGCTATTTGAAGTCTGGAGGAATCTGAGCTCATATTACAGTGGAAAAGAAATATGATGCACTAAAACTTGATATCATGGGCATTTTTATCCTAAAGTAGCTCTCACCAACTTGGTACACATTCCAGATATATTGGCTTCCAAGTCCCTGGATCTTGAGAAAGTCAGTCTCTAAACTATATAATGCTACTTCTGTCAATCTTAGCATGCAAGGGGGTTTAAGTGAAGGTTGTAGAAGCAAGTGTCTGTTTTATCTACTATTTACATGTAGATTACCCTGGAACTATTAGCAAAGTACCTCGATCCGTTCCAATCGGGCTTCAGGCCTGGACATAGCACTGAGACGGCATTGGTCGCGTTGGTTGATGATCTCTGGAGGGCTCGTGACAGAGGGTTCTCCTCTGTCCTGGTCCTATTAGATCTCTCGGCGGCTTTCGATACTATCGACCATAGTATCTTGTTGCGACGGTTGGGGGGGTTGGGGATTGGTGGAACCGTCCTTCGATGGTTCTCCTCCTTCCTCTCCGACCGTTCGCAATTCGTGTTGGCGGGGGGGGGGAGAGGTCCACCTCTAGGCCCCTGGTTTGTGGGGTGCCTCAGGGGTCGGTCCTCTCTCCCCTCTTGTTCAACATTTACATGAAGCCGCTGGGTGAGATCATCCGTGGTCTCGGAGTGAGGTGTCATCTGTATGCAGATGACACCCAGTTGTACATCTCCACTCCGGACCACCCCAACGATGCTGTGGGGGCTATGTCTAGGTGCCTGGAGGCCGTGCGGGACTGGATGGGCGGGAACAGGCTTCGGCTCAACCCATCCAAGACCGAGTGGCTGTGGTTTCCGGCGCCCCGATATAGCCAGCTGACACCTTCGCTGGCTATCGGGGGGGGAAGTTCTGCCCCCCACAGAGAGGGCTCGCAACCTGGGAGTCCTCCTGGATGTACGGCTGTCGCTTGAACATCACATCGCGGCCGTCTCCAGGGAGGCGTTTCATCAGATCCGTCGGATCTACCGGTTGCGGCCCTTCCTGGATCGGGACGCCTTGCGCACGGTCACTCAGGCCCTTGTCACCTCTCGCCTGGACTATTGTAATGCCCTCTACATGGGGCTCCCTGCGGGGAGCATCCGGAGACTCCAGCTGGTGCAAAATGCAGCCGCGCGGGTGATCATGGGGGCGTCACGTAGCGCCCATGTGACGCCTCTCTTGCGCGAGCTGCATTGGTTACCAGTGGTTCTCCGGGTTCGCTTTAAGGTTCTAGTTTTGACCTTTAGGGCGACCCATGGCATGGGACCAGGTTACCTTCAGGACCGCATTCTGCCAGCGTTCTCCAACAGGCCGGTGCGTTCCCACAGGGAGGGTCTGCTCCGGGTGCCGTCGGCCGCTATGTGTCGTCTGGCGGCGCCAAGGAGTAGGGCCTTCTCTGTGGGTGCCCCCGCCCTCTGGAATACTCTGCCACCGGAGCTCCGTACCGGCACGGACCTGAGGGCCTTCAGGCGCGCGTTGAAGACCTGGCTCTTTGAGCAGGCCGGCCTGGGCTGAGATAATGGTTTTAATTTGGTCTCCATATTTAATTCTAAATTGGGTTTTAAGGGCGGGGGGTGGGGTTTTGTTGGTTTTATCAAGCAGCCGATTGAAATTTAATATTTTTTAACTTTTGTATTCTTTGTGGGGTTTTTAGATGAGCTGTTCACCGCCCTGAGTCCCTCGGGAGAAGGGCGGTATATAAATGGAATAAATAAATAAAATAAATAAATAAATAAAGTATGTTTAATTAGTGGCTATTTACTGAAGTATTGTAAAAGTAAAATACCTTTTGAGTTGAGTGCAAATTTGACCTTTATGGGGACTTTTTTCATATAATCGTGCTTAAGTGATTGATCCCTGCCTCTTTTATGATGTTCTTTGTAAAACAGCCTGCTGTTTCTCCAGTTTCCCATCCAAGTGTGCCCAATTCCTCTTAGTTTATTGAAATCATCCAAAGTCAGCTGTTGCTTCTATCTACCTCAGGAGTCTTCAAACTTGACAGCTTTAAGACTTATGGACTTCAACTCCCAGAATTCTTCCTCCAGTCATGTTAGCTCAGGAATTCTGGGAGTTGAAGTCCACCAGTCTTAAACTTGCCAAGACCCTTGATCTATCTTACCTAAATAAGAGTTTCAGGTCAGTTTTAGGTCACTAATGTACAGAGAGTGCTGTGTGGTAGAGATTAAGACTAGATCATCTCATATGTCCCTTCTGTTGCTTTTATCAGTTAGGCTAGACTAGGTGGAACCATTTTCCTCTCGGAAGCCCTTGGAAGCAAATGCCTTGAAAGTAGAAGCAGCTGAGAACTACTCTGTTTGATGGGTGTGGAATATGTTTTTCCTCAATTAAAGAGTGAAAGAAGGACAGGTTTCTGGGAATCCAAGACTATCAATCTCTAACTTCATTAGAACTCCTTCAAGGAAGGTCACCTCTAGACTATTGGTTTGATTCTTGTCAAACCTGGTATTTGAATTAAAGCAGCCTGCTTCCATTGTAATGTATCATTAGATAAGTGGTTTAATATTAAGAATTGGTTCCTGGTTGTCTCAATTTATCTTCCCTACTCTTTTTTTCCCTCTTGCTCAATGTCTTCTTACATCAATAGACCGTAGGAAAGAAACTGTCTTCTTTTATTCATTGTTTCCTTTCTAGGTGAAAAGTGGTGTTTAAATGTTTTCACAGAATAAAGTTAAAGCGAAAGCAGATGCAGTTCCAGTAACCACTTAGGTTTTATTTGCCTACTACTCCATAATCCTGTTTCTCTGCTTCTTGTCTTAGCCAATTGTTTTGAAACAAAATACTTTAATGGGACGGCAATATTCTTCTCTGTTCCATTTATTAAAAATTAACCCGCTTGCTGATTTCAAAAGTACTGAAATTCTTACGGTGGCAAAGGATATTTACTTAGTTATGCTTTGCAAAATTATTATTATGGTTGGTCAGCTAGCCACATGTTTAGACTGATTTGGCAATTTTTGCTCATCTAGTAAGTCTTCCTCAAAGACCTGGGAGAGGCCGATATTGTTATTTAATAATATTAAAGATTTAATTGCAGGATGTAAATGTTTCCAAGTAAATTGTAACTTTTGCAATTGATTGGTGGTGATTTTGTCAATGCCAATGTTGGTGTTATCATCATCATCATCATCATCATTATTATTATTATAAACTTTTATTCATTAAACATGAAATTCAGTCAACTGAACATTTAAAAATGTATCACAAATACCATTGACTGGTGCTGATGCTTGATACGGGTTGCTCCCAGCATCCTAGGTATCAACCAAGTATCTTCTTAAAATGTACATTGTTCCAAGTAGTGGAGACTTTTGCAGTTCCGCAAAAGTGTTATGGCAGGAAGCTGCAATTTCTTAATGTATTTTGTAAAATTCTTGGACATGGTACCAAGTGCCCCTATAACAATGGGTATCACTATTACATGTCGCGATATTTTGTGATTTTTTTCCCAGTTCTTTTTCTTCGACTCTGGCGTCTCCTGGTATAGCGATATCAATAAATTGTATGCTTCGGTTTTCAGCAACTGTGATATATAGTGTGTTGTGTTCCAAATGATGATTTGGAATTTACCTCTTTTATTCATTAAACATGAAACTCAGTCAACATTTAAAAACGTGTCACAAATAAAATTGACTGGCACTGATGGCTGATATGGGAATTTATTGTTGTTTTTGTTATCTTTTCATTAAACATGAAACTCAGTCAACTGAACATTTAAAATGTTCATTTTTAATTTAAAACAACAGCAGAGAAAGGAGCAACCAGATCTCAGGGAGAATCTTGTTCAGAGGGCAGGCACTGTTATAGACAAGGCACACTTCTGGGTTCCTAAGAGATGACATTGTTTAATTAAAGGAACCCAGAGTGAGCTAATCCTACAGGATAGAATTAGATGGGCAGATGTTACGGGGGATATGAGATCCCTTAAGTAACCAGGCCCATATCATGAAGGGCTTTATAGGGAATCAGCACCTTGAATTGCACCCAGAGCAAATCTCCACCCTCACCCCCCCAACTAACATCAACAGGAACTGACTCCGGAGAAAGAAGGGATTGGTTTTCCCAATCCACAACCTTGGTGCCGACTCACAAGGATACCATGGGCAACTGTACTGAAAGCCACCGACAGATGAAGAAGCACTAGGATGGATGCACCATCGCCATCCTGACACAATTGACTAAGGCTGCCTCAGTGCTAAATCCTGATCTGAAACCCAACTGAAATTGGCCTTCATAATCTGGCTCCCTTAGGGTTCTCCTCAGTTGCAGATCGACCACCTTTTCAACAAATTTCCCCAAAAAGGCAAGGTTGGAGACTGATGGTAGTCATCAAAAACCATTGGCTCCAAAGATGACCTCTTGAGGAGACACATCTTTCAAAGCAGGAGAAACTCTTTTTCTAGGAGAGACCAATAACCCTGGTATGGGTCATCTTTTTGGCCCCTTTAACCTATCCAGGAGGGCAAAAGAAAATGATGTGTCAAATCAATGGACTATCTTGGATGATAGAACCCACTGGTCTTTCCAGCCTGTTGATATTTTCAACTGTGTTTGCAGGTATTAGACGATCAGAAGAACTGTCTCTGCTGAAGCCAACCAGTGAGATAAAAAAGAAAAAGAGAAAAGACAAAGAGAAGGACAAAGACAAAGAACCAGTTGTAGAAGATATTTTAAACCTGCACAATTCTCCAGTGAGTTTGGGATTGCCAGGTAACAGTGCAATAGACAATGATTTTATCAGCTCTACTTATTTATTGGCTGCCTTCTCTATACATTGAACTTTGAAATGTAAGAACAAAAGGCCATGTAACTTATCTGTTAGAGAAACCTTTGAGCTTGTTACTCTATAAACTGGTTTTTAACATTGGCTATGCTGACTCAGAATGACAGGGATTATTGGGGACCTCTGGATTGGAAATGCTGCCATCAGGAAAGAAGAAGAATAAATATTCAGTTCAATTACACATTTTTAGGAATAAGAGTTAAGTTTTGACAATGGCATGCAAGAATGTCTTTTGTACGTTAGGAAAGTGAAACAGTTCTTCATCGGTTACAGCTTTTGAAAAAGACTTGGTATTTGAGGGAAATACCAGTTAAAACCATATCAACTCCTGCTGCAAATGTAATTTTCTTTCTACATTGCCAGCAGGCACACCTTATGTGACCTGCAAAAATCAAGAGGGTCACTACCCGGCAGGAAGTCTTTGCTTCCATTTAATGGCAATCTAGTATTTGGATGGAGCTCGTTGGTATGTATACTTAAACTCCATGACTTATTCTGCATTAGGAGTGTCCAACCGTGACAACTTTAAGACTTGTGGACTTCAACTGGCTGACATGACTGGCTGGGGAATTCTGGGAGTTGAAATCCAGAAGTCTTAAAGTTGACACGGTTGGATTCCCCTGCTCTCAATTGTGAAAGATTTAATCATTATTTTCTCTCTTTGCGCCCACTTGGAAGCATTCTTCCTTTGTTCTAGAGAAAGACTTGAAAGAACCTGAGCGCCATGCAATTCAGGTCTGGCACATTACCATCTATAGAACAATTATGGTTAGTGATACTTACATATAAGGAAAAAACCCAGTTATGACAGGAACCAGGATATTAAAGAAAGAGATACTTTGGATTATAACAATGGCATCATATTCCAAATCTAAGTGCATCTGAAGTTAGAAAACTAAAAGTACATTTGACTATTTTTTTTTGAACAAGCACAATTATCCTTGCAGATGTAAGATTGCTGGGATTTCATTATTTATTGAAAGCTGCCTGCAAAACTATTAAATAGCATCCTGAAGAGGTTTTTTTTTTTTTCCAAAGAAATAAAGGTAGTGTTAGGATTCCAGCAGTTACCCCCATTTAAATCATGATTCTCAAGCCAAACTTCCAAAACTTAAAAAGGATTTATTAAGAGTTAACATGCCAGCACTACCTGGGTGTAGCCGACTCTGAGACACATAATTCATTGTCACCCTTGACCCTGGTTTTCCTCCCACCGCCTGGGTGTATCGTAATTCATATCCTCCAATGGGACACATCCCTAGCCCAGAGTCATCGATCATGTTCTCCAGTTAGAATTTTGGCCAACAGAAACTTCAGTCACCTAGTTACTATCTTTGAAAACTTTTATGGAATGCAGTTTCTGTTTTGCACTGCTGCACTGATCCCCCGCCCCTCCCTTTCTGTTGGCATCTCTAAAAAGACCGGAGAAATATTTTATGAGTTGACAGGTAGCTTATATTAGAAAATCATCTCCTTTTCACATTCAGCAATGTTATAAACTGATGGTTTTATTTTCTGTTCTCAATATTCCAGCCAGTCCTGGCTTATATAGCAAGACCATGACCCCGACTTACGATCCCATTACTGGTTCACCCGTCCCTTCTACCGTTACGTGGTTCAGTGACAGCCCGCTGGCACAACAGAGCTGGAGCACTCTCGCTTTTAGCCATCCTAACTGTGCACCCGAGACACTTGCCAAAATGTATCAGCCTCGAACATTGGTCGACAAAGCCAAACTGAATGCTGGGTGAGGAATCTTTCTCTTTGATTATTAGCATTAGATCATTTTGACAAGCCAAGGGTAGGGCTGATTCTGTGTATGTGTGTGCGTGTGTGTGTGCTGTGTATCCATACACAAAGGTTTAATTAGGATATCTGGCACTTTTATCCGAAACTTAAACCAAAAAAAGGCCCTTCCCAAATAGCTTATAATTTAGAATTTTCATAGAAACAAGAACATGAAGTAAGATTCGGGATGAATGAAAAGTGACACCTTGACATATTCCGTTAGGAATAAAGGAAGGCTCAAACTCCTCTTCACACTTGATTGTTCATAACTGTATTTCTCTCTTCCCAAACACATTTTTTCCAAAGCACACATATTTTCCTCTTATATACGTAGAATTCATAATTTCTAAATATGTTCATTTGCTAAAATTGAAAAACTATGTAGCTACCTCTACTTTTGCTAAATGTTGTCCCGTGTTACTGAGGCTAACATTTAAGGGACTAAAGGGTCATAAAAAGGGAGTTTATAGAGGCTAACACTGTCATGGGCAACATCTAGTAATAGGCAAGAATACTAATAGGCATTAAAGTGTGTAGAAATATATTTCAAGTTTTCTTACTATGACTGTATTTACTAAACTCTATATTTCTCACTTCCCCTTCCCCTCCGCCCATATATTTCTGATATATCGTGCTTTTTTTTACAACTTGGCATTTTTCTTTCTGTGGAATTTATTGTCAGTGCTTGGTGTTCTTTTCCTTTCAGGTGGTTAGATTCATCTCGATCACTCATGGAACAAGATATCCAGGAGGACGATCAACTTCTACTCCGTTTTAAATACTATGATTTCTTTGATCTGAATGCAAAAGTAAGAAGCTCTTTTAAGATTCCTGACATGACAATTAAAAAGCAAATTTAAGGATTTCATTTTGTATTCACAACTGAATGTTGTCAAACCACAGCTTATAGATCAGAGTACAGTAATACCCTTATCAGTTTTCTTTTAACCTAAGTAAAATAACGTAATAGTTTTTGTGGAATATTCTCTTTCATTTGACTTATCCATTTGATTTCGGGATTGAGCAACTCCAAGCTGAGTTGAGATGGCTCACAATATTTTTAAAAAATAGAAATAGAGTAGAAACCAATCAACAGGTGAAATATCTAGTCACAAAACATATGCCCAATACATACAACCAACTCAACCCTACCCTAAGACCTAGGAGAATAGCAAGTTTTTAAAGCCTTCCAGGACATTATCAAAGTAGGAATGTTTAAAAGGGCAGGTGCCCTGAGACAGAAGGTACCCTTGTTGGGTCATGAAAAATGCCACTGTCAACCCTGTCTGCCTAGTTAGATATCATGGGTAATATAGGCAGTCCTCAAATAATTGGACCCTGTGCCATATGGGACTATATAAATCATAATCAACACCCTAAAGCATACTGGAAATCACTGCTGATTGCAAATCTGGGTGTCACATGGGCATACCAAGTCAAAGCTTCTGAGTGCCTTCAAGGTCAATCTCCAGTAGGGTGCATTGCAGCAGTCAAGCCATGAGGTGCAAAGAGCCTGAATGACTGTCTGCAGGACCTTCCAATCCATGAAGGGGAGCAACTGATATATTATCCTCTATTAAAATTTTATTTTGTAACATTATGGTAGAACTGGTCCAGAATTTTCCTTCATACTTCTACAAATATTCAATCTTCTTATCTGTAATAGATTTAACATTAAAATGATTTTCATCTCCTCTAATAATCCAATGCAAAGTCTACAGTTCTATTTCAATAGGTTGATTAATCTTGTACAGTGAGATCCAATTTTACTGCTAGACTACTGAACAATAATATTTCACGAGTAATACAGAGTTATGCAGATGCATGCACAGGGCATACCAAAAGTCAGGCCCCGTGGACTATTTACTCTATAAACATTAAATGTTCGAATTGGTTGACATTCTTTTCAATACTACCTTACTCACTTTAGCCATGACTTTTAAAAACATCACTGAACGCAATGACATTTTCTCTGAAAAAGAAAATTAATAAAATGTATTGCTTTTAAAACACTGTACATGCATCTCTCTATTCCCTTTTAGGGTAAGCAATATTATGCAGAGTGCAGATAAATAGTAAGGAGTAGTAACACTCTAGTTTTGCACCATCACATTTTACTAGGCTTCTCCATATCTTCCTGTCTTGCAAATTATCCTTCTTTTATCCTTGTGCACTTATCGCTTCAAAAATCGTCTTTTGTTATGTAATCTTATCAATGTTATCAAACAATTTTGTCTTTCTCTTCCTCTCAACCAGCTCATTCTTCTTCTATATACTTCCTTTGAGCTTATTCATTGTCTCTATTTAACCAAGCCACCTGAACTTATTATTTTCATACTATACTGGCTATTCAGTGTTGTTTTCAGTCTACATTTGCTCATCCCCCATTCAGTCCTCATTCTATCACTTCTTGTATTATTAGATAAATACTCCATTCCTACTGTATTCAACTTATGTATTTCTTTGGACAGACCCATCACTCAATTCCATATTCCATTTAAGTGGGCAGAAGCACGTTCTTACAGCCATTTTCACTTTTTAAAAAATAAGGATTCATTTCTCCCAACAGCTCACTGTATTCATGTCCCAAGCAAAATGTCTCTAATATCACTACAAATATTCCTTTTATATATTAGCCATAAAAAATACATTACACAAAACAGAGGTCATCATATATCTTTGTTTAATACCTTGCTCAATCTTCTTGAGAGCATTTACTCTTATATATATTTTACTTCCATTGCATACATCACACACTTATCAAATTTAACTGCCAACCTTCAATTCCACATCTATGCAAAACATTCCCAAATTTATGCCTATATCTTAGCATGTGCTTTGCTTAAATGACCTTCTGAGCTGCAAAAGCTCTGGTCAAAATACCTTGCTACCTAGCATAAAATTACAGCTAATCCCCTTTTAGTTTTTATCTTAATTCTTGTTACTTTTTTATTTGTATAATAATGGCATTCTTCTAATCATCTGTCATTGGTACTTTCTTGAGACATGAAGCAAGTTACATAGCTACTCCCTGAGGAAACTATATGTAGATTTTAACACTTCTTCAATACTCAATCTATACCGGTAGCCTTCTTCTTTTTTCAATATTATCACTTCTTTATCAGTTTTCCTTGGGCATTAATATGGATAGCATTGTTCCAGTTCCACCCTTGAACACATCAGTATCATCCCTCGTGCAGCTATCTAAAATACTACGTATCTATTTCTCTTATAAAGCCATTAAACCTTCCCTCAAAATCTGATCCTGGCGCCACTCATTTTTGTAGTGCAGCTGTTGACATACGGTGCAAAATGTATATAGGTCTCTGGCTAACAGAGTTCCCCCCTCTTGATCATCATGACTGAGTGCCATCAAGTTGGCAACCACCCAAATTTACTCCAGGATAATCTGTTCCCAACCTCATCCTTCAGGTCTTCCAATGTTGTGTCCTTCTTTGCTGAAACGGGGTACAAAATGCTTCAAAGGACTGTAGTATATCTGGAAGTAGTTAGGCTGTTTAACTGTTGGACTTGTGGCAAGGTGTGCTTATTTCTAATGCAACCTGGTATTGCTTCTCTTGGCAGTATGATGCAGTACGGATCCATCAGCTATATGAGCAAGCCCGCTGGGCTATTCTGCTGGAAGAAATAGACTGCACAGAAGAAGAAACCTTCATTTTTGCTGCATTGCAGGCATGTACTTGATCTTGTTACAAAACCAGTTTTTTGTGTTTGCAACAGTCACCTGCCAGAATATGAACACCCAAGGAGCAGGACTTGAATTGATTGTTCCAAGTGAAATCTTTCCCCTACCTTTCTTCAAAAGCGATAAACTAGTTTGCTATTTCAAATTCTGTTTACACATATGTCAATGATTAACGGAGGATATCTGATGAGGCGGCTAATTCTTCAAATGTTGTAGAGCAAATATTGAATTGTGTTACCTCCCAAATACAAAGCATAGATTGATCGTGATGCACTCCCATTTCCAAACGATGAGAAAATATCATCCATCCCCCAAAGTGTTAAACATTGAGTTTTGAGTTTGATAAGAGTCCTTCCTCAGATTGGATGATAAACAAAAGGACAGGAGGCCCTTGTGCACATTTCTTAACCAGGTTTAGTTGTTTTCAGATTAGTTCAGAAATTAGTTTTTCAAATACAAACCCAAATAGTAATTAAATGACTGCAATTCTCTGCATGTCTAATTGGACAACAGCCACGTGGAATTGAGTGGGATTGTATACTCGGAAAGAGTTTATGGGATTATTCCCTATAGAGAACCTGCAGAAACTTCATTTTCATTGAGTATGCAAGCAAACTTCTATAGGGAAGAAATTATTTGGATGAATTGCTGTAACTCACATATTTATGGAGCAGAATGATGTTTACTGTTTGAAATATTACATCCCTGCTCCTTTATCTCTGTTCCCTTTTACTGACCTTTTTAATTTATATTTATTAAGTCATTTTTCATAAATACAACTCAAGAAAGTACAAAAAATCAAAAAGAGAAAAAAAACTAAAGTTAAGAAGTATGACTTCTGATATTTTCAACAGATAATTACAAACGTATTGCTCTTCCTTCCTCTTAGATTTTTATACAAGTTCCTTCAGACCTTAACTTAATCCATGTCTTTCTTAATCTTCAAATCCATAGAATATTATTTCATTTCTTCTTTCAACAAAAAAATCCCCAAATCTGAAGTCCCTATTTTGTATTTTTCAGTTCTATTGTCTTTTTATCCATATTAAACCTGTTTTTAATTGTGCATATAAAAACCATTAAAATTATGGTTTTTATGGTTTTTAAACCTACTGAAGATGATTGTTCTCTTGACTTCATCTTAATTTTTCCATCCTCTTATATTAATAAATCTTGATATATTAATCATTTTGTTCTATTTGCTGTTTCTCATCCTTGTGCTGAGGACAAAAAGGGTGTCTTTCAGTATATCCTGGGCTTCTGTTTATTTCATATTCTCAAATTGGCACTTCTCATATAATGATTGTTAACATCCATATGTTAACTTTAAAAACTAAACCTCTGGCTATACTGTTCCAATTCTAACGTTCTTTTATTTCTTAGAAGAACCCATTCTTTCATTCAAACCAAACAAACAATTGCAAAATATAGTTTAAACTCCTAGCTCTTCTCTGTCTGTTGCAACCTGAAAAAAAATGAATTTAACATTTGATTTCGTGCCTTGCCATACAAATCTAAATAAATCTTTTTATCCTTGTATAAAAGGTGCATCATTTTTCAAAACTAATATGAAATAAAAGCATCATTCTAGATGATTCATTTTTATCATAGAAATTCTATCAATGATAATTGCAATTTTTCCATCTAGACAATTCCTTCGCTTTTTCCATTAATATATCTCTATTAATAATCCATTAATAATCCTCCCAAGGGATTAAAACCAAATTGTCTGCAAATGCCCTTAATTTGTATCTTTTTTTTCCCACCCTCACCCCAATTATTCTCTCAATCTGTCTTATATCACTTATACAAGTGGTGAAAATGAACAACTTTGTCTTGTTCATTTTGGATCTCGCAAGTTTGAGTCAATTCACCATTAACTATAATTTGCACTGCTTGTGATAGTATATAACCTGTTTAATAAAGTTATTTCCAAAATCCATTCTTCCAAAATTTTAAACATAATAATCTAATTAAAATTATCAATCGCTTTCCCCTGCATCAACAAATGTCAACATGGCTCATTTTCATTAGTTTAGTATATTAAAATTGTTTCTGGTATATTTCCCTCATCTTATTTTTAAACAGAAAACCACATTGACATATCTTGCTGGGGAAGCTGAAAGAGCTGCTTACATAAGGATGATTTTCTCTGCTTCTCTTAGCAGCTACCACATATTTTACTGGATAGAAAATGCAGCCTGGGTTAAAACATCAGAGCTGTGGTGGCGCAGTGGTTAGAACGCAGTATTGCAGGCTAATTGTGCCAACTGCCAGCAGTTCGGCTGTTTGATTTTCACTGGCTCAAGATTGACTCAGCCTTCCATCCTTCCAAGGTCCGTAAAATGAGGACTCAGATTGTTGGGAGCAATACTCTGACTCTGTAAACCACTTAGAGAGGGTTGTAAAGCAATATGAAGCGGTATATAAGTCTAAGTGGTATTACTATCTTATTTAGTGTGTTTTAACCTTTTGCATGAATAGCTTTTAGCCTTTTCGAGAGTATAGTCAGCCAGGAATGATTTGATTTTGATAAATGCATCATTCAGCAGCCTGGAGTAAAATTCGGATTGACAATCTATTACTGAAATGCTGTAAATACCTAATATTATATTTTTAAAAAGGATCAAATGAATAAAAACACGATTGCTTCCATTGCCTTTTATACATGTGATGAGTCAGAATATACTAATCAAAGGGAAAGGCTGAAATGAAATCAACAAGCTTACCAGATGCCATCCGGGTATCTTTTCCCTTGACTGCAGTACCATATCAGCAAGCTGACCTTAACCTCAGGATCCAAGGAATTCCCAGTTGAGAGTGAAACTGACGAAGTGGAAGCAGCACTTTCCAATCTGGAAATAACACTAGAAGGCGGAAGATCAGAGAACCTATTGGTATGTCATTCCCTTTCTTTGGGCACGGAGTCAAGGTAATATTCTAGATGTAGGAAATTAGGTTGGGATTTTATCATTGAGCATATTTCCCACCATACCTGGTAGGCAGAGGCGGTATTAGCAGGTTCTGCCCAGTTCTTCTGGGCAGTGGAAATTTTGAGTAGTTTGGAGAATTGGCAAATACCGCCTCTGATTGGCCCTGCCCCCATCTATTCTCTGCCTCCCGAGTCCCAGGTGATCGGCTGGGTCTTCTTTTGTTGCCCTGCACAGGAGAACAGAGCTGGAAAGCAGGTTAGTGGGGTGGGGAGGGAATGGGGATTTTACAGTATCCTTCCCCTGCCACGCCCACCAAGCCATGCCCACCAAGCCAAGCCCACAGAACTGGTAGTAAAAAAAATTGAGGCCAGGATGCACATCCTACAGCCCACTGGAAGTTGATGAATTGCAACATCCATTATCAATGCCTGCTTGGGCTGAAAGAGAATTGGAGTTCAACAATATCTGAATATCTGTACAGGTGGTCCCCAACTTATAACAGTTCGTTCAGTGACCGTTCAAAGTTACGATGACACTGAAAAATGTGACTTATGACCGTTTTTCACAGTTATGACCGTTGCAGCATTTCCATGGTCATGTGATCACAATTCAGATGCTTGGCAACTGTATTCAATTTATTACAATCTATAGACCAGAGACCAGGATGAATAAAACACTCAGCAAATATACAATTAAAAATTCTAGAATAAAATAATAAATAACTGATAAAATTTATAATAAAATCCAGTCTGTCAGTTACACAGCTGCTTAGCAACTGGTTCATACTTATGACTGTTTCTGTATCCCAAGATCATGTGATCTCCTTTTGAGACGTTCTCACAAGCAAAGTCAATGGGGAAGCCAGATTCACTTAACAACCAGGTTACTAACTTATCAACTGCAGTGATTCACTTAACAACTGTGGCAAGGAAGGTCATGAAATGGGGCAAAACTCACTTAACAAAGTTCTCACTTAACAACAGAAATTTTGAGCCCAATTGTGGTCATAAGTCAAGGAGTACCTGTACAATACCTCTTTAACCCAAGAGGTGGGAAAACTTTATCATGACATTATCACTCATCTCTTAATTAGTTAGTTAATTTACTTTACTGTCATTGCACCTCGTACAACAAAATTAAATGCCATTTTCAGTGTACATTGTAACTATAAAAATAAAACACAAACACACATCCTTCACATTCTATACAATCGAATTGAAAACCCAATATTTCATTAATATTGCACTATACAGTAGAATTCTATAGAGTTACTGCCCTGGGATAGAAGCTGTTTTTCAGCCTATTTGTCCTGTTTTTATTATCCTGTACCATTTGCTAGATGGTAAGAATTCAAAAATGGGGTACCCAGGATGACATGGATCTGCTTTTCAGGTATTTTTAGTACAGGGTAGTTTGTGCCTAATTTCTGATTTCACCTGAGATTTTAAGAGATACAAAAAAATTTCCAATATTATATCATTTCAGGGGAAGATAGCTCTTGGCTATTTCCTATCTCCCAAATTTAGATTTGTGGGTTTGTTTCGGAGATAATTTTTTAAATTTATCTGCAATGTATCGCTGAATTGGGCTTAAAGTGTAGGGAAAACAAATAGCAAATCAGCGACCGTAAAATGCACCAATTATGCAACCATAATATGGGCCAATCATTGACATGTTATTTATTTATTTATTTATTTATTTATTTATTTATTTATTTATTTATTTATTTATTTGGTTTGTCAATTGCTTACAAGATAATAGTAAAAACCTAGTTATGAATACATGGATACATTTAAGAAAAATAAAAGAAACAATAGGAGAGGGATGGTAGGCACATTGGTGTGCTTATGCATCCCCCTACAGACCTCTTAGGAAAGGGGTGAGGTCAATAGTAGACAGTCTAAGGTTAAAGTTTTTGGGGTTTGGGGAAGAAACCATAAAAATCAGGTAGAGTATTCCAGACATTGACCACTCTGTTGCTGAAGTTGTATTTCTTGCAATCAGGTTTGGTGCGATTAACCTTGAGTTTATGTCTATTGTGTGCTCTTGTATTGTTATGGTTGAAGCTGAAGTATTCATTGACAGGTAGGACATTGCAATGTATAATTTTATATACTATAATTAGATCGGATCGAAGGCAGCATAGTTCTAGGTTTTCTAGGTCTAGAATTTCAAGTCTGGTGGCATAAGGTATTCTGCAGCGAGTAGAGGAGTGGAGAACTCTTCTTGTGAAATATTTCTGGACTTTCTCAACTATGTTAATATCAGATATGTAATGTGGGTTCCAGACTAATGAGCTGTATTTGAGTATTGGTATAGCAAATGTTTTGTATGCTCTAGTTATTAGTGTAATAATCCCTGAGAAATTAAGAGATTAGGTTGACAACTCTTAACGCCTTTCGGCTATGTAGTTACAGTGGGCTCTAGCACTTAGGTCATTTGAGATGAGTACTCCAAGGTCCTTGACAGGGTTTGGATCATCAACAAGGTCTTGACTATTCAGCTTGTATTTTATTTTCTGATTTTTTTGCCAATATGTAAGACAGAGCATTTATTTTTTGAGATTTGAAGTTGCCATTTGTTTGACCATTCTGATACATAGTCAAGATCTTTTTGAAGGATAGCAATATTGTCTGTGGTGTTGAATAGCTTTACATCATCAGCCAAGAGAACATAGTTGGTCTTAATATGATCACATATGTCATTTATATAGAGTATGTAGAGAGTTGGTCCTAGAACACTGCCTTGGGAGACACCACTGTTGACAGGTTCAGAATTTGATAGGACGCTCCCAATTTTGACCATTTGTTGTCTGTTTGAAATTACAATTGAAAGTATCTAGCTATGCCTTGTTACTAGCATAATTCTTGGTTCTCCATAGGAGGATATCACAGACATTCCAAAGCTTGCTGATAACCTCAAACTATTTAGGTAAGGAAAAGGAGCAAACCCATATATTGAACAATGGGGTTTACTTTAGCATGTTTCGTTGTGTTTCATTACATTGAATTTTGAAAATAATCAATGTCGCAAATCTCAAAAGTCAATATGATGTATCAAGATCATTTCAGTTAAATTGGAGATTGACTTAATATGTCTATAAGCCATCCTTCATATAAGAACCACTCCCAGAGTGGTTCACAAAATTAAAATAATATCATCACAATAAAACTCAATGATTAAATCCATTAAAATACTACTGCATGAAAAATGATCGAATTTGTGTTTTCATAAAGAAATGAATGATTTACTTGAAATCTTTCAGGAAAGCAGAGTTTGTACATGAAGACGTAAAATGAATAATCAAGATATTTTGCAATTCAATGTTTTGTGGAAATAGAAGAGGGGGCAGTTGATAAAATGTGCATTACAATACTACAATACAGGTAGTCCTCAACTTACAATAGCTCACTTAGTAATTGTTTGAAGTTACAACGGCACTGAAAAAATGACTTATGATCGCTTTTCCCACTTACGATCGTGGTAGTATCCCCATGGTCAGGTGATCAAAATCCAGATACTTGGGAACTGACTCACATTTATGACCATTGCAGTGTGTGCTGGGATCCTATGATCTGCTTTTGTACCCTTCTGACAAGCAAAGTCAATGGGAAAGCCAGATTCACTTAACAACCGTGTTCCTAATTTAACAACAGCAGTGGTTCACTTAGCAACTGTGGCAAGAAAGGTCATAAAACAGGGCAAAATTCACTTTAATGTTTCACTTAGCAACAACAGTTTTGGGCTCAATGTGGTCGTGGACTACCTGTACAAATCTCACTGTTTCTATACTTTTACCTGCACTGAGAAGTAAACTCAAAGGCCAGGGTTTGCATGTTTTATCTTTTTTGGGAAGAAGGGGGTGTCACTGTAGTTCCTACTAGCCCCCTGTGACTTGCCCCTCTCTGATAAACCAGCTACAATAGAGAAAACAGATACTTCTGAATGAGACAGGCACATGGACTTTCATAATGTATGGAAAATAAAACTTGGCCTAAAAGGTTAACCAATATTCTCATTAGAACAGAGGCTTGACAAAACAATTCTTCATTTGCAGATCCAAAAAGCTGGTGCTGAAGACCTTCAAGCAATATTGGTTTGTCTTTAAAGACACATCCGTATGTTACTTTAAAAACAAAGAAGCTGAACATGGAGAACCTATTGAGAAGCTTAACCTAAGAGGTAGAAGCTGATATTTTCATACAGCATCTTACGAAGTGCAGTTGCATCTACAGAAATCTCCTAGCACAATAAGCATAGTTATTCTTTATTTATATGTCTGAGTACACACGGACATGCATGTCTGTGCACATGCATAGAAACAGGTTAATCTGTCTTTATATAGTATTTACCAAAACCTATTTTTGTATAGTTGAGAGTGTTTTGGTCTCATTTACTGACAGATGTCCAAAGGATACTAATCATTATGATATTGTTTCCCACATAATACGTGCCAAAGTGTGGATACCACAGCCATGAATGAAGATGAAGAACACATGAAATCCACATGCCTCTGTGATTACACTTCTGGCCACAGAAACTGTATTATTTATTTATTTATTTATTTATTTATTTATTTATAATCGTATTTCTATACCGCTCCCTCTCCGAAAAGGGACTCGGGGCGGTGTACAGCCTAATAAATACATAAAATACAGAGATACAAAATTAAATAGAATTTAAAACCGAATTAAATATGAGTATGGCTGCATCCCAAAAATTTTAAAAATAAGTTAAAATTTAAAAAACCCTATTTACTAAAACCCCTTAAACCCTTACTGGGCCAGGCCAGCCTGTTTAAAAAATAGGGTCTTAACTGCGCGCCGGAAGGAGAGGATGTCTGTCATGGCTCGTATCTCCGGGGGGAGATCATTCCACAGGGAGGGCGCTCCCACAGAGAAAGCACGCACCCTCGGGGTCGCCAGTCGACAACGATCAGGTGGCGGTACCCCAAGGAGGGCGACCCTGTGGGAGCGTACTGGGCGGCGGGAGGTTGTTGATGGCAGCAGGCGGTCCCGTAAGTACCCAGGTCCCGAGCCATGGAGCACTTTAAATACCATCAGTACCACCTTGAATCGAATCCGGAAGGCCACAGGAAGCCAGTGCAGCCTGCGGAGAAGTGGTGTTACGTGTGCGCCTCGAGGGGCGCCCACGATCACCCGCGCGGCTGCATTCTGGACTAACTGCAACCTCCGGAGACTCTTCAAGGGGAGCCCCATGTAGAGAGCATTGCAATAATCCAAGCGGGAGATAACGAGGGCGGAAGTGACTGTGCGAAGTGCGCCCAGATCCAGAAAGGGCCGCAACTGGTAAATCAGACGAATCTGATAAAAAGCCCCCCTGGCGATGGCTGCGATATGTTCTTCCAAAGACAGCCGCACATCCAGGAGGACACCCAAGTTGCGCGCCCTTTCCACGGGGGTCAAAACCTCTCCCCCCACGGCCAGCGAAGGAATAAGCTGGCTGTATCTGGGCGCAGGAAACCACAGCCACTCGGTTTTGGCCGGGTTGAGACGAAGCCTGTTACGACCCATCCAACCCCGCACGGCCTCCAGGCACCGGGACATCACTTCGACGGCTTCGTTGGGGTGGCCCGGGGTGGAGATGTACAGCTGCGTATCATCAGCGTACTGATGGAACTCCACCCCAAAGCCACGGATGATCTCACCCAGCGGCTTTACATAAATGTTGAACAGCAGGGGCGAGAGCACCGACCCCTGAGGCACCCCACAAAGCAGGGGCCTTGGGGACGATCTCTGCCCCCCCGTCAACACAAATTGCGAGCGGTCGGAGAGGAAGGAGGAGAACCACCATAATACGGTGCCTCCAACCCCCAACCCCCCCAACCGCTGCAATAAGATACTGTGGTCGACAGTATCAAAAGCCGCCGAGAGATCTAACAGGACCAGGACAGAGGAACAACCTCTGTCCCGAGCCCTCCAGAGATCATCAACCAACGCGACCAACGCCGTCTCCGTGCTGTGCCCGGGCCTGAAGCCCGATTGGAGGGGGTCAAGATAACTCGCTTCATCCAGGAACCGGGGAAGCTGACGGGCCACCACACTCTCTACAACCTTCGCAACAAAGCGAAGGTTGGAGACAGGACGGTAATTTGATAACAATGCTGGGTCCAGGGACGGTTTCTTGAGGAGGGGCCGCACCACCGCCTCCTTCAAGGCGGCAGGTAAAAGCCCCTCTCTCAAGGAAGCGTTTATAATACCCTGGAACCAGCCTCGTGTCACCTCCCGAGTGGCCAAGACCAACCAGGAGGGGCACGGGTCCAACAAACAGGTGGTGGCATTCAGTCCCCCCAGCACCCTGTCCACGTCTTCAACAGTAACAGGGTCGAACTCAACCCAACTGGCCTCACCGATATCCACCCCCGCCCGGAGATGCCCAGTCGGAGTCCACCTCGTCCCGAATCTGAGCGATTTTATCCAGCAGAAACCTAGAAAACTCCTCAGCCCGTCCCTGTAAGGGATCCTCCCGCGCTTCCATCTCTAAAAGGGAGCGGGTCACCCTAAACAGGGCGGCTGGGCGGTTTTCCGCGGACGCAATAAGGGTGGAGAGGTAAGACCTCCTCGCCACCTTCATCGCCACTAAATACGTCTTAATATAAGATCGTAGAAGTGTTCGGTCAGACTCAGAGCGGCTAGCCCTCCAACTACTCTCTAGGCGTCTTTTCCGGCGCTTCATCTCCCTTAGCTCCTCAGAAAACCAAGGAGCCATTTGGGATCGGCACCGGGTCAGAGGCCGCAAGGGCACGACCCGGTCAAGGGCCCCAGCAGCCACCCTATCCCAGGTAGCAACCAGGCCCTCAACCGAGTCGTGTGTGTAAGCTTCGGGAAATGGCCCAAGCTCCATCAGGAACCTATCCGGGTCCATCAGGCGCCTGGGGCGGTACCATTTAAGCGGCCCCTTGTATTACACAGCTTCATAGAAATGGTGCCAATGCCCTGAGTTCCCAAATTATGTGACCAGTGGGAAGCGATGAAATCCCACTGGTGCAAATGCTCTGTGTGTATTCCATATTGATCATCTGCTTATGACACGCTTCAGTGTTCAACTTACATTTGTCTGGGAAAAGGTCCTCACCGCACCAGAGCTCTTATCATTTTAAACCCATCACATGAAGATGTATTATTGATCAGATGATGATCAATAATACATCACGGTCTTCCCTGAAACTAAACTGAGCTAAGGCGGAGTGCCCCCCAGAATAAAATTATTTTGGTCTGCAAGTTTACATCTATCCTCTTAACTGCAGGGGTCCCCAATCTTGCCGCGTCCACGGAGCAACAGTGGTGGCGGGGTGTGGCAGGGAGGGGATAGTGTCACATGCGCAAAGGGAGCTTCATGTGTTCACCTCCTTGCGTGGCCGGTTCCCAATAGGGCGCAAATCGCTACTAGACTGGGGGTTGGGGACTTCTGTCTTAGTGGTAAGTAATAATTAATCATTTACCTTTTTTAAATTGTCCTTATTCCTTTTTTTAACATGCGGTTTGTTCTCCTGGTCTTTCTTACGTATTGTTCTTAAATGAAGATGAAATGTAAGTTTACATATACATTCTCTTCTGTTTTGTTGTTCAGGATGTGAAATTGTCCCAGATGTAAGTGTGTCAGGGAAAAAATATGGGATTAAATTACTCATCCCAGTTGCTGATGGAATGAATGAAACACATTTGAGGTGTTACGATGTGAGTAACAAAACAGCTGAATGAACCTATTGTGTGCACCGAGGAGGGGTATTAATGTGCTTTTTGTGCATTGCACTGCCCCTTGGGAAATCTCATTAAGGTCCAGGTGCTTGGCTGGCATTTTAGCGCATTGCAAACCCACACAGTGCATAAATATTCCCAGCTATTTGCGCACGGAAATAAAACAAGGCTTGTATAGGGAAAAAAAAACACAATGAACCAAACCCCAGGTTGCCTGCTCGCCTCCATTCATGAGAGGGGATTTTTGTCTAAAAGTCTGTGTCAGGAGCCACTTTGCCAAACGATTCTGTGAATTTGTCAGTATTTGTCCTTTGCCTCATATGACCTTTCTGGCTGAAGAACCCTTGTGAAACTCAGTTTGCCTCCCTAAAGTCATTAATGTCTGACAGTTCCATGGACAGGACAATAAGGCTTTCTCAGCCAACAGTGTAGGTTTGCCATTGCCTTATTTGGGCTATATTTTATGTGCCCTGGGATTTCTTCAGGCTCTCCCAAGATGGACTGGTAGGGTGGAGGGAAATTAAAAGACAAAGGAGATTCAAGAGTTCTGATACGTCGGTGAAGAAGACAAAAAAAAGGATTTAATATTTGCTATACACTTATTTTATATAGATAATATAAAGATAATAAAGAAAAGTGGAAAATAGTGGAAAAATACATAGAAAAGGTGAGGTGAGATCTGAACCCACTCTTTTGGTGAGAAAAGATGAGGTGAGATCCACCTTTCGGCCTTCTCAAGGGCCCTGAAGACCTGGCTGTGCCAATTGACCTGGGGCCCTGATGGTGGCATGTCACACTGGAGGTGTGACTTCCTTGCAATCTTTGTTAATTTTTTAGTCAATTTTAATTTAGCAATACTTATTGTTTTAATGTGTCCTCTTGTTGCTTTTTATTGGCTATAAGCTGCCTCTAGGTGAGATGGGTGGTATATAAATTTAATATATAAAGAAAAGAAAAAGATGATAAAGAACAGTTTTTACTCTTACTATACATTTTTATTTGCCCCCCTCTTTCTACATCATAATTTCCTTTCTTCCATAAGCTACTCTTTCTGATGTTCAAGCCCATAAGTCACAAGTTCATTTTTCTTTTTTTTCAGCACAGTCCATAAGAGATTTGATACTTTTTTCCCACAATCTTGGTTCAGTGGTAGGAAGAACATTCCTACCTCTGTACCAGGACTTGCCTCAATTCTAGAAAGGAAGTTTCCTTTTGCGCAAGGATTTTATTTCTGGAACACAGAGTAAGTTCTTGCCTTCTTACTGCTGCCTGCTTGTACATTTATCAGCATATGAAGGCTCACAAAGGATGCATTTAGTGTCACTTCAGTTCAGTCCTGTAGTACAGTATGACACACACACCCCGGAAGAAATTGAAATTGCATTCCGATCAAACAAAAGACCATGAACATCAAACTTGGATGATTTTGTTCTCTGTAACATCCTTAACATTCCATCTTCCCCTTAATGCTGCAAACATTTCATTTCTAGCTTCGGTCTTGCCTGTTTGCTAACAGATGAAAAATATTCTGGTCAGTTTTGTTCTCAGAGCTAAACATGAGGGAAGAAGAAAGAAACCAGTTCATCCCCTTCATATGTGGTCCTTGAAAGCTTCCCACTTGAACTTCTGAAGAAGAGGTGGGATAGAAGTTTAATAAACAAATTGGGCTGATGAAGTCTGTGGCAGGGGTCTCTAACCTTGGCAACTTTTAGACTTGTGGACTTCAACTCCCAGAGTTCCTCGGCTGAGGAATTCTGGGAGTTGAAGTCCACAAGTCTTAAAGTTGCCAAGGTTGGAAACGCCTGGTCTATGGCATGCTTTCTTAACAGAAGCCTGTGTTGAAGTTAACCAAAGCATTTCAAATGATTGCAGCTAAACAATGCGAATAAAAATTGGTGCCAGATTTTTTTTTTCCTTAATATCTCTCAATGAACTGTTTGTTCCAGGAAGAGCAGTATGCCAGATGGATGGCTGCTTGTGCATTGGCTTCCAAAGGGAAAACAATGGCAGACAGTTCTTACCAATCCGAGGTGCATAACATCCTCTCGCTCCTGAAAATGAAAAGCAGAACAGCTGCACCCCAAGAAGTTTCAGATGTAGAAAGCATGGACGTGAAACCGGAATGCTTCATCTCACCACGATACGCTAAGAAATATAAATCTAAACAGGTAAATGGGGAGCCAAAGAAAATATAGAAAAAGCTGGATGTTGGGCCAATTGCAGGGAACGTACTCCAACTGACTCAGGTAGAGGATTCTTGTTTAATAGGTCAAAAGGTGAATTTCAAGGAGTATCTTTCTGACAGCAAAGTCTACAAATAAAATCTGAAGAGACAGCATAAACCTATAAATACAATATTGGACCTGAATTTGCGAGATAGGAATTCAAATTGCTTTCCCCTGATCGTGGTGTATCGATTCTGTGTAATTGTTCTTCTGTGTTTTTGCATCTGCAATAGGATATTAAAGGAAGAAGAAGGGGTACATTAAACTCTTCCATTTTCAGAAGTTCCCTATTCAGAAGTTCTCATCTCCTGCCTCTTCAACCAAAAAAAATCCTGGCTAGCAGGAGCTGAGGAAAAAAATAATCCTGTAATTTACCCCATAAACTCCCAATTTAGAATCTAACCAAAAAAAAATGTCAGCAGAACAGCATTTTACAGAATTGATCAATAGTCATATCCTTGCATGTTTGCAGTTGCAAATCCCGCTGACTTTACTGGAGCAAAAAAGTTTACTGAGCTGAAGTGCACAAAGCAGTCCAAGAAGCTAAGAGAAAACAAATTGTTCAAACCATTTGATGAATGTGATAACCACAATTGTAATTAAACTCTGTCATTAATTAATCTATAGCTAGCTTGGTCTAGTGGTTAAGGTACGAGTCTAGAAAGCGAGAGACAGTGAGTTTAAGTCCCGCCTTAGCCATAAAAGCCAGATGGGTGACCTTGGGCCTGTCATTCTCCCACCTTACCTAATAGGATTGTTATCGAGAGGAAAATAGGAGGACAAAGATCTGTTGGATATGTTCTCTGTCTTGAGTTTTTGTGAAAATAAAGGTGGGATATGAATGAATGAATGAATGACAAATTCTATTTTATACAAAAAATACCGGTATGTATATATATATATATATATTACCTCTTATTACCAACTAGTTTTCAACCATACTTATTACAATGCAGCCCTTAAATAAAGCCTTCTTAAACAGCGACCCCCAACCTTTAGGGCACCAGGAACCAGTTCCAAGGAGAGACGTTTTTTCTCAGACTGGAGGGGGTGTGGCTTCATTTGTTGTCTGCATCTCGCAAATGGGGCTTTGCTTGTTTGCCCAACCCAGTTTCTGGCACGCTGCAGAGTGGTGCCACGAACCGGGGTTTGGGGACGTCCACTCTTAAATACTGGATGCCATTCTTGAATTTCTGCTAGGAAGGGAAGAAAGTGATGGGGAAATTGGCGCAGCTGCTTGTCAGCCAAGCAACAGAGGTGCTGTTGTAGCTAGAATATCATTTCCACTCACCTGTGCAAAGAAAGGAGAGGAAGAGCCAAGATAAAGGGTGTCCCTGCTGATGGAGTTGCCAGCATTTTCACATTCTGTATTGACATCCTCAAGGTTCCCCCATTGTGTTCTATACTCAGTATTTGGCTTGCTTCCTTAAACGGCAGATTAGTAAAGTAGTAAAAGTTATGTGGTGCTTTCTGACTATTTGAATGCTGCTTATTCATTTCTACTTCAGTTAAACCTGTGTTTTCCTTTCCATGTTTTCCTAGCTAGCTGCTCGCATTCTAGAAGCACACCACAACATCATTCACCTGCCTCTTATGGAAGCCAAACTGAGGTTTATCCAGGCATGGCAGTCACTTCCAGAATTCGGCTTATCCTATTACATTGTGAGGTAATTCAAGTGTTCCTCTGCCCCTAAATCTTAGAACCCTTTTAACAGCTTTTGTTTTAGTTTAGTTTACTTTATTGTCATTGCACCTCGTATAACGAAATTAAATGCCATCTTTAGTGTACATTGTAACTATAAAAATAAAACACAAACACACATCCTTCACATTTTATACAATTGAATTAAAAACCCGATATTGCATTAATATTGCACTATACAGTAGAATTCAATAGAGTTACTGCCCTGCGATAGAAGCTGTTTTTCAGCCTATTTGTCCTTGTTTTTATTACTCTGTACCATCTGCCAGGTGGTAATAGTTCAAAAATAGGGTGCCCAGAAATTATATCAGAAATGGCCTTCTTTTGGGGTGAAAAACATTTCTGGTTTGGAAGTCTTAAAATTGCTATCTACACACAGTACATAGTCCTCAGGTTATGACTTTAATTGAGGCCGGAATTTCTAACTCAGCAAAACCATCCTTAAATCAAACATCATGTGACTGCGCTGCTTAGCAATGGCCATTCCAGCAGTCCTAGATGCAGTTGTTAGTGAGGAGCAGGCAGTCATTAAACCAGGATCTTACACCACCACAACTTGTGACCTCTGGATGAATTCCCTTTTTTTTTTCTTGGAAAAAGATTCAAGCCATGCCTGGCTTGGTCCCTCCCAGGCATGAGCCTCAATTCTTCCAAAGCAAATGACATTTTCAGGGGATCACTGAGCCAGAAGAGGCTGTTTCGTTTCCCCTGCCCTGCATGGAACTATCTCCATTTCAACTAGCCCCTCCCACATTTATCTCCCCCTATCTTTTTGGCCACCCTGCATAGCATGGTTGAGATGAAGACCAAAGGTGGTCTTCAGCAGGTTCTGACCAGTTCTGGAGAACCAGTAGTAGAAATTTTGAGTAGTTCGGAAAACTGGCAAATCCCGCCTCTGACTGGCTCCGCCCCATCTACTCTCTGCCTCCTGAGTCCCAGCTGATTGATTGGGTATTCTTGCCCTGCACAGGAGAACAGAGCTGGAAAGCAGGTTAGTGGGGTGGGGAGGAATGGGGATTTTACAGTAACCTGCCCCCAGGAGTGGGGAAGGAATTGAGATTTTAAAGTATCTTTCCCCTGCTATGCCCACCAAGCCATACCTACCAAGCCACACCCACCAAGCCATGCCCACAGAACTGGTAGTAAAATTTGAATCCCACCACTGATGATGATACACCACCTCTGTATTCCACTGCCACCATCTACCAGTTGCCCTCACTCCCACTGGACATTCCTCTCTGTCCTCCTCAGCACCATTGCTGTCTTCTTCCTTCTCCTCACTTTTGCCTCACCTTTCTTCCATGGGGCTCACCAACACTGACCATCCTCAAGCTCCATAGGGGAACTGGGCTTGTCTTCACCATTACCCCATCCCTCACTGCTATTTCTGAACCCAACACAGACAGAAGTCCTTTCTGTGGGCCTTAAGGCCAGCTAACATTAGAAAGCCCAGAGGAGGGGAAGGGAGCCAATGCCGGGAAGAGGAAGAAGGTGGATATGCCAATAAATAATAAAACGAGGAGGAAGATCCGTTGGTGTTGGTGGTGGTGGTGGCAGAATATAGTGGCGCCTTCATGTCAACCATGATCACATGACCATGGGGATACTGCAACAGCTGAAACTCCGAGGACCAGTTACAAGTCCCACTTTTTCAGTACCTTCATTACCAAGAATGGTTGCTAAACAAATGGTCCCAAATCAAAGACTACCTGTAACCCTTGTTTCTGGCTTATATACGATATAGTCTCTTCCCACATTGCTCTCGGTATCTTTAAGGGAGTAATCAGGGCTGCAACATCTGCTTTGTGGCTTCTTTTAAAAATATATTCTGTCTTTTAATATCAAGCAGTGGCCCTTCCTTTCACTTGAAATTATTTTAGAACATGAAAAGATGATTAATAAATAAGCAGGACTGCTGGGATCTTTGGAATTCCTCCTATTCTTAGCACTTAGTGCTACATATTTATAAAACATACTTACATACACACCTATTTTGGAATTATTTATTGACAGCTCCCCCATCATTTTCAGGTTGTTCTGCCAGCACCTAACCCAGACTTATTGACAGTGATTGATCATGTGCCATCAAATAGCTCTTAATAATCACATAAATAGATTTTCTTCAGGATGTTGTGCCTCAACCTGGCCCTTCAAGGTTAACAAGCATAACGTAATATCATCTGGATCAACTTTTTTTAGACAATGCAGAAGTCAAAAAGCCTCTTCTGAAAGTTATCTGCAGATAGTTATTTTCCCCAAGTATGTTTAGCAGTTCTACATTTAGCCAGTAGAGGGAAGCACAGTTTACGATGCGAAGTCAGCAATCAATGCTTGGATTCTCTTTTTTAAATCCCGTTTGCTTGAAGCCATTTTTTGCTCCTTCTTATTGGTTTGTAATGAAAGGAAATATAACCTTCTGCAGTATCCCTGTGAAGGAAGAGAAGGATAGGAAGGAAGTTGAACCACGGTGGCTCAGTGGTTAGAGTGCAGTACTTCAGGCTTCATCTGCTGACTGCTGGCTGCCTGCAATTTGGCAGTTCAAATCTCATCAGGCTCAAGGTTGACTCAGCCTTCCATCCTTCCGAGGTGGGTAAACTAAAGACCCAGATTGTTGGGGGAAATAGGCTGACTCTGTAAATCGCTTAGAAAAGGCTGTACAGCATGTGAAGCAGCATATAAGTCTTAAGTGCTAGTACTATTGCTAAGTTCCCTCTGCTGCAAACTATAACTTGCCGTTCACCATCTTGCTCTGGAGCAACTGATGATTGACAGGACAGCACCCTTTCCTGATTCCTCATCCCTTTTTCCATCTCAACAGTAGCTTCCATTGGGATGTCACTATAGTCAGTCCTTTCCACTAATGCGCATAGGGAAGTTTTTCTGATTTGCATTTGGATGCTAACGTAACAATATTTGTGTTTCCTGAACTGATAATGCAAACCAAAACATAATTACCATTTAAAAGAAAATGCCTAGAGATACACAAACACACAAAGATGTACATTAGCAAAAGGGGCATAAGAAAATGCACCTAATAGCCTGACTCACAAATCCTGATTTGGGAGTGAGAAGGAGAATCAAGTGTGAATGGCATGTGCCCCAAAATCTAATCACTTCCTGCTCTTTTAATTCACTGGCTTTATGAAAAAGATCATATATAGATAGTCCTTGATTTACAATCCACAGTTGGTACCTGAATCCCTGTCCCTAAGCAAGGCAGTTGTTAAGTGAATCACACCTGGTTTTATGAACTTTTTTGCACCAGATGTTAATTTAATCACTGCAGTTGTTAAGTGAATTGTGGAGTTATTAAGCAAACCCAGCTTCCCCCATTGGCTTTGCTAGCCAGAAGCCAGCTGGGAGAGTCTCAACAACACCTGGGATGCTGTAAATATATAAAACAAATGCCAGCTGCCAAGCGTCTGAATTTTGATCACATGACAATGGGGATGCTGCAAGGAGGACTTTTTTGTAAGTCATTTTTTTTCAGCGCCCTTGTAATTTCAAACAATTGCTAAATGAATGGTTGTAAGTCAAGGACTACCTGTAATTCTTTTCTCCTGCTGCTCAGTCTGAGAGCAACTAAAATGATCCAAGGCCTGGAGACTAAAATAAATGAAGAACGGCTACAGGATTTGGGTTTGGCTAGTCTAAAGAAAAGAAGAATTAGGGGTGACATGATAGCAGTATTCCAGTACTTGAAGGGCTGCCACAAAGAAGAGGGGATCAAATTATTCTCCAAAGCATCAGAGGGCAGGACAAGAAACAATGGTTGGAAACTAATCAAAGAGAGAAACAACCTGGAATTAAGGAGAAACTTCCTAACAGAGAGGACAATTAACCTGTGGAACGGCTTTGCCTTCAGAAATCGTGGGCGCTCCATCCCTGGAGGTTTTTAAGAAGTCATTTATCTGAAATGGTAGGGGGCTGGACTAGAAGACTTCCAAGGTCCCTTCTGGCTCCTAGTCTAGTCTAGTCTAATGCATATGGGAATAATGGCTTGGAGAAACAAGCAATTGGTTGGACTTTTCTCTTTCTCTTCTTTCCCTTAGATTTAAAGGAAGCAAGAAGGATGATCTCTTGGGGATTTCTTATAACAGGCTAATTAGGATAGACACTGCTACTGGGGACCCAATTACAACCTGGAGGTATTCAAATATGAAACAGTGGAACGTGAACTGGGAGATACGGCAGGTAAAAACGAAATTGTTTCCTGGATGGCAACCATTTCCGCTTTGTTGCTCCTTGACTAAAATTTCTTCACCTGAAAAATAGTTGACTGAAGAATTGCAAAAGATCTTGTTTAATGCTAGTGGAAGAAAAGTTCTCTGAAGCGGAGAAGAGAACAAGTTGGATCTAGAAAATGGGATGTGTGGAAACATATATTTTCCTTCCCTGATCACAAGCTTTTCCAACTGTTTTATTGGTTGAGAAGGGGCTCTGCTGACAGAAAATGCTTCTTATCTGATTTTCAAGAAGAATTTTCCCTCAGGCCTCTTCTCTAAAGACAATCTTACTTTAGCATTTGTTGCTGCCATCAAGTCACACCTGCCCCTAGTGCTTAGCACCTGGGATGTGTTGTGGGTCCATGTGAATGCACCAAGACAAATTCCTTGGGTGTCCAAACACACTTGGCCAATGAAGAATTCTATTGTATTCTATTCGATTGCTATTTGCCACCTTTCCAGCCAACAAGCGAAGTCAATGGGGGGGGGGGGGAACGGATTTGCTAAATGACTGCATGGTTCACTTAACAATTGTAGTGATTCACTTAACAACTGTGGCAAAAAAAGGTCATAAAATCACAAACTCTCAACTCCCTGCATTGCTTAGCAGTGGAAATTCTGGTCCAGTTGTGGTTATAAACCAAGGACTATCCAAATGGACAAGCATGTCCTTTGGGCCCTCTGAAGAGTTTTGTGTTAAGACCAAAGATGGTATTCAGTCAGTTCTGAAAGGTTCTGGAGAACCGGTAATGGAAATTTTGAGTAGTTCCGAGAGCCAGCAAATACCACCTCTGACTGGCCCTGCCCCCATCTATTCTCTGCCTCCCAAGTCCCAGCTGATCGGCTGGGTCTTCTTTTGTTTGCCTGCACAGAAGAACAGAGCTGGAAAGTAGGTTAGTGGGGTGGGGAGGGAATGGAGATTTTACAGTATCCTTCCCCTGATATGCCCATCAAGTCACGCCCACAGAACTGGTAGTAAAAAAATTTGAATACCACCACTGGTTAAGACACAGCAACTGTATAATGAAAGTCTCTTTTGAGGTATCTTTTCCTAGGCCTGCCTTCCAGAGGGGCAAATTCTAGGCAACAAGCTAAATCAAATGCCATCACCCAACCCCATATGTGTGACTGCTTATGAATAGTAATGTGCCATGAATTAGCATCTCCATTAAGACATGGACTAGGCCTCTGTGGTTCCCCTCACGGCCTAAATGCTTTCTCATCGTTGTTATCAACCAAAATGTATTTCTGCGTTTAGGAGAAAGTTTCAGAATAAAGTTTATGTTTCGAATTAGGATGAAACCAAGCATTATAGACACAAGGCGTATAGATGACTCCCAAGCTTTGATTTTTTTTTTTATCTGTTGAGTTGCAATATTGCAGGAAAAGTTGCCAATATCGAAAAAAGGGGAAATCACCACAGAAACTATATATTTTAAAAGGCCAATGAAGATGCTGGTTACAACAGGTACATTAAGAATCTCAGGAAACTGTCATGAGTCCACCCAAAATGATCCTTTCAACGCTGTTTTTTTTCTCCCTGTAGAAGCAGCAAAAAAAAAAATAGTCTTTCCCGGGAAGTGTAGAAAGATTGAAGGAGGGAGGTTTTAAGTCAGCAGGCCCAACAGGGAATAGGATTAAACAGTTTCTCCTTTCTGTTACTTCTGATGCTTGGTGGAAAATTGCTACCTCTCACTATTGTTATATGTACACTGACAGCTTAGTTCGATCATAGGTAGAGGCAGATCTTTCTCTCTCTGGGCACACTGAGAATATATCTGCTGAATAAAACCCCGCATTGGTGACAGGAAGGGCATCCGGCCAGTAAACACTCAGCTCCATTCAGTTGTTCAGACTCCACCCTGCAAGGAATGATGGGGTCATTTAAAGAGGAGGAGGATGACACTGAAAGTTTATGCACAGAAACAAATTCCTTGTGTGTCTAATCACACTTGGCCAATAAAGAATTCTAATTAATCTAATTAAAATGAAAAAGGAATGCTTTCCCTGGAAAACAAAATTTTAGAAAGGGAGCCATTAGGGCAGGTCACTGTTTCTCAACCTCAGCAACATTAAAGACATGTGGAACAACTCCCAGAATGCTGGTTAGGGGAATTCTGGGAGTTCAGGTCCATACATCTTAAAGTTGCTGAGATTGAGAAACATTGTATTAGGATACACCAAATTTATCCTTAAAGATGTTTGTGCTTCGTGTGATTCTTTTTACACTAATGAACATAAAGCAGTAAGAAAATTGCAACCACAGCATTTATATTCTTTGCATTTCAATTGTCTTTCCCCTTCAGGTTGCCATTGAGTTCGATCAGAATGTATCCATCGCCTTTGCTTGCCTGAGTGCAAATTGCAAAGTGGTGCATGAATACATTGGCGGCTATATTTTCCTGTCAACCCGTTCCAAAGACCAGAATGAGACGTTGGATGAAGACTTGTTCCATAAATTAACTGGTGGAAGGGAATGAAAGGAAAACCAGAAGCTTTTTCTGGATTGCATAGAAGGGTCAGAGGTGATGGGGCTCGCTTAGATGGCACCTTGGTACCCCCTGCCTGATTAATAAAAATTGATACAGAGGAAGCAGGCATACTGCGAAGCAAAGCATCATCCTTTGGCATCAAGATGGACGGCTTTTCACGTTCTGCTCAAAAATCAGTGTTCTACTATTGTCTTCTCTTCCATGACCATTGGGGGGGGGGAGAGTTTGATGGTGGAAAGAGACAGAATTATAAATGGAAGATTGTCAGATGGAGCCTTCCCAAAATTCCATGAATAAGGCAACTAATTGCATAACAGAAGTCTCTTCTGAAAACACTCTAGCTTTTTTTGTCCATGAAACCCAAAAGAAAGCTTCTGGTTTCAATTTTATATTTATTTTAAGAATCTCCTGAATTAAAGTAAAAGGTATTTCTTTTTTTAAAAAATGAAAACATTCTAGCGTGCCAATCTGTCAAACTCTGGAGCATAGTTCAGTTGCCGCTTACCGCTCCCCAACTCCTGTCAACTTTGAATCACTGTCCTCTACAGCCTTTCCGCTCAATGGAATTCATTGTTCTAAAGAGAGCTGCTGCTGCCTAACCCAGCCTTCATGCAAATAATTTATTTATGGGAAGTATATTATTTTGGAAATAGCGTTGCAGTAGTCTGAGAAGAAAAACTAACCCAAACTCAAAGCATATCTTGCTTTCAAAAGAGCTGGTGGAAATAGAACATCTCTGGAAGTACATTCTTGGAGATATATGAATTCTTGAGCCAACTTGTTTCACAGTATATTATAGACTTTCTTTGGTGTGAATAGCAGTGGTGCGATTCAACCTGTGTAACAACCGGTTCTGTGAGCACGAATCAGCTGTGCTAAAAAAAAAAAACACAGGAAATAAAGCACAGGAAAGAGCAGGGGCAGGTGGGCAGGGCCAAATGCTCACCAGAACTACCCGTTCTCCTGAACCAGTCTGAACTGGTAGAATCCCACCACTGGTTAATAGATTGTCTTAGACCAAGGGTCTTCAAACTTGGCAAGTTTAAGACTTGTGGACTTCAACTCCCAGAATTCCTGAGTTAACATGACTGGAGAAGGAATTCTGGGAATTGAAGTCCACAAGTCTTAAAGCTGTCAAGTTTGAAGGCCCGTCTTAGACAAACTTTCTGGAAAGGCTGCTACTCTCAAAGGGTTTTTGTCAATATTCAATTACTGCTATGTAATTGAATTTTGACACAAACATGAAATAATTTTTTCCTGGCTGTTTTTTCACTGGTGGTATACAGTAGAGAGGAGGAGAAGCAAAAATTGTCCATAAATGCTGAGAAAAAAGGGAGGAAGACATTTTCTGGTCCTTTACGTCTTAAACGCATAACACCAGCTGGCCTCTAGTGACTGGATTCCAGTTCCATTGCATATGTGGCTGAAGTTTATGGGAGTTGCTTGAGAGGTATAGATTCCTCATCCCTGTTAACCTTGAATGAAGGCATTTTCCTATGCCTGGGGTCTTTTCTTGATTAAATTAGTATCTAAATAATTATGCATTCAATTTCATTATTTTACCTAGGGTTATTTGTATAACTATATAATTATAATTTAAAATAATATAGGTACTAAGATCATCATCTTCTTTTAAAGACCCCATAATCCCTTGCGGGGTCATGAATGGAGCTGAGTGTTTACTGGCTGGATGCCCTTCCTGTTACCAATCCGGACCTTAGTTCAGCAGATATATTCTCATTGTGCCCGGAGTTAGAAATATCTGCCTCTACCTAATGTCTCTACCAAATGCTAAGATATGATGTATCATTATGCATTATAACTGACATTTCATGGGAAAAGATGATGGCAGCAGAAATGAAAAATGAATATACTATATATTAGCATAGTAATTTTTAATAATCAGTTTGGTCTAGTAGTTAAGGCACCAGGCTAGAAACCAGGAGACTGTGAGTTCTAGTGCTGCCTAACCATGGATGACCTTGGGCCAGTCCCTCTCTCTTGCCAAGAAAACTGCAGGGGTTTGTCCATACAGTTGCAACCAAAAATGTTCTGATAAGCTTTTCAAGGGTTAATTTACACAGATTTATATTTCCTTATATTTGTGCCTGATTAAGTCAATGTGGGAGAGGCATGCCTAACACAGGAAAATGGTTCTCATGTGACAGAAATAAAGGGTGAGTGAGTGTAAATGTATAGAATGAAAAATCAATTTATTTTCAGCATCATAAGTTTGCCTTACTGTAAATTGGGTTTCTTCTGACTGGCTTTGCACACTATAGCAGCCATTTTGTAGATTCTTTGGAGGGAGCCTTTTTCAAAATTCTAAGTGTATGATCTACTCCAAAGAGTTAGAGAATCCAGTTCATTTTAATCAAAAGGTTTTTCTTTTGTTACTACTGTATATCATATTTTGTTCTTTTTTATTATCACTTATTTTTTTACTATAAAATGCTATAGCGTTTTCTGAATTTTGCAGGTTTTGTAGAATAATTAGATTTTTTTTTTGTAGATTAAAATTAGCTTAATTAAGATGTTGTTACGTTTTAGCTACCCTGGTTTAAAATAAATTCTAAAATGTTTTTAAACTGTTTCAATAGTTTGGGTATTTTATTTCAATTACTAGTGATAAAGTTGATGAAACTGTAAACTGAGGGATGGGATTTGATACTGAGGATTTATAAGGTAACTTGCTATATCAAACATGATTTGGAATCTTTTCCACTTCTGTTAATATTCCCAACATTTTTTTTTAGATTGTCACCTTCAGGATTTCACTTAGTATAAGCATATAGTTTTGTCCTTTTTATTTCCAGGGAATTATTTGGGATAATAAGATAATTGAAATCCAAAGAGGTACTTTGTATACTGCTACATTCCCACAAAACAAATGAAATTGTCACAGAAGTTACACAGTCTGAATTTATACAAACAAAAGTCTAGGAATGCCTCAACAAGCCAGAAGTCACACACAAGTATATAAACTTGGATCTTTCTTAATAGCATCTTTTTTATTCTCTTGGTTTCTTCTTTTAGACCCATTATCACCAAGCTTCCATCCATTCCATATATTAGAGGCAGGATAAAAATATAATAATAATTCTAGATAAAATACAGATTACAGAATATTCCCCATCTCGAATCACATTTAGACTTGAAGTGCTTTTTTACAATTATATTTTCTCAATCTTTATAGTATTGTGCTATTGTTATTAGTATATATTATTTTTTGCATATAATATATAATAATATGTATTAGAATGCATTATTGTCTGTACATGGTAGGCTACCTAGAATACAATTGGATTAAGATAGTGTATAAATTTCCTAAATAAATGGGTGATCCCACATATGCTTCTGTTCATTTTAAACAGTTCTCCATTTGTGCCCTCCATTCCAGCTGAAACAAATCTCCTGTTCCTGAACTAAACAGATAGGAAGAAGAAGAAGAAGAAAAAAAAGCCATAAGAGAATAGGAGGGAAAAGGAGGACACCATGATACTGTGGTCCTGATGTATAAGAATACCTGTGAGGGGAGGGAGAGAGGGAATTGCCTCTTTTTCTGAAGCTGAAGTCTGAGATATTTTACATGTTGGATATTCCTTTCATTTCGAGCCTGGTTAAAAAGAGTTTCAAAACATCCCATGGAGTATTCGGATCCTTTGCCCATGTGAAACGTTAACTTAAGGTTGTTTTTTTTTTTAAATTGGATGTTTTCAGCTATTTTAAATTTCACAATTTGTTGTTCAGCTATTTGAAACTTCACTAATCCCTTGGACTTCCTGGGAATGCTTCTCCGGCTCCAGATTTCACCTTGTATAAGTCTTGAGGGTGAGAAGGACCCTTGGTGTTTGCTGATGGGGTGTGGGGAGGAGGAGGGGAGAGAAATTCTTCTCTGAAGCAGGGTACCATCTCCTCTTGGGACGGGCTCCTGTGTTCTGTTTATCTTCCTGTGTCAATAAAGAATTCAGCTTTTAGCTGCAACATTCCAGACCACAATGATTTGCTACAAGAGGGGAAAGATGGATGCCTGACTCCTGTATATTAGGGAGGGAGTTTCATAAATAGAAGAGATCTGAAGGGCAATGTATTTCTGGCACTTCCTTGTACCTATTATACTGTTAAGACTGTATTTTGCTGTCTGAGGTAAAAGAGCACAGCTCCTAAAACCCACTATTGGAGATGTCCCTTATGTTGCTTAATGGAAGATTTTGACTCCTGGCGGCATTAGCTAGGGAACAGATCCATTCCAATTTAAACAAACAAAGAAGACCAAACTGATTCAACATTCATATAATATGAGGGAAAGCATTTTGTGACAATTGCATTTATTATTATTTTTTAGAATCCCTTTGTTGATTGATAGGTTTACTTAGAAATTTGACCTTGCAAATGGAGGGAGGCTTCACTTTGGTTTCATTGGGCTCAGAATTGCAAAGTTGATTAATTGTTCACCTTTTTCCCACAAATCAGGCATGGGTATCTTTAGTGTCTGAACCAAATAATTTTTTGGTGGAATGATTCAGCCCTGGATAAAGAAATAAATATTTTTCCTGTACATTAGCAAGATAGGAATCCACAATCCGTGGCAGAAGCAGAATTTTTGATGCAATTTTTTTTTTCATTTCCCAAAACAGAAACAATGTCATTAATCAGGGCTTTCTGTAAAAATCAACACACCAGATGATTCTCTTCATCATGAAAGAATGTCATACATTCCCAAAATATAACATAAAAGAGTTGATAAATATAAATGAATAAATGTGATGAAAAGATTCTTCCCAATTTCATACAGCCCCAGATGAGTTGGAATAGAGGGCTCACTACTTTAAAGGGCTCTAGCATCTATGATATTGGAAACTTGACACTTTCCAATAACAGATAATCAGAGTTGGAAGAGACCTTGTAGGTCATCTAGTCCAATCCCCGCCCAAGAAGGAGACCCTACACCATTTCTGACAAATGGCAGCCCAATCTCTTCTTGAGGGTCTCAAGTGATGATGCTCCCACAACTTCCAAGGGCAAACTCTTCCATTGGTTGATTGTTCTCACTGTCAGAAAGTTTCTCCTTATTTCCAGGTTGAATCTCTCCTTGTTCAGTTTCCATCCATTATTCCTTGTCTGGTCTACAAGCCCTTAGAAAATAGACTGACCCCTTTCTCTCTGTGGAAGCCCCTCAAATATTGGAACACTGCTATCATATCTCCCCTGATAGATCAATGGCGACTTGTTGGCTACTTATTTTTATTTATTTTTATTTTATTTATATCCCACCTTCGTTATTTTTACACATCTCTCAAGGCAGCAAACATATCCAACACACTTTCCTCCTATTTTCTCCACAGCATCAATCCCGTGAAGGTAGGTTGGGCTGAGAGGCAGTGACTGGCACAAAGTTGTTCAGTTGGCTTTCATGGCTAAGGTGGCACCAGAATGCACAATTTTCCATTTTCTCATCTGGTGCCTTGACCTCTAGACCAAACTGGTTCAGAGAATGTTCTCTGCGTGATAAGGAAGATCCTTCAGCCAAACATAAAAAAACATTGGAGACTGAAGCTTGATATGCTCATTAGCCCTGCAACATCTTAAAATTTGTTTTTATGTAACTATATGAAGCATCTCAAGAACACATAACACTGTTTTTAAAGGAGGTATAAAAGTATTTTCTACTTCCTCTTCTATGGTTCAGGTGTCAAGAAAAATATGTAGTTCTGGTTCTAGCTCTTCTGGCACCTCAACCGATGTTATTTGATACTGTCGTAGCATGTCTTTGATGTTGTCTCTCTATCTTCTGGGTCTGCCTCAGGTTCTTTGACCTCCTCTTTTTGTATATGCTTTTTTCTACATGGAATCCCAAGATACCTTCTCCAGGTGAGCAAGCCAAGGTCATTTTATTCTTCAGTAGTGTGGATCTTGTTATGTCTTGTTGCACCTCATCCTTTTTGACAGTTCCTAGTCAGCCACTCACTCACCTGTCCATTTTGGGCTTCAGGCCAATGATACTATATAATAATAACAACAACAACAACAACAACAACAACAACAACAACAACAATAATAATAATAATAATAATAATAATAATAATAATAATAATAATAATAATATTTATTTATATACTGCTCTTCTCCCGAAGGACTCGGAGCGGTGCACAGCCATACAATTAAAACATGAAATATATAAAAGTTAAAATTAAATTAAACTAACGACCCTGGCTGAAAACAATTAAAACCCCTCCCTAAAACCCTAAAATACTCCCTTCCTGGCTTAATTATTAACTTCAAACAAAGACTTTATTCACAAGACACTTTAAGCCATGTTTAACTTCCTTTCCATTTATATGGGTGTGCTAAAATGGGGTTGGCTATTTTATAATTCAGAGTGTCTTCCCAAAGCACTTTTAGGACCATTGATGGTACCAAAATACAACCATATGCAAACTATTTCATTAATGGCTCACCTATAATTTAGTCTTGCTCAGGAGTGTCAAACTAGATTTCTTCGAGGGCCGGATCAGCATTATAGTTCTCCTCTGCGCGGCGGCAGTAGGGGGGGCGGTGGCAGAGAGGCAGTGGGGGGGGAACTGCGCGGAGGCGGGACAGGTGCTTCCTGCAGTATCCTGCCAGCCAAAATGGGGCACGGGGAGAACGCGTGCATCCCCACTGTGCCTCATTTTCGCCCTCCATGGCCTCCTTTACCACTCTGCCAACCGAAAATGGACCGCACAGCCCATTTTCAACCCATTTTTGGCTTGTTTTCAGCCCATTTATCAGCCTGTTTTGGGCCCATTTTTTCAACACCCATTTGGGGCCTGTTTTTGGCTCATTTTCAGCCTGTTTTTTGGTCTGGTTTCAGCCAGCAAAGTGCTGAAGGAGGCTATGGAGAGTGAAAAGAAGGCGCAGGAGGCCACACATGACCCATTTTAGCCGCCAGAGGCACTGTGGATCAGTCCCTTGATATTTCAAGCCCGGCCCCATGGGCCGAATTTAAGCACCCCGTGGGCCAAATCCAGCCCATGGGTCCTGAGTTTGACACCCCTGCTCTACCTGGTTGCCCAAGCTGCTGGGATTATAGCAACTCCCATATGAACGTTCCCAGAGAAATAAGTATCTTCTCATTTTTCATGTTGCAAGCTATTTTTGGCACAGTTCTCTGAGAATTATCTAACACTGTAATGAAAGAGACAGGCATAATCTGAAACAATTCATGCTTTTCTCTCAGCCCTGAGGAAGCCCTTAAACAGAACTGGCAGATTCCTTTAACCATCTGGATACCTTTTGTTAACCAATTTGCATTTTAAATTTCTACATAAACAATGTGTAGATACCTTTCACATGCCTTATCTGTTACCATTTGAGTGAGGGAGTGCATTCTTCTGCATTTTGAGCAATATTCTGAAAAGTGCAGCACAAGAAAATCACCCATTTCCTTGCCACAAAACCTAGCTTTGCACTTTTTTTTAATGTGTGCGCCTGCCAGATTTTCTGATCCAATTGTTTTGTTTAATTTTTGTTCAAGAGAAGTTGGCATCCTGCCATAGTATTGGCTTTATTTCCAAATCAGAGGGTCAGAGTCATTTTTAGAAAATGAAAATAGGGAGTAACTTCAAGCCAGTGCTTTTGAGGCAGACCCAGGGAGTGGGGAAAAACACAAATAAAAGAGGGGGTAGGAGAACGGGGAACATCTTATGAGAAATGCCAGGAAACAAGGGCCAGGATCATCCCTGCCAGCTGGCCTGGTAAAGCAGATGCTGATTGTGTTTCCATGGCTGCTACTGCACGCATATGCACACCACACACAATCACCATTTTATGAGTGTGTTTACAAGCTCACGTTCTTTTCTTTAGCATGATTGAAGTGGTGGATTGCAAGCACTGAATTGCAAGCTCTGCCCCTTTAAGGTGTACATGTGTGATGTCACACTACATAGGAAAGAGACATGGTTTGTTTCACAACATTGTTTGTGACACTGTGACCTCCATTGGAGGCTGCTGTGTATCACCACGTTTACTAACATTTCAGAATGTACCAGCACAAAAAATAAATGATGATTCCTTCCTTTGGAGCATTCAAACAGAAGGACCAGGCATGAGATGTCCAACTATTTACAAAGTCTGCATTACTATTACTATTAATCTTCTCATCACTCCTTATAGCCCATCCCCTCCCACTTGTGACTGTAAAACTGTAACTTTGTTGCTTGAATCCTTACGATTTATATTGACGATTTCCTAGTATGATTTGATTGCTTATTGTACCCTATGACTATTATTATTAAGTGTGGTACATTATGATTCTTGCTGAATATATCTTTTCTTTTATGTACACTGAAAGCATTTGCACCAAGACAAATTCCTTGTGTGTCCAATCACATTTAGACAATAAAGAATTCTATTCTATTCTAGATGAATATATGTTTTTGTTTGATATATCTTATCAAACAATAGATGAGAATGTATGTAGCTCAGGATTTAACTATGGGGTCTTTGGTTCTCTCTGTACTTGGTTGCTTGCTTACATTTCATTACCCAATTATATAAGGTCATCAGCGCTAGGAATGTGGGGTTTTGCTCCATGTTTATATATAATAGCTTGCCCTGCAGTATTGGTGAAGGTGTGGTTTTCTCCTTGATTATGATATGGTTTTCTCTAGATTGTTTACCTTGTGTTATCTAGGTATTGGCTGCTGGAAAGGATGTTTCTGGTCTTTTTTGTTTCCTTTTTTGCTTTTTTATTATCTCTTTTAAAAGTTGTGTAAATCTTGTTTATCTCTATGAGCCTGTTAATGGTTGATTTGTCTGAATGCCAACCTTCTAGGAATTCTTTAGCATTTTTTGATCTGGCTTGGTCTATAATGACAATAGCTTTCCAGTTGGAACTGTGGTTGAATTTATCTATATGTTGTGTGCCTTTGTATTTATTGAAACTTTATTGAAACTTGTGGAGAGAGAAACATTTTTAAAATTGGGAATTAGTATAGTTATCATGAGATACTATGACTGATTCCTACTAAAGTCTGGATATTAACACTTATATGCCAATTTGTATGATACACAAACTTACATTTCCAGTGTATAGCACCAAGGGCTGTCAATTATCAATTCCCTTGCTGACTATCAAATTTCCTGCCCCATCTCACTTTTGCTTATTAAAAACAAATAAATGCAATATTGGTATGCTGAAAACTAAAGCATTAATACCACATCATCTTTGTTTTCAGTGTCTCTGGATCTCATAAGTTCAATGGATAGCTTCACTGCTAAATCGCAGATAAATCTTGGATCATGGTTAAACATTCATGTAGGACCAGGTGAATAGGTATCTTGTCCACATACGCTTATAACTTGAAGTTTCTCAGAATTGCTTACTTCAGTATGCAGTTTTGGACTTTGTCTTCCTTGGACAATGGCTGGGGAAAGAATTAACCAGAGTCAGAAGCTTTCAGAGCTGGTAAAATATTTGAACAGTGTTGGGTAGTATCAGCTTATTCTTGTAACTTTAGAAGGTTGTTCCAAAAGTACAAGCAGGTCTGTTTACATCAAGGGGACAGAGTCAAATGTCTCCAGACAGCTCCATTAAGCTATCTCCCTTACACGTGTGGGCAAGCTGGTATGTCTCAAAGCTTCCTCGATACTGACTGACATGGACAAAGATAAGGAGATGTTAGCATCTGTTCTCAAAGTCAGCATTCCTCTGCTGCTAAAGGCTATTCTGTAAGCTCATAAATCCTGCCCCTCAACTGCAGGTTTCCCTTTGAACAGAGCTGCCTGCTGGTTTCCCCCATTAACAGCTACTCCTCCCCTTTATCTTTCTTCTTCGATTTTAGATCTCTACACACAAAACACACAGCATAACCATTAACCAACCCACAAAATTATTTCCCTTTGTAAAAAAGCAGCTAAAAAGCGGGAGGGAATTGATAATGCCTGCCCTGGATGACATTGGCATGGAGAAATTAAACATTATTCAAAGAATTGTAGTGGTAGCCCAATTTTTTTTTTACTTTTTGTTTCAGTTGTTTTAAATGGAAGTGAGGTAATTTGAGACTAATTGAGCCAAGTACAGCATGCCACAAACAATTCTAATCAAAATTATGTCTTTTAAATTGTCCCCATGAAGTTCCAGGGATGACTGCAGGCTAAATATATAGAAGCTGTAAAAAAAGGAGCAATTTTGAAAGAAAAGAAAAAAAAAACAATTGACAGAGTAAAGGCCTAGTATCTTTTTAACTACCCTCTGATACGTTCATCTTCCTTTTTTTTCTCCCTTTCATTATAAAATGATGGGGAGGGGGCTCATTGCACTTATCCATATATACTATAAAGCTTGCTGCTTGCCTTTGCAAACTGCATTCCTACATTGATCCCACAATTCACTTCTTACCAGTTTGGTCTAGTGATGAAGGCACCAAATTAGACACCAGGAGACTGTGAGTTCTAGTCCTGCCTTAAGCATGAAACCCAGCTGGGTGACTTTAGGCCACTCACTCACTACCTCTTAGCACAATCCACCCTGACAGGGTTGTTGTTGTGGAGAAAGTAGGAGGAAGGAGTGGTAAATATTTCACTTCCTTGCGTTATTTGTAAAAATAATGTTGTATCTTAATAATTAATGATTGTAAACTATGATATATGATAAATGACCTGTCACTTTGTTGTTGTATGTACATTGAGACCTTATGCACCAGATACATATTCCTTGTGTGTCCAATCACACTTGGTCAACAAGGAATAAAGAATAAAAAAGAAAAATAATAAAGGCAGAAGAAAAGTCTAGAAATAAATAAAAGTTGTCAGCTTAGCCGCGGTTTGTTGACTATACAGCTATTAGCTGAGTTTATACAAACTCTCAGCATAATGAGCCCATTGTAACTACATAGCCAAAAAGTCATTAAGAGTTGTTAACCTAATCCTATGTAGCCTTTTCTCTGGTAATATCACACTACTAACTAGAGCATACAAAACATTTGCTAGACCAATATTTGAATATAGCTCATCAGTCTGGAACCCACATTACGTATCTGATATTAATACAGTTGAGAAAGTCCAGAAATATTCCACAAGAAGTGTTCTCCGCTCCTCTACTCGTTGCAGAATACCTTATGCCACCAGACTTGAAATTCTAGAACTAGAAAATCTAGAACTACACTGCCTTCGGTCTGATCTAAGTATAGTATATAAAAGTATACATTGCAATGTCCTACCTGTCAATGAATACTTCAGCTTCAACCATAACAACACAAGAGCACACAATAGATGCAAACTCAAGGTTAACCGCACCAAACTTGATTGCAGGAAATACGACTTCAGCAACAGAGTGGTCAATGTCTGGAATACTCTATCTGACTCTGTGGTTTCTTCCCCAAACCCCCAAAACTTTAACCTTAGACTGTCTACTATTGACCTCACCCCTTTCCTAAGAGGTCTGTAAGGGGCGTGCATAAGCGCACCAACGTGCCTACCATCCCTGTCCTATTGTTTCTTTTATTTTTCTTATATTTATCAATTTCATGTATTCATAACTATGTTTATACTTATACCTGTTTTCTTGTAAACGATTGACAAATCAAATAAATAAATAAATAAATGAAGGGAAGTTGAAACAAAATATTTGGCATCTTTGGGAAGGAAAGCTTAACAGCAGACATTCCACACCAAGCTTTCATCTTCCCTCTGCCGCCCATCTCTTTTCTCTCCCGGCTGCAGAAGGCAATGATGCTACTTTTTTTCTGCCCCCTCCCCTCCCCGCCAGCTAGCCAGACAGACAAGAAGCAACTAACTGGGGAACGGAGCTCCAAAGAATGAGAGGGTGGGGGTTGGAGGGAGGGGATGAGACTACAGAGGGTGTGGGCTGGCCCGGGCTGGCATCTGGGGACATGTAGAACAACACATCTCTCACAACCAGGAACAGACACTTGGGTTTTGGTTTGGGGAGTGGGGGGGGCTGAAGGGGCCAGGAGCAAACGAGCACAGCTCCTGGTGCGTCAGCTCTGAGTCATTGGAATGCATAAAGCAAGTGCTGGGAAATCAGGGAGAGGGGCCAACGCTGATCCTCTCCCCAAGACACTCTGCGCCGCTAGGTAAGTTCAAACAGAGACTGGTGGCGAAGAGGAAGCCAGGATAGTTCCCCTTGATTCGGAGGGTGGTGTTCAAAGATCTCACCTGACTAAATGAAAGAGGAGGTTGACTCAGATGGAGTGGACCATAGGTGAGCTCTTCTCGCCTCCATGCTAAAGGGGAGTTCTGCAAAGGTCCCATCTTCTCTGGCTCCAGGCAAGTGGCTGGATGTTACTGGCATTGTTCTCGGCCTCGTGTCCCATAGCAGAAGAGGACCAAGGCTTGCTTTTTCGGAACAAGAAGTCTGGTGAGATGGTTTAATATTGAGGCTTCACCCGCAACACTTGTTTCAGTAGAGACTGAAGTCCGATTTTCGGAGCGTTGCGAAGGGGGCCGTAAAATCAATCTTTGGGGCTGGTGGCAAAGTTGTGGCTGCTCATCTGGAGGCTGCATGGCATTGTTGTTGAACAACGATCATCCCTTTGGTGCTGGTAGAATCCGTCGTTGGTTTTACAACAGTCAATACATTGATGTAATATCTAAAATGCATTTATTTCAGTGAGCACAGAACAAGCTGCCTGCCTTTTTCAATTTAAGGGAAATTACTTTAGAAATGGAGACTGGAGGGGGAGTTCTTACACTTATATGCTAGTCAAGAGGTGTATGTATGATTGGCCAGCCACCTTGTATAATCCTCTGTTCAGCAGTTTGCCATCTTGCTGGATTTCTGTACTTCCATCAAATCCTCCCCAAAAGCATTAGAAGGGTATTGTCTTTCCTTTATGATGTATGGAGGGCCAGGGGTGTTTCAGAATGAAGAAAGGATGTGTGCAGCTATACCAAGACTAAAGCGGCTGCAATCCATGCAAACCACCTTCCATTATAAAGTTTGCTCAAACATGCAAAAGAAGTTTGAAAGTTTATGAGCAGCCAAGAACAGAGTCAAAAAAACAAAAAGCCCTTTTTTCCAAAGAAGGGAATCTTTTGCGAAATGGCAAGGTAGGTTTAGCCTAGGATTAAATTATTAAATAGTATAGTAATGTCAGTTCGCATTCACCAGAATGTATTTCTAAGTGGATAGTCATATAATATGTGTATGTACATGAAAATAGTCTGAATGAAATTAATGAATGTTTAATGGAGAGTAAATAATTGGCTAAATAGTGGATAAATCAGTTTAGTGATGGTGATATCTGAAATGAAACAGGATTTCCTGCCTGATCAGGGGGTTGGACTAGAAGACCTCCCAGGTCCCTTGCAACTCTTATTCTGTTCTATTCCACTCCACTCCACTTCATTCCATTCTATACCATTCCATTCCATTCCATTCCATTCTATTCTATTCTATTCTCGGGGAGTGCATGACCTAGTCCTGCCTTAGGCATGAAAGCCAGCTGGTTGACTTTGAGCCAGACATTCTCCCTCAGCCAACCTTCTTTTCCTTTTGTTCACCCACATACATGTAGATGTATGTATGAAGACGTAGGGTGATTCAACCCACCCTCACATGGTTGTTGTTGTGGAAGAAATAGGAGGGAGGCGTATTGTGTGTGTTCACCGCCTTAAGATATTTATAAATGTAATAAAAGCAGGATAAAACTCTAATAAGTAAAAAGTAGCCATCCGAATTAGTAGCTAATCTATCTGCCATTTAAGAGAGCCTCTGGCTGGATTTCAAGATCAAATCCAGTTGTATTTTTTTTTCTCTTCCCACTATAAGGACAGATTCTTATATTTTAATGGATGGACATTGTAAAATAGAGGGTACTTCTATGGGAATTAACTTTTGGTAGTACTCAATATTGTTTTCCTCCCTTAGCCTATCCTTTGAAAACAGCTTCCTCTTCACACCCAAGTTGTTTTTAAAGGACCACAATGTCCAGCTTCCTGGCCTGGGTAGTTTTGCTTGCCAGAATCATCACTGCTAGACCCACAGAGAAGGCAAGTCCTGCCATACCAGAAGATGTGAAGATGCCCCTGCTGATTCAGCAGCATGTCTGGGAGGAAAACATAAACCTTACTACCTTGTCTTGTGAGGAGCTGAGGAACCAGACATCAATCACCTTGCGTGTCCAGAATCAAAATCTCACTTCCTTCCCTGAATGTCTGCCGGAGCTTCTGGAACATCTGGATTTGAGTGTCAATCATTTGCTAGAATTAAATAGCCAAGATGTGGCTTATCTGCCCAAACTGCGAATCCTCTCCCTCAGACAGAATCAGATCCACGAGGTGATATGGGGGATTGGAAATCTCAACCATCTTCAGTTCATAGATCTGAGTTTTAATTTGCTCTCGGTTGTACCGTCCTGCATTACGTCTTCTCTGGGCAATCTGAGGTGGTTGTCTCTAGCGGGAAACCCTATCAGAGAGATCCAGCCATTCACCTTCTCCTGCTATCCTCAGCTGCATTTCCTGAACTTGTCATCCACATGGCTGGGAAAAGATGGGGAAATGGGGATTCTGGAATCTGCTTTTGCAATGAACGTGTCCCAGCACCCAGAGTCCACTGAAGAAGTCAGAAAAGCTCCAATCAACATCCTTGACCTCAGTGCAACCTCCTTGGAGATGAGTAAGTATTAAAGTCTAACTGGAAAAACAACAAGTCTCGACAAATTGGGTGGGGGGGGTTGTAAAATTTTGAAGACTTTGGCAAAACATGGTCTTTCCCAAAGTTGTAACTTCTAGGTATGCTAAGCTACATTTCTTATCTTACCTTGCCTGGGGATAATGGGTGATCCATAATACAGTTGCATTCAGTTTTAATTAGAAACTTGGAATTTGCATTCCAGTGCTGAAACTTGACTATAGACAACATTAATCCTTTGGATGAATTTCCCATTTGAGGGATTTCTTTCCCTTGTTCAAGACAAAACAATAATTAATTTGTACAAATGAGATTATTATTATTATTATTATTATTATTATTATTATTATTATTATTATTATTATTATTATTATTATTATTATTATAAAAGATCCCTAATACACTACTTACATTTAAACATTTACAATAAATCTACAGAACTACTCAAAAATAATGTTCAATGAGACTCTCAGGAAAGTTTAGGAAAGCAACGTTTAGTTTCACTTTTAAAAACCAAGAATGGGTAAATTTAGTATTCCAGCTCCCAGATATTTTTTCCTCCTGATGCCTATATTTTAGGGCATCTTAGAAACAAATGCCCACATTTTTTGCTAAGTGTTCTTACCTGATAAGGCATTTGTGTATGTGTACTTTTACAGTGGCTTACTGTAAATTGTGTTTCTCATTTACATTAGAGAACAAAATAAGCAACCCGGGGTCATCAGGTAGTTTGAATTACCATTTCCACAGCCCCATCTACCAGGTTCGCTTGTGAGTAGTAGAATCTAGCCAATTATTGGAAGAGGATGTCTGATTTGATCCAGAGATTGTTCATGGTTGAAGAGCTTCCAAGTTGTTTATTCTCTAAACTGTATATGAGCACACAATTCCCAGGAGCAGAAGTAAGGAAGGGCATGTCCTCCAAGAGGAATATTAATTAGAAATTCCACTGGGAATTTCAGGATCTTGAGGTCCACAGGTTTCACCTGTGCCTTCAAGTCAGTATCGCTTTAATCTGTCCTTTGTTTGATCTGACCTCCTCCTTCTTCTTCTCAGTTCACGAGGATTGGATGAAAGATCTGCCACAGCTCACCTCCTTCTACCTAACACAAATGCCCAAGCTAAGAAGACTGGATCCAGCTGTCTTCCGCAATGTGCCCATGCTAAGAGAATTGAACTGCCAAGATTCCCGTGCACTAAGTCTAGTGGAAACTGAGTCATTCCACCGCATACCTCATGTGGCCTCCCTAATATTTGAAAAGTAAGATTTCCTGTGTCTACTTACTAGCAGGGGCCTATCTTAATTGAGATTTCAACTGCTTCCTTCTAAACCTATTGGGCTACAAAGTTGATTTAGTTGAGCCAATTTGACTGTATCGATTGGGGATGAGAATTTGTTGGACTGATATATCTACAGGACATCAGGTTGGATGAAACTCATCACAACCCTCCTCCTAAATCACTACATTCCTCAATCTATTAAGTGAAATTTGTAATGATATTGATTCAGTTATAAGGATATAGTTCAATCATCTGGTGTTTTTCATCGTAATAAGCTCCTGTAAAAATGTTCCAGGATTTAATGGAAAATAAGTTACTTTTGATTTTCATCAAACATGAAGAAAAAAATGGTAACTTACATAGCTGGGATGGAATCTCGCATTACTAAAGAGAAACCGTATTTCATTTTATAATCATCTCTCCAGCAATCTCCAGCCATCTGGGCTTCATAGGCTCAAAATCAATCCCAAACAGAAATTTCATGAGACTTTTTTTACATCAGAAAATCAAGGAGGCAGCAGAGCGGACAGATGTAGAACAAAGGGGGAAAAAGTACATAATACAATCTCCCTCCACCATTTAGGACAATAATGCAAACAAAGCAGGTGGACTTTGACTTACGACCACAATTGAGCCCAAAATTTCTGTTGCTAAGCAAGTCATGTGTTAAGTGGGTTTTGCCCCATTTTACGGCCTTTCTTGCCACCTTTGTGAAGTGAATCACTGCAGTTGTTAAGTTAATGAATCGAGTTTTCCCATTGACTTTGCTTGTCAGAAGGTTGCAAAAGGGGCTCACGTGATCCCAGGATACTGTGACTGTCATAAGTATGAGTCAGTTGCCAAGCATCCAAATTTTGATCACGTCACCCTGAGGATGCTGCAGTGGTCATAAGGTGTGAAAAATGTGTGAAAACGGTCATTAAGTCACATTTTTCTGTGCCATTGTAACTTCAGTCACTAAATGAAGTGTAGTAAGTCAGAGACTACGTGTAATGTGGATATTCAATTGCCTATTTCTTTTATTTTTATTTTTTTTCCTAGCTGTAACTTGAGCAACTTCAGCCCATGGAATCTCACTTCATCGCACTCCCTCTCCGTCAACCTCTACGGAAATCCCTTGGCTTGTCATTGTGAAATTTCTTGGTTGCTGTCAAACCCTGACACAGTTATTCTACAGAGGTAAGCAGGGTTATGAGGATGAAGATACTGTAACTCCAGTTTTGGGACCAAATTACCTTTTAAAAGGGTGGGAGTTGTTTAACATGGGGTCCAAAGGCATTTAATGCTGACATTAACTATTGTGTGGATTTTTAATTTGAAAGTAAAACAAATTCTTGAATCAGCAAGATCTAAAAGAAGACAGAAAAGCAAACAGCAGTATGTACCAAAGGCAAATATATGAGTTTGATTTACAAAAGGGTATCACGTCATATATTTCCTATCTCTAGTTTGTACTTTGTGAAAGCTTATGGGGGTCATATTTAAAGACTAACTACTCTCAGATAGGGGAGCATAGGTCCATCAGTTGTAATTTGGTTCTCATCAGCAACTTGCATACACGGAAAAAGAGTCTGAGCACTGGTATATTTCACATTACATGGGGTGTAAATCATGGGTGTCAAATTCGTGGCGTCATGTTACCATCACATGCTGCGATGTTTTTTCCTTTCACGGAACTGGGGTGGGTGTGGCTTGCATGTGACGCATCCGGTCCGCAGGCTGCCACTTTTGACACCTCTGGTGTAGATGATAAGGAATTAGAAACAATCAGTGATGGGATTCAATTTTTTTTACTACCAGTTCTGTGAACATGGCTTGGTGGACATGGCAGGGGAAGGATATTGTAAAATCTCCATTCCCTCCCCACCCCACTAACCTGATTTCCAGCTCTGTCCTCCTATGCAGAGCAACCAAAGAAGACCCAGCCAATCAGCTGGGACTCGGGAGGCAGAGAATAGATGGGGGCAGGGCCAGTCAGAGGTGGTATATGCCGGTTCTCCGAACTACTGAAAATTTCCACTACCGGTTTTCCAGAAATGGTCAGAACCTGCTGAATATCACCTCTGGAGACAGTTCTCACTTAAGGCGTTTAAAGTTACTCAATCAAATCCCACATGGATCCAGAACTCACTCATATTCCTCCTATTTCCTCAGAGCACAAGATAGTCATAACATAATAAGGTAAGAAGCAAAGCTGAATTTTTGCACTGGAATGAGAATGCTAAAAACCATTCACCCAAAAATTCAGAAACACAAATGAGGGATATAGAACTATTGTGGTATTTTACATGTTATATCTTTCTACTACCTCAGAGCACACCTTGATTGATTTGGCCTCTTACTACCTTGTTTTAGGGCATCAGACACCATCTGCTATTTTTCTCCAGAAGATAAAGAAACACCTGTGCTGTTATCCAAACTCTATGATCAGTGTCAAGCTCAGACAACCACACATTCAGCCTTGTCTTTGGTTGAAGGCAAACTGTACCACACCCCTACCAGCATCTCTACAGAAATCTTGGCCAACTCTAGTACATTGCCTCAAAAGTCTCTCAGCAATTCCTTCACCCCTCAAAGCACATCTTTTACCTGGAGAGAATTAACAAGGAAGGATCCAAGTAAGACAGATATTCTTGCTTACAAAGAGCAAGCAATTCATAGATCTACTGAGCACCCACTGACTGCTGCACCTCTTACTACAAAGATCTCAGCAACCCCAGGAAAACTCTCTACTGAGCAACCTGTAGTGAGCATAACTGAAATGAAGGAAAGGAAAGAAGATACCACAATACCACACCAGTCTCCTCTACCCAGTTTTATTACTGAAGTGACAGAAACATCTTCCTTCGAAGTTTCCAGTGATTTGTTCATTCCATACAGTGAAACAGATTCCAGTGAGAATGATCTATCCCTTCAGGATCCCACCAAATCTACTTCCCTTCCAAATCTTGCATCTACTAATAGTCTACTGGATTATGCAGATGACTATGATTACGAAAACCATCAAGTGGCATCTGTAGCCCAGACCGTGGATTTGTGTGATTATGATCCATGTAGGCATCTCCAGAAGCCTTGCGTTGACCTCCAGAAGTTGTCTTCCTGCTTGTGCCCAGGCATGTCAGATGAATTCACCATCCCAGATCCGCCAAGATTTCACGAAGTATCTGAAACGAGGGACACTTCAGCCCAGATCCACTGGTGCTCCCCAAATTCTGCAGTAAGATTCTACCAGCTTGCCTATCGTCCAAAAGGCAGCAAAAAGAATTATACAAATTCTGGAGAGATTTATGCCACCGCTAGGCGATACACTCTGTATAACCTTCTTCCTGGCTCTATCTACCAAGTGTGTATAGTTGCTTGGAACAAGGCAGGATCAAGCCGAACTACAGGCTGGAATGAGCATAATCCTCCATGTAGTACCTTTGTAACAAAGTCCAGCTATACATCTATCTTTGCGGCTCTGTGCGCAACAAGTGGGGTCTTTCTCATAGCTACCATATTACTGTCAGTATGTCTGTGTAAAAAACACAAGACACCACTCATAGAGCAATATAACACACATCTAGTATCTTACAAAAACCCTGCTTTTGATTATTCCATAAATCAGGGAAATGAGACTGGCCATTGTTACTCACTGTGATGATTTTTTTCCCTTATTCCTCCTCCTAATTTCCCCACCACCACCACCAAAATTTTTTTAGAGGAATTCTTTTTTCAATTATTTTGCTTTAGTATTGCTTTCTCCTTCTGAAATTTCTTCTCCAATTGAAGCAATCAGAAATTATTTTTCAATATTTAAAACTATGAAAAATATCAAACAACTACCACAAATCCTCAAAATTCGGACTATTTTTAGGAGGAGAAAACACTTACTCCTGTATTTAAAGCATTTAACTTGCCAGCAGGAATGAAAAACTCATTTTCCCCTGTCCTCTTGAAGCCGCCACTATGCCTGGGAGAGTCCCTCAATTTTCCAGAGTGGATTTGATGAGACTGCTCAATGTTGGTTGGCCCAGATTCATTAGAAATGAACATTTTCATGGACCAAAAAATGTTATCTTTTTAAGATGGATTTTTCAGGATAACGTTGTACGAGTGTTAAAATTGTTCGAATGCTGGAGTGAGAAAGTTCATCGAAGGACATAAAAAAATACCACCTATGCTACGTATTTCATGGAACCCAAGAACTTTCATTCCTTCCCATCTTTCTCTATTAGTATCAGATTGGAAGTTTATATACTCATGATAACTTATTTCTGCTATGGAAAGCGCCTCCGATCTCCATATGTATAAATCCAGCTATACGTCCTTCACTCCACAGAGGATGTTTTTGAGCAGTGACATCTAAGCAGGCTGCCCAGGGTGGGTGAGGTTTCATTAAGAAAATATTTGGCATCATTGCTTCCAAACTGAGGACAAAATGGTCAGATTTTAAGAGCTGAAGGAAGTAGTTCCTTTCACTTGGAAGTGTTTCTGTTCCAATGTTCTGCTTGTTTACTATAAGTAGATAGTAGATCTTCCTTTTCCTCATTAGATCTGATCTATTCTCAACCGTGTATTCTGTTTGCTGGGACCAGGGACTCAAAATGCAGATTTAGGTCCATCCAAAGACCTGAGGATGTTGAATGCCACCATATAGGTCAGTGATGGCTAACTTTTCCTACGTCATGTGCCAATAGTGCGTGTGCATGCATGCGTGCGTGCCTCCACCCATAATGCAATGCACGTGACCCTTGCGCATGCACGTATGAGCCCCCCACGCACGCACCGTGTGCCTTCACATGTGCGCTTCTCCTCCACGCATGCGCGGCAGATACCCAACAATCAGCTGGTTGGTTGGGGTGGGCGCATGTGCAGTGGGGCTGTTCCAGGAACTTCTTGCATGCCGGCAGAAATGGCTCTATGTGCCACTTCCAGCACGTGTGCCATAGGTTCACCATCATGAATATAGGTGAAACCAGGAAGGAAACTCACAGAATATGAGAGCTTAATTTGATAGGTATACAAGTAGTCTTACAACCATTCGTTTAATGACCTCGGGATACAGCAATGGTCATAAATATGACCCAGTTGCCAATCATCTGAATATTGATCACATGATCAAGGGAATGCTTCAAACTGAAAAATGACCGTATGTCACTTCTTTCAGTGCCGTTGTAACTTTGAATGGTCATTGAGTTGTTGTAAGTCGAGGACTACCTGTATTTAAAACCTGGTTGCACAACTTTCTCCTAACCAAGTGCCACTAATGGCATGCCAAGGACTACATCCCTAAAAGGACTGGGAACCAGGGGAAAGATCAAATGGCTTTATTGCCAGTTAAATTGATGTAAAATACGCATGAGAAGTGCAAAAGATGCTTAAAATTAGAAGTATCAAATTTGCTCTCATTTAGAGGCCCTGACTAAAGAAACCGGCTTTAAATGCACAGGACAAGCCTGTCTCTTAAGAAGTGGAGCCTTTGAAAAGTAAAGCACCTTAGAAAAGGCCTCTCCTGCAGATTTTAACATGAGAGTCAGGCACAAAAGCCATTTATGGCCTTAAATATGAATGTGCTCTTATCAACTTAAAAGACTCTTGATATGGACTTTCTGCGATGTGGTCGTTGTCCACCATTCAGCAACCTGCCTAAACTTTTTGCACCGATTATAACAGTATGAAGGACAACTAGGACAGCACCAGCCACGGTCATGCTTGAAAAGGGGTCACACAACACAATTAGACACAGTGATGTCGTTTAAAGGGTTTATTTTGAAAGTGCAAAGGCAATGACTGAAGACAAACATGCATACCATTCATTTTCAAACTTCTTGCATTTTGGCATTGGCAACATTTATGCTTACCTGGTTGAAAGAATATATTCTACGGCTATGTAGCATATCGCCTATTTTGTCTTAATGAAATAGGGGAAAACTTTATATACTGCAATACAATCAGATTGCAGCAGCCTGATTTTGTATAAACTATCAAAAATATTTTCAGCATACAAACGTTATAAAATTTAGATATATAAAACATATTTTAAAAATATTCTATAATGCATAGAATATGCCAACGCTCGCCCTTCATTTCTAAAGTAAAACCATTTCTACGGAGCTATTTAATGTGATATTTTCACATTTATTTTCAGCCTAGCAAGTGTTTTTATATTCAGATAATTGCTTATCACATAGGAAACATTATTTGTTTGCATGTACTTAAGTGTGTCTGATCTAATTCTGTAACATCTCAAAAAGATCATTTTTTAAAAAAGGCTAAATTCTGCTATTGTGGAAACTGGAGCTAAATATACATAAGTTTCATCTTTTGTTTTGATTCCTGTACTTAATGGACAAAATTTTAGTATCACATATACAGCAGCTTAAGACTTTTGTCCTAAGTTCCTATGTTTTAACACATTTGATATTTGCAGCTCCTAATCATTAACATGCAGATTTGCAAACTTTTTCTCATAGAAACTTCAACATCTTATTCACGTCAGCCTGAACAAAGAAGGACTTCCTTGTTTTACTTTTAATATCCATTTCCTTAGTTGTCTGGTATTATGGCAAAAGATAGCTGTCAGATAATGGTACCTGCTTACCATACTGATGAGAAATATTAGCGCTTGCATAAAACTTTTCCAAAGAAATCTGCAGTGCAGTTTAAATTTATTCAAAGCATAATATTTTCCTTCTACTGACAAATAATGCAGTAGAAAAGTTGCTATAGTCTTAAAATAGACACTTGTCACTCTTCAGGTTGTATCAATCTTTCACCTTTCCTATAGTCTTAAAATAGTTTGATAAATTGAAACGAAAGATTGCACATAAATAGGCCAACTTTTCCTAGTACACTTTTGAAAAACTTTACAAAATGATATATACGCTCATTTTGTTATACTCCTTATAAACAGCCTGTAAAATAGGCCAGAGGTTTACAGTACAAGCAGAACTAAGAAACCACCATCAAATCATCTGTTTCATAGAACATCTGATTACTAAGTTTGTCACTTAAGCTATACCCTTATTTTAACATTAATTATTCTGCAGGTCCTATTCAATGGACACTTTTCTCTCAGCCCCTTACAAAGCTACCTTGGAAAATCAACTATTTTGATTCTCTATTTTGCATCTGCATGCTTGTATATTTATTTTATTTATTGGTCATCTTTCAAAACAAACGATGTCAGCACATCACTGGAACAGTTAAAGCAGTTCTTTCCTAAATTGAGTATGCCCCAATATTAGACTAAGGAAGAAGTGACCCAAGTTTTATCTTAAAGGGCTATTGCAACCATAATATTTAAACCAGAAGACAAGTGTATGAAGGGTTATAAAGATCATACTGTATCTATATTCTGCAGAATTTACTGCCTGCTGTATTACATTTATCTATTGTAGTAGCAGGCTGCACCATCGATCATACCGCATTCTAAATACAGTAAAACTCAACTAAATTCTGCTTGTATCAATTATTTCATATTTCACATTAACTGTTTCTTTTGGTATACACACCAAAGGAAACAGCACAATGACCCACACCAAGTGCAAATTTCTGGACAGCAATCAACAAATAATATCAGACAATTATCTTTATATATATGTAAGTTCAGTACAGTAAAAAATTATAATTTTTATTTGTAATAGATTGAAATAATACACTGAAAATCCTGCTTATTTACATGATCAAAACTTCATTTTAACGTCGTGAAGGCATAGTTTCACTGAGGCAAAGGTATCTTTCAGAGTCTCTGCATAAACTCCACACAAACTGAATGAGAGGAGAGCAGTCATTCTGCAAAACTTCATTTGTCATTTAGCACCTGAACTGTTTTTCGACCATAATGATAGTAACTGTATGCAGATGCAGTTGTTGTGAAAGCTGTGATGCACCTTTAGGGAGAAAATGATTGTTTTAGTTTCCAAGCCCATAAAAAAAAAAGAGATAACTGTCAAGTCTAAAAAGCACTGCAACCCAATTTTTAAAAACCTATTTAAACTAGGAAGAATCCCATTTGAGGTGGAACTGTTTTTGCTACGACAATTAAAATCTGATATATAATGCTGGGCTACATAAAATGCCTAGAAGTTCCAAAGAAAACCTACCTAAGCCAAAATATTTTTTAAATTGACATATCATACCATATAGATTAATGCCAAGGCAATGTGAGTTCTGCCTTAAATCAAACAAATTCTTTCTACAAGAATGTAATTCATGTTGCTAGGATTGTAATCCCATATATACAGATTTTTTAAAAAATCTAAATCAACCTTAGAAAAGATACCTCGGAGTTGTACTTCTGTTCACTTTTTAGTTTTTGACCATCTAACTTGACTTTAAACTTTCAAATTGTTGAACAAAAATTATATATTTTCTCATTTGCTATGTTAAACTGACTAAAGAATCCATAGAGGAGTGCCATCACTTGAGACCCTCAACAAGAGATTGGGCTGCCATTTGTCAGAAATGGTGTAGGGTCTCCCGCTTGGGCTGGGGGTTGGACTAGATGACCTACAAGGTCCCTTCCAACTCTGACTAATCTGTTAGTTTTATGATCTTTATTATTTGTGAAATTTTTAAAAAAATGTGAATTTTTTTTTAAAGCTTCTGGAAACTTGCATGGGCTTTGCCACTAGCAAACTTGAATCTCAACGGCGCCTGGCTGATTCACAAAACAGGCAGAGTTGTGTATGTGTGTGTTTGAATTGAGAGGAAGTAGCGAAGAAGTAGGTGGAACTATCTACCTTGAAGTAAACCATCTCTGAATCCAATAAACCTAGACTCAATACTAACACGGGAACAGTTAAAGTATTAGTAACAGTTAAAGTGTTATGGGCTCATCGTGTGAAACCTGTTTTTTAGGTAAACCATTGCTGTGCTTGCTCCACTTTTTATTGTGTTTCTTCTTGCTTTCATGAACTACCTTGAATCTCACAAAACTGGCCAATATCGAACAGCATGCAGTAAGTAAAATTGCCTGAGCTTTCATTGTATTGCTTTTCCACTTTCTAATAGTGTAACAATAATTATAACGTTACGTACCATAAAGTCTGAAGATACACACTGTCCACATAATTGAAAACTGGAGCAGCCAAAGAAGCTGCGACTAAGATGAGCTGTACGACTGTGTTCACCTGGTAATAGATTAGATCAAAACTAAGGTCACTCTGTGCATTTTCACAGAAAAAAGTACTGCGCGTACCATACGTGCCCATGATGCTCTCCCCTTTCAGGGCAAGCAATGTAATAATGTAAGTCACAGAAATGGAGAAAGGAAGGGTAAACCAAATATATTGAAGATATAATACAGGAAAGAAAATACAGCTTTATCTAATTTACACCAACAAAATTCATCTTTCTGGTTGCTTTTACTTCTTTCCTCTGAGGATCCCATCAACTCATTCCACCCAGAGATTCGTCTTCTTTTTTACTCTTTGCCCATTCACTCTTCCTTGATATATTTATTTTGCTATTCAGGCATCATTCTCTTTCAAGAACAAAGAACTTCAGCATTTTCTCCCGTTATGGACATCATCTATTCTTTATTGTTCTCGTTCATATTCCCTGTCCCTCCACATCTGTCTGGGGCAGAAGATTGCAGGTAATCCTCACTTAACAACCTTAATTGGGACTAAGCAACCTCATTGCTAGCGAAGCTGTCAGTAAGCGAAATATCATGTGACTGTACCACTTAACAACGGCAGGTTCCACAATCTTGGCTGCCCCCATTAAGCAAATCCCACACAGTTATTAGGTGAAGACCCACCCAGATTCAAGCCGATCCTGGTGGAGTCCTTCCCAGCCCTGATTTTTCCAAGGCAAGAGGTGTTTTCAGGGGATCACTGAGCCAGAAGAGGCCAATTCCCTTTTCCTGCCTTATGGGAACGGCGCTGCCTCTGCCTCAACTTCCCCTATCCACTCTCACCTCTGTCCTTGCGGCTGCTCTGCACAGTACAGATGGTCCTCAACTTAAGATCAACATTGAGCCCAGTTGCTAAGCGAGACAGTTGTTAAAGTGAGTTTTGTACCACTTTGTGATCTTTCTTGCCACGATTGTGAAATGAATCACTGTTAATCAACATGGCTGTTCTACGTGAGTCTGGGTTTCCCGTTGACTCTGCTTGCCAGAAGGTCGCCAAAGGTGATCACATGACCCTGGGACACTGCAACCGTCATAAATTCAATGCCGAGCATCCAAATTCTGATCACATGACCATGGGGATACTGCAATGGTTGTAAAGTGTGGGAAATGGTCATAAGTTAACAGCTGTTGTAACTTTGAACTGTCACTAAATGCATGGTTGTAAATCAAGGACTACCTCTATGATTGAGATGAAGAGGCTGTTGTATACAGGTAGTCCTCGAGTTACGATCACAACAGAGCCCAACATTTCTGTTCGTAAGTGAGACATTTGTTAAGCGAACTTTGCTTCATTTTACGACCTTTCTTGCCACAATTGTTAAGTGAATCACAGCAGTTGATAAGTTAGTAACCTGGGTGTTAAGGGAATCTTGTTCCCCCATTGACTTTGTTTATTAGAAGGTCACAAAAGGCGATCACATGACCTTGGGACACTGCAACGGTCATAAATATAAACCAGTTGCCAAGCATCCGAATTTTGACCACATGATCACAGGGATAATGATGTCATAATAACTGTGAAAAACGGTCATGTCACTTTTTTCAGTACCGTTGTAACTTTGAACGGTCATTAAATGATCTGTTGTAAGTCGAGGACTACCTGTAGTGCCACCTTCCAGCAGCGCAGCCAAAAGGGCATAGATATGGGAGAGGAAGGAGGGTGGAATATTGTAACCATTATAAATATGTGATAGTTAGCCAGATGCTTGGATTTTGATTGTGTGACTGTAGGGGCACTGTGACAGATATAAGTGTAAGTCCATTTTTTCAGCGCCATCACAACTTCAAGCAGCATGGTCATTAAGTGAGGACTACCTGGATAAGCCATGAAAGAAGTCAGGAAGCAAAAAAAAAAAAAAAAAACGGTGTTGCAAGGCAATATTCAGTTTGCCAAATGGGCACGGCATGACATACTGTTGTTCTTACCTTGCTGATGAACGTTGGCTTTAACTGAGCAGTGACGTAACATGGATTGAAATATCTACTTAATGTCTTCTGTGAGAAACAAAAAAATAACAATAATCTTGCTTTTAATAAACACGTTGAAAACAAAGCCCTGACTGAATTTACGAACGGATAAAATCAAGCAGATGTTTTTAGCAGCATAGTGTATATATTCTACATCTTTACGCTGATATTTAACAGTGCAATTCTGATGCGTTTATCTGACTTATTCTGTAGGTAAACAGAGTATAAAACAGGATTGGGGTTTGCACAGTTTTCTCCCGCGTAGGGAGAAAACCCGAAGAACCAAAGATCCACATACATCCACATCCACATCCAAATACCCACAAAAACCTCAGAAAACACATATATATATATATGTATATACACACACACACAAATATATATATATATATGTGTAAGGTTTTTGAGCTGATAATTTTAAATAATAAATAAGGGAGACTAGTCTCCCTTATTTATTATTTAAAATTATCAGCTCAAAAACCTTACACACATGTAAACAAAAGACAACGAAACAAATAGCTTTCTGTCGGTATGGTCTCTGGTGATGAGCCAAAAGATAGAAAAGAAAGCAGTATGCTTCCTCCCTTAATTGGGGCTTAACAGGGTGCTGTAACACAAAGTATATTTTGTGTTGCTATACATGCATATACATACATACATACATACATACATACATATACATATACATACATACATACATACATACATACATACATACATACACACAGTATATTACATTAGTTTCTTTTATAAATAAGTCAAGATGGTGAAAACACCTGATACTCCTTCCTCTCCCTACTTGCCCCACTGGAATAACCCTGTGAGGTGGGAGTTTTTCTGAGAGTGTGTGAAAGTCTCCCATGTCTATGGTGGAACTAGAATTCCAGTCTCCTGGTTTTTAAGGCAGGCGCCTTCACCACTACACCAAATTTTAAAGTACAAAACCAAAGCATGAAGCCAGCAGAACTTAGTAGAGTCTCTGCTCTTTATTTTAGCAACACAATATACAGGAAAAAAATATCTGATAATTATGCCATTGAATTTGGATGGAGCTATCCTTGGGTGGTATGGAAGGCTGCCTATGCCTTGGGCTTAGATGGTCTATATCCGTTATAGAAGGAAAATGGCTTAGAAGAAATTAAATTAAGAAGACAAATCGGACTAAAGAAACCATGGAGCAAACAGAGGATCCTACAGGAGAAGATCTGTCATTATGACAGATAGAAGATCTGAAGATCATCTGTCATTATTTCAATAATATTTTGGTTCACTTCAATAGGATAAGTGGAATGACAGTACTTTCACCCCTTAGAAAAGTTGTTTTGAGGAGCAACATGGAAGTGAGGGAGACGATCAAACAGGCATTCCGAGAGAAAAGTTTAGGAACAGCAAAAGAAATGTTATTTCTATGGGTAAGGAGGAGAGCCTTCTGCAACTGAGAATGAGATGCTAGGCAAGAGAAGATCACAGGAAGATAGATGGTGAAAAGATGAGATGAGTCAACAAGTTGACAAATTTGAAGCTTGAACAAGATTTTGAAAATGAATAGGAAACTTGGAGGCGTTTAACAAGTATAGCAGAGCAAGGTATATAAAGAAATAGTGGAGGATCAAAGAAAATTCTGATGGACAAAGATTACGGTCTTTAATTTTCACTGAAAGGTTAGAGAGAGTATTTTTATAATTTTGTAAACACTCAAGTGGAAGGCTGGAAAAATGTTATAAGGAAATTAGCATGCACAGACTTCTGGAGAATTTTGGGAGCCACAGTTTTATCTGAAAGAAGATAAGGGAAGATTGTCCTCTGGAAGCATTCAAAGAAAGATCTGTCTTGGATAAAAATACAAAAAACGAGAGAGACAGACCAAATAAGGAAGGATGAAGGAATCCCTTTCACACCCTAATTCTAATTGCAGAAAAACATTATTTGTATCATCGTCTGTGTAGAAAAAGAAATGTCTGATTTCTATTTTAGCCTGCATTTGGCAACAATTTTTACACATCTTATCAAACTGATAGTAACACGTGGTAGGATACTTACCGGTGGAGGAAGAGTTTTGTATCGAACATAGAAAACAGCAGCAATTAACGTAATGTCCCTTAGAATTATCATTGATGTAAGAGGGACTGAAAAACAAATAGTGAAAGTCTTCTTAAATACATCTAAATTTCACTCCTGACTCTTGTAGTCCCTGCAGTTTTCTTGACAACATTTTCAGAAATAGTTTGCCATTGCCTCCTTTCTAGGGCTAAGAGCAAGTGGCCAAAGATCACCCTCCAGCCCCACCCAGATGGCTTTGTGCCTAAGGTGGGACTTCAACTCACAGTCTGGAAATTTCTAGCCTGGCTCCTCAACCATTGCAGCAAACAGGCTGTCATATTGAGACTACATAAAAATAATTCCAATTCACAGCATGTCCATATGAATTGCTGCAAGACTAATTAGTCTGAATCGCTGTTATTTAATTCTACCATCTACCTACTCATTACCACAAACTCAACACAGATAAATTACAGAGGTTGCTGTGTAACTGAACAATAAATTTAGTTTTTGGCGTGGGCAAAAGCAGCATACACCTAGAGCATTTAGCTGCCTCTCCTCTATCCCTAGAAGGAAATAACCTCAACCTGGCTAAAAGGGAATAAAATACAGAAGATCTGTAACTGTTTGCTATGTATTGTTTTGCTAACCATAATCTGCCTTCAGGGGAGAATATATAGCTCAACATAAATTACAATGTAAGGCAGATGCAAATGCTATAATCTCCTCTGACTGTATCAACCACCAGTTTAGAATTACAGCGTTATTAAAACCCTTCAAAGGTTCAGCAATTTATTTTAGATAATAAAATTAAATCAGGAAAATTAGTTCAATGAACAACATGGACATACAGGATATACCAAAAATAGTTAATTATACCAATATAGTTAATTAACTATGCAGTATATATTACATGAAATGTTCAAATTGGATACAGTTTTCTTACAGTTTTCTTTGAAAAGAAACTACAGCCACCTATCTCCACAACTCACATCTCAAACACACCAACAACAGCCAAGCCTCCTACAACTGGCCCCAATCCATTGGACTCACAACCTCTGGTAATCACAGAAAAAGAAGTGCAAGATCTATTACACAGACAAAAGCCCTGAAAAGCACCAGGGCCAGACACGATAACTCCTTCTTGCTTAAAAGTCTGTGCTGAGCAATTGGCCCCCATCTTCACCCAAATCTTCAATAGATCACTAGAGATGGGCTATGTTCCTTCCTGCTTCAAACGTTCTACCATCATCCAGTGCCAAAGAAGCCCTCCATCAAGGAACTGAATGACTACAGACCAGTTGCTCTAACATCTGTAGTTATGAAAATCTTTGAAAGGCTTGTGCTGTCCCACCTGAAAACCATCACGGATCCGCTGTTAGATCCCATGCAGTTTGCATACCGAGCAAATAGATCGACAGATGATGCTGTTAACATGGCTCTGCACTACATCCTACAACACCTCGAATCTCCAAATACCTATGCAAGGATCCTCTTTGTAGACTTCAGTTCAGCATTCAATACCATCATTCCAGACACTCTTCTAAGTAAACTAAACCAACTAGCGGTACCTGAACACACTTGTAAGTGGATCATAAGCTTCCTACAGACAGGAAGCAGCAGGTGAAGCTAGGCGAAATCACATCTGATATCTGTACAATCAGCACAGGGGACCCCCAAGGCTGTGTGCTATCTCCACTTCTCTTCTCCCTATATACCAATGACTGCATCTCAAATGATCCATCTGTTAAAATACTGAAGTTTGCTGATGACACAACAGTGATTGGTCTCATTCGAGACAACGATGAATCTGCATACAGAGAGAAGGTTATACAACTTGCCTCGTGGTGTAACCGGAACAATCTGGAACTGAACACACTCAAAACCGTAGAAATGGTGGTAGAGTTTAGAAGAAACCCTCCCATACTACCACCTCTTACAATACTAGACAACACAGTATCAACAGTAGAGACCTTCAAATTTCTAGGTTCTACTATATCACATGACCTAAAATGGACACCTAACATCAAAAACGTCATCAAAAAAGCACAACAAAGAATGTTCTTTCTGCACCAACTCAGAAAGCTCAAAGTGCCCAAGGAGCTGCTGATCCAGTTCTACAGAGGAATTATTGAGTCTATCATCTGCACCTCTATAATTGTCTGGTTTGGTTCTGCAACCCAACAGGACAGATACAGACTTCAGAGGATAATTAGGACTGCAGAAAAAACAATTACCACCCACCTGCCTTCAATCGAGGACCTGTATACTGCACGAGTCAAAAAGAGGGCTGTGAAAATATTTACAGACTCCTCACATCCTGGACATAAACTGTTTCAACTCCTTCCCTCAAAACGACACTATAGAGCACTGCACACCAGAACAACTAGACACAAGAACAGTTTTTTCCCAAAAGCCATCACTCTGCTAAACAAATAATTCTCTCAACACTGTTCAACTATTTACAAAGTGTATACTACTATTACTGTTAACCTTCTCATCACTCATCATCCATCCCCTCCCACTTGTGACTGTAACTTTGTTGCTTGTATCCTCTGTTTCCTAGAATGATTTGATGTTGATTGTACCCTATCATTGACTATCATTAAGTGTTGTACATTATGATTCTTGATTCTTAATGAATGTTCCTTCTTTATGTGTACTGAGAGTATTTACACTAAGACAAATTCCTTGTGTGTCCAATCACACTTGGCCAATAAAGTATTCTATTCTATTCAAACCCTTCCTTACTCATTTTACACATAATTTTTGAGTATCCCTAAATATATTTTTGAGTATCACTAATTTTTGAGTATCCCTAAATATATTTTTGAATATCACTAAATATACTAAATATAGTAACATTTTGTCTGAAAAACAAATTAATAAAATTGGCCCATGGGGCCTGATTTTTGGTACATCTTGTGTATTGCATTTTTTCCATTGGATTTGTTTACACTATTACATGGAGATTGAATACTATAACTATGGCATCAATATACTGAGGTATTGAACTGTGCCAATAAACTGAAAGAGATTTGCTTCTGATATTTAACAATTCATTATTTTTAAATCATTCAACAGGAAGAATCATTGAAAAGACAGCTTCTTTGCTTACCTGGAATAAGATTTGCACATGTCAGGCTAATATATAGGATACTGATAAGGATTTTATCAGCCAGAGGGTCCAAGGCACTTCCCAACGCAGATTTCTGGTTGGCCCAGTTTCGTGCAATAAAGCCATCCAACTGAAAAAGCAAGTTAGACAAATAGTATGGAAAAGAAACCAAACATTTAAATTTCTGCCAGATTTATATTCATCTTTTTTTTTCTACAAGAGCTCCTGAAAATACACATGATTATAAAATCAGATTCAGGAACTAAGGATCTGAATTTGAAAATATTTCTCAACTCAACTTTTAAAGAAATATATATATATATATATATATATATATATATATATATATATATATGTGTGTGTAAGGTTTTTAAGCTGATAATTTTAAATAATAAATAAGGGAGACTAGTATAGATCTATTTCGAGCTAGTTAGCTCTCTTCAGCTAGCCATACCCTTACTGGGATTCGAATACAAAGTATATATATATATATATATATATATATATATACAGCACTTACCAAATCTGTTATTCCAGCCAGAGCAAACACACCCAGTGCTACATTAAAATCTTCTTCAATAATCAAATAGCCCAAAATAGGTGCCAAACCAATCCTTGCCATAGAAAGTAGATTAGGGACAGTCCAAGGGTTTTCATACTACAACAAAAAAGAAATAGCATCGAAAAAAATTATTACAAAACAAATATAAATAATCTGAATTAATGTACTTTGATATTATGGAAGGTAAGAGGTAAACTTTGCATGTTTAAGGTATTTAACTGCTGCATTGGAATGTATGTATCTTTTATAGGAATTTCCTTAACTTCCAAAAAGAAGGCTCAACTCTGATAACCAGTTGTTCCCATCTCCCACTCAAGAGCTGTGGGGACTCTCTTCCCCATCATTGAAGAACACACAAATTCCTACACTCTGAAACACCACAAGCAACAAAAATGGGCCATGACTTTAACTAAATGAAAAAGGTTGTTGCAAATCTCTTTGGGGATCCTTACATCAAAGGTAAAAATTCTTCCACTAAACAGCAAATGGATTGATTTTCAGATTAATAAAAAGGATATAGCTATACAGATATCAACTCCTCTGAATTTCTCAAATATTCAGAACAAAGCAGCACAATAGGGATGGTTGGGATGGTTATGCCTTGGGATGGTTATGCCTACTTCAAAAAACCCTTCTCATGTCTACACCACTGAGATTTTTTTTTTTTGTTGATAATCTAAAAGGATCTTGACTTCCTAACCTTCTGCTTTAACATACTGGCTAGACACCATGTTTCCCCCACCCACACCAATTCTGAGTTTATGATACTGTAGATAAGACACCTGCATCCACCAATCCAAAACTTTTAGGTTACCAACAATCACAAGCTACCTTGCTCTATAACAGTGATAAAAAAAGAGAATCCGCATCGGTACAAAATTTAACATTTTTGTGACTAATGATTTGCAGTATTGCTTTTTTAAATCAACCATTGATTTCTTGAAATAACAGTTTCCATGTGACCATTTTCCCAACAATTGTAACATGCTATCTCTAGATCCTTTCCCTGGAAGTTTTACAGGTTTTCTAAGTTTTCAACACAAATGGTCACAAACTTCACTGTTTGTATCCAGGACTGAAGGATTTATCTCAGACTTGCCATATTTAAAGGCAACTCCTTTCTGATCCCATTACTCTATTTGGACTGCTTTTATTTTCAACTTTAACTCAGAGAGAAACAGAAAATAAAATTGAGCAGAATTCTATTATTTCCTCCAGGTTATAATCTTGATTCCATCTAATAATTTCTTTAACAAGTGTATCTCTCATGTACCAAACGCTACATAAAATTTCTTCCTTTTTTCTGAAATAACCAGGCCCCATTTTAGACATTTAAATATTCAGGGTTTTTCAAGACACTATATGAAGGAGCTTCTCCCAATAGGTCCCTTTTTAATCAAACTTTGAACAAATTCTTTTAAGTTCCATTTTTAGCAACTCACTCAACAATTGACAGAAAAATGTAGGGATCTTCCTCAGGCATATATATATATATATATATATATATATATACTGTGCGCATAATTATCAGGCAAGCAAGTATTTTGACCATATCATTTTTATGCATATTTCCACCTCCAAGTTGTATAAACCTGAACGCTTACTGAATACAAGCATATCAGGTGATGTGTATTCGTGTAATGAGAGAGGATGTGGCCTAAGGAGATCAACTCCCTATATCAAGGTATGTATAATTATTAGGCAGCTTCTTTTCCTCAGGAAAAATGGGCCACAAAAGATGTCAGATTTAACTGACGCTGAAAAGTCAAAAATTGTAAAAAAAAAAAAAGTTTTTCAGAGGCATGCAGCACTCTTGAAATTGCTAAGATAGAACCATAATGTTTTGTTGCAAATAGTCAACAGGGAACATGGAAGAAACATGTTGAGAAAAAAAAGACACACGTTACTGCCAACGATTTGAGAAGAATCAAACATGAAGCTATCAGGAACCCATTATCCTCCAGTGTTGTCATATTCCAGAATTGCAAACTACCTGAAGTGCCCAAAAGTACAAGGTATTCGGTGCTCAGAATCACAGTCAAGGTAAGGAAGGCTGAAACCCAACTACCACCGAACAAGACATGTAAGCTGAAACGGCAAGACTGGGCCAAGAAATCTTTGAAGACAGATTTTTCAAAGATTTTATGGACTGATGACATGAGAGTGACTCTTGATGGATCAAACAGATGGCCCCGTGGCTGGATCAGTAACAGGCACAGAGCTCCATTTCAACTCAGACGCCAGTAAGCTGGAGGTGGGGTAACTGTATGGGCTGGTATTATTAAAGATGAGCTAGTTGGACCTTTTCACGTTGAAGATGGACTCAAAATCAGCTCCAAACCTATTGCCAGTTTTTAGAAGACACTTTTGGTACAGGTAAAAAATCTTTCACGAAGACCATGATTTTTATGCAGGACAATGCTCCGTTGCATGCATCGAAGTACTCCACGGCATGGCTGGCCTGTAAAGGCCTTAAAGATGAAAGCATAATGACATGGCCCCCTTCCTCACCTGACCTAAACCATATTGAGAACTTGTGGGCCCTTCTTAAATGGGAGATTTACGGTGAAGGAAAACAGTACACCTCTCTAAACAGTGGCTGGGAGACTATGGTTGCTGCTGCACCAAACAGTTGATCATCAACAGATCAAGAAACTGACAGGTTCCATGAATGGAAGTCTTATGACTGTTATTGAAAAGAAGGGTGGCTATATTGGTCACTGATATTTTTTTTTTTTTGAAATGTCAATTTTGAGTTGTTTGTTTATTACTCTCATTTTAACAGATCAAACAAACGAGTGAGGTGGGCAAAGTTTTGCTTTTCATTTAGTTGCATAATAATCTGCACATTAATAGTTGCCCGATAATTGTGCACACATTCCCACTTACCATAGCACACCAATCCACGCAAACCAGTAAATTATGCTTTAGTAATTGAGGACAGGCATGACTACATTATACATCTTATAGCATAACTATTTTTAGCTCATGTGTGTATCTAAGCCACTATTTATATGCTTCACCATTAAATTATGAGCACATCAGCCAAAGTTATGGCTGATTCTCATTTGGTGATTTACTTGTTCAGTGACTCTTCGAATTTATGATGGCACTGAATGAGTGGTATTTACAACCGGTCCTCAAAGTTCGAGCCATCAGTCACCAAATGAACTCTTCTTAAGTCAAGGACTACCTTACAACATTTTGCTTAGTGACTGTTCAAAGTTACAACGGCACTGAAAAAAGTGACTTACAACCATTTTTCACACTTACAACCATTGCAGCATCCCCGTAGTCACGTGATCAAAATTCAGACGCTTGGCAACTGACTCACATTTATGACGGTTGCAGTGTCCCGGGGTCATCCCTTTTGCAATCTTCTGACCGGCAAAATCAATGAGGAAACCGGATTCCCTTAACAACCGTGTTACTACTTTAACAACTGCACTGATTCACTTAACAAGTATGGCAAGAAAGGTCGTAACATGGGGCAACGCTCACTTAACGAATTTCTCACTTAGCAACATAGGTTTTGGGCTCCTTTGTGGTCGTAAGCTGGGGACTACCTGTATATTGCCGAATTTCTCAGCATGAAAACCACATGATGAGGGCAAAATGATGATGTAAAGCTATTCAACACCACAGACAATACTACTACCCTCTAAAAAGACCCTATGTATCAGAATGGTCAAACAAATGGCGACTTCAAATCTCAACAAATAAATGCTCTGTGCTACATATTGGCAAAAAAAATTAGAAAATAAAATACAGGCTGAATATTCAAGACCTTGTTGATGATCGAAGCTCTGTAAAGGACCTTGGAATACTCATCTCTAATGATCTAAATGCTAGAGCCCACTATAACTACATAGCCAAAAAGTTGTTAACCTAATCCTACGTAGCTTCTTCTCTGGTAATATCACACTACTAACTAGAGCATACAAAACGTTTGCTAGACCTATACTTGAATACAGCTCATCAGTCTGGAACCCACATTACGTATCTGATATTAACACAGTTGAGAAAGTCCAGAAATATTTCACAAGAAGAGTTCTCTACTCCTCTACTCGTTGCAGAATACCTTATGCCACCAGACTTGAAATTCTAGACCTAGAAAGCCTAGAACTATGCCGTCTTCAGTCTGATCAAAGTATGGTATATAAAATCATACATTGCAATGTCCTACCTGTCAATGAATACTTCAGCTTCAACCATAACAATACAAGAGCACACAATAGATACAAACTCAAGGTAAACTGCATCAAACTTGATTGCAGGAAATACGACTTCAGCAACAGAGTGGTCAATGTCTGGAATACTCTACCTGACTCTGTAGTTTCTTCCCCAAACCCCCAAAACTTCAACCTTAGACTGTCTACTATTGACCTCACCCCTTTTCTAAGAGGTCTGTAGGGCCCGTGCATAAGCGTACCAACGTGCCTACCGTCCCTGTCCTATTGTTTCTTTCATTTTTCTTATATGTACCCATTTCATGTATTCAAAACTATGTTTATTCTTATACCTATATCTTGTAAGCGATTGACAAATGAAATAAATACTAAATTTCACACGCCAGTAATATGATCTGCACAACCACGAATGGGTAAATGGAAGTGGTTTAAAAGTGCACATCAAAGGGGGGCACAGAAGAGGCCAGGAGACCTTCTCCAGAAAGTGAAATCTCCTTCCTTCTTTTAATTTTAATTTCGTTGCACGAGTTGCAATGACAATAAAGTAAAACTACACTAGGGATAACACATAAACAAGGCGAGTTTACTTTTCACACGAAAGTACTGCAGAGGTCAATCTGATTCATGGGGGCAGCGCTTTGGATGGCAAATATTCGCTCGGGATTATTTTTCCCCTGCATGGGGCAGCCTCAAAGCCAAGGCGAGATTTCTCCTTTGCAGAACTTTGAGAGAATTATTTTCCCGAGGCGCGGTCCACCGGGTGAGCCCGCTGCCTGAAGCACTAACAACCTGCATTTTAATAGGGACCATCCTGTCAAACGGGGACGGGAGGGAAGAAGAAGCCGAGGGGGAGAAAGGAGCCGCCCTGCCCATTGCCCCCCCTCCTACCAGTTCGGCGAATCCTTTGCTCTGCTCCGTTTTTCCAGCATCGGGTCGTTCCGAGGACTCCGCCGCGCAGCCAGACGACCCCCCGCAGCCGGCGCGCGAGCAGTGAGGCTGCCCGGGCCCGCCGGAGGAGCAACCGAAAGGGGGCGCCCAAGCCGCAGTGCCTAGAAGATGCTTGGGGCTGGCCGGGCGCACGCGCAGGAGCAGACGTCGCCCCGTACCCGGGGAAGACGGCGAGCGACACTCCGCGAGGCTGCTGGAGGAGGCCGCGAGGGCGGCTCGAGGGCCGCTCCAGGGCTCACCGCCGCCGCCTCCTCCTCCTCGGCTCCTCGCGGCGGCTGCTGCTACGGTGGCCCCCAAGCACCGTCCTGGGCTCGCGCTCCGCAGAAGACCCCACCCCCAAGCGCCGCCTTTGACCAACCAAGCCGCAGTCAGCATGGCTTGGTTGGGGCAGGGGGTTGGGAAAAGACCTTTCTACCAACGAAGAGGAGGAGGGGCAGAATTGAAACATGCCCCTCCCCTCCTGCTCAACCCCCCCCCCCCCCGCCGCTAGCCGTCCCCCTCTTCCATTCAAGCGTGCTTCCGCGCACCTTCTACCTTACGGTCCAGGCGGACACGCTTTTTACGACGCCTCCGCTGCTCTTTACGGCAAGAGGCACCCCCTCCTCTTATTAAAGGGACAGCAGCGTTGCTGGCGAAGATCGAAGGGTGGTTCCTGCGGGCTGCGTGCAGTCATCTCTTTAATTATAAACCGCACGCCTGGTGCGTGTTCAGCACAGAAGTACAGTGGAAGCTGAAGCTCTGAGGATAAGGCTTTTCTTTTCAAACACCACATTATCATTAAACCGAGAGCCAATTTGGGCTACCGCAACTGTACCAGTTTGATGGAGATGCCAGGCTAGATATCGTGAGTTTACATAGTTCTGCCTTGGGCAAAAAAAAAAAAAAAATCAGCTGGATGACTTTTTCCTAATTAACATTTTTATTGAGTTATAAGACAAGATACAAAATACAAAAGAAAATAGGAAAACTGGGGAGAAAGGGAGAAGAAAAGTGAGGATTGGAAAAAAAACATTGACTTCCGACTGTTGCAGTAAAATGGGGCGTTAATATCAAACCAAATTTTGTTCTATTGTGCTTTATTAATTTGATTCTTTTTAGTTTTGTTCTTTATTAATTTGATTCTTTATGGTTTTGTAAGCTGCTTTGAGTCGCCATGGGCGAATAGGCGGCAATATAAATCCAGTAAATAAATAAAATCACAACTTGTTTGTTTTTTCATAATAATATAAACTAGCCATTTCTATAAGGATCTATCAATCAGTCTAATCGATAAAACCCAAAATCAAAGTTTCATTCTTTTCCACTTCAAGCACAAAGTTCAGAAGTGGTGGAAACAAAAGTATTTATATTCTTTAATCAAAATAGTAAATTTTGCCATTTCAAGCTGGATGACTTTCAGCCAGTCTGAAATCTTGCCAAAAAAACAACAACCTCCAAACCCTACAGAAATTAGTTCAGGCAATTGCCAGGAGTCAACAACTGACTTGAAGGCACAGAAAATAAAATAAATTGGAAGTAGAACAGCCCCCTTTGCAAGCATAGCATGTGAAGAAACACAACTGGCCAGGGCTGGTCTCCAAACCCTAAGCAGGATCAGACTCAGTTTAATAATTTTAGGGGAGATCAGTTAAAAAAAAAATAAAAATCCCAGCTTTTAGTGATCAACATCGAAGCTGAGGAAACTACAAGGGTGCTTCATAAAGTTGTTGGACCTTGAGTTTGACACCAAGGGACGTTAATAAAACTGCATGGATATGGAGAAGATGCAGGGCTGCATGTAAGACAGGTGCTGACAGCTGAAAATGTAGGTGAGGGGAAAGGGTGTCTTGATTTAAAATACTTATTACAGTATCAGCACAGACTCAGTAGGAAGGATCCATCATGTATCTAAAGATTGGCACTGGGGGAAAACACAACTACAAATTAAATTACTGTTCTTCACATGGAGTGTGTTTATGCACTTTGGTTTTTAAGAACTGGTAGAAAAATAGCGAAGCATAGATTTTAAAAATTGACAAGAGGTCCAAAACAGATAACTTAGTATTTTTTTTCTCAATTCCTTTTCCACAACTACATATAGAGAGAGGTAGAATCTTGACTACTGCAAAATATGTAACAGGATTCTGTAAGCAGGAGTCCTAGAGCTATGTAAAACTAGGATGGAATATCGTTTTTGTAACCCTCAATAAATCACATTACTAAAAATCAGTGGCATCATTTCTACAACAGTTTTTAAAAAGCTGAAGATCTTTCAGAAGCCCTCCAAAATCTAAAGAAAATACTCTGCTCATGTACATGGCATATTTATACACCACTCTGCATCATTGAAGTGCCCACCGTAGCTTTTTCCCAAAAAGTGAAGGTTAAAAAAAAAAAAAAAGACAAGTCCAGCTCAGCACCTACTTTGCCAGTCCCTTCTTCCCAGATATTTCTCCAACTGTATTGTCTGGCCTAGCGCTGGGATTTCTTGTTGGCATCCCTCCCAAGAGGCCTTAGTGTGGCCAAAGTTGACTCAGTGATACCACTTGCTGTAGACTCCAAAAGGTGGCACTTTCCTTCAGACCTATTATCCTTGTCTTTAAAAATAATATGTATTAAAAATTACCAATGAAGAAGTTGCTTTGTTTTAAGAGTATGTAAACTTTATTCAGAATATCAATACTGGTATTCATCGTTTACCGTAGAATCAGCTGTACATATATCTATCGTAAATAGTGGAGTACACATTATTTGTAGATGACCAGTGAAAACTTCTCACTAATGGAGTGGTGATAGTTACTAGAACTGCGGGACAGAAGTCATGGTAGCCAGTTGAATAGAAGCAAGAGTAGAGTTATCGTATCTAGGTTGCAACAATCCAGAAAACCACCAGGCAGCAATGTACATTATTCATTTTGTTGCCACCTGGTTGGTGACCTGATTTTTGAAGCCCAGTTTTGATAGTCCTAGCCTAGCCAAGGAATCATGAAGACGAAGCCAGCTAAATACATTGTTTTCCACCTTCTTGCCAAAACCTTAATGATAAACAGCTTCTAGACTAGGGATAGGTATCTGATACAATCCAGCAATTTTGAATTTCTTTTCCCATCAGCCCCAAATGTAAAATAGTAGAGATATTGAAATTGAGAAGACACTGAATATTTCAGCAAAAAAAAATGTCCAAAACGTAACCACAACCATCTACATGAAAGAAAATGTTTGAAAGACTCACTATTCAGTCTTCATACTTTACTGTTGAAAATCTGTGGGAAGATCTAGATCAGGGCTGTCAAACTCCCGTCGGGGGCCAGATGTGTCACACGCTGGCCACGCCCCAGTTTAGCGAAGGAGGAAAAATTCCTGATATGTGACACCGCCATGATGACATGAGTTTGACACCCCTGATCTAGATAGACAACACTATCAAAGGCCTAAGAATATTTTGCACAAGAGTTTTGCAATGAACCGTGGAAATCATTCCCAAAGCAATTAAGATTTTTAACCAGATGTATCTATTTGAAATCTGTTACCTCTGCCAAAGGATGTGTTTAAATGTACTGACTGGAAGGTTGTCCAAATTTGGAGCAGTTTCAGATATCCTTAGGGAGTGCATGTAATACCTTTGCTACACAAGCTGCACTGCAGCCAGTTTGCTTTCAGGTCCAATTGAAGGTAGTATTCCTTTATGACATGAGACCGGTTACCTGAACAATCATCAACCTGTTTCCTTACCCCCTCCCCATATGGCAGGGAAGGTATGCTGCAGATCCCATTGGTTAAAAAATTTCAACCAGCAGGATCTAGGAAGAGGCCCTTCTCTGCCATTGCCCCCACTCTTAGGAACCTCTTACCTCCATAGGTGAGGCAAGCCCACTCTTCTGGCCTTCCAGAAGGATGCTAAGACCTGGCTTTGCCAATTAGCACAGTGTGTGTGTGCCTAAGAATGTTACGAAACCTTGGGGATGGCTGGTTGCTTGAAGGTTTTCCCTTCGCCTTGCTAACTATTAGCTCTATTAACTTTTAAACTTTGATTTTTACTTTTAACTCACACATTCTAACCTTTTTAAACTGTTTATAATTCTACCTTTTGGTCATTTTATATCACATTGTTTTATATCACTGCCCTGAGTTGCTTAGATGTGATAGGCAATGTAGAAAATTGCTAAATAAATAAAAATAAATAAATGAAATCAACTAATACTGTAACTTCAAAATCATACATATATTACACAAGTGGCAGACAATGTCATTATTATTTCTCAATGGGAAAAAAAGCACTAGAAATTTGTCTGTACCAAGTCCAGCTATTGCATTGCCCAATGTGACATGCATCTTTTCTCTTTCATTTCACTAAAATAATAAATTAAGATGGCTCCCCACATACAAAACATTCCCTTTTGGTTCATGGGTGGAATGTTATATATATTGACACATACTCAACTTTTTGTCAAATTGAGAATTACCAAACTAGGTGTTTTAAATAATCCAACAATGTATTCTTTTAATGGTATAATATTTAAAACATGAACTTTGCTCATTCACAGAAGACTAAATAAATGCAAGTGCAGTTTGATTTAAAAGTATAGACCATATTCATAAATCAATAACAAGGTTAACAAAATTACTCAAATAAGGCAAAACTTTAACAAGAATGGTTTGAAACATTACTATATATAGCTTTCAAAAGTATTATAATTAGTAAATGAGTTGTTTCATATCAATACATAGATGAATAAAGCCCCTTCACTTTCCTCATCTAGTTAATTGAAATATTTTCCATATCATTTGCATCACAACACATACAATCCAGCTGAGTTATCAGATTCTCACAGAACCTTTTTCAGGGATGTCAAGGAGAGGAGTAGAGAAGTCACCTTCTTCTGCCCTTTTTACATTTACATTAATCTTGTTTCAGATTGTTTTAACCAACACCTGAATTCTACAAACTCTCATACTGGTATTAGCAGGAAAGAATTCAGCTGAATAAGAAATAAGAATGAGTTGCAATCCTCTACGTTCCGTTCTTCTTCTTAATAGACAGTTCTCTTTAGGTATTGAACTTCTTCACATTGTCTGAAGTTGATATAATCTCGGACCTTTCTTCAAGAAATAACCCTGATCATTTAAAGATGCAATGAAGTTTTCAAAGTCAGGCATCTAAAAAAAAAAAAAAAACAGTAGCTGTGTGATCAAGACCAACTACAAAATATTAAATTGTGTTGGAAAGGGATTTTAAGAAGTTGATCCATTTTTTAAAAAAATTGGAGAGGAACTTTAAAATAGTATGGAAACTTTCTACTTAAATCATCTAGGAAGCAAATCTACATCAATATATATATCGCAACATCCCAGAAGACAGTGTTTCTTAAACTTTTTTTCTCTCTCAGGATCCCTTCTCATTTTTTAAATTATACAGAACCCCAAGAGATTTTGTTTGAATGGGTTATATTGTATTGATATTTGCAGTATAAAAGAATTAACACTGATGCATTCACTACTGTTGCTGTTTCTCATAATTGTTTGATGGGATTTAATATTGTATAATTTTTCAACGTGGGCAGGGAAACAGTTTTGATTCTGTGGACCTCTGAGTCTTGAGGAACCCCCACTTGAGAAACCATGCCATAAGGCAATGGTTTGGTTATTTGGTACCAGAATCAATGTGACTCTTCGCAATTGCAAGGAATCCCCATAGTTTTCTTGGCAAGATTTTGGAAGTGGTTTGCCATGGCCTGCTTCCTAAGGCTGAGCGGGAGGGACTGGCCAAAGGCCACTCAGCTGGCTTTGTGCCTAAGGCAGGACTAGAAATTCCATTCTCTTGGTTTCTAGCCTTGTGCCTTAACCACTACATTAAATTTGGCTTCTTAATGTATCCTAGTCATATTTAATCTATTTCATTTTTTCAATTAATATTTCAAATGTTATACTTAAAAAAACAAAAGGTTTAATGGAAATCTGGAGTTAAAATGTAACAAAATAGCATTAAGCAGTTAGTGAAAATTGGGCAGATAATTTGTACTAGGGTTTACATAAAATATTGCAGAAAGAATACAACTTTAAAGGACTTTCAGTTAAAATAGCCTAAACATTACCTACATCAAATAACAAAAACAAATCCTAAGCAAAATATGTTTTTGTTATGTGCAAGTTACATTCAATATGAGCCATGGTGGTGCAGTGGTTAGAGTGCAGTATTGCAGGCTACTTCTGCTGACTGCTGGTTGACTGCAATTTGGCAGTTCAAATCTCCCCAGGCTCAAGGTTGACTCAGCCTTCCGTCCTTTCGAGGTGGGTAAAATGAGGACCCAGATTGTTGGGGGCAATAGGCTGACTCTGTAAACTGTTTAGAGAGCTGAAAAGCACTGTTAAGCGGTATATAAGTTTAAGTGCTATTGCTACTGCTAATACCAGTAATATCAAATTCAAATATCATTTCTAAAGTAAAACTGGAGCTCCAGGTCACCTCAATCAATAGAACCACAGACGCTTGAAGCAACAATAACCCTCTCTCTTCCAGCTATGATATCAATATCTGACAACATCAATAGCTAATTTTATCCTTCTAGAATACATATTTATTTTAACTTACTTTCATATTTAATTCATTAGCAACCTGTCGGAGTTGATGAAGCTCAAAAATGTTGTTATAAGTTCTTTCTGCAACACGATGGAGGGCAGAAATAAATTTCTTTCCTTGTGATCTTTTGCTCATTCCAGAACCATGCTGAGAACGCTCAAAATCCAATTTTCCAAACTCATCAGAGTAAGTTCCTAACATACTTGAGGAAAGAGTAAACCAAAATGTACGTAGTCAGTAAGAAAGTAAAATGAAAAATACAACTGAAAATGAGGCAGAGTACTTTCTTTGAACTTTTCCTTAATCAGAGGTTTAATGAGTTTAATAAAAGAACACATTTACTTTATAATTCTACTCAGGTTGTGCTTGGTTTATTGAATGCATGTTACTCTACTTTGAATTATTTTTCAAAATACTTTGATTTATATTTGCTGAAAAATGCATCAGTTTGCATATTGTTCAGTTTGTATGTTACAGGCTCATAGATTTTTATTTTATTACCATGGTATTTTAAGTTTCTACTACCTGTATTTCATTATTTCAACAACATCCTCAGCATCTTCTTTGGTGGCCTTTTCTCTTAACTCTAATCTTGATCGTGCCTTAAAGAAAAGCAGTAATGCTAATATTATATACAAATCTCCCGTATTTAATTGGATCAGAAATGGCATGTTAGAATCACATTCATATTAAAAATAGTTCATTGAATAAGACACAGTTTGCTTAGCTGGGCTGACACACAATACTAAGCCACAAACCATGTCTTACAAATCATAATGTTTGAGTTCACATTCCATGTCAAGCCAAGTCCCGTGACTGAGCATTCTGATTGCGAATTTGCACTAGACCTGAAAAAAAGTTACATTCTTCAATTTGATTACTGCATTATTATCACAAGGTTTCTGAATTTTGTGAAATTTTTTTTCAAAAACGCATCAGTACAACTGGTGAATTGCAAATAAAGATTTTCATTACTAAAACTTTAAAATGACTACAGCTAATATACCAATCCTATTAAAACTTCAATTAATTAAACAAGATTGGAAAGAGATATTAGAGAAACCACAGTTTAGCAGTAAAACAGGTGTTCTGCATATATTGTAATAGTTAAACCCCCCTAGTTTAAAGAACCATACATAGTTGACCTAAGAACAAATTTTGTACTTCAAAATTTAGAAGGCTTGCCAATTAGAATAAACATTATTTATATAGTGGTCTGCCTTTAATAAATTCTCATTCATGATTTGATCTTGGATGAAAAGGCAAGCTTGGCATATATCACTAATACTTGGGAGAAAATTTCCTTCTTGGGGATGTGCCTATCTGTACTTCAGATGCTGCATCAATTATAACTCCAAGGTAAATAAGGTGGAGAGACAATTTGTCATCTACAAGATACTACAGGAGGCAACTGGTACTGCTCCATAGATAACTGGATGCCAGGTGCTATTTTTAGGCTAGGTTTGAAGGACAAGTGGAGATTGATGTTGTTGTACTGGCCTCCATGCTGCAGCAGCAACTGTTTTGAATCTGTCTGTACCAGTAAGATTTGCTGAGAGAAGTGCTATTTTCCTAAAGACAGAATGCCACCTCCAGCGACCACTGGGCTTAAATCTATTTAGAGATGTGTTCTCTCCTATGGAACAGCACCAAGGTATCTGGGCCACGCCCTCATTTTTTTATTTCTTTGTTTTTGATGCCTTCAAGTCAATGTTGATATATATGGGTGTCTTCATGTATGTATATACATGTGCATATGTATAGATCAGATGCCAGTTTATTTATTTATAGTACCATGGGTACTATCTGTTTCCACAAAAAAAGGGTAGAAACATTGGTTTTCCGCAAGTCACAAAAATATTTAGATTTGATCCATTTTCAATGTCAGGTAGCATCAACATGTGTCATTTAAAATAAACCAGGTACGTCAACACAAGAAAAAAAAATCTATATTATAGTCTCCATGTTTTAAAACCCAGACTTTGGGCTGTCAAAATATACCTACTTTAAAATTCTTAGTAACAGTTGTAAAATGAAGAAGTACCTCAGTAAGACGGATCAATGATTCCAGCTGTCGTGTTGTGATGGGTGTACTATCTGCTCTTTGACTTTGTTGTCTGAGCTCAAGATAGAATTTCTGAAGTATCTGAGCAGCTTCTGGAGATAGCTTGGGATGAACATATTGCCTTGCATAGCCAACATATTTCTTTAACAATTGATGCGGAATTGGGTCACAGTTTTCTCCTGGAATAAGCTAACAGTTAAAAATACTATTTAGACATCATAATATTCCATTTCAACTGGAAAAAATAAATGGTATGAGCAGATAGGAGCTATAATAGTCCTCAAAGAGAATTTAATGAAACGTTAATCTCCCACTTCAACCTCAGAAGCACAAAAAAGTAATCAAAACACAAACTATTGTACATTTGTTACATGAATTCTCATATTGGAGTGTTAAAGCACTGTACAAAAATGAAGGTTAATAATTGAGATCTACCTCCCCAGTGCTTTGTCCACTAGAACTGGCATCCCTTTAGCTCTCATAGTGTTTACCCAAAAGCTTATTTCTTCCAAGCAGAAATTGAACACTTGACTAAAAACTTCAAGGAAAGTTACTTTTATAAAGACTTTGCTGTTATTTTTATTTACATGTGCATTTGATATTGCTAATTTCCATTTATTCTTTTCATATATTACAGAATTCTGATTTTCTAACTTTCTTTTTACACTTTCTAGATCAGCGTTTTTCAACCACTGTGCCGCGGCACACTAGTGTGCCGTGAGATATTGTCTGGTGTGCCGTGGGAAAAATTCCAATTTCATCCTTAACATGCGGCTTCGGCTCACAAATAGACCAATCATTAAAGATTGGTCTATTTGTGAGCCGAAGAGCATGTTACAGGCTATAAATAGCTCCGGTGTCACTGTTACACTGACAGGAGGAGACATCGCAGTAGATCGCCGATGGATCTGGACTCTGGAGGATTATCGCGGACGCAGCACAGAAGAGCGCTGAGTGATGGATCTGAAGGAGACATGAGCAGAAGAGCGCTGACTGACGGATCTGGATGGAGACATGCGCAGAAGAGTGCTGAGTGTGACGGACAGCGGCTATCTGGAGGACAAGCGCAGTAAGTACTGAGTGACAGTGAGACAGGAGCAGATACTGCAGTGATGGAGTTTTTGAAAAAGAAAGAACTGGACTCTGAACAAAATTTGGAGCCAGATGAGAGCCCAAGTATGAGTGGGGATCAAAAGAAAGCAAAGATGGTTAGCTCAAGCAAATTCTCTGGCACAAGGCAATATAGCGAAAGCTATATTTCATTTGGATTTACTTTCACCGGAGATGCAAAGAAACCAACTCCACTGTGCGTGGTGTGTGGTGAAAAGCTATCTAACAGTGCTATGGTCCCAAGTAAACTTAAACGCCATCTCCAAATGAAACACCCTTCGCTTCAAAACAAGAATGCGGATTTTTTTGTTCGCCTGCGTGAAAACACGAAGAAACAGGCAACTTTCATGAGAAAAACCACAAAGGTAAATGAAAGAGCTCTTAAAGCTAGCTATCAAGTTGCTGAACTTATAGCCAAGTCAAAAAAGTCACACACTGTGGCAGAGACATTAATACTTCCCGCCTGCAAAGCTATTGTAGAGGAGATGCTCGGACCTGAAGCAGCTAAGGAAATAGCCAAAGTCCCTCTCTCAGACAACACAATTTCCAGACATATTAATGACATGTCTGCAGACATCGAAAGTGTGGTTTTGGAAAAGATCCGTATCAGTGAGTAATTTGCATTGCAACTTGACGAGTCTACTGAACACACAAATGCAAGGCCGAAATGAAAACCTGCTTACAAGTACAGATAAAATAAATGGATTCCGTTCAAAGGTGCAACTCTGGCATCAACACGTGGAAAGTGGCAATCTTGAAATGTTCACACTCACCAAGCAATGGCAAGGTGTTCACAATGCTGCACTGTGTGAGATAATAGTTAAACATTTAAAAACTCTCGAGGATAAGTTGTCATTTTATTTCTCTTCAGTCTCCACTGAATGCCTTGACTGGGTTAGGGACCCTTATAGCTCAGCATCAGTTGGTGGAAAGGACATGACTTTACAGGAGCAGGAGGAACTAGCTGAACTGAGACAAAATCGTGGTTTCAAGCTAAGATTTGCTGATCTACCTTTGGACAGTTTTTGGTTGGATACTGCCAAGGAGTTCCCCGTTCTGGCAAACAAAGCTATTTTGACATTGCTCCCATTTTCCACTACATATCTGTGTGAGATGAGCTTTTCAAGCCTGATTGCTATAAAAATTAAAGACAGAGAGAGACTGAGAGCTGTTGAAGAAGAGCTACGTGTGTGTCTTTCTTCGATTCCTGCCAGAATATCAGCTTTGTGTTCAGCCAAACAGGCCCAAGTTTCGCACTGAGTAAGTAAACAGAAATATGAACAATTATAAAATAATTTCTTTGTGTTTATTTGATTCCTATTCAAGAGAATTACTTTATATATAGTCAATATAGGCACAGAGTTAAATTTTTTTAACATTTTCTAATGGTGGTTTGCCTCGTGATTTTTTTCATGAAAAAAGTGTGCCTTTGCACAAAAAAGGTTGAAAAACACTGTTCTAGATTACCCTATGAGGCCAACAGTTTCAAGAACAGAAAAGTTAAAAGAAATAATTCAGTCCTCCATAATGCTATGTTAAGTTTGCAAACTATGCTGTAGCAAAAAAGGAGTATCATATTCCTCTAATAACTATACTCAACCTATCTCAAACATACTAAATATACAAAACATTTTATCTCAAAACAATTTATTTCAAATGTACTAAATATATCCTTTTTTCCAGACATCATCAGCATTCCCTGATGATAAGATATAGTAAGTCAAAACATGAATAAATATTTTACCTTTAATCTCTCTGCTAGTGGTTTGTCTGAAAGAACTTCAAGGACTGATCTATTTGAATTCTGAGAATGCTCACGAGTCACAGTAGCACTGCTACATCCAGTCTGTTTTCCATTTCTCATCGCCATCACATGTTCAGAAAGCAAATGATCATGATCTTCATTTGGAACATCCAGCAGTATGAACACCAAGTCAAATCGGGATAACAAAGCACTTCCCATCCTACATGGAAAAAAACCAAACAAATCCAGTACAGTACTACAGTTCTATCTCCAAGAACTGAATAAGCTTCAGAATTTACACAAATTTCACACAAAAGAAATATTATTAGAAATTCTTTACTTTTTTGTTTGTTTTTGTAAACTATAAAGCAGACATTTTGAAAATACGGTACTTACTTTAAATTCTCAGATACAGTTTTGGCTTTGTTATAGTGACCCCCAACTGGATTTGCTGCAGCTATAATTGATGTCCTTGCTGGCAAGCTACAAACAATGCCAGCCTTAGCAAGACTAATACTTTGCTGTTCCATAGCTTCCAGCAAAGCTTGGTGCTGGCTCCCCATTTTATCAAACTCATCAATTCCACATATACCTTAAAAGAAAAATAATTACAAAGTAAGCAAGGCAATTGTTCAATTCTGAGAAGACTGCTGATATAAAATCCATCTTGTTCAAAATGAAATTTATTCAGGGAAAAAATTAGTATTTAAATTAAGAATTCCTTTTTCACTAAGAAGTAAAATCTTTCACAGTAGGCATTTAAAGAACACAACCAAACTAATAGGTTCTTAGAATTCCTAAATAATGCTTATTATTAATAATTTTTTGTATATATTATTATGCTATACTTTATTTTAGAGCTTGTATTTTTTTCCCAGATAACAGAATTTCCTCGATTCTCATGAAATAAGTTTCTGAAGGATACTTGAATTGCAGCTCATCACATGATGTTAGGCATGCACTTTGTTTAATAGTTTTTTGCAACTGATATGGAAAACTCAAAACAGCCAATCATTTCAGCAGTGGACTTTTGGTGTCCTCTAAGCTCGATTGTTTGCCTGAAGATGGTTTTATTACCAGACTAAGTAAATCTTCAGTGCTAGAAAGGAGTGGTGAATTCTTAAAATGAAATAAAACATGTAATCAGTTTAGCTTTCAGGAGCACACTGGCTCACATGGTTAGGATGCTGGGTTAGAGGTTAGCAAGCCCAAGTTCAAGATCAGAGTGGTGCATAGTAGGGTGAGCTGTCATCCCTCCACTCCAGCTCCTTGACAGGGACAAGAGCTTCCACAGGCATCCCCCCGCTGGACAGCGGTCAGCAGTGATGTCACCGGCTAATGTTTTCAACCCAAAAAGCGCCTTATATGGTACCTCCCACATGAACGAGAGGGGAATTTAGTTCAAAGTATCTGCCTATGTAAGTATTTCTTGCTTTTATGTAACCATCACTACCAGCCTATACATTTTACTTTTCTCTCAACAGAGTCCTCCCATTCTCTGTTTCCCAATATTTGAAAAATATATGCTTGTCAGTTAAGATTGCATCTCAAGCTTCCAGTAAAAGGGAAGTTTATACTATCATAAATGTACCCATCTACGGTATAAGGTTTATGTAGTTTTCTTATCCGGATAAATACACTAGAACACTATACCTTGATCTCCAAGTACAAGAGCACCAGCTTCTAGTGCAAAATCTCCAGAGGAACTGTCTCGAGACAGAGTTACAGTCAGACCAGATGTAGTAGTGGCACTGCCACAGACATATACTCCACGAGGTGCAATATTGCACACAGCCTGAAGAAACAAATTGAAAAGGCTAGCTTTGCATATTATAGACCTATTACCCATATTGATAACATACCCAATTATATTAAAAAGAATAAAATGCCCAAAGAAGAATATATGTAATTATTCTGAAATAATACGATACCCAGTGCTACAAAATACTATTTCAAAAAACTTGGTAGTTAAGCATAAAAAATAAGCTGCATGCATAAACAAATGAATCCATACTTGCAACATCTGGCTTTTCCCCAATCCTGGATCTCCAACCATGAGAAGATGTGGGTCCCCTCGAATAGGAATCCTGTTTTTATCATCCATATATTTTTGGCATCCTCCAAATAATGCCAACACTAAACCAGCTTTTACTACCTGTGACACAAGATAACAACACATAAAATATTTGCAAGGGACAATTCAGTCTAAGTACTACATGATTCAGATATTCTCTATCAATATTTGTAAGAAGCCTCTAACTCTTCAGAAGTAGAAATAAAATGAAATTGTAACATACCAGATTCAGGCAATTTAAAAAAAACCCTTTATTTCACTTCTTTCAGTCTTGTGAAGTGCAGCATCAAATAAAGTCCTCCAAAAATTGTTACAAAAACTTTTACAACACAACAGTGCCAGAACAGTAAGGATGTTATTTTATCATACAAGTCTTTGTAACCATTATGCACTTTTTAATTCATGGATCATTGGTGCATTTTTATAGGTAGCTATTAGGCATACTGTCAGAACCCTTCCATATAGTTTTATTAAGGTCTTGAAAACAAGCATAAATCAGATTATGTGAGGAATTAAAAACTCATTTTAATGCTGATATAATATACTGAATAATATTAGTAACGCTAATAGTGGGATTACAATAACAGAAACACCACAGAAACAATAACCTCATATTTTCTTTGCAGACAATTAAAATGTACTTTATAAAGTAGGCCCATAATATATTTTATTTTCTACTAAGCATTTGGAATACAAATCATTGAATATTTCTGTTAGTTTACTTACCTCATGACCATAAATAGTAGGACAGAGAGAGCTAGGAAGAAAAAAAAAGCTATTACCAGGTTAAATATAATGGAAAAAACATATTTAATATTATGTATCTCAAATCTATTTATTCACAAACCCTGTATAAAAGAAATGCAAATGAAACACCATTCACCTGAATTATGTAGCATGTACATTGTGCAACACTATTTAAGTATGGATGCATAATGGATTACCTATTGGGGGAGGGGGAATTATCCTTTTGCATATATTACTCAAGGTGGAAAACATACCAATATTCCGTTCTATTTTGCTCCTAGCAACAACCCTGAGAAATGGGTAGGGCTGAGAGAGAGTGATTGGCCCAAAGTCATCCAGCTGATTTTCATGCCCAAGGCAGGACTAGAACTCATAATCTGTTGGATTCTAGGCCAGGACCTTAACAACTACACCAAATTGGTTTTCTCCTATCAAATTCTATAGCCTTCTAAAAAGCACATAGGCAAAATATGAGATTATTACTGTACTAGAGAGAGAACACCCAAGGCAGCCAAGAATACAGGAATGTGCAAGACTACAATCCGTAGCATCTGGCTTTCCTATACTTTGAAAAATAAGTTTTCTCAATTATATATTGTGGGGGCGAAGAGAAACTCTGAAAATGACATCTACTAGATATTAGTTACTCTTTGACCTGCAGACAGAAGTGGAACGACTGTGGCAGTAGAAAGCAAATATGTACCAAATAGTAATAGGCACCTTGGATGCAATCCCAAAACATCTGAAACACGACTTGAACACCATTAGCATTGACAAAATCAACATCAGTCATTTCCAAAAGACAGCTTCACTTGGAACAGCTTGCATCCTGTGATGATACCTTTAATACCATCAAGTATCAATATCTGACTATTCCTGATCCTTTAGAAGGACTCAGTAGGTGGATACCTATGCCAAATCCAGTCTAAACATCTGGCAATTAATCATAATAGTAGTAATAACATTTTGCTGCAATGTTTTTAACTTTTACTTTTACATTAAAGCCGCCCAGAGCCTTTTGGAGCAGGTAGCTATGCTAAATCTAATAAATTATTTATTATGCCACTGAAATCAATTCAAGTTAAATGTAATTAAATTTAGGTGTCTAAGGCTTTATCTTTTAGAATGGATAGGATTTCCAACATGTATAAATGTTTACTTGTTACACAAAAATAATTCTTGTAACTGTACTATTAAACTATCCTTTTAGATAACAAACAACAAAAATAAATCATTGTAGCCTAGTATTAACTCAGTTGTAGACTGCAAATAATATTTAAAAAACAGATTGTCAGTGGACACATTATAACCTTTTTAAGCCTCATGTTTTGTCCACAATGGTGTTTGTGATGTCATAAATGGTATAACTGATATCACCTCCTACATCGGAAGCTTTTCAACAGTGCCATATTTTGCCAGCAACACAGAGGGTGGCATTATCTGCTATTTCCTACAATGCTGTAAGAACTCAGAGTAAGCTCTTTATTGCATTTCTAACAGTTCAACAGGGCGGTAAGACATTTTACAAATATTTATTGTCAGATTTATAGCTTGCCTTTCATATTGGGGGAGGAAGGGGGGGAGATAGGAGACATAACTTTCCTTCCTATTTTTCTCAATCACAACATTACCTGTGAGAAAGGTGGAGTTAACAGAGGATGATTGGCTCCAACTCACTTAACAAAGTCATAAGTGGACTTGAGCCCAACGCCAATCAAACAGCTTAATATCTGTACCATGCTTGCTCTCAATAGTTTTATTATCATACTTAAAATACCTAAATTTTCTTGTTTTGCGGATTTATAGATCTTATATATCTGATGCATATGGTAGGACAGATTTTCCATTGTTGTTAGAAGCTTTTTTTGGAGAAAGTTCTCTAAAACAGAATTACAATTTACTATCGTCGGGCACCAGCAATAGTACCTACTAACTTATCTGACTTGGAAATTAAGCAAGATCAGGCTTGGTTAGTAGTTAGGTGCGAGACAGGATATCCCAGACCTGTAAGATTTATTGGGAAATTAAATAACTGCTCATGAAGAAGGAAACTACTGTGCACTTGCCAATTCCATGGATGGGTTACCAGCCCGAGCATGGGTCCAAAAAAGACTAACTTATAGTCACAGTGGATTTCCTGACAATAACACTATTTAATTATTCTAGGTTCTTAACTTGGATGGGGACTTTCTATGCCCTGTTCTCTAAGCCCTATTTTCAATCTAGTTCTAGAATATCAAGAAAAGAGAATATTTGTAGCTTCAGGGTTCTCTGAGCTTAGCTGTTTTCTTGCAGATGTTTCGTTATCCAAACTAGGTAACATCATCAGTGGTATTAGACTAGTTTGGGTATTGAAATGCCTGCAAGAAAACAACCAAGCTTAGAGAGCACCAAGGACTCTTAAGCTCTGGAATAATCAGAAGGAAGGATAAATAGCATGTCTAGAACACATTAAATATTATAATTGCTTGGATTGTTTGTTTTGATGTGATGTTTAGAACATTGTGACTCCTACCAAATTAAATGCTAGAGGCAACTTGCAGTTATCCTTTCATGAATATTAAGAATATCTTGTAATGGTCCAATCTCTGACATTCTCTGACATGAACATCAGGTTCATGTTTTGAAGATGTTAGAGATTCAGAAACACTTAATAACTGATTTACAAAATGTTTTTTTCTGTACAAAGGAGCATGTACTCCAGACATATGCGAATACTCAAAATAGGTTGGCTGAAACATGGAGGCAAATAAAATACATCCCCTGACTTGCAATAAATGACATACCTGACAATAAGCTTGAACAGATTCTCTTCAGCTTGGATTTCTTGGACTGCATAAAGATCTTTAAGTGAAAACTCCATGCATTCTTGCTGGTTTAATCCATGTTCATAATTCTTGATTTTCTGGCCTTTTGTATTACTGATAAAGTTTGCTTCAATGTATAATAGGAAGACACATTTATCATTTTTATTTCTTGATGCTCCTGTTAAAATATCAATAGAAAGATCATGATAAACTTTCTGCTTTAAGATGTAACTTAGGATGTTACCTGGTTTGGGTACTGAAACGTCAACCTTGAGCTAAACCTATTTTCCTTTATTACATGGCTTTATGTACCCTGTTTTGTAAAGTGTGTGTGTGTGTGTGTGTGTTTGGGTTTGTGTGTGTATTTATTTATGTATGTACGTACATACGTATGTATGTATTTAGTGCATTTGTACCCCACCATAATCCAAGTGATATTTGGAGGCTTATATAATGGAGAAACATTAAAACAGCTACAATAAATCTTAAAATCCAGTAAATAAAATAAAGTTTAAGATCCAAGTAAACTAAGATAAAGTAACTGTAAGATAAAAATACAAAAATGGCTAAAATTCCATGTTTAGTTACAAAATGTTGAATTTTCACCATCTTGAATGCTATGAAGGACATTGTTCCTGAAGACTGCTCTGCCATTAAAAATACAGCATCTCTTGGCTTCAGCTGCCCTCACTACCCAGAAGGAAAGAACTAACAGCAGTTTCTCTCTGAAAACACTTTCAAGTAGTTGTGTACTAATATACTGTTTTAATTTAAATCTTGTGGCTGTAATTTTTTACATTAAGTTTTGCTTTGGCCCACTAATTGGGAAAAATACAAATATACACCTAGACAACTAAATTAATAGCCATTTTCTAAAATGGATAAAAATACTGTATAGATATCAATACATAAAAGTTGATATAGTTCACCTTCTTCCGTGTTCGATACCTTGACAATTCCTGCAACAGTAATTACATCACCTGGAACACAACTATCCACAAGATCATGAACCAATTCACATTCTATTGTCCGGGGAATTCTCCCAGCTTCTCGCTGATCATCTGACATGAGTTCTTGAATTCTGGAATACCAAGTTAATAATAAGAAAGACATGATACCACTGGTGGAGGAGAATTAAGATTTATAAAATGTTGAGCATATGTAGGTAGGTCAAAACAAACATTGTTTTTCCTTTGGTTTTAGAGTACCAATATATTTTTGGCAAACACTTCTCAGAGTGGAAGATAGGTTTAAATGAATGATGAATCAAAAATCCACAAGATCTTTCTTAAAATATGCACCCACACATCTTCAGAAACACACACACACTCATTATGAAGAAAAGAGAAGTACAAATAGCCAGAGTTCAATCTAGATTTCTTACAATACCAATCTTACAGAAAAAGGAGATTACTATCGCTGGCTCAAGGATAACTTTATAGATAAAATGATAGGGTTTTTTTTCTTCGAATTATTAGTCAATGTAATGTTTTAGCATTAAAATAAAAGAGATTGTATAATTAATTCCTTACATTTACTGTAAATAATCTAAATTTCTACATTTCCAAAATATTAGGGTAACATTATATATTTACTTAATTGACTGCCAGTCCACTGTAACTGTGTAAGGAGAACTTCTGTCTGCAATGAAGGATCGTCCATGACATTCAGGCAAAGAACACTGAAACACATTAATGTTCAAATTTAGTACAAAAGAAAGTTTATACCATAAACTATAGCCATATTTGTTGTGTTTGTTTTGGGGAGGCTTGCACTTATCCTTGATTAATTTGTATTTCCATTAAAAAAAAAACCTCCTAAAATGAATTACAATTTTGAAAATCCCTTCATCAAGGTATGATTCATGTCCTTAAATGTGCAGTAAACAGCACATCCTGAAAACATATTACTTTACATACTACTCAGAAAAAAGTAGGAGGTAGCACTTTTGATTTGAGGGCTTTTTTGTTACCTTTGTTGGAAGAGTGTATTTTCCATCAGGGAGAGGAAAACTCTGAGTATTTCCACAGGTACTGCATATAAAGGCCATCTTGGTGCAGACAGGTTTAATGTTACTAACACGCAAAACAGTCCCACGTAAAGCAACGTACTTCCCATAGCAATTAGCTCGAATATTCTTAATTTGACTAATTGGATCATAGTTGTACACTCTAAAAAATATTAAAACATATTCAAATTAAATAAATATACTGATAATTTAGTGGAAGTTCATGTTTGAAATAGTATTCATATAATAAATAACAATTGGTGAAAATAATGATGTGTGTAATAGATAGAGCGGTAATAATTTTTTTTTAATTTATTATAACTTACATGTGTTATGGATTTAAATGAAACTGAATTTAATTTTCTCTAAATGAAGCCAATGCATTTTTTTTTCTAGAAGAATATCCTGCATGTTAAAATAACATTTTTTTGTATTGTGAGTCAGTCTTAGCACATACATTATAATTGTAAAAACTTATTTACATGTATCCACTTTCATTTATACTGAAAATTATTTTAGCACACCAAAATTCAGAGAAAAACTGCATATATGTACAGTATGCATTTGGATATTAATGCATTTTAATAATTAATCAGAATATTAAACATAAAAGCTTCCTGAGAAGTTTTTTCTTTATTAAGTTATTCTTACATAATATAATTGCTACATTCCATTTAGGAACCTTTTCAATGTCATAATTGTATGCCTTCCAGAAAATAATAGATCCTATGGTACAAAAAAATCGAAACATTCAGTAATGTCTTGAAATGTTTAGTCCTGCTACTTCAAATAAAAATAGAATTTTTAAGCTGTAATACATCATTCCAGTTATATGGCAATCTCTGCAAAGACATAACGGAAAAAGTCCTTCCAGATTTGGTACAGTGATGATATTTTCAAAGCAATATCCTTCAAGGCAGAAAATAATTACTGCTAGATGGTCTGAATGAAAGTTCATATTACTTGCATTCAAGCATAATAAAACCCAAGATTGCATTCTGGAGAAGCCCGTTTAATTTTTAGGTCTACTTCTAAATAACGTGAAGTTATTTGAAGTTATTTCTGAGTGATTCATGGCTAACCTTGCAGGTGTCTATGGTTTCTATAGAATAGCTTTCCAGAGGGGATAAAATAGAAAATTTCATTTGCTATAAAGTAGGAATGAAAAAATATTTGGCCTCACAAATCAAATAAACAGAAAGATCTAATCTTATCAAGTTATTTCTCTGAACTAAGTGTGCCTCACTGATAAATCTAAATGCAGGCAGAGAAATTATTCCTACATGCAGCAATAGTATCATTTCAATTAGGTGAGTGAAGGACTGGTATAGCTGGCTTGAGTTAGAGAAATTCAATTTTTTTCTCTTTCCCCTTTTAGCAGCTTGCTCTGCCTTGCAAATTCCTGGAAATATCATGTGGTTGCTATTATATAAAAAATACTATCCTTTCCCCCAGAAGCAGTAGATTTAAAGCTAACTCACTTTTCTTTTTGTAGATAAATTATCTAGAAAATGTATACTCAGCTATCAATTAGAGACAAAAGGACAAGGACAAGGGCTACAATATTTTAGTAATGAACCCAACTTGAGAAAACCATCTACAAATGGTATGAATAATTTACTAGTTGTTGCCTATTGCTTGCTAGTTATGATGTGATTTTTGTGTGGGTTTTTTTTTGAAATGTATAAAAACTATGATAATTTACTGTATTTTAAGAGGTTCTTGATTTGGATCCCAAGAACACCTCTTTGTTGCTGTACAGAATAAAGAAGTTGCAATTTTCTGCTTTGTGTGATAAATTAGCTCTTTGCACCAGGTAAAAACAATCCTAGCATTGATTGGGGCTAATACACAATTTGGTCAATATGACTACTGGTACAAGTTTAATACCAGCTTTCTGTGATACTCTAGAAATTAATATTATTAAAATTTTCTACAATTTCTTATGCTATCATTTTCTCAAAAATGTCAGTGACTTAGAGTTCTTGCCATTTTGTATTCATATACAAGAAAGTTTACAAAACTTTTAAAAACGTTTTCAGTTTTTCTCATAATTGAATATTTTTTTAAAAATAGATACCTTGCATGAATAAGTGGCACATTTATAATAGGCTCTTCATCAATGGGCAACCCTTCTTGCTCTTGCAACTTTGCAGCATTCTCTTCAAGGTCTTTGATCAATACCTAGAGAATAAAAAAGAAACTGCCTGATTTCCATTAAATAATTAATACAGAAATATCATTTTTAGAAGCAGATGGTGCTTTTAACTATCAAAGGGAAACTTAGCAATAGCACATAGACTTATATACCGCTTTATAGTGCTTTACAGCCCTCTCTAAGCGTCTTTACAGAATCAGCATATTTGGGTCCTCATTTTACCCACCTCAGAAGAATGGAAGGCTGAGTCAACCTTGAGCCTGGTGGGATTTGAACTGCCAAATTATAGGCAGCTGGCTGCAGAAGTAGCTTGCAGTACTGCACTCTAACCACTGCACCACAAAGAAAAACTTGTCTTGTAATTTATTTTTCTTTTCTATTGTAGCATTGTCCCTGCTATACTATTCAAAGGATTCCCTAATCCCCACAATTGAGGTTTAGAGGCCTCTGCAATTAGAGACCAAACTACTTAGCATTGTAAAGTCCTAATGCAGCTGTTTCTAGCTTTCATCTGCTTTTCTGTGAGAATTCTGATGTGAATGTCAGAAAAGTTGCTGTGCATGCACACATGTACAAACACACAAACAGCTTTTGAAGCAACTACATGACATCTCTAAACGATGGGATCGCTTTAATTCATTTTCTGCTCATGCTGGCCTGCTTTTCAAAACATAGGGAATCTTGCTTAACACATATGCAGGATTTCACTGCCAAGCAGCTATAAAATATTCATGCTTCCTTTTTTATTGTCACGTCATTTACCCCAAGAATATAAACTAAATGGTTTAAGATTTGGGCTCAAACTTTATGTAAATTTCTAAATCCTGTTGAATTCAGCCAGGCTTTATTTTAAGATATGTGTATGTATGGATAGTATTATTGTTCCTTTTTTTACATGAAGTGTAAATATAATTGTTCTCTTAGATAAGATTTGCATTTTGTGAGTAATAAGGTTTTGGAATATAAAAATATCTATTATTTATCATTTACCTGATGTATGGCCAGACCCATGCAGTCCAATATTTTTTGTGGTGTATCTCTTAATTCAACAGCAACATCAGGTAATGATTCCACTAATTCTTTATCACATATCAGTTCCTTATAATCCACAAGAATACTTCCTTTTCTTTCTACTTCATCCTATAAAATAGAGGTGTATGAATTTGTGTTTAGTAAAGTTACAGCTCTATTTGTTGTTTACTCCATTACACATTATTTTAATCATAGTTGTAAGTTGTTCAAGCATTCTCAAATATTAAAGAAAAATATTTTACTAAAAATACCAATTGTTGATTTAACTGCCTCATATTCCAAAATATGCATCATCTGCATTATGAGGATGATCTCATAAGTTCTTTGTTCATGGACCCTAGCAACACCACTGACATATGCTTCCCTCTTTTTACTTTGAGTACAAAAGAAAAAAAAGATAAATCAGATAAATTTGATTGAAAGGTTAACACATGCTATGCAAATAATTAAATATGTGAAGAACAAAATGGGTATAGTTTAGGACAAGAATACTTCCTTATTTTCTAAAAATTTCCTCTATTTGTCCATCCATCTAAATATAAATCTTAGTATTAAAAAATCAGATCATGGAGCACTGAAGAATAAATTTTCTAAAGGTTCTGACAGAATCAATCTGTAAAATTCTCTTAGGAAAAAACAAAATTAAAATGCTCATAAATACCTTAGATTCCCTCAGCATATAAAACAAGAAGCAAATATACAAATGTGTGATTAAACCAGCTTCAGAAAACAAAACTATATCAAACAACATATAGTCTAATAACTTACCTTATCATAAAACTCTATTCGAGATTTGAAAAAAGTTTCAAAAGCTACAATCTTCTGAACAAAAGGTGATTTGTCATCATATGCTGAATTGGAGAATTTTGATTAATAGTTAATATTATGACTGTAGATAACATTGAACATGTAAGAACATATTAATCAACAAACTTATTGATTTTACAAGCCAATCTTTAATATACTTTAATGTAACATATTTAGCTGGAGCTTTAAAAAGTTCTCCTGAGGATTTACAGACACTCCATTAATATTTACAATACTAAGAATTTAATTTCTTCAGGTAAATATAATCTTGTCTTACTGACCATCTTTTATCTTACAAGCATTACTTTGACTAATATCATAATTAATGAAGCTATATGCCAGAGAGAAATCTTATAGCTTCATTTTATGAAATTTTAGGCATGCCAAAAATAAGTAGTTGAATGCACAAGATAAACCAGGATTTAACCATCATGCGATGTAGCACTAAGTTGTAATGAGAGAATTCACACACTAGGCTAGGTTAGCACAGTGTGTGAAATCCAACCACAGAAACTGCTTAGCAATACATAGGAATGATACAATATTAATGTTTCATTGAACACAGGTTTACTTCATCATACAAATGAAAACTATTGAGCTGCATGACAAGGAAACTCAGTATGGTACCATTGTATTTTAGAGTAGTTTTTATGTTTAAAAAATTAAAAGTTTGAACTTTTGATCATATCTTAAAACACGTTTTTCAATTTGCATGTTTCAAAATATTACATCACTTTTTTATATAAATAGGGTTCTTTACTGCAAACAGCACAACTTGCACGATCCATATTTGTGCATGAAACAAATTGTACTACTACATATGCAAATCCAAACATTTAGACAAAAGTATTCTACTTGCATTTTATTTTTTATATAGTACCAGAAATATGCAATAAATCTTGTTTTTCATTTGGCTTGTTGCAGAGCCTGAGGTTGATTAGAGCTGAGAGGGAATGCATGGCCCAAGTTGACCCAATGGGCTTCTGTACCCAAAGGATGACTAGAATCTAGTCCCTCCCAACTCCTAGTTCAGCACCAATACTATACCATACTAGCTCTTTCTCACTTTAAGTTATGATATTGTTATACTAAAATAAACTACATGCTCATTATTTCATCACATCCACTTGACTTTTTTGGTCTGTTGTAATCTGTGTCAATATGTAGTATGTGAGAATATGCCTCTGCCAATCCAGAATAAGGCTGATACTCCAGACTTGGTTGTCTCATTCAGCAGAGAAAGAATTTATGAGGACAGAACAGGAACAATTTCTGCCAGCGATCTGAGCATAAGATTGTATATACAATCTTTAAAAAAAACCTGTGACCCTCTCCTCAAAATTTGCTTGTGCTTTCCTAAAGCATCATGACCTACAGCTTGTAAATTCCAACCCTAGCCAGCTCTCAGTTGTACCATGTACAAGGAAAGGAAGACCTCACCTTCAGAGAAATAAAGTTTCCAGCCTTTATATGGAGTAGCCTGGTCCAGCGTTGTTTGAATAAGATGAGGTTGCGCTGAAAAGTATCCCCTCAAAAAGTTAGTGATAAAATTGAGCACTTTTAATTTGTCATTATAAGCAATTTATGTATAACATACTGTAGCTGCCAATACTGCATTTAAAAGGTAATGGCACCTGTACTGTACAGAGGGGCAGCTTGACCATATGATTCTTTTTAAAAATTTTATCTGTTACAATATAATAATCCAGGCTTCAGACATTGTATTATGCTATTATAAGCTATTATTTCAAAAATCAGAAACTTTAGTTTTTTTTAAGTCTCCAAAGCAAATAAGATCCTGCAGGGACGGTTCTGAGGTGTTATTTGGAATGACTTTGATTGAAACATTCTAGAATGAAAACATTCATTTTCACTGAAACAATGTCACTTCATGAAGTGTGTCTTCTTTGTGGCAGCCCCTTCCTTTTGAAATTATGTTCCTCCCCACTCCCATATATGGTTGGCCCCCAGGAAGACCAAGGAAATCAGCCAAATATAAGCAGAGCTCCCAACTGGTTTAGTTAAAATATATTTTATTTTTGACTACCATTTCATTGTTTTAACAACATAAGGGGGGAGGTTAATGATATGTATTGTTTTTCTGTGTTAGGTGATTTTTGTACACTGCTCACAGTCATGCTTCTTGATTTGGGCAATCAAATAAATGCTATAAATAAATGAACAAAGCTGTGGAATTAACATACCCAATACTAATTTCTCGCTAGCATTTTTCCAGTTTTCTTTCTGTCCGCTTCCTTTTCCTCTCCCTTGCCATCTTCCTCTTCTCCATCTTTGAAAACCACCTCCTCCTCGTCCAGAACCTTTCCTGCTAGGCTCAGTACTCATCTTAGCATTTTAATAGATCTGCATTCTGAATCAAAAGACAATACATGTGTAGCATACATTAATTTTGAAAGTAGTTATTAAGGCAGACATCAATTTATTTCTATGGTGGTGTTTGCAGATTATAAGTAGCAATTTACTTCAGGTTCCTGACTTCCAGCCCTTCTATATGCCCCAAAGCTAAATATCTATCTAAGTCTTTAAATCAAACTAAATCATGGTTTAACTATGCTTTATTGAATAAATCACAATTAGTTACTTTTGGACAATGTTTTTACACTTTTGTTTACAAATGAAAAACAATAGATAGATGGGGCCCAAACCAAACCTGTAACACTATGGATAAGCTCATATATGAACCTTCAATATCGAATGATAATTTCCAGGTATTAACTGGGCCACTAAGAATAGCACTTCAACAACATTTAGAAAATTTCAATTCCCTTATCCCTGACCCGTTAACTACTGTAGAAAGTTAGACTGATTTAGAGGAACTTCAAGTGTGAGTTAATGTGATAAACCCATGATCGTTAGAATTGAATCCAATAGGCATAGCACACACAAAAATTATCCAAATGCATGTGTTGCAAATCTATTTAGGATTCAATTAATTACAGGGGGGGAGGTTTACTTTCAAACAAATTGTAATAGCGCTGCACCAACACACCCTTTCACTGCAAGTACAAAATCATTTTAAAAAAACTTATACAGGTAGTCCTCGACTTATGACCACAATTGAGCCCAACATTTATGTTGCTACATGAGAAATTTTATTAAGTGTGTTTGACCCCATTTTACAATTGTCTTACCACATTTGTTAAATTAGTAACACAACTGTTAAGTGAATCTGGTTTCCCCATTAACATTGCTTGTCGGAAGGTTGCAAAAGGTAATCTTATGACCCCGAGAGACACCGCCACCATTATAAATGTGAGTCAGTTGTCAAAGCATCCATATATAAATCACTTGACCGTAGGGATGCTGCAAAGGTCATCAGTGTGAAAAAACGGTCATAAGTCACTTTTTTCAGTGCCTTTGTAACTTTGAAGGGTCACTAAGCAAACAGTCTTAAGTCGAGGACTGCCTGTACACCTATTAAAAGGAAAACATGGAATAAAATCGCTGCCAATCAGAGGGACCCCCCTCCTTTCCTTCTCATTCCAAGTGCACTCCATGGAGTCCATGGAATTTAACCCAATTATCGGGGAAGGTGGTCAACCTATATGCGGCGTCCTTAACTTCCTGCTATAGTTCGGCGTTCCTCCATTTGAGGAGAAAACAAAAGAAATCCTCGCCCGTTCCGCGGAGAAACTCAGCTAGAAGATGATGATGATTATTATTATTATTAGGTCTCCCGAACGCTTCGCTTTGGAGATTCAAAGGGTCAGTTACCGCCGAATGCAGAAGGAGAGAGAAGTGAAAACGTATCCGACCGAAAGCCGAGGACGACGGCCAAGACGCCTCAAAGCGTCCCCGACAGCCCGTCCCTCAATCTCTTCCCGTCGGTTCCCCTCGTTTGGTTTCGTCCTTCCATTTAATTTTTGGCGCGGCGCAGCGAAGCTTCCCTTGGCATGGGGGGGGGGGGGGGGGGAGAGGAAAGAGGTTCACAACCAATCAGAACTGGCGCCGCTGCGTTGCCACGGTTCCGCTCGCGACCCCTCCGAACACCTAGGCGGGAAACGGATAAGTCACGTGGGGTTTCTGGCGCTTCCCTAACGCCGCTTTTTCCCCTCAACCAATTCCGTAGTACTTTTAGAACACTCAGAAACTTTAGAAATAACTTTATTGTCACTTCGAAAGCACAGTGAATTCGGTATACATTATAATGACATTTCGTTGCGTTCACCTCTCGAAGGGTCACCGCCTCCAAGATACACTACACAGCAAAATAATTATGTACACACCCACATATATGACACTGAGAAACAGCCGTCTACTCCAAAGGTCTTCAAACTTGAGAGTTTTAAGACTTGTGGACTTCAACTCCCAGAATACCTCCTCCAGTCTTGTTAGCTGAGGAATTCTGGGAGTTGAAGTCCACAAGTCTTAAACATGCCAAGTTTGAAGACCTTTGGCCTATTCAAATGCTAGCTAGAGAATTGAAGTCCATACACTCTTTTTGTGGCGAAGGAATCAGTGGCATGCATGCAGATTTCGTACTTGTAGATTTGAAGAAAAGAGTCGCGTCCCATACACGCTTTTTCTGCCTCTGAATCTCTGGAGTCTTAAAATGCTTGAACCGAGTCACTCAATATGACTGGATTAGAGGCAGCGAAATGATTGTGACCCTAGCATAATTGTGCCAATGAAGTCGATTTCTTATCAATTCCCTTCCCAAAAAGAAATCATCTCTTCTTTCTGTTACTACCCATATTTTGGGTTGTGTTTCAAGTTTATATGTGTCCTTTATATCTCCAAGTTAAGCCTCTCCTGGAGTTGGAGGGCTGGAGGACAAACTGAAGCTGCTTTTTGAATGAATGAATGAATGAATGAATGATCGGAATGAACGATCGGACTCTATGGCGTACGTAGGCTGTTAAAATATCTGTATGAATGAACGCATCTTTCGTCCGTGGTCTAGGAGGTAATACTGTTATCACTGTGATGAAACACTTTTTTAAAAAAGAACATTCTATGAATAAAAGCAAATAGATATCGCAAAAAACATTTTGCATCTTGAATTGATTATGTGCCATAGCAGCGTTATGACACTGCTTTTCTTCTTCACGCCCCGCCCGAAACGGGGATTGTACTAAAAGGAGCCCGGAAGCAATCAGGTCCGTACGTTATAAATTAGCACTCTTCTCTTTTTTTCTAACTCTACGTGGTAAACTAGAAAAGAGCGTCTACATAGAGCTGTCAAATTATAAAGCGGCCAAAAAAAACCTCAGGAAAAGAAATCCCTACGTGCGCAAGAGAGTCGCCGGTGATTGTAGTTGCCCGTATTTTTTTTTTTTTAATCGTTCCTCAGACTCCTCTGATGGCACCAGTCACGATCAACATGATGCTCTCTAGCGCCTCTCTATCCCTCGATCTTTATGACCAAATGCCAATCAGACCAATCGCTCTTTCAGAAGAAAGGAAACAAAGTCGCTTCCGCGGCTCGTGCTTTTGAGGGAAACCGGAAGAGGGCCTTTCCTGAGTTAGCGCCTGTGCGCGAGGCTTTTCTTTCTTTCTTTTTCCGCGTCGAGCTGGACAGGGCTTTGGAAGGGTCGCCAATATGGAGGCGTCTCCTCGGTCCCCTTCTCCCCATGTCATCTGCGAGGGAGACTGGGCTGTTCTCAAGCGGGACGACGTGTTCAAAGCGGTCGCCGTGGTGAAGCGAAGGTAAGCCTCTCCAGTTAAGATGAAGCGGAGGCGCCTCTTCATCTTCTGCAGCCTTTTATTTCATTCAAAGAAGTTCCAGTCCGTTGCTGGGACTGGCTTTTCCACTGTCCCTTATGCCTAGACAAGAGGATTCAAACCTGGGCATACCCTCCCCAGCCTATTGGTTAGCCCATATAATTGTCATAAGTCCATCTCCCTCTCAGTTTGCTAATGCATTTATGTAATTTCTGTCGGTTTGAGAATTTCTATGATAGATATGTTATTTATACTCTATAAAAAGCGCACTATAAAGAAATATTTCTCACCCTTGGTGACTTTTAAGACATGTGGACTTCAATTCCCAGAATCTCCTAGCCAGCTCTGCTTCCTGGAGAATTCTGGGAGTTGAAGTCCACCCAAGTTAAAGTTGCCACAGTTATTACTAAGTGTTTATAGTGCTGCTAACCCTCTACTGCAAGAGTCTTCAAACTTGGCAAGTTTTAAGATTTGTGGGACTTCAACTCCCAGAATACCTGAGCTAACCTGACTGGAGGAGGGTTCTATGTTTCTAATTGATTTATTGATGTTTTTATTTTTAGAAAAATAGTTTTTGAAAAACAGTGGTTCTGCTTAGATAATGCCATTGGGCATGTTTATGGAACATCATTTGAAGTGACTAGTGGTGGTAGTCTTCAGTCAAAGCGGACGTTAGAAGAGATGAATCCAGGTATGAATCAGCTAGAAATTATTTAGATAGCGAAAGTATGAAATGTGTATGCTTTGATATTATAATCCTGATACTTTTTTGTAGTTCTGATACTTTTCCTGAACAAAGTACAATATGGGGGTTGAGGAACAAAGGAAATATCTTAGTTACAACTTTCAGTCTATGCTTTATATGTGATTAAAAAAAACTGCAGACTTGACTTGTAGTAAGATGGGCTGCCAATATATTGGATGGATGGATGGACTGATACCTGTCAGTCTTTATGGCAGCATAGAAAATTTTTATCAACATATTTACAAGAAATAATTTCTTACATTGGTGGCATGAAACTCTGATAAGAATCTTTGCCTATTTCAATGGTTCTCAACCTTTTCTTCACCATGGTCCTCCTTTAAATACCATTTTGGTCACAGACCCTCAAGATTTAAATCATAACATTTCTTCAAGACTTCACAGACCCTGTGACAATATTGTGGGGGAGTGGGGAACGCAATGTTGTCATAGGGTCTGTGAAGGTTGAAGGTTGAGAACCACTGGTCTGTCTTATAGATTGGCAAGGCTGTTTGAGGGAATATTCATATTTGGTGAAAATGTGATGAAAAATGTTGAAAGGAAATTTTATGAAATGTAACTAAATAGAAGTGTAGATTCAAACTCAAAATTAGATTTACCAGATATATTTGATGGTCAGAGCAAAACATTACCGTGTTAAAACATGTCTGTTTTAATATCTAATTATTAATAAGCAGTGGAAATATCTGAATAATATCCAAACTGCTACATTATTTGTTAAGGTCTGATTTATAGCATTTATTTGAGAAAGTTTCCATTGCTTGACAGTACAAAGTAGCAAATCATAAATACTGTGATTTTATGGTTTATGTAAGAGATAAACATTCTTGCAAGGGTCCTACATGAGATATTATGGGCAAGCTGTAATGGACTAGTATCATTGAAATGTTAAATTTAATCATTTTTTTAATCATCTCAATTGACAAAAAAACAATCAGAAGCACAAGTAAAAAAAGCTACACTAACACTTCCTTTTGCCTGATAAACTAGTACAGGGGTAGTTTTCTGTTTTGTCTATTAGATGATTATAGTACCAGTTATAAATCATATATGATATGAAATATTTTTAAATCTTTAGTAAAAGTTCTTACAAACGTATTATATTTTTGGGGGTTTTTTTAAGAAACAAAAGAAGCAGGTACAGATAATCGTAATATAATAGACGATGGAAAATCTCAAAAACTGACTCATGATGATATAAAGGCTTTGAAGGATAAAGGCATTAAAGGACAGGTAATCTTGAATTCTCAATTGCATATTATTGTTTCATGTGACAAATGAATACTTTCTGTTTAGAAAGGTATATTGCTAGAACAATTACAGTTAGAATCCTTTTCTGTTGAAGAATGTGAACAAGTGTCATATAGTGACTGAAATTTTAGACTTAACTGAGGAAACACATTTGAGTCCCTACTCAATCAAAAAAAATCAAGTGAATGACTTTGGACCAGTTGATATATTTCAGCCCAATTGGGCATCAGAATAATACCACAATAAAACTAGGCTAGAATCCCATTTAAACTACCTTTTGTTCCAAAGAAAAAGCAGGATATAAATTTATTATTAGATGTGTTGTTGTTGTTGTGTTGTTATTATTATTAAATCTAATAAATAAGAAAGGGGCAGTTGCTTTTCTATACTAAATACAAGCCATTCTTCTAAAAGAATTTGAAGGATTGAATCTTGAACTATTTCATGTAAAATATGAACTTTACAATTCAACTATACTTCTTTCCTCTGGTTCTTGATTGGATGATATGCATCATGATTATAATGAATGGAATGCAACATCCATTTTACGTACATTTAAGTCACTGGTACTGCTTTTCACGTGTAGTTCTTTGAATTGTTTATAGCTAAATGTTGGCCTCACATTTTGTAGATGCATGACTACATTGAGAATAAATATATTTCCTAAGTAGGAGTACTCTGTGTATGCGTGCACGCACACCTTCAAGTCAATTTTAATTCCTGGCAACTGTCTGGACAAGTCCCTGCAATTTTCCTGGCACATTTTTTTCTCTCAGAAGTGATTTGCCATTACCTCCTTCTGAGAAGGTGAGAGAGTTTGACTGGCCTGAAATGAAACAACTGGCTTTGTGTGTTAGGCAGGAATAGAACCCACAGTCTCCTGTTTCTGTCATGGTACTTTAACCACTACAGCAAACTGACTCTCCTACTTTTTTAGTTTCTTTTTAAATTTTTACTTGGATGCTCCTTAGTCACTGTTTATATACGGGGGGCTTTGGTGTTTTGTTTTGGTTTAAATGCTTTATAAATAGCTATGAGAAGAGAATGATTAACCTATCTTTTTTTTTTGAAGGAAATAGTTCAACAATTAATAGAGAACAGTACCACGTTTAGAGACAAAACAGAATTTGCTCAAGATAAATACATCAAAAAAAAGAAAAGGAAGTAAGTTCAATTTTAGAAAACAGGATGTTCAGTGAATCACAAATCATAAATAGCTTTAACACTATTTGTGCTGCTTTGCTTGCAGATATGAGGCAGTTATTACAATCATAAAGCCATCTACTCGTATATTATCAACAATGTACTATGCAAGAGAACCAGGAAAGATCAAGTAAGGCTTAATATACTTCAGTTATATGGGTTATCTGTTGGACTACATCTAGCAGTAGATGAGTGGATAAATGTCCTCCCACCAATGGTTACAGATTGATACAAGTGATGCATAAAATATGAATTCTTTTCTTGACAGAATATAGTTTGTGATTATCTGTGGGCGAGTGCATTTAAAAAAATAGAAGATTCTGATAATGGCTTCCAACTGGACTAGAATTAGTCTTATCCTGCATGAATTTTCAGTAGATTTTATTCTCTCTCAGAGCTCTCTTTTTTGGTAGGCAAAAACAAAAACTGAGCTGCAGATTTCTGCAGATAACTTTTTCTCATCAGTACTACATAAACGATGGAGCTGAAGAAAAAATGAGTTAAAGCATTTTTTAGCTTCCATCTATAACACTACCCAGGCCTTTGGTGAGGGAGAATGTGACCCCCTTGCTTCATTCCATCTGGAATGAACACACCATCTTGTATTGTATTGTATTATACTGTAATTTCCCATTGCAAGCTGCCCAGAGTCATTGGAACTGGGCAAAATACATGTTTAATAAATATTATTGTATCTTTAAGCCAGAATTTATATTTGCTCAAAACATAAATTAGAACTAGAATTCCAGTATTTTGAATAAAATTTGTTGTATTCTTAAGTATTTTAACTCAGCAAAAGTAATTTTTTCCCCAAACTCTCCTAGCTATTTGCGGTATGATACCCTAGCACAGATGTTAACTTGGGGAAATGTTCATGCTGGCAACAAGATGGTAGTGATGGAAACCTGTGCAGGATTGGTGCTGGGAGCTGTAATGGAACGAATGGGAGGTGAGAACAACAAAATATAATGTATACAACTGGGAGTGTGAACATTTAATAGTAATATTTCTATGGGTAGCATGTGCTTTTGATTCTAAAACTATGATTTAAGCTGGATAGGGAGCTCTCTAAGAAAATAATTGATTACAAAATATAAGGGTGCCAGAAAAGTAGAGAAATAAGATGCTTTTGGAAATTGCATTTTGTCCTCCTGCTTTATTTATTTTTATCTAACTATTATATCAAGTTTTATGGAGAAGTAAGCAGATAAAGGGAAATCTGTGTTATTATGAATATAGTATTGTTAAAAGTGTTCACTGAATTTAGCTTGAAGAATTAATCAAGGTATGGCTGCTTGGATAAGTCAACTGGAATTTTTGGCTGGCTTGTCTTGACTGGTTTTGCCCCATTCCATTTTGTAAATACTTTTTGGAACTAAGCTGAGTTTCAGAACACATTTGCTAGACAACATAGGGAACTAGGGAAGGCAGATGCTCTAATACAAAAACACAGCACTGGCTGAATGGGCAAGTTTGTGAAAGTGGGCCAAGACAAGTTCAAACAATCTTCCACTGGTCCATAGTAATTTGAATTGAAATCACCTGTAGATGCTTGTGTAAAGCTCAACATTTTTGGATCACATGAATAGTCCATTGTTTGCACAGATTAATGTGTCAGGAGACCAGTTTTGAAGAACATGCTTTGTGATGATGTTAAGAATTGTAGACAACTTCATTTTCTTTCATGCAAGTCATTGCTGTATTTGAGAGAAAATGGTTTGTTTAGATTGTCACACTGTATTAGTGTAAACCTAGTTTATGCTGGCTGTATTTGACTTTGATCTTATACTTGCAGGTTATGGATCGATTGTTCAGATATATCCAGGAGAAGGACCTGTTAGATCAGCCACAAGTTGTTTTGGATTTCCTAAAACTTTTTTTGACACTCTCTCTGAGTTCCCACTCAGCAAAGTGGCCAGCATTCTGTCTGGAACTTTTTCTTTAACGTCACTGCCTTCAGAGTCTGAAGAGAAAACACCAGTGGCAGAAGATAAAAATGGTTCAGGGGGTGACAAGGAGCTTTCTATACCAGAAGTAGACGTGGAATGCAGTCCTAAGGTAGCTATGGAGAGCAGTCAACCTGAAGATCAAGAAATAGCGGAATCTGCATCGGATGTACTTGATGATAAAGCCAAGGGGACAGTAAGATCCTACCATTTTATGATACTATAAATGTAATTAAATAATTGAATCCATTGCTATTTAAATAAATATGCTTCTCAACCAAAGAGTCACATTGCAGCATCAGTCATTACATGAATGCTTACTCTGTTATGCTTGCCTGCATTATATATTAATTGCAAAATCATTTGATAGAAATCAGATTTAATAATAATTAGAAATATAAATAAGTGCATTGTAGTCTGCATTGTTAAATGTTAGTCATAGCACCAGAATAATTTTCTCAATTGTGAAATATCTTTGGAGTAATTGTGATTTATGCTCATGTTAAGTCAGCTATAAGTTAAAATATTTCAGGGTCTAAAGCTGATACATAGCAATGTAAATAAAATTAGAATTAGGATGTGAGATAATTGTCTGACTTTATTGCAATAATGTTTAACACAAGTGCTTTTTTTTTTTTAAAAAAAAAAGCAAAATATTTAATTATTTAAAGTATTTCAGATTGAAGTATTAGAATACATTTTGTCATTTTTAACAATTCTACTTTTATCTTTCAAATAGACTTTTAAATTTGAGGAAGGAATTAGAAAATTAAACCCAAACCAGCCGATAAATATGTATATTTTTGCAAAATATTACAAAGGTTTTTAGAACTTCTCTAGTTCTTAAAATCATTTAATCTTAATTTATACATATTTTAGACATATGACAAACAAAAGAAACAAGAGGAAAAGAAGAAAAAGCTGATAGCAGCTGCTGCTTTATTGAAAAACAAGGATGCTGATGGGTGAGAGTCCTGTCGTAGTATTGAACATGTCCAGAAATACCTTGTTTTGTAATTGCTTTCAAAGGAGAATTTGCCATTCTAAAAATATAACTGGATGTGTTAGTGTTCATAGTTTGTGAATAACAATTACTTGTCTATTTAGCTTGAAGCTTAAAGCCAAGGTTCAGCCCTTTCTGGATTTTCCTTTTTTCATTAGTTTGTTAGATTTCTGTGTTAGATCGAAAGATGCTGTAAATGGTCAAAATATTTTCAACACTGAAAGGATGAAAATAACCTATACAATTATCCCCATGACAGAGAGGATTCGTCAATATATCAGCTTTGATTAATTGTTCAGCCTGTCTTTAGGGTTAAAGTTAAAAGTCGTTATATAAGGAAAATAACCAGTGTATTACAAGATAATGGTTCAGATCTAAAATAAAGTTGAGGAAATTCATACAGAAAATTGTTCCTAATCTACATTTGAGGAAACCTCCCTAATATTGCCCTCTTTAATGTAGGCAGCAACATTTCCTCAAATTTTGACAAACCACCTGGTTTTATATCACCACTGTAACTTGCAGACTTTTCCTTCCGTGATTTTTTAAAGATTTAATCTGTATTCAAACTGTTTTTATATTTGTGGAGCAAAATAAGCTTTGCCAGACTTTTAGATAAATTTTCATAGCCAAAAAGTAACAGCTTTGATGTGTAGAATGGCAACTAACCTGTGTCTAACTTTCTATTACAGTTTAATTGTAGCCAGTCGATTTCATCCAACAAGTTTACTACTCCTGTTGTTAGAGTTGGTAGCTCCTTCAAGGCCTTTTGTTGTCTACTGCCAATTTAAAGAGGTGAACCCAATAAACTTTCTAAATTTAATATTTTTAAAGATTTTTCAGTAAGTTCATATAACCATATTTTCTTGTTTTAGCCACTCCTGGAATGTTATGCAAAACTGAGAGAAAAAGGTGGTGTCATTAATCTAAAGCTTTCTGAAACATGGTTACGAAACTATCAGGTAAGACTTAACAAACATGTACATACCATAGAAAATGCAAGTAAACCAGATAAATTATGTATCTTTGGTCAAAAGGATATTTGAAATTATGAAATAATGGGTGGGGGGAATAGAAAAAAGATCAGACTAAGCAAAGTAAATTTCATATTATAACTATTCTTTGATTATCCACTGATAAATCCTCCATCAATTGTAATATTTTATCTTGTTTTCTTTTTACTGTTAATGTATTTTTGTTTCCAATTCTAGTCAATGACTTAATAAAAATATTCAATTTGGTATTATTAATTTATAACTCTTCAATGTAGCATAATGGTAAGGATTTCTTTTTATGAAATTTCTGCAAGGCAAATCTAAGCAGCATCAAATGCCTGATTTTTACACTTGTCTAATATGTGTCTTCTTGAAATCTCTTATTGCTGTTTGATCCATGAGCCTCACAGATTGTGCTATTAGTACTGCAATTGTTACATAGCTTACTTGCCATTTCTTATTTTTTTGTTAAGATCTTGCCAGATCGAAGTCATCCCAAATTGATAATGAGTGGTGGCGGTGGGTACCTGCTGACAGGTATCACTGTTAAAAATGAAAGCATTAATACCAGTGACTGCTTAGACGAGCCATCTTCTAAAAAGCGTAAGCTTCAAGAACACCATTGATGCTTCAAGAAATTATCCTTGTCCTCTGTTACTAACTGTATTTAAAGGCCCAGCAGAATGCACTTTTTTTCCATTTGCAACTGAAGGTTCTTTTTTAAGTCAGTCATGCTCAATCAAATACTTGTATTGCCAATGTCATTCCAGACTCAGGTAGTCCCATAACTTGTGGATATGATTAAGAATCAGTCTTCCTGGAAACGTTGCAAAAATTGACTGAAAGTCCAGCTCGGTTCTGTTTCAGAATTTTGTTTTGAATTAAAAAAAAACATGTTCACACTAATCCCATTTCCATTTCTGTTAAAATCATTTTTTTTTATCCAAGTGAAATGATGTTTCAAAATGCCGTATTATTTTAATCAGTGAGAAAGGCTATTGCACATTTGAACCATTCTGAATTTCAAAAAAAGCAAACATCACACATTACTTTGGAAATATTAAAATAATGCTAGTCTGTTTTCACTTAACAATTTAAAAAAGAAAAGAAACTGGTTTCCATCTTTTTAACATGTGGTAACTATATTTTTATGTGGAGTTTTTAATCTGTAAATCTGCATTTCAATAAATTATATTATTTTGTGGTACATGAATTATTTTTTTCTTTTAAGCAAGAAAGGATTGTTAAAGTAAGAAGCCTTCTAGATGGCAACCAAACTGGTGTGTTTTCCAAAGTGGACATTGGCCCCCAAAATTCACCTGCCATTGTATTGGGCTCTGTATTGTCTTGTATTTGTGAATTGATCCACATTCATCCAAATTCAAACAAGATCTAGCTAGATATATATATCAGTAGGGACCATGAAATTCTTGATACATTCTTGGGAGTCACAAGATTTAGAACATTGATCATATCTTTCAGTTTTAATTTTGGATCTGTTGCTGCTTTTGCAGCTTGATTTATTCAGTTCTTAGTGTTTGTCTACTGGTTTTATAAGCTGTCTTGAATAGCTCAGGGATAGAAGGTCAAGGTATAAAGAGTCTAATAAAGAAAAAAGAGACAGACCCATTCTGAAGAGATATAAAAAGAGATCCTTGAAATAGATGGGTTTGATTGAAAGAACGATAGACCAGTGTGGTGATCCTTCTATATACATGCTCTAAATATTTTTTTTCCACTTTGAACCCAGATCATAGAGCAATCCTTTATTTTTAAGAAAATAATCAACGATCAGCTTTAAGACTTGGCTTTCTCCCCACAAGCATTTGGTCTGGTTGAGTGGGATTCCCTTTCAGCTGTTTTTATTATGGTGCTTGATTACCAGCCTATTCTCTATTTCAAATGTATACAGTATATTATGCATGTTTTAATATTACATGGATCTTTTTTTGGATTTTTGTTGTTGGACACTGCCTGGAATCACATTGTTTGAGCAGCCTTATGAATCTGGTAAATTAAATAAACAATCCCTTGTAGAGGAAGGCTTGGCAGTGTTTTGTTACTGTGGGGCAGAATGAGCAATACATACAGCTGGTCCTTGAAGGTCCGGCATCACAGCATCCCCAGGGTTGTGTGATTGCAATTCGGGATGCTTAACACCCGGCTCACAATTATCAGATTGCAGTGAGCTGCGGTCATGCGATCCTGAGTTCCGGGGTTCCCTGCCAGCTTCCCACAAGCAACATCAATGGGAAAAGCTGGCAGGAAGTTGGCAGTCGTGGTCACATGAAGTCCTTGTTTAATGACAATATTCTGGGACTGCTTGGAATTACCGTCACTAAGTGATGCAGTCGTGACTTCAAGCTTTATGGCTGTGTTGCTTAGCAACAGCAATTCTGGTCTCAGTCGCCAGGGGATTACTCACCCACACGCAAAAATTCCTATAAACCTTGTGAAAAAGTCTTTGAAAATAAACAAATAAAAATCTAGCCCCACTTGGCTGCATTATCGTTGCATCCACTGCAGAGCTTGGTTTGCTAAGTAGTTAAGTTAAAGCAGAGGCCGGGAGCTAAAAACACTTACTTTGCCATTAACTTGGTAATAACTAACTACGTCACTAGAACGTATCACAACAAGGCTGAAAAAGCAAAGAACGCTTTGTGTGCGATATGTTAACCTTCTGTTGGAGTTTTTGCTTTTTTTTTCATACCCACATCAAAAGTCTTGCTGGGTAGGCATGTCAATTATTTTTTCGAAGCAATTTAAATAATTGAAATTTGGTGTTGGAGAAGACACTTGAATATACCATGGACAAACGGGTCATGAAACAAATCGGCCCAGAATTGTCACTCGGGGCAAAATGACAAGGTATAAACGATCGTATTTTGGACCCATTATGTGAAGATCTAGCTCTCTCTGAAAAAGACTGGGAAAGGTGGAAGGAAAGAGAAGAGGATGACCAGGAGCAAAGTGGATGGACTCAGTTACGGTGACAATGATGCACCATGTGAAGACTTGAAAGACCAGGTTAGAGATAGATTGTCATAGAGGAAATTAAGAGGCAACATCGATGTGACAGCACATAAATAAAAGCTTTCATCTCATTGGTTAACAGGGTAAGTGCCTCAAGCATTATTTATTTCTATTTTAATTATATTTATATGCCGCCCTTCTCTGGAGACTCAGGGCGGCTTACAGTCTATGGAGCACCATGCTAAGTGCTCGGCAATAGCCTTCATTCCATTGTGCAAATGTTTTCAAAGCCAGACTATAATAGTATCCCATGTAAGATGTTAGCTATATTAAAAGCATTGCAGCAGAATAGGAACTTTTAAAACTTCGTGACATTCTAGCTTTAACCATAATGAAATATATAATGTAATCTAACTCCTGAAACTTGGGGACCAATCATTAAAATGTATGTTTATTTCCCAGCTTAGTTATGAAGATAATTCCGGCCCCTGAACAATTTTGTCTAATCAGTTTCGTTAAGCATGTAAGCCTTGAATAGCTAAGCTTCTGTGAGAGTCATGTGTAACATAGCCCATGAAACTTGAAACTATTATTACTTTTAACGATATTGGGGAGCTGCTCCCCCATGCACTTCGCTGACCTGGAACGAAGGCAGCCTATAAATGCAACACAGTGCATAATTCACATATACACTGCAGGTACAAAATCAACTTGGAGACACTTTTTTCCTCAAGAAAATACTCTGTGAATCCAGGTTATTGGCCTACTTTCTCAGAAAGATTTTAATCTTTCCCAGCTGAGTTATGGTAGGAAGAAAAATCTCCTGGAGTTGATTTCCCAATCCTATTCATTTGGCCTTGAAAAAGCAGAAGGAACATTTATGCTCATGATATGAAGCAATATTTCCAACATCCAGTAGGTGGCAATCAGAGAATTGAAAATAGAGAATATGCTAGTGATAAAAAATAACCTATGAAAATATTGACTACCTCAGATCAATAGCTAACATGCCTATCTATAATTGTGCTTCCCATGTTTTATATTCATTTAACTTTTTAATTCAATGTTTAATGTGTTCAATATTTTTGTGACTGGTTTGGTACTTTGAGGCCAGAATGCGTTTGGCTAAGCAGACCTTACTGCTGAAATCTTGGCCCCTGAAATCTTAAATTGCAATCAGTGCGGTAGAGGGTTTTTTTTTTTCCTAATAAAAATAATTGTTACTGCTGGTGCTTTTGAAGAATAAACAAAAGTCTGTTCGCTTTCATATAAAGGAATCATAGCATTTTCCAGGCCTGTTATCAAGATGAATAAAAACCATCTGCTTAAATGCGACTAGAATTAACAGGTATAAAATAAGAAGTTGGAAGTTTTGCAAAATTCTTCACCAGCATCAGAATATAATGAAAAGCAGAAATTTTGTTCTGTTGAATACCTCCCTACCATAATTCCTTCGGGTATTCTCATACTACCGGATGGTTAAGATTCCATTTTGTTTTAAAGCTGGGGTATCTACAATTTGTGCATTGCTGGAGTAGTGTGATGAGGACCATATTGCCAAAAGCGAGTGAGCCCAAAATAAAGTTGATGAGTGTACAATAAAAACTAAATACATATATTAAAATTAATTACTATAAATGCTGTGAACATTTATTTTAGTTTCTTTTAATCCCAGCATTATTATAAATAACTCAAGGCAGCAATTATGTAGCTAACCACTTAGGTACCAATGACTTTAAAAATACAGTTCCATAGAAACTTTGGGGTAGTTTAAGAAGCACATTCAATGCTTTTATGGGAGAGCTGCAGCCAGTATCTTTTTTTCATAAGCTGTGAGTGATCAGTTTATCTCATAATAATCTAAGAGTAGATGGTGCATCTATTTTGGTGCTGTCAGACTCCCAAAGTAGGTTTTATGATACTACAGAATATACTACTATTTTATAAGGAATGAAAAACTAATTTCAATATAGACTTATAAGCATGTTACTGTGTCTCCTCTGACAAATCTGACTTATGTAAATCATAAACAAGCTATGCAGGAGCACATGCAGTTAACTATGGTTAAGTAGACAATGTAAAGTTTATTATTTTTTACCGAGATAATATATTTCTTAAGAACGCACACACAATTATCCTCATACATTTCAAAATTCATAAGGCAAGAATTCATGCTGATCTGAACAAATCTTTTGGAACAGAAAGATGCTTTGTACTGGTGTAAATTATATATTTAAAGAATGGTAAACTATTTCTAATTAGGGAGAACAACATTTGAGGCAGTGACTTTACTAGTAAATACAGGATACTTTAAATAAAACTACTCTTCACCATACCACATTACGTCAAATAAAATTCATCCTCTCTGATTATTGTTGAATTTTTCAGCTATCTTCTGCAGTTCCAAATCCATAGCAGCCAGGTTTTCCAGTTCTTTCTCCTGTGATAATGGAAAAGGAAATCCATGTAAATTATGACCTTAAAAGCATAAATCACGTTTTTATTCTGAGAATTTGGTTGTTAGACATCCATGCAATTGTACTGCTTAGTGATCTTATTAGATTTAGATTTAATTAGATTTGATCATGGCTCACATACAAGTATGAGGTGGCGCAGTGGTTAGAATGCAGTACTGCAGGCTACTTCTGCTGACTGCCGGCTGCCTGCAATTTGGCAGTTGGGATCTCCCCAGGCTCAAGGTTGACTCAGCCTTCCATCCTTCTGAGGTGGACAAAATGAGGACCCAGATTGTTGGGGGCAATAGGCTGATTCTGTAAACCGCTTAGAGAGGGCTGTAAAAGCAGTGTGAAGCATTATATAAGTCTTAAGTGCTACTGCTCGTCCTATAATGTTTGGATTTTTAATTCTAATGTAGCTCTAGTTACTTTTCCTGGCTCTTCCAGTAGCATTTTCTATTAAGGCTTTCACAACAGTCAAGAAATTGATCAGAAAAAAGTACTCAAGGTTCTGTAAGAATTAAGCATTCTATTTTACTAGATTTAAATTATGTAGCATTTGCAAAATACTTTTAAAATGTGGTTTTGTTGCAACAAACTTTTGTACATGCATTATCTCCCAAATTTCACTCAAGAAAACTGAGAAAGGAAATGTAGGGAAGAGCTTCTAAATATTCATGCATTCTATTTTTGTGATTCATGTGATCCGTTTCCGTAAGGAGAACATGATATAATCAATCTTACTTTCCATCAAAGCATAGTGAAGATTCCTAAACTTGGAGATCAATCATGTGATGCTAACCTGTGCCATTATTATGTTTGTGTACTATAGTAACTCATATTTGTGAGTTTGACTTAGTATTTATAGGGAACTGCAGTTTCTCTAGGAATCAATTTGTAAGCGCCAGTTGTTTTTGTTTTTCCAAAATGACCAGAAATCATCTTCATGCTTTAATTCTTCTCTACATCCACATAGTTAATGTTAAGAATATTTGGCATTGATCACTTGTCAAGTTATGTGGTGGGATGGTTTTCCCAGAACATGAATGTATAGTATGGCAGTTATGTCACTCCATGCACACTTTGTGTATTTCAGTGAGACATGATATACCACGTTGTGTAATATTGAAAGTCAGGATGTGTCACTCCTGAAAACATAGGCAGCCTGATAGAAATCTGACTATTTCTAAATAGGAAACATGGGAGGAAATGGCAGCCCAGAATTAAACACGTGAGCAGAACAGAACAACAGATTTCAAATGAAATTTTGGTTACTCAATTTTAAACAGGTCACTATTGTGATGATGTAGTGTTGGGTGTCATGCAGCTAAGCACATATGTATGCATGTATGTATATGTATGGATGGATGTATATACACAGATATATCTTGTTTGAATAAACCCTTAGATTAGGTCAGGGGTAGGGAACCTTGGCTCTTTTATTACTTATGGACTTCAACTCCCAGAATTCCTGAGTGAGTCATAAAAGGTTCCCCATCCCTGGCCTACTGGTTTTTCAGTTGTGGGGGAAATCAATTTTTGACTGGAATGGGATTGTTTGATATACAAATGTAGGACATATAAAGAATATATAAAGAATATGTCCTACATTTGTATATTAAACAGTCCCATTCCAGTCAAAAATTGATTTCCCCCACAACTGAAAAACCAATAGGCCAGGGATGGGGAACCTTTTATGGCTCACTCAGGGATTCTGGGAGTTGAAGTCCATAAGTAATAAAAGAGCCAAGGTTCCCTACCCCTGGATTAGGTGACTGGTCTGGGTCAAAGTATTCCCTATTCAGCATTTTAGTTAGTCCTCATCCATGTTACAGTAAAAAACGTGGTGAATGCCTTAAAAGCAATACTTGAAGACTATGGGGAACATAAAATATTTGCATGTCTTAGCTGATACCAGTCCAGAAGCGCAACTATTTTAACTAGATCAATTTAAAGCAAGAAGAATGAGTCTAGTGGATTACAATCTTGAATGCCTTTCTTTTAAAAAAAATGACTTCCTGGAGCTTACCTTTTGTTGAGATATTTTGTAAGAAATGAAACCAGAACTAAGGTTTTGCTCTAGCTTGGTCTATAGCTAGAAAGATGGTTACAGATTATCCCCAGAAGAAAGTTATTTGCAAAAAAAATCAGTCACCTGTTCTTGCCTTAGCCAATGCTTTGCCATGCCATCACAAAGAAGTTGACTTAGACAGGGACTAAGAAGATTGTACAATCCTAGATATATTCATTTCAAATAAGTTAACATGGAGTCTTAACATCTTCTACACACTTAAATAAATCAGAACGTAAGTCCTTGATTGACAGCTTTCTAGATATTTTTAACACTCAAAAGATTTTTCTTCCCTCCTCTTAAGATCCAGTTTTGCTGACAATTTCAATAGGGCAATTATGAAGCAACTTCAGCAGGTTGCATCATTCCAGTGAAGTACAAGTGTAAATGATACTTAGAGACAGAGAAGGCTAAGTGAAAGACAGCTAAAGCCAGATTATTAACTGGAACACATCAATAGTCCTGTCTGTTACTTGAATTCTGTGTGAAGCCTGAAATAACAGGGCTTCATACTTTTTGATCACATACAAAGTCGTCAACATGACACTGAGAATATAAGCCTAACTTACGGTCATGTTGTGCCTAGCCACATACTGTATTATTTTGCTGAAATAAAAGGCTTTGTTAAAGAGAAGAATTATTCTAGTTTTCTTAGAAATCATAAAATAAATACCTCTTCTTAGAAATCTTAAAATAAATACCTCTTCTGGTGTCAGAGGCCTCTGATTAAATTTGTCCTTGGCACTTCTTATTACGTGTCCCCTTTCGATGTCTTCTTTTGAGCTGTACAGTTCTGGAAATTCTGCAGATTTCTTCCGGTAGCTAAGAAGATGGGCCAGCTCATCCATTCTATCATACTGCCTTTTTATCTCAGGTTTGTATAGCCTCTCAGGGTTGTTATTGTTGTCCTGTTTGGGGTTTAAGCTATCCAAGATCTGTTTCTTCTCCCACAAGTCATAATCATTATATTCAGGAAAGAATTCCCTCTTGTTCAAGTGGGACTTGAGTTCTTCTTCACTCTCCAACAGTGGATTGATGAGGTCAGCGTTCTTGTCCACAGATCTGCTTTTCCACCTGGGCTGTTGGGAATAAAATGATTTTAAAGCTCTTTTTACATTTTCTACAAGATAGTGGCTCCTTGGGTAGCCCTCCTCTAACAGAACAGTCCTTTTATTCTCAAAGTGTTTTCCTCTCTCGCTGTAGTGTGGAGTTTCTAGCTCTCCATCATCACTAGGATGGTGCTTTTCTTCTTGGCTGTTGAGTCGCTGCCCTCCATCTTCTCTCTCCTTGTATTGTGTTTTTGCCATCTCTAGCTGTAGACTTGGTTGGTCATGGTGCCGTTTCTCATTTATGCTATCATGGCTTTGTTTCATACCTTCATTTCCCTTCCTTGCTTTGCTGTAAGGGACCCTTACTTCGTAGTGATGTCTGAGCTCCCTTGATGGTCCGCCAAAAAGTCTTTTCTTCATGTACTGATACTGTTTCCTTTCATTTTCCTCACTCTGTTGCTTCATGTCTTCATCACTGTCCTCTTGGCTGGGGTAGTGTTGATCCCAGTATCCTTGGTTCCTGCTCTCTCTCTCCATTTCCTCAGACCTATGCCTTTCAATAGCATTTCTTGGCTCCACAAAGTAATGTCCTCTCTCATAATGATTGGGGTGATGATTCCTTTTAGCCCAGAATTCACTTTCTTCCTCACTGGGCTCTTCAGATGAGCCCCTTTTTTCACCAATATGATGATTGTTGTATTCAGAGGACTTACCCAATCTTGGTTTTCTTCGGTAATGTCCTGATCTGTGGTCTTGCTTCTCTGTTTCATCACCGTCCCGCTCTGAAGAATTTTCAAATTCTTCATGAAAACTATGACGATATTTTTCATTACTCTCCTCCTCTTCCTCCTCCTCCTCTTCCTTTTCTTCCTCCTCCTCCTCGCTGTCTTCATTTTCCCTTTCTTGACTCTTAATTATTTCTTCCACATACTTTTGGCCATGAGAATGCTTGTAATCTTCCTCATTCACTTTTCCAGATGTAAGAACAGCCTTTTTCTCTAGGGGCTCAGATTCTACTTCTCCACTGGCCTTTTTTTCTTTGCCTCCGTCTCCATTGGGGTGATTTCTTTTGTAATTATCTTCCTCTGCTCCTTTTTCATTCTCTTTCTTTTTTTCTTCTTTATGATCTCTATCCAAAGCATAAGAAGTCCTTTGGGAGGCAGTTTGTTGGTTGCTGCTTCCCCCATATTTTTTTGTTTCCAGATGCCACTTAGCATCTCCTTCTGTCTGTCTTTTAAACTCTTCTTCGCTCACATCTTGTTCTTCCCTCACAGCCCCTTCTGACTGCTTAGATAATTCTTCTGATTCTGATAAGGTTCTTGTGCCAAGTTCCATGCCTTGCTGTACATTTTTCTCTTTTTGTTTTTGTTGTTCACCTGCAACAAAACAAAATATGCTGAGGAATTCGTCATTATAACACCATTATATGTTCATGTTCATTGTGGGCTACCTGTCTTCTGCCACTGATTTTTCTTCCACTTTCCATTTTTCTTCCACTTCTCTTCAGGATCTCCCAAAGAGAATCAACAACCATGGAATTTTTTTTCTTTGTACATTATTACCTTGTGCATACCTCACAATGGTCAGTGATGCCTTCATCACTTGCTCACTATTCCCCCAACATTTCCTCACCTGGCAACAGTCATGCCATCAAACTGTAGCAAAGAAAACAAAGGGCTGTTCTATGGGCACTATGGGTAGAAATCAGCAATTTCTGAATACATATTTACAGTCTGAATGGATACAAATATTTAATCTGACCTGGGGGGGGGGGGGAAATCATGTCACAGAATGCACACGGAGGACTACTTACTCTTTTAAGAACATGCCCCCATTACAAGGATTCTTGCCGAAAAACGTTTATCTGTCAAGAAGAAGCGTAGGTACATTTGCTATTTTAGCTTGTCCTTGATCCTAGAACGTGGGAGTCCTTATTTTTGATGAATAAATAAGGTTATCATTATGATTGTATGTATGTATGCCTACTCATGTCCTATTTTAAAACTAAGTTGTTTAAAATGTTCCCAAGCCTGTGGTGCTGAATATGTCAAGGGCCTCATTTCTTGGCTATATGTCTAACTAACCAAATATCTCGACTTTTGTGTATATTTATTTTGGATGTTTTCATTGTTTTTTGTTGGTTTAAAATATTTTACTGCCTTCATTGTAATATATATATTTGAATTGTAAGCCATCCAGAGTCATTGAATGAGATGGCGGACTATAGGAATGAATGAATGAATGAATGAATGAATGAATCAATGAATGAATGAAATTTTGCACCAAAACTTTGCTCAGAAATCAGATACTTAATTACCACTTATATTGTTTTATGTATCCCATGCCATAACAGTTCTCAGCCCAAGCTTCTTGAGCAAGCACTAAGGGGTTGAGGCAAGTGGATCTCCAGCCCAAACAAATCCCATTTTTTAGATATTCTTCACCATGTTTTCCATTCAGACTTTTATGTGTGTGTGTGTGTGTGTTTGTGTGTGTGTGTGTGACTTGTGCCAGATCAGAATTCTATTGAACAGAGTGCATGTGGACTCATAATCAGTAACTACACTTGGAACCTAATAACTGTTGTCAGCTTTCTGAATATTAGTATTCACATTGCTATTTGCATTAACACTTGTACTCTTCAATGAGCCAGTTTTCAGCTACTGGGCTTGTCTGAACAGATCTCACAGAATGGGTATTTTACAGGTTCCATGGTCTTGAGGCCTACATTTGATAGGCCCTAGGCGGTGGGTCTTTTCTGCTGTGCACCCTTATTATGGAATCTTCTCCTTTAGAGAAATAAGATTGACCACATAATTCCTGAGTTTCCAAAAATCCCTCACGATCTGGTTATGCCAACGGACTTGAGGACTCCAGGGGACCCATGAAATTGCGAGGTTGGTTCCATTATCTTGGGAACAGGCAATAAAGGCTTCGGGGATTTTAAGTGGGGTCTGATGACTCTTGACCTCTGTTGCTTCCACCACTGGAGGGATCCCAAGCTTGCCAGTCTCTTCAGTTCACACTCTACACTAGCTGGAGATTCCACCACAATAGGGTTCTTCAGAAAAGAAGCAGTAAACTTGAGCTCCATAGTGTGCTTGCTGGAAAGCTTCACTTTCCCAGAAGTGCCTACAACTACCCTCTATACATAATGCCATATCTCTTAGAATTCACTTCAGGCAATCAGATAAATTTAATAAATACACAAATATGAAAGATGGTGGATTCTTAAGCTACTGTTGATTCCATTTACACTGGGTGGAAACTTGGAATATGTTTCCTCAGATATTGCTGAGCTTCCATTCTCAGCAATCTCTAGTAGTAATGGTAAAATCTGCTGGAAGTTGTAATTGAGCAATTTTGGAAGTCTCCCAGTCCACATGACATAAATATTACAATATTGTATAATTTTCAACTAATATAAATGCTGGTCATGGAAAGTATGTTAGGGGTTTTTTTTAAGATAGGCACTTACCTTTCTTCAGAAGCTCCTTACACTGTGGATTAATAAGCGGAGAGTTGCCTTTTGACAGACTGTTCAAAAGAACTTCTATAATACATCGGGTTATCTAGATCAAAAGCAACAAAGGAAGATGATTCATTTAGTTTTGAAATATTCTATTTCAACCATATATTCAAGCTGATTAAAATTATAAACATGGAAAACAAATTTCTAATTGGAAGATTCCAAGTGAGTAAGTAATCCTGAAGCAAAGGAAAACTACATTTCTAAGTTATTTAATAGTTGCTCAAAAAACAAAAAAGTACCCAGCTAAATAATAGCATCTTTATTTTCCCCATCAAGATATAAATAAGAGGAGGAAATCTAAAAATTTAGGCCGCTAGATTTCCAAAGCATGTGACACCAACAAAAATGGTGTTTTTTTTTAATATGCCTTACTTATTTCAAAAGGCCTCCAACCCCATATGAAAACTTCAGCCATATTTTTGTGGTATCTAATGCCCATAGAATCATGCTTGGGTCAGGGTACAGTAGTTTTGTAGCCAGCTGGCCATCAACATTTTCTGCACTCATTACATTATCTTCTTCCTGCACTGATCTCAATTTTAGTATCTACTAAGAAAGATATGGTGGTCCTGCTTTTTTTAAAGAAGACAGACAATATAAAAGCTCTAAAATTATATAAACATTAGTCAGATATCCTGCATTGTACTATGAAGTACTGCACAAATCCAGTTGTTTTTATTTCATATATGGCTAAGTTAATTCGGGGACACTTATGGAAAGGTTCTATGATAGGCTACCATGATTTGGACTTGCTATGAAATGCTATATAATGACACATAGTAGCTGGAATTCCCGTGACTTCATTTAGACTTAAAGAGTCTCAATATAAATATTGTGTGATCCTGTTTTTAATATTTTAAAAATCTCTTGACTCCTAGAAGAGATGTTTTGGTTGACAACAGAAATATGGGAAGAGAATGAACATTTCCCTGGTTTGAACATCCACATGGAAATGTTGAATTGGGCACAGTCCAGGAAAAAAAAATGCACGAGAGAAGAGAAGGCCACCAGGTTTCATTAAATTACCTTGTTCTCAAAAGACTCCTGACCTTGTCCCTTGCTACATTTTTCTGAATGGTCCTTATTCCAAACAAAGGCTTTGTCATCTATTAAAACATGGTAGTGCCTATGTACAAGACATTTTGTATGTCTCTTTAGAGCAGGGATGTCAAACTCACATCGTCACGGCGTCATCACATGACGTATCATGACTTTTTTTTCCCCTTCACTAAACTGGGAGTGAGCATGGCCAGCACACGGTGCATCCGGCCCATGGGCCGCGAGTTTGACAGCCCTGCTGTAGACCATGCAAAAATTTCTAATCATCTGTGAAAGGTGTCAGGTGCAAATAATTAGGACCGTGTGTTAAGTTCCAATTAAGCTGATTTATTGCTCATGCCTATTTAAAAGAATCTAGTCAACTATAATTCAAGAGAGGTTGAACTTAGACTGCTTGTGGGAATACAACAATTCTAGGCTGATCCCTCTCTTAACTCTTCCCCCAGGCCCCGCCAATCCTCCTCCTTCAAAAGTGACCTCATAAAATTCACTTTTTAGATGAATACGTTTTCTACTCACCATTTCTCCAGTATGATCATCATTTTCTACTGGAGCTGAATGAATACCTTATAAAGCAAAAAGATAAACATTAGAAGAGACTTTAAAATCACAACTTTAGAAAAAAGCAATTAAACCCGCTATGGAATTCGCTTTAGTTATACCAAATATTTTAAAGCATTTTATTTTAAACAGAATAATTTTCATGCCCTAGATTTAGGATTCCCATATCACCATTTGTACAACCAGACACTCTGCTCATTCTGATTTAAGACAGTACTCTTTATTTAAAAAGGTACAATGGGAGGTTAGACAAATGATACAAGCAGCATCCTCCTTATTTCCAGTAGTGCAGTAGAAACTGCATCCAATACATCTGGGAGCATGTCAGCCAAGTGTGACAGAGAACAGCCTGATGTGGTTATTTAGATTGCCTGTATTTACAATGTACTGTATATACAATGATGCATATGTGTACAATGAAAATACAACCATGCATCAACATTGCAGTTTGTTGTGATTATGACTTGCAGAGCTAAAGCAACAACTAGTTCTGAGTCCCCCACCTTTTGCATACCCACATGTGAGCAATGCCCACACACACACACACACACACACACACACACACACACTACACATTCACATGCACAAAGCTATTTGGTTTATTTTGTTTGGTTCCAGTGAGTGGATATTATTTCATTTTATAACTGTACCTTTGTTTAGATGCTTCTCCTTCCCAATATGAAAAACAAATATTAGTTTACCACCCTGATTTGCAATTCTTACTGAGGCTGGTTTATATAAAATATTGTGATTTTCCATTATTAATAAAGAACATTATTTTATATTATTCCACTAGCAAGATTGTATGAAACCATTTTTTAAAGGTTCCTTAGGTTCAAATAATAACAGCTATAATGGACCAAAAAACTTACGGGACCGCCTGCTGCCATCAACAGCCTCCCGCCGCCCAGTGCGCTCCCACAGGGTTGGCCTCCTCGGGGTTCCGCCGCCTGGTCGTTGCCAGTTGGCGGCCCCGAGGGTGCGGGCCTTCTCTGTGGGGGCTCCCTCCCTTTGGAACGATTTGCCCCCGGAGATACGGGCCATTACCGACATTCAGACCTTCCGGCGCGCAGTAAAGACCCTGTTTTTTTCAACAGGCCGGCCTGGCCCAGTAATGATTTTTGGGGTTTTTAAAACTTGGTATTTTAAATTTTAAATTTTTTATTAGTTTTATATTCTCAAATTGTATATTCGGCCTCTAATGTAATTGTTTTTAATGTGTTTTCATTGTATATATTGTTTTTGTTTTTAGTTGGCTGTACACCGCCCCGAGTCCCTTTTTTGGGAGAGGGGGCGGTATAGAAATTTAATAAATAAATAAATAAGAAAGAAGAACAAGAAAGTAAGTATGATCAGCTAAATATATCAATACTAGTTTGATATTCGTGTTTCGCTACAAAACTATGTGATTGCACTTAGTTTTTTGGGGGGGAATTCTGCCTCTGCCTACCAGCATCCATTGGTATTCATCTGGCTATTGTCCTATCAGTGTGTGAGAGAATTGAGGGCTGTTTGGAAACTGAAATAGTATTTCCTATGTAAGCAAGGAGACAGCAAGGCGCCTGGGCGTGGCTTAGCTCAACTGTTCTGTACTAAAGCTGCTTGGTGCTCTGAAACTGAAACTCCTCTCCTCTGCTTGTGTTTTGCATTTGGAACATATTTGTTTTCAGGTGGGGAGGGGGAGTAGACCTCCTTAGCATCAGAGCGTGTTAATAATAATACACAAAATCCTAATGCTCTGGTGGTCATTTCAGAAAATCCTTTCTTAGTGACCACCTAGAAGCCAAGAGGAGCCAATTCCAAGTTTGTAGGCTTTACGATTCTGGAGATTTTCTGATGATGCCTGAATGGTATTTCGCTTTTATATATATAGATAGATAACTTTTTAACTTTCACATTGTTTGTGAATTATGATAGTAGCAATGCAAAAGTCCCTGGCAAGTTGCCAGATGGCACTGGGAGTGCTTCTTTCCCCATCTTAGTGTGTGTCAAGCAAGTGCTGGTTCATGCTGCCTGCCTCTGTGTTTGAAATCGCCTCCTCCTCTGCCTTTTTAACCCCACACGAGTGCCTGCCTCCATCTGCAATGCAGACAGCAAAAAGCAGACGCAGACACAGCACCAATATAAGCAAATTGGCTTGCTCACACAGTTTAATCATGAATGAGCATCCAATGTGCAGCCATCCATCAGGCAGGACGCTAATTGGTAGTGCAAACCCCATGGGGGCAGAAGAGTAGTTCAGAAGAGTAGGTGCCGTAATTTCCCACCCTGCTCCCAAAATCAGTTTGTAGCTTTGCTTCTACAAAGGGCTAAGGCATACTTTTGGAGAAAGAGAGAGAGAAATGAGAATAGCATTGACGGCCCTGATGGATCATTCCAGCCTCTTCCAAATGCCAATGTCTATTAAATAAGGCACAGTGATAGAACATGATATTTGATATTTCATGAAAGAGGGAACGATACGGTGTGAGAGCAAATGAGAACAGGCTTTGAATAAAACATTGGAGAAAGCCTTTGGGCACTTGGCACGCATTCCATTTTTCCTAGCATGTATCCTCTGGTAAATTGCTTTTTACTTCAAGATATTTGTCACCTGTCACCAGAGCTGCCAGAGGTATATGAGATAGCCACAAACTGAGCTTAAAGGGTCTTGTTCATCTTCAATCATTTATATGAGGAAGCTGGTTTGATCCTGAAAGTTAAAGAACTCGTGATCTAGAGTAAAAAAAAAAAATACCCACATGCAGTCATCTACCTCCCATAATTCTATAGAACCCCATCATGTTTAACAAGTAATCAAACCACAACCTGCGTGAATCACTTCAGTTCTGTTTTGTGATATCTCCCTTTCCAATCCTCCTAGAGCAAGGATGTCAAACTGGTGATCCGCTGGTTGGTTGCGTCACGCCCAGCTCACGCCCAGTTCAGCTCCACAAAAGGGAAAAACATAACGAAACATCACGTGATGGCAACGTGACATGATGAGTTTGCACCCATGTCCTAGACTAGAGGATTGAAATTTTGCAGTTGTTTAAATAAACTTCAATGTTTTTAATTAATTCATTAAGATCACTATAAGCATTAAAGGCACACATTGTGTTGTTTTTTTTCCATTGTTATTATGGTTATCATTATCATCATCTAGCTTCAGATGTGATTTCTATTTTTTTTTTTTTACATGATTTCTGCTTGCTAAAGAGGACCTCTGGTTCCGATGTAGTTAGCCGGCAGCAGTGCGGACAGCTGAGGAGAGCAAGGACTCAGATGAGGGGCCAGGACCATTAGGGAGTAGACTGCTGCCTTCAGAGATTGTGGGGGCTGGCAGCAGTGATGAGGATGTTCCCGAGGAGCCTGTGTCAAGTGCGTGTGTGCGCAGGGCTGCTCGTACGAAAGAGCAGCTGCAACAGCATGGGCGACTCGGGAGTAAGGCTGCAAGGTAATGGCCCCTCCTTCAAGAAGATAAAAGCCAGCTGTGAATCGGACGTTCTTTGCAGGAAGCAAAGACGTTTTGAAACTCGAAACTCATAGAGATTGCAGTATCTTAGTTGGTATTTGAAGACTCTTGTGTTGTAACATATTTCTAAGTAACCTTATCTGTTATTTTTGGCAGCCTAGCACAATTTTGGCAAGGCTTGTGCTTATCAAAGTTAATTAGTTTGCAGCAGCCTTTTAACCGGGGAATTCGTAAGAATCATTAAAAGGTTTCTGTTCCTTTTGGTTCGTGTTTGTTTTATTGGAAAATGGTTTGGGTCACAACAGATTCCTATATTCTGGATCAACATACTATTACAGAACTACCTCAGTGTAATTTAAAAGATTACCAGCAATTGTCTAGAGGAAAATGTAGCAGCTAGTATTAGTTATTAGAAGGGTATAACACAACACATCAGCATTCTACTTAATATCATCAAAGATGGCAAAGACTTGCTCTTTGCTTCCCCAAAAGGCGTGGCTTGACCTAAACAGAGATTTTAGTTGAACCTTACAAGAAATGACTTCATTGTGAGCACATGAGAAGTGGCATGCTAGAAGAGCAGTGGAGTCTCCCTTGCTGAAGGCCTTCAATCAGAGGCTGACAGTCCCCTCTGCAGAACTGGATTATTTCTCAAGTGAAAGCTCTTTTATTATTTTTTTCAGGAGACCAGGGCAACAAGAAATTGAGCTGCCAGGTTATTTGTCAGTGAAGAAAACGAGAAAGGGATTTTTAACATTATTGAGATTGCCTCCTCCCATTTTTAATGTTTCTACAAACACAATAAGCTTATTGAGGTATTTTCCAGCTGAAAGTTAGCATTAAAAAACACTGTCATTATCTGGCCATCTGTGGATGCATTTTGGCATTGCAGCCCAGGGAAGAGATTGTTCTTAACTAGATTTCATATTTGTCCCCATACCTAAAAGGAGCTATAATGCAACAACACTATCATGGAAAGCCAAGTGCTCTGATAGAACTGACACTCAAGCCAGAATTCAGCCATATGTTCCAGGATTCCAGCCCTCATCATACATGAGGACTGGCCATGATGCTGAGGCTGTTGGAAAGGCCTGAGATTCACCACCTCCTAAACTAACTGCCATTCAAAATGCTTACAAAGGAAAGCATGGTAGGAATTAAATGAAATTGCTGTCAAGTTTGTTTAATTCCCTAACAGTAATTCAAGCACTGAATAAAAAATGCTACCATCTGTCAGCTGGCAAAAGAGCATAGAGGACTATCTATTTGGACTAGATCCCTGAAGCACCACATATTGAGGGGGGGGGCTCTCTCTCTCCCTCCCCCCTCTATCCTTATATAAACACTGTATTAAGGCTACAAAGGTGGTTGTGTTCTCCAATATTTATGTTGATGTTTTTCATGGTGGGATACCTCTTGGACCAAATGAATGGAGTTCTGGATTTTAAATCAAAATCTTTCTTTTAGGGTGTGGTTGCAAAGAAGGTTGGGTGCAGATCTGACATTCTTTTGACCCTGTATGATAGGATCACAGTACAACATACAACGAACTCTAGTGTCTGTGTTTAGTCCAGCTGGAATGCATCTGTTTGGATTTCCCCTCCTGTCTACATCTTTTGTGCCCCACTCACCTGCTCTGTACAGATTCTCTCTTGGAGAATCTGTGGACTAAATTTGAAAGGAAAGGTAGGATACAGAAAAAAAGGGAGAGAGGTAATGAATCCCATTTCTAATGCATGAGAAAAAAAAATCCACAACATTTGGGATGTAGTCCTCTCATTTCTTTCAATTGGAGGAAAATCTTGAGGGATTATGCCCTACAGTTACATACGTAGAATAACAAACATCGAGGTCCATGTGATGAGCAGGCACTATCCATTAAGCTGCTAGTTCCTGATAAAGATCAAAGTGATGTTTCAATAAATTGCTATATTGCAACATTAAATAACAGTGTGATATGTGAAGTGGTCAAATGCTGCTGTCTGAAGTGGTGACGTTGTTTGGGGAAGGAAATTGCATCACCAGCAGAAGGGGGTCCCTTTAAGCCATTAGCCATTCCGTTTATGCTAGTTCAAAATAACTCAGAAAGCATCAGTGCACTGGCTGTTCTTTCTTCAGCTGATATCAAACGTTTAAGTAGCACATAAGAGAATCACTCAGTGTGAAGTTTTATCCTGACATTTTCTCCAGCTAATTAAAATATATGAACTGTAATGGCCATTGTGTAGCTAGGATCTGAGTGTTTAATGCAGACTGAGAAGAGGCTCTGACTCAGCGCCAGTGTCACTTGCTTTCAGAAGGTCCCTGGTTAAATTCATAGCACCTCCAAATTAAGGAAAGGTCTTGTCTCAAAGCTGTGAGGCTACATGAGCTTTAAAAGACAATGCATTTACCAAGGAGGAACTATAATGAAGATGGAGGCCACAACCCTTTGTCATAAGCCCTGCAACCTGAGGATAAAAAGGAATTGAGATCCAAATCAGACATCCATTATAGACTAGTGTAGATGTTTCATCCAATATAAGACAGTTTCTCAAAATTGTTGCAAAAACCATATTTTTAATACCAGATGTGGAAAATTCTGTTTACTCCCTACTGTCAGATCCTTCCATTTTAAATCTCACACTAAAAATAATGGAAATTTCATATCGAGAATATAACTCTATGAAATACAATTTTAAAGTAATTGCAACAAAACAAGTCCTGTCTTGGGTTAAGGGAACATTAAGAAATTACTTAATACTGGTATAATTGTTATGACTGATAGGATTACAATCTATATTAAGCAACATACACAACATACTTGCTTCTCTTGTCTGTGTTGTTGTCTGCTGGAAAGCTACCCTATTATATGTAAATATTGATGTCCACCTTGACATAAAGTGAGTGTAGTTTTATCAGATATGATAACTGTACATGTATAATACATGAAGATACAATGCAGTTGCTCAGGATTAGAGAAAATGATTTTATAACCCTCAGTGATGGTGATAAATTACTATTACTGCTGGTAGGAACAATATAACCTCAGATTACAAAAGATACGTCTCCCAGCCAAGAGTTTTATCCCTTTATTTCCTAAAGCTATGAAAGTATACACATTTTGTGCCTTTGTCTACCAAATATGCTATACTTGCTTATTTTTCATTAGATGAAACATTAATTTTTTTAATTTCAATATACAACAGTGAGTTCAGGTGGCTCAGCCACCATCTTGTTACTTAACTTTGTACAAGTCTATATATCCCATTAAGGTTAATTAAGGTTAAGTGCAGCTAGCTGAAAACAGCACAAAATAAACAGCCCTAATTTGCTAATGCAGAGCCAGCCCTCTCATAGTAGGAGGGATTCAAGAACATGGTGCATTTGAGCTTACATATGAGGATCTCCCTCCCTCTCTCTCTCTCTCTTTGTCTCTTTCTCTTTCTCTATATACCTATACCTATGTCTATATATCTCTATCTATCTACCTCTCTAACTCTGTATCTATATCTCTATATCTCTACCTATCTCTATCTATCTCTATGTATCTATATCTATCTCTATCATCTATTTATCTATTTATATCTATCTATGTCTATCTGTCTATCTATCTATCTATCTATCTATCTATCTATCTATCTATCTATCTATCTACCAACTTGCTAGATATCTATCTACCACTCATGCAAAAATCTCACCATATGGTTCTAGGAAGGCCATTATCTCTAAACCTAATCTAATTCATTGGGTTATGTCTCACCATGATCAAAGCTACAAAATAGATTGCCTGGGGATAAATGTTATAGTAAAACAGATTAATAAATAATCAGGCTTCCTGCTAGTTGTCTGTTCTTGCTTCTATTATATTTAACCTACAGCAGAGAATTATTGATACATCATTCCGGAGGCAATCCAGGTTGGATGACTCCCTGGAGTCAGTACATCTTCCAGGACCCTCTTCTAAGGTATATGAATGATTCTGCTTCATTAGCCATTCAACAGCAGGCATGCCAATCACTCAGCCTATGAAAGCAACTAAGTTGGTCCAGAAGCCACTGACCAGTACAGATACTGTTAAAGCCTATAAGATCTGGATGCTGGTGAAATGCTTTAGGTTAATGAAGTCAAATGAATTTTAACCAGTGTGTGAGGATTGTAGTGCTGGTAAAGAACCTGAAATATTGTGACTCAGTAGTACACAAATAAATGAGCATCCTTGCTTCCTTGCCTTGGCTCCCACATTGCCGGAAATAGAGCTATGCTTTGAAGCATCTAAAAAAACGGAAGAGGCATCAGCAATATGACATCCTTGTGTTTTCAACATTAGAAAGAAGGATGCGAGACTTTTTAGCCTTGGTATGATCGGGAATCTTCAGATGAGAGAGGACCAGGGAGAGAAGTTTGAGTGGGCAGTCAGATGAAGGCTTTGGAATTGACAGGACCTTCTCTCCATTCTGCTCATTAACCCAACTAGTCCAGCAGCCGCCAACTTTTTGGGCACTGCAGACTGGTTCTGTGAAGAGCAGCTTTTCCATAGACCAAGCAGGGGCATGGTTTTGCGGTTCCATATTTGCAGGGATGGGGATTCACTTGCTTGTGTGGACCGGTTCCTGGCAGGCCAGGGACCAGTGCTGGTACATGGATTTGGAGTTGGGGGACCCCTGAACTATCAATAGCAACATGATACCGATGGCATCAGTGACAGTGCCTTGCTCTGCTGACATTATCAAACATCAGAAGCAATGATGATATATGATATTTCTCTACATTTGTCACTTAAATTGGATTTAATATGAGAATAATATGTGTGCCTTAAGGATTGCTGAGAAAACTTTGAATGCTGTTAGATTCTGTATGTATGATGCACATATCCATACTGAACAATTTTTACTTATGTACGTGTGTGGCTAATGCTTCTTCTTCATTCCAGAAAAGTAAAAGAAGCTTTGTAGGAGTGATTGAATGCAGAATATTATATTGGCTGATAAATGTTCATGAGAAAATTGAATGAGAATTAAATGTTTTGGGGAACTCCCACAAGATAACGAAATTATAGAATTAGCAATTCAAATTGTTCTGTTTGGTCATGCCTTAACTTAAATAAAGAGCCAAGGTATAATTTTTACATGCAGTTCTAAATCATTCTTGAAGATTCCAATAGTAAATGACCAATTGGCTATTTATCTTTGATTCTATATTTCTTTGTGGAGGGATGGAATTATTACATTTTTACACTGTTACATCACTTGATTTCAAGCTACTCTAAAATATATGTGCCAAGTTATATTCTGGGACAAGTCCTAGGTGAGTATAGAATGATAAATCAACTGTTCTCTTATACAAAAATGCTAACTTGTACACCTCATTAAATTCATTGGTGCTGATTCCCTGTTAAGTACATTGAGGACTGCAGCCTATAGGGGAATGGAGATTTGCATTTCATTATTGGTACAAGTAGAGTTCATTGGAGATTCAATCATAATAGAGTAGACTGAATAAAATGGAAGGGACTTAAACTGATCATTTCTAATCTGATTCCAATTCATATTATGGGTTTATTTTTGCTAGATCCGGGATAAATTTCTGATATGTGAACACGAGATTTTACACAACATACATAATTTGGTCAACATCTGCATACATTTTTGTTTAATTATTTTTCTGCATGGGCAGCATTTCAGATATACACAGATGTGAAGTTTAAGAATCGTATTTTTCCATTCTTGCTAAAGCTTTAAATTCACACACTTGAAAGAGAAAGCAAGAAGATGCTAAAAAGAGAGAGAGAGAGGTCTAAATGCTACAGGTTTTAAAGGAAAGAGCAACAGCACTTAAACAGTGACAATTATGCCAAAGAGTATTTTTGTAAAAAAAAAAATAGTTGCTTTTATTTGATGAGGACTAAGCAGCATTTTCTTAATCACTTGCTTGTTCAAGCTGATGGAGCAAAATCAAAGGTTATTTAAATGGTCCCTTTTTATATCTTTTGTCAACTGATACTATTGACAGAGATACTATTAAACATTCTTGACAAATTACTGGATATTACTTTTCTTCAGTGATTTTAGCATTTAGATTTTTTTTTAATGCTTAACTTCCAAAAAGCATGATTTGAACATTTGCACAATATATTTAATCGCTGAAGAATTAAACCATATATTTATATGCTAGTTTTTCTATCAGAGGAAAACAAATATGTACCTGCACTCAATACCTACACAAGAGTTTTCTTCTTTCCTCTTTTCTCATATACAAGAAACAAATACAGATACAAATATGTCCATTCACACACTTATACACCTGCACACTACATTAATTTTCCCCAGCCTTAGTATCTTTTCTTTTCCTCTGTCCCCAAAACACTTAGCCCAGCTTATAGATGGATGGTTCTGACCGGGAAATCTATTGCACTTCTGAAAGGCAGAAGCTGCCTATTGACTGGACTCATTTCCAACATACTTGTCAGATTTTGGCTCTGCTAATTTGCACAGCAGTGAATCTTGCTGGAGCTTCCTTCAGCAAAGATGTGAACACACTCTAGCTATCATAAATCGTTAAGTAGACCGCGTATGCATCCATGTTCTTGCTTCGGTACGCGTATGATAAGAGCACGTAGTGGTGGTAATTAATTAACTTCTAGCACAAACATTTTAAATGAGATAAGAGCCACAGGCAGACTGATATATCAGCTGTTCATTGCCAGGGGTCTACTCCCTCCTCCTGTGCCAATTCTCAACCAGTACAAAAGCTCTTAGCAGGTGAGGGTTGTGGAATTCCCACCGTGGTCCTCAATTCCCATCGTCGCTGTCCAAGGTGCTGATCCTGCTTCGCTGGTCCCGACTTACCTGCCAGAGCTGCGAATCCGAGCAGGCTGAGCAGCGCCACGCAAGGCACCATGGCCGGCGGAGCAAGCAAGTTGGCACGCAAAGGCTTGAAGCTGCTTCGTATCCACTCCCTTCTACCAGCAGATCCAGGCTATTTAAGGGAGGGAGGGGGGAGGATACGCGCCAGAGTCAAACGGAGGAAGGAGGGAAGAGTTTTGCGTCAGAGGTGGACCCCAAAGGAACGGGGCGGAGAATTCCTGAGATTGCCTCAAAGACCCTCCCTTAGATTCCGCTGAGGAAGGACTCCCACCACATCTCCATCTTTCTGTTTGCCGCAGAAAGCCCCCCCCCCCTCAAATTCCCATTCCAGTGGGATGGTCCTTATTTCTCAGAGAAGGTAAAGCCCCCCAAATTCCTTTGGAATTAACAAGCACGGTTACCAAAAAGGCCACCTGCACTCCCACCACCACCACAAGTGTCCGGTTTCTCTCCTTCATTCAAGCCTCCCACGCTGTTTGTCCTGATATTTTCCTTTTGAACTCCACCCAAGCAGAGCCATTGTGAAGCTCTTTCGGTAAATTCCTGGTAACCCTTCTTTTCTACTGCGACTAGGATTCCTAAACCATGGAGTGCCTCCCCCCGCCAAAAAAAAAAAAAAAAAGAAGAAGCCTTCTTTTCTACACGGATAGAGAACGAGACGCCCACAGGAATCTGCTTATAGAATAGGAAGGTACAAGGCAAAGTGCACAGCCCCGAAAGACAACCGTCTATGTGCTGCGAAGCCTTGAATGCTTAGGAAACTCTGGCTCTTCGATCCGAGCTCATTAATGAAAAGCCCTCTTCCCCTTTCATTCACCGGCCCGCTCCCCCGTCCTCCCGCCCACACACCTTCTCTCTCTCTCTCTCTCCCTCCCCCTCCCTCTCTCTCCTCCCCCTTCCTCCCTCTCTCTCTCCTCCCCCTCCCTTCCTCCTCCTCCCTCCCTCTCTCTCCTCTCCCCTCCCTCTCTCTCCTCCCCTTCCCTCCCTCCCACCCTCTCCTCCCTCTCCCTCCCTCTCTTCCCCTTCCCTCCCTCTTTCTCTCTCCTCCCCCTCCCTCTTTCTCCTACCCCTCCATGCCTCCCTCTCTCCTCCCCCCTCCCTCCCTCTCTCTCTCTCCTCCCCCTCCCTCCCTCTCCTTCCCTTCCCTCCCTCTCTCTCCTCCCCCTCCCTCCCTCTCTCTCCTCCCCACTCCTTCCCTCCCTCTCTCCTCCCCTCTCCCTCCTTCCCTCTCTCTCCTCCCCCTCCCTCCCTCTCTCTCCTTCCCTTCCCTCCCTCTCTCCTCCCCCTCCCTCCCTCTCTCTCCTCCCCCTCCTTCCCTCCCTCTCTCCTCCCCCTCCCTGCCTCCCTCCTCCCCCCTCCTTCCCTCCCTCTCTCCTCCCCTCTCTATCTCTCTCTATCTCTATCTCTCCTCCCTCCCTCCCCTTCATTCTCATTCTCAGCAGAGATATTCAGTCCGTGCGCTTTTGCCTCATTTCATCCCATTCATTCATGGGATGAGAGAATGATCGCGCCTTGAAAGGGTTCCGCCAACAGAAATTTACGTCCTGTTTAGTCAGGTATTTGTTATGGTGTGGGGGAAATGGAAGGAATCCGGTGAGAAAAGGTTCTGCTGTCTGCTGACGTCCAAAACGCTCTGTGTACGGTTGGAGGTTCTCCCTTCCCTCTCGCTCTCTCCAAGAGCGGGAGAAAGAATCGGTCTTTCTCCACAGCGACCATCCATACAGTATTAATTTCGGCACATTCTTGAATGGAGACGTTTGTGCGTAAAGTTGTTGTCTTCCTGGTCTTGTCTCTCATTTTTTTTTTTTGCTTTTTTTTTTCTGCTATCTATTTTCCCCCTCTAAGCTTTCCCCTGACATAGACCGCGTAGGACGATCTGTGTCAGCTCATCTATAGATCAGCTCCGCTCAGTAAGTCTTGGCTGGTTTGTTCCACCAAGAGTTGTTGAATAAGCCATAATTAGCTGGGTTCACAGAATCCCCGGAGCCAAACCCAAGTCAACCATATTAACATAATGCATGCCCCCTTATTAAGAGAGCAGTTTCCTTCTCTTAACGGATCATATTTAATATGGGTTGAAAAGAACTAGGCTGTGGGCTCTATCAAAGCTAAGGGTTGAGTTATAGGAGCTGACTTCAAGCAGTCATAATTAAGACTTCTAAAGTGATAACCATAAAGTGATTACTTCATTGCGATGAAGTGATTGATGTGCTGGAGTGGGACAGGAGACCCAGGTTTTAACCCACTCACAGAAACATACCAAATGACTTTGTGTCAGTCTCTCTCTCTCTCTCTCTCTCTCTCTCAAACTCTCTCTCTCTCTCTCTCTTCATCCAACCAATGTCACTGGATTTTTGTTTTGAAGTAAATGGGAAAAGAGAATGACACAAATTCCTTCTTGAGCCCCCGAAAGAACAGTGGAATTTAACAAATAAACAAAACTACTTTTTCTGCATAGACAGATCAATTCTATAATCATCTTAAGCTATTGGTTAAGGATAAGACATGGCTACAATAGAAGAAGGACCATTGCTTCCAGAACACTTTTAATATGGAAAGGTAAAAAAAACACATGAAAGCAGATGAGGAGACACAAACCCTGGAAACACTGACAGCAACAAGCCCAGATTGCTGTGCCAGCAATCTCTCATGCAGCTCAGATAGCCACACAGCCTTTGACCTCACAGTGATGCAGGCATTCTACCAATCCACAGCCTGTACTGCTATCCATACAACTTGCGCAGTGCCCGTATGCAAGTACTTCAGAGGCTCAGGGACTTTGCTGAGAAATAACTTTGCTACTGCAGTGCCTAACTTTGCAACCACCTCAGGACTCATGATCATAATTCAGAAGCACAACCCACAAAAGGGGCAAAAAGAGAAGACCCACAATGAACCACCTGTTTACAGAATGTCAATACGGGTAGCCCTTGGTCAACCACGGCAATTGGATCCAGGATTTTTGTCATTAGGATTCATCAGTGGTGGGATTCAAAATTTTTCACTACCAGTTCTGTGGGCATGGCTTGGTGGGCGTGGCAGGGGAAGGATACTGTAAAATCTCCATTTCCACCCCACTCCAGGAGAAGGATACTGCAAAATCCCCATTCCCTCCCCACTCCACTAACCTGCTTTCCAGCTTCATTCTCCTGTGCAGGGCAACCAAAGAAGACCCAGCCAATCAGCTGGGACTCGGGAGGCGGAGAATAGATGTGGGCGGGGCCAGTCAAAGGGGGTATTTACCGGTTCTCCAAACTATTCAAAATTTCCACTACCAGTTCTCCAAAACTGGTCAGAACCTGCTGAATACCACCTCTGGGATACATGGTCATAAAGCGTGATGACACACAAGTGATGGCAATTCCAGTTTCCCATCATTAAGCAAATCCTGCACTGTGGTTAAACACAACATTATGTGGTCGCCATCTGTCAGTTTCCTTATTGGATAATAGGAGGACTGAAAACAGTAAGAGAAATTGAATATTTTCATTTTTGCTTCTGGATTTAGCAATTGATAAATTGCTCAGTGAAACAGGTTTATGGTTCTTCCTTCATTAGCATAAGTGAAGTAGTTGTGAGAATATCTCTGTTGTGTACTAATTATTTTTATGCGCTGTCCTTTAGTACGTGAATTTACCTGCACAGATGAAACACAGCTAAGTAATATGTAACTATCATTAAAATATTCATTTTTCTCAACAGGGAAATAGTTGGAGTTAATTGAAATCCTTCAAGTTAATTAGATTCCAATGGGATTAATGATTCATCCCAATCTTTTCGCAGACCTTTCTTCAAGTCAGTATTACTTATGTTATGTCAGTTACCAAGCACTCAAATTTTGATCAAGTGAGTGTGGGATGCTGCCATGGTTGTAAGTGCAAGGACCGGTCATAAGTCACTTTTCCCCCTGCCATTGTAACTTTAAATGTATATCTCATCTGCCATCATCAGGCTTGTGTATTGTGTTCGTCTGTGAGTCAGGCTTTCATAGCCGTTTCTGTTTTAAATTTGGTGCTAGCCTACTGCTGTGTTAGAATGGTTTTTTCTTCATCCTGATTGGTTGGGAGTCTTGGTCTGTGTTTATTGGTCTTGGAGTTTGCTGTGTTCTACTTGATTGGTGTTTCTAATATCTTCTGTCTGTTTTGTAGTGTTTTTTGTCTTGATTGGCAGGCAACAATGTATTGGAGGCTTTCAGTGCGGCTTGGCTTTGGGTAAATGGATGGCTATCATTTATTAGGAAGCTAGGTTTCATCTGGGTGCCTGGTTGGGTTGTGTTTGCGCTGGAGGTATCAGGGGGGTTCTGTTTGTGTCCAGGTGTTTGCTTGGCTTGTGATGTAGAGATTTTTTTGTTTGTGAGTGCAGGCTTCCAGATAATTGACAGTCTGGTGGAGTCATCTCTTCTATTCATGCTTTCAGGTCTTTTTTCAATCTCTATGGCTTCTCTGATAATTCTATAGCTGGGGTTTTCTATAGTGGCTAGGGTTTTGGTGCCATTGAAGTCGATGCTATGACCTGTGGCTTTCATGTGTTGGACTAGTGAGGAAGCGTGTTCCAGCTTTTTTACTGCATTTTCGTGTTCATCCAGGCAGGTACTTATTCTTCTATTGGTCTGTCCGATGTATGTGGCAGGGCATGATGTGCAGGAGACTTCATATACACCTTGGTTTTCCAGGTCATTTTATCTTTGGGGTTTCTTAGGATGGCTGCTATTTTTCTGTCTGTTTTGAAGGCAGTCTTGATGTGATGCTTGTGTAGTATCTTACCGATTTTATCTGTAGTACCTCTTATGTAGGGCAGGACAGCTGTTCCATAGGTCTGTTCATCTTCTAGGTCTCCATTATGTCTCAGTGTGTTTTTCTGGATCAGGCCTGTGATTTTGTTTTTGTGGAAGCCATTGGCTGTCAGTACTTTAGTCAGGGTGCATAGTTCAGTCTTTATGTGTGTCTTGTCTGCCAGGCATTTGGTTCTGGCAATTAGTGTTTTGGCCACGGAGTTTATCTGTGCTGGGTAGTGGTGGGATTGGGTGTTGAAGTAGTGGTTGATGTGTGTTTTCTGCTGGTATATGGTGTGTCCTAGTGTGCCATCTGTTTTTTTGTAGATTAGTACATCTAGGAATGGTAGTTGTTTGTTTGTTTCTGTTTCCATGGTGAATTTGATTTTGGGGTGTGTGCTGTTTAGGCGTGATAGGAAATTGTTTAGGTTTCTTTTCCATGGGGCCAAATAACAAATGTGTCATCGATGTATCTTAACCATAGTTTGGGTTTGTGGGTGGCATTGGCTAGGGATCTGGATTCGAATTCTTCCATGAACAGATTTGCAATAATGGGTGACAGTGGTGATCCCATAGGGGCTCCTTCAATTTGCTTGTATCTTTGTCCTTTGTATATGAAATATGTTTTGGTTAAGCAGTGTTCTACTAATTCCATGAGGTATTTGGGTGTTTGGTATTTATTTTTGATGATTTCTAGGGTTTCTTTTATCGGGACTTGAGTGAATAGTGAAACCACGTTGAAACTTACAAGCAGATCTTTTTGTTCCACGTGTAGATCTTTGATCATTTCCAAGAGGTGGTATGAGTTTTGTACAGGTGAAGCTGGGGCTATAGCTGCTTTGCTAGGTATTTGGCTAGGTTTTGTAGTGGTGCTCCTCTGGAGCTAACTATGGGTCTGAGAGGTATGCCTTTTTTGTGTATTTTGGGGAGGCCGTATAGTTTGGGGCATCTGGAAGATTTTTCTATGTTGATCTTCTGTTGGATCTCTTTGCTCATGTTGCTGGTTATTATTTTCTCCTTGGTTATTTTTTCCAGATATGTGGTTGGGTCTGTGTTTATGGGTTTGTACGTGAAGTCTTGAAGTAGGTCTGTCAATTTTGTTTCGTAGTCTTTTCTATCCATTACTACTGTGGCATTACCTTTATCTGCTGGAAGTATGATTATGCTGCTGTTGTTCCTTAGGGCTTGCAGGGCTTTTAGTTCCTCTTTGTGTAAATTGCTTTTGGGTGGTTTGCTTGTGCATAGGATGTTAGTGACTTGGTATCTTATTCTATCAGCTTCATCTATATTTAGTTTAGTTAGGCTGGATTCTACTCCGCATATGATGGATTCTGTGGGGTTTTTTTTGGGGTGCTATAGCATAATTGAATCCTTTGGTTAGGACATCTGTTTCTGTTTTGGTGAGTTCTCTATTGGAAACGTTGTATACTAATTGTTTCAGGTGTTGTTGTGAGTTATTGGGGGCTTTCTTGTCATGTTCTAATTTCTTTAGTTTCTTCAGGAGTTTGTCATTTTTGTAAGTGGTTTCGGTTTCAGCTCTCCAAGTTGTAAGTTGTTTTATCTTGTCCCAAAGTAGAGGGTGAATTTTGTTGCTCAATTCCAGGTGCAGGGTTAGGAGGTCTTTGTTTAACTGGTTGAGTTGGAATCTCTTTCTGTGGAGCTCGTTCCTGATTAGAACATGACAAGAAAGCCATCAAAATAGAGAAACACCCCCATAACATGAATAAACGGAACGATACCTCCCACCTACCAGACATCTGGAAACTAGCCCTTAGCAACAAACAAGTCCCAGCCACAAAAACCAACACTGGATCCAAAACAACACATGACGCTACCACCAATCTCCCTCACCAGACTCAAACCCAAACCCACCCCATAGATGAAAGGCAACAACTGTCCAGAAACCAGACCATGGCTGCATCACCAGCTGCCACACACCCCAACCCCCAAACCAAGCAAACTGACACACGCCATGAACACAAAGCCAGACCTCAAACTCAGAGCCAAACCAAAGCCCGGAAGTCACATCACAGCCACCCACTCAGGATATCACATCATGGAACTCAGGAGGTTACACCATGAAACTTCAGGATGTTACAACACAGCCAACAACGCAGGAGATTACAGCACAAGACCCTGGATGTCACAACAATAGAACTCAGAAGGTCATCACACAGCCCATTACCCAGGTTGTTACAACACAGGAGGCTGATAGACATACAGCCAATACCTCAGCCACACATGTTCTTACGAAAAAGCCAGCCAATCTTCAAACATCAACTCCATCAACCAATCAAGAAATGACAACACAGCCAACCTCCCCACCAGTATTTATAGACGGCAGCTCCGATCACGCTTTGCTCGCACAAGCACGAAGCCTAAAGCACCAGCCTGAAGATGGCGAATGGGACCTTGTCGAAACGTCGCCAAGATACTCTAAATCTTACACGCAAAAAGACCCGAACACACCAAGACCTGCATACCTGTACCCATGAAAATCTATGAAAACATACATACACACACACACACACACACACACATATATGTTTTTATTTTTAATATAATATCTCCATCTTCAGTTGAACAGTGTGTTGTCTGGATACAAATATCTTTGTTAACTAATGATCAAAATTACAACATCCTTCATTAAATTAATATTGATTCTGCAATCTTTAACATAATATTCCACATATTAATTCTACAATATTAAGACAATAATATTCAACATATTAGTCATAATATTTACTTATCTCTTTTAACATGTCTTCTTTATTTTGGTTCCCTATTTCTAACTTCCATTTTTACTGCCATTGTAACTTTGAATGGCTGCTAAACAAATTAGTTGTAAATTGAGGACTACCTATTATGACACAGTGAGCTTCATGGTTGAGTGGGGAATTCAGTCTGAATCTCTTTCACATCATCCACTGTACCTTCATGGTTCTCAAACACGGTTTTTTCCCCTGGTGAAAACTGCTTTTTATCTTCAGTAAAACCCAGGCTTCCTTGATGAATTGGCACTCTTTGGTTATTTGGGGAAGGTAGGGATGTGTGTATGTGTGTGCATGCGTGTGTGTGATTTCATCAGTAAACACAGTGTTCCAATATTTGAGGGGCTGTTAACAGAGAGGAGGGGGGTCAAGCTATTTTCCAAAGCACCCGAAGGCCAGACAAGGAATAATGGATAGAAACTGAACAAGGAGAGATTCAACCTGGAAATAAGGAGGAATTTTCTGACAGTGAGAACAATCAACCAACGGAACAGAAGTTGCCTTTGGAGCTTCATCACTGGAAGCTTTCAGGGAAGAGAGTGGACTTTTGTTGTAAGTTGTGAAGTCATGTCCAATCCATCGTGACCCCATGGACAACATTCTTCCAGGCCTTCCTGTCCTCTACCATCTTCTGGAGCCCATTTAAACTCACGCCAACTGCTTCAATGACTCCACCCAGCCACCTCATTCTCTGTTGTCCCCTTCTTTCATTGCCCTCAATCTTTCCCAGCATCAGGCTCTTCTCCAATGATCTCCTCTAGGACTGACCGATTTGATTGCCTTGTAAGGGACTTGCAATAGTCTTTTCCAGCACCATAGTTCAAAGGCCTCAATTCTTTGGTGCTCAGCCTTCCTTATGGTCCAATTTTCACAGCCATATATTGCAACTGGGAAAACCATAGCCTTGACTATACACAGTTTTGTTGTCTCTGCTTTTTAGTATGCTGTCTAGATTTCCAATAGCTTTCTTCCAGTAGTGCTATTCCAATTTTTTTACTACCCGTTCTGTGGGCGTGGCTGGTGAGGGTGGTGTGGCTTGGTGGGTATGGTGTGGCTTGGTGGGCGTAGCTTGGTGGGCGTGGCGGGGAAGGATACTGTAAAATCTCCATTCCCTCCCCACCCTACCACACTAACCTGCTTTCCAGCTCTATTCTCCTGTGCAGGGCAATAAAAGAAGACCCAGCTGATCAGCTGGGACTCGGGACCCAGCGAATAGATGGGGCGGGGCCAACCAGAGTTGGTATTTGCCAGTTTTACTCAAAATTTCTGCTACCAGTTCTCCAGAACCTGTCAGAACTGGCTGAATACCACTTCTACTTTCCTCCCCAGGAACTGAGTGGACTGCCATCTGTCAAAAATGGTGTAGGGTCTACTTGGGCAGTGGAGCGGGGGGGGGGGGGGTTAGACTAAATGGCCTACAAGGTCCCTTCCAACTCTGCTAATCTGTATCTCTATCTTTGGATTTGGATATAACTAAATATATAAGCATAACAAACATTTTACATGCAAACATATAGAGTATGCCAAACACACAAACTGGCAGTATCATATCACTAACTGGAGCTCCATTTTGCAAAAAAAATACAAGATGCAAATTAAATAAATGGACAAACTCACTTTAATGCACAGAGCTAATGGTTTAATTAGCTCTTTATGTTTGTATCTTATCTCTGAACACACTCAGGTAGAAAAGAAAATTGTCAGAATATTAAGCTGGGAGATATTTTATAATTTATCCATAGCAACTATCTCTTGTGCAATCTAATATTGAACTAAGAATAATATTTTTGTATTCCATTCTCAGCGTGTGTCTCTGAGGATAAAACTGCTATTTCTCATGTATTTTCATTACAGTTCTCAGCTGAGTTTGTTTTGCTTCAGGGAATGACTGTAACATCTCTCTTGTAATTAAGCTTATGTGTGACTCCAAAAGAAAAAAAAAACCTACCAAAAACAAAAACCTCACATATAGAAATGTGAGATAATTCACTGTTCCTGTGCAATATCACATAATGAGTTCTAAAAGTGGCTGTTTTGCCATGCTTTTTAAAAAAAAACACTAATTTAGTTTTATTATAGTTTGTCAACAGCCTGATCTGATCCAAAGTGCTCGCCTCACATCTGGAATTGTCACTTCTGGAATCAATCAATGCAAATTCTTCTCATTTGCACTTCACAAAATGACAGATCAGCTTATCTGTTTTTCAAAGCAGATAAAAATTTATCATAATTTGCCATTCAAAGTGAACAGGTGGGTGAGTTTAAACAGGACCGCAAATCACCATTTCAGCTAAATATGGGCTCAGAAGTCATCTAAAGCAGGTGTGTCTAACCCGTGGCCCACAAGTTGCCTGTGGCTCTGGACAGCTAGTAATGCGGCCCCACAAGATTGCAAACTTTTAACATTATTATGTGATTTGTACCCATTAACTATATTATCTGTGTTACATGCAGACTGAGATAATTCCTCTTCACTCCGTGTGGCCCAGGCAAGCCAAAAGGTTGGACACCCAGGAACTAAAGCAAAGCACATTTCACCAATTGGGATGATTATTGCTGAAGAAAAAAAAAATAAAGACTCAATAAAGGACCAACAACTTTACCAGGAAAAATTATGTTTGAACTGAAAAAAGATGGACAACCCTCTCACTAGATATTTGGATTGTCTCTCTTGGACCATTGGAGAATTATATTTTGCAGTTCACAAGCTATAGTTTTACATTGTTATGATTCTTTTATCTTTTACTGATGGGGTTTTATTGTTTGTAACTTATTTTGGGTGTTTTCATTCGGTTGTTAATTGCCATGAGACATTTTGGATTATTTGACATTCCAAAAAGACTAACATACCAACAAACAGATGCCACTTTACTTACTGGATCGTAGGACTGTAGCATAGCCATTGTCAGGGTTCCAAGTAATAGATCCATTGCAAGCAAAACTGCGAGGCAGGTGGATCCTTCAAAGAATAACTTTATTGGAAATATCAAATTGGCACATATCCAGTGAAAACCAACTCTGAAGAGCCCCTTGGTTTTCACCTAATTAAAAGTAAAAGTTTTCTCTCAACCCTAAACAATCAGTCATGTGGTCCAATCCAGGCGCTGTCTAGTAGTCTGGTGACATCACTCCTCCTTCCTCCGGCCAGGTGTGAGAAGGTCCTTGGTTCCCAAAAGAAAGTATTTTATTTTGACCATACATCCCCAGTTATCTTTAATCTCCCCTCCCTATCCCTCAGCTCCAGTGTGGCAACACTGAAGTTCCAAGATGGCTTCAGTCAGGCCAGCTTCAGGGTTGGCAGCCATCTGACTATACCCAAGATCTGGTTTCGAATAAGATTGCCAAGGCCTCTTCATTTTAAACTGGCCAGCTGAAATGCTATTGGTGCGGGTCTTATCCCTAGGAAACCACTGCATAACTGTCAGTACATATATTTCTTGAACTGGAATAGATATGACAACAGATCAGCCATTGGGCCTGGCTGGAATAGACATGGTAACTGGTCAGCCAATGGGAGTGTCTGGATTAGACATGACAACAGATCGGCCATTGGGACTGGCTGGAATAGACAGAGTAATAGGTCAGTCAAAGGGACTGTCTGAAATAGACATGGTAACAGGTCAGCCAATGGGAGTGTCTGGGTTAGACATGATAACAGGTCAGCCAATGGGACTGTTGGATTAGTCATGGCAACAGATCAACCAATGGGGGCTGCTTGGAAACTGAAACATAGTATTTATTTTGTATGGGCCATAAGAGACAGTTTGGAGGCTGGGCGTGGCTTTGACTTGCTGAACTGTATATAAGAGTTGGTTTGGCCTCTGTAAATTTAGGGCTCAGGGCCTCTGAATCTCTCTACTCTGTAATGACTTGCTTCTGTGAATATTGCTTCGGTATTCCTGAATTTGTATGCTAACTTCTGGTGTATGGTATTGTACAGAGGTGGTATTCAGCAGGTTCTGACCAGTTCTGGAGAACTGGTAGCAGAAATTTTGAGTAGTTCAGAAAACCAGCAAATCCCACCTCTGACTGGAGATTTTACAGTGTCCTTCCTCTGCCACGCCCACCAAGTCACGCCCACAGAACCGGTAGTCAAAAAAATTGAATCCCACCACTGGTGTGTGCTGGTCGGATGTGCTGCAAATACTCTCCCAATAACCATTAGATGAGAGTTGTATAATAGTAAATATCAATTTGCCACCAACCACCAAACTAGTATCAAGTTCCGTGCAATCTCATCCAGTAAGTTACGCAGTTTCCCAGGGATAAGACCCACACCAACAGCATTTCAGCTGGCCGGTTTATAATAGCAATAGCAATAGCACTTAGACTTATATACTGCTTTATAGTGCTTTCCAGCCCTCTCAAAGCGGTTTACAGAGTTAGCATATTGCCCCCAACAATATGGGTCCTCATTTTACTCACCTCGGAAGGATGGAAGGCTGAGTCAACCTTGAGCCTGGTGAGATTCGATCTGTCAAATTGCAATAGGAGTAGCTTGCAGCACTGCACTCTAACCACTGCGCCACGAGGCTCATGGATAATGAATAGGCCTCGGCAATCTTACCAGAAACCAGATCTTGGGCATAGTCAAATGGCTATGTTATAATCTTATGTTATAATCTATGTTATAATCTTACAATCCAGCAGGTTAAATAGGATGGCAACTTTTGGTTGGTATGTAGTGTTTTCTGTTAAGCCTTTTTACCTCATCCTTAAGGTAAGTATTAAGAACATTCACGTTTTTGTCCCCAGCAGCCAAGCGCCTGATTTATTACACCGGTGACTTAGGATCCCAGAGACTAATTTCAGAACTGTAAATCTATCTTTATGTTTAAAACAAGACCAGTGATTCCTGCTGTTCGGAGCTGAGTAAATAAACATTAAAATGATTAACCCAATATTTCATTGCATACCTGGCAGCATCTTAAATGTTTCTCTCCAAGAGCTCTTGCGTTTAGCAGAAGGCCATTCACCATATTGATTTTTCCAGTTAACACGAATGAAAGCTAGAAGGCTTTCTACAAAAGAACTGCCTTTGAAAAAGGAACACAGAGCGGCTCTCCTTAATCTCTTTAGTACTATACAGCCATTGCTTCTGTAAAAAAAAAAAAAAGGGGGGGGGGGAGGAGACAGGCCCAGGACAGCCAGCTGGATAGCAGCCAAGCATGGTGGGTCACAGCACAGAGGAAAACTTAATAGTAGATTGTGTCTGCTGAGCATGTCAATAAGCAATAAACACTTATATACCACTTCACAGTGCTTTTAACAAACCTCTCTAAACAGTTTACAGAGTCAGCCTATTGCCCCCAACAATCTGAGTCCTCATTTTACCCACCTCGGAAGGATGGAAGGCAGAGTCAACCTGGAGCCTGGTTGGATTTGAACTGCCAAATTGCAGACAGCCAGCAGGCGGCAAAAGTAGTCTGCAGTACTGCACTCTAACCACTGCGCCACCTTGGCTCAATAATTGTCTGTGGCATTGGCCCCAAACCTTTTTGGGCACCAGAGGCTGGTTTTGTGGAGAGAGATTTTCTATAGACCAGAGGGGACATGGTTTTGTGTTCTGCCTGCATCCCGTGGATGGGGCTTTGCTTATTCATGTGGCCTGCTTTCTGACATGCCGTGGACTGTTGCTGGTCCACAGACCAGGGTTTCCAACAAGCTGCTTTTTAAAAAGGCAATTGGGTTTTCTTTAGAAGAAGAAAAGAAGAAAAGAAGAAAAGAAGGAAGCCCGGTTGCCTTTTGAAAAAGCAGCTTTGAGACATATCAATAGTCATTCCAGTCACAGTGTCCAACTCTTTTCTGACTGGTACATTGGGGGACTGTGCTGTCCCAAAGTAGAAGGCTGAGCAAAGACAGATCAGGATTTTAAACTCAAATATTTTATGTAGCTGGATTCAATTAATAATTAATTCTCCCTTTTTTCATATTAAAAAACCCTACATGGCTGCTATTTTCATAGTACTCTGGGGGCCTTGTTCCCCCCTTTTTTGGTGGGAGAAGATATGGCTGAGTGCAGGGTGAGCATTGCAGGGTTAAGGGCTGAATTACACATATATTCAAACCTCTAGGTCAGCTCAAACTCAACAGCTTTAAGACTTGTGGACTTCAACTTCCAGAATCCCTCCTCCAGTCAAGTTAGCTCAGGAATTCTGGGAGCTGAAGTCCACAAGTCTTAAGCTTGCCAAGTTTGATGACCCTTGCTCTAGGTACTATACCGTGTCTACCACTCCACTTTGAAAGTGCAGGTGCCCTGACAAAACTGTTTCTGCACAGGAAATGTAAAGCTATGCCTACTTGACCACCTACAAATGGGAGTTGTGAGAAGTGGCCCTTTGGAGGAATAGTTACAAAGGAAATAGCTCGCTATTAACTGCAAGTTAAACTAACAGAGCTTTTCATATTTCAGAGCTTGACAAACACTCATTGATCTCTGATGAGTATGTTCTTCCTGTAGGGAATATAAAAACAAAAGAAGTCTGCTGAATGTCATTTAGACAAATATTTAGAAGTCTTCGGTAATCCATTGTGTTACAGTTTGCAAATAAGCTAAACTATTGCAGCTTGTCTAAATAATTCAACTTTAATAAGCTTCATTCTTGTGGCAAAATCCATTAAGGTTTATCATTGATCCTTAGCTGCAAAAGGATATTAGAAAGCCATGAGCAGATTATCATAAACACTCCTTATCTTGGATAACTGAGAATAGTGGCCTATGCTGTCAATATCCTAAGCCAGCGATGAACAGACTTTAGGCTTCTTAAATTAGATCTGTTGCATTTACTTGAACTTAAAGAAAGTGAATGAAATGCTTATAATACAAACAAAATTAAGGACAGACACATGTGTAATTCCTGCCTACCCCACCCTGGACACCTACAAATTTGGGAGGGCAAAAATAGATGACATAATCCCAAATCTGATACCCTAAGGGCAACCTTCACTAGATGTCTAAGGAGATTCTCAATCATCCAGGTCATGGCTATCCCAAAAGTGTTTTTTTCTCAAAAGTGGGCTATTGTCCCAGAGGTGCTTTTTCCAGGTGGACTTTTTTTGGGGGGTGGGGGGTTCTTGGTAAACATTTTGCTTTTCATCCAAGAAGTTTCTTCAGTTCTAACTGACTGATTCAGGCAATGATTCAGCAGTCAGAATTCAGCAGTCCACCTGCACCTACTTCTCTGAAGACAGCAAGGTTTACATCATGGACAGAGAGGACCACTGGTTTGAAAGAGGAGTCAAAGAGGCCATGTATGTTAAAATTGAACATCCCTCTCTCAACAGAGGGTGGGGAGGGGTATACCACCACTTACCTCCTGTTTACAATGCAGCCTTTTCAGCAGTCCCAAGACGTTCCACATTTGTTTGCATTCTGATTCAGAAACTCTAAGGACATAGATTAGCTCCTAGAATGTTCAACGATGCTCAGAGTTTTAATGACTGGCTGTTTGCAGAGGATGCAAATCCCCTCCATTCCCCACCAGTTAGTTAGAACTGAAGGAGCTTCTTGGATGAGAAATGAAATCTCTTAAAGAAAAACCAGAAAGTCCAGTTATCTTTAAAACAAAACAAAAAAGCACCAACCATGACCGGGATGACTGAGAAGCTCCAGAGACATTCAGAACCAATCATTTTTGTCAGTTTGGTGTCTACCATCAGTGAACACATAAACCAATCATGAAAACAGCAACTCTGTTCCGATCTAATAAAAGGTCTATTTTTAATGTAGCCAACAACAGGTGTCACACTTAACAAAAGGGATGCATCTGCAGGGTTCTATGCGCCCTTCAGAAACCATATGCTGCAGCATGTTTGTGCACTATAAGACGTTGAAAACTGTGAAAGCATAAATAGAAAGGGGAATGACGGTCCTTTTCATTAGAACACACACTGGCAGGAAGAATAGAAACCGCAGTCCCTCGTTTGCTTTATTTCTACCTCTTTTCCCCACACAGCAACCCTGCCTTTAGATGGGTAGCCATATAAATAGTTCAGATAAAGACATGAAAATAAATTTATGGACACAGCCACGAGTATTGGTTTCCCCCTCACACACACACACACTTTTTCTCCAAAGAATTCCAATTTGGGTGAAATAAATTGAAATTGCTACATATAAATAGTATCCACCATTCTTTAATCCCTAGTCCATACAGGAGACAGTTTGCTTCAAGTGTTTTCTGTAGCTCTAAATAAGGCTGAGTGAGGGAGAAAGACAGAGTGCCTTAAATCTGTTCAGGACCCAATGACAGCAGATGCTCTGTCTCAGTTGCAGGTCATGAATCCTCCAGCAGGATAATATCCCAAAACATACATCTAAATGACCAAAAATGGTTGAAGAGCAAACACTGGACTGTTCTGAAGTGGCCTGTTATCAGTCCCAATTGAACTTTAATGAGAAGAACTGAAAATCACCACTGGGAGAAGGAACCCATCCAACCCAATAAAATTGGATAGGCTTGCTCAAGAAGAGGTGGAACAAATTGCCAGTTGAGAAGTATAGCAATTCAGAGCTACAGAAAGCACTTGGTTGCCAATTATTGCCTCAAAAGTGTACGCTATGAAATATTAGGTGAAGGATACCAATAATTATATCCACGCCAATTTCATTTATTACTTTACATACCCCAAAAGCCAAGTGTCTGATCTATGGACTATAAAGAATGGTGGCTGCTATTTAATCGTATCATTTTCTACTGATTTCACAGCAAATCAGGGTCTTTGGGGTAAAAGTGGACGGGTACCAATTTTTGGCAATATCTGTTGGATGTTTGAGTGGAGGAGAGACAGAGGACAGTCTAGAACAGGGGTCAGCAATCTGTGGCTCCCAAATCGCATGTGGCTCCTTCATCCCTCTGCTACGGTTCTGTCGCTCAAAATATGCGTCACAACCGCCAATGTGCGACACCCCTGGCATGTGATTTATTGAGTTTTTTGACCCCCGGTAAGCCAACCATGGACAAATCCAAGAAATGAAAAGTTTCAGAAGAAAACAGAACATTTAATTCAACTACATATGCTAGTTTTGTGGCCGCCAGGAAATAGTCAGGCACAGGAAAGGTTTTGTGGCTCCTGGTGTTTTCTTTTCTCTGGGAAATGAGTCCAAATCGCTCTTTGAGTGTTTAAGGCTGCCGACCCTGGTCTAGAAGCTTTCAAACAGCCTTCTGCAAACATTAGTTGGGAAATTGGGGAGCTGCACACTTGCCAGCTAGTTGGGGAAACCTACATCCCATTTAATTCAGAGAGACATACCTTGAATATTTCAAGTCACGCTGGTCAGTCAAAGAAAAGCTGTGAAGATGGCTCTTCCCAGCGAATGAGTTGTAAAATCCTCAATGCAAAGAAGCCCTGCCACTAGATGAGGGGTAATTTGATAGTAGAATAATTTAGGGGACAGAACACTTTAGAACTTTAGCAGAATCCAAATTAACTCACACATTTTGTAAGTCTTGTCTATGAAGGAAAACAGGCCAAGAACCTCCTGACAAAAACATATATAATCACAGATTTTACCTTCATAAAACCATATATGAGGTCCCTGTTTTTATTACATCGCTAGAAAGATATTTGAATAATAAAAATGTAAAATTGCTTATGTAATTTTTAAAACAGGAATTTTCCCCAAAAGTTTGGTTTCCCCCCCAAAAAATCCCAATGGATAGGCTTCACTTTTGCTTGTGTTGTTGCATATATTGTTTTGTCAGGATGCTATCCAATACTTTAGAGTATGAACTACTGAGAGAAGTCTCATGATTTCCAATTATTGGCTCAGTTATTAATAGTGGAATAAATCAATCTTTATGCAGTACATTGCTGGATGGAAAATGCAATTTTCCCTTTAGGTGCAAATACTATATTGGTCCTCTATTTGAGACCAAAAGGACAAAACCATCATATGTGAGAAACTGCATCATCTCCAGCATAATATAATGCACTATTTAATATAAGCAAATGTTAGTATAAGAAGCAATTTTGTAATCATTTTCTGTTTTGGATATTATGTGAAACATAACTATATAAATAATATTTCTATATCCATTTTAAACATATCTCACAAATATTTTTACTGACTTATATATCTTGAATAAATTTGATTTAACACAATTTCTCTATATATTTATAAATAGTCAGAGGGCCATTTATACCATAAGATTGATAGAGTTTGTTAAGAAAAGGTTGATATTAATTTCTTTTGCAACACAATTAAACCAATTTGGAAAAGTATTCCATTCTCTATTAATAATGCCTAAGAAGTGAGCTCAATGGTGTAAGACCACAGTTCTGCTACATCTTGAAAACACAAAGCAGCACAGTGTTGGAGAATAGGGAAAGGACTGAACTGCTGAGAACTTCCAGAATTCAGAACTGTGAAATTGGAACGGTATCCAAATCTCCAGCAGTTCCTCACTACTAAGAAGGATCTCTTCTGAGCCATCACCCATCAAGCATGACAAGGATGATAACCTAGTTAAGAGATTTCTGGCAGACACAATTGTCAAGAGTATGTTATCCTTGACTCAAGCCCTAAATTGTAAGGGGTTTTGAAAGGTAAACACCAGCACTTTGAATTGCATTCTATTCCTCTAGCAGAAAGGACCTTGACTGTTTTTTAAGCAGAGTTATTAAAGAATGGTACAAAACTGTAGAGAAGATTCCAGTGCTTGGAAATACAAAGGCAATGGAAAAAGAGGCCATATAGAAGACAGAAGGTTACCTACACCACTGCTATAATAAGCTTAAAAAATTCAAAGAAGCAGTTACCAGCAATTCTGGAAAACTTAAATCTGTTGGGCCACAAAGAATTGAAAGCAAATGAGTAACTGAACATTAAAATGGTGCTGAAATATATGCTCCAGAAAGTTCAGCATCTACTTCTAATTGATGTTATACTTAATAATTGTTTTCTTCGGAATTTGGCAATAAAGGTTCACTTGGCTGGGAGTACCTTTCATAGCTTACACTCATATGATTATGAGGATTATTATTACCTTTATTATCAGAGTACAACATGTGTACAATAAAGATTGAGTCTCCCTTCGTGCATACACACACACATATACACCCAACACAACTCATAGTGAGGACAGAAGTCCCTAACATAGATTCCCTGCAAGTAGTCCTCAACTTACAACGATTTGTTTAGCGACCATTCAAAGTTACAATGACACTGAAAAAAAGTGATGTAGGCATCTAGCAACTGTAATTATAGGTCAAAACTCCTTGAAGGATTGATTTGAGTTACTATATCTGGACTGCAAGAACCACAACACAACTAGATGCCAGCAACAAAATACCCCCCACACATACATACCTAGAAGTTGTCTGTATCCTCAAAGCTGAGGTATGGTAGCCCTAAGAAAAATGAGCTTTAATTGTAAAAATCAAATAAATTCTTTGTATGAGCCAGTGAACTGAACGCCGCTGTCTCTTTAAAGTTAAGTTCCCAGAAAACAGAATTACACTGAAACCCAACAGCCAAAACCCTATAGCCTTCAAAGGTATGGTATGTTGATAGAAATCTATTGGTGGCTGTTAAAATTGTTCAGGTGGATAGCCCCAAAATTCTTCACTAAAAAAAGACATTCCTATCATGAAGGCAAAAAGGAAAGCTTTTTAAAAGGCACCTATCACAGGTTCTAATTTAGAGCTAATTTTATCACTAAAGTTGTGGAAGAAGGAAGGGCCAAAAGCCTTGTGTAGGCCATTCAGTGAACTGTATCAGTGGAAAAAGTGATAGTCTAAGCTTTTAGGTTCCTTTTAATGAGATGTTCTTGAATGCATTGGATTCAACAAGATCTTATATATAAAAATACATAGAAGCACCTTTCCAAGGGCCATTCCCTAGTTCTTACATTGTGTGGTTCATCAGCATATTTACACTGCCTGCAAGGTATGGAAAGGAAAAGGCAGTATAATGTCTTCAATTTATATCATGTTACCTGATACATGCCTGAAACACAGAACTCAGTATTCAAGCAGCAAATTTTAAAAATAGCAATAGCTCAATTATTCTCCCAGGGGGTGAAGAGAAATCTCTTTCTATGCATACATTCTAAAATATGCATTAGCTTCTTAACTGCCCATCTCCCTTAGAGAAGAGCTTTAGGTGGTATATAATTTAATCAATAATGTTAAAAACAGAATAATTTAAGATTAATTTTTTAAAATATATAAACAATATAAAATTACAAAAGATGAAGCGTTAAAAGATGGGGAGGTTAGCAAATTAATCTATTAATGCAAGGAGAGCGCCTGTCACCTTATAGATGTGAATTTCAACATGTATTAGTCCCAAGCAACATAGGATAATACAAAGGATTACATTTAGGATCATAAGGAACTGTATTAACAGGCTATACAGTATATTGCTGGTTTCTTCATTAGGATAAGCCTATTCTTCGCAAAGCTTATCTCCTCACATGAATTCATTTAGAAGTAGAAGCAATTATTTCTAGGTTTATATTTTAATCTGAAAGCCTGTTATTTTTCAAACAGAACATTTTCAAATCCAGCTCTATTCTAAGAAGAAAGGGAATTATTAGTATTGGAAATAATCAAGTCTGAGTCTCAAGCTTTTTTTGCATACAGAAAATGTACTCTCCAATCAATGACATGAGGAGTAATTAAAAGCAATTGCTTTATGACATTTTGCAATTCAATCACGCCTTCTTTATATTCTCGATTCCAGCAAGTTGATGTTAACAATTTATTCCCTAGCTAAAGAAATCCTATCAATTCTTAGATTTTAGAAATATGCTCAGGCTCAGCATCATTTCAGTGCATTCTGTTTTAAGATAAATCGAAAGACATCATCCGAGAGTCCGGGGATTGCTTTTCCTTTCTCTGAATTAGCATTGGCACTGGCGGGAGTCAAAAGGCAAAAGTGATTGCCAGGAGGCTGAGGAAAAATTTTATTCTCCTCTCTGTTCAAAACCATTTGAGCGATTTGGAGATTCTTCACTATAAATTTCATTCCCTCTTTGCCTGCAAGATCTGCGGTCTTGAGGGACAGACACTGTGAAGTTGATTCATATCTTGGACTCCCTCCAGATGGCTTCTTCTGGCACGAAGTCCTGTAGAAAGTGTCCAGAGATTTTCTAAGAGTTGGTTCCCCTTCTCCCTGTTGCTCAGGAACCTCAATTTCACTCCGTTGAAGGTGTTCTGTGTTCTCACAGCTGACTGACTCTCTCCTCTCATACAGGTCAGGCCACAGAGTGATGTTGGCTTTGGCATCCAGCCCTGGGATAAACTGATTGTTGGGTTCTGTCGGGAAATAACCTGGAAATAAGAAAAATCAAATAGAAAAAGCTGATCAGGGAATGACCAGCACGTTATGCTTGTGCATGGCCCATATTCTAACTCATAACCAGCCAGATAATGACAATTTTTGAAGCAGAACTCCAGTTTAAAATTCCCTCTGGACCAAGTGGGAATAAGCTATCCACTCAGTGGACAAGACAGCATTCATACGCTTCATGTCTAAAGTTTGGATACCTCTGAGCTTACCAGTGCCATGAAAATGGATAGAAAGAATTTCCTAAATTGGCCAATCGAAGGCCTGGATCAACAGGAAACTACACTTCCCATGTGTACTGGTAGGAAAAAAAAATGCTGCTTCACAGACCCAGAAAACAATCCATATGAAGGTACCCAACCAGTCTATTTTGAAGGAAGGAGTTGCACAGAGATGGCAATGGGTGCCACATAATTCTTGAGGGTCATTGCATTCCCTGAGGAATGGTGTTATCTCCAGCTTCACCCTCCATTACAGGTGCTTATGAAGTCACACAAGACAAAGATAAAGCACACTGCAATGAAAGGTAAAATAGCACATAGCACTTTACATTTGTCTTGCAAGCAACAAGAGAGACCAAATGCCCATGCGGTTTATAACTGAGAGCCAGTTTTGTCTAATGGCTAAGGCACCAGGCCAGAAGGTGGGAGATTGTGAGTTCAAGTCCCACCTTAGCCATGAAAGTCAGTAGGGTGACCTTGGGCCAGTTGCTCTCTCTCTTAACCCAACCCACCTCAGAGGATTGTGGTTGTGAGGAAAATAAGAGGAGGAAGGTATATTGGACATGTTCGCCATCTTGAGTTATTGGTAACAATAATAAAGGTAGGGTATAAAAAATAAATATAAATTTCATATGCGATCCTAGTCTATGACCAATGTTTATGCCATCAGGGATCAACACTCCTTCTAGGTTCCCAACAATATTTAGAGACACTCTTTCTCTATAAGGGTCTTGCACATCTGGCTTAAACTCTTTTCTGTTACAAAACAAATCATCCAATTCAAAATGAAATTTTACTCTGGATTTGCTAGGAGTCCTTTTATTACTTCAACGCTGTAGCTGAAAAGTTATGAGCTTCCCTGGGGAAATAAAAGGCTTAGAAACAGTCATTTTCCCCTCCTCTCGAAATGCAAATGATTCACTTAATAAAATTCAATAACAGTGTAATGTAGGAGCATTGCCAGTAGTTAGAACTTTTTATGTTTTATAAAATTATACACTTTGTAAAGAAAAAAACCATTGGTGAGCTATTTGATTGCAGATATAATGACCACATTCAGGTTGACTGCACTATTAGTGAACTAGCACCTCTACTCAACCAATTATGCCGGATTATATGCAGCAATAGCATTCAAATTATATGTTACATTTAGCTGTGTCTAATTTTCTCCAAAAATAAGTGAACTGCCTATAGAAAACTGAAATGTTCATTTATGCCTTAAAAAGAGAAAACTGTTATTTAACAATTACCCTTTGACTTTGTTTTTTTTTTCAAAATTGCACATATCTTTCCATTGCTATTTTTCTTACAGAAAGGGAATATGGATGCCAGTATAGAGAACAACCATCTTAGCACCAATCCAGTAAGTGGCTCACTGCCAATACACCCTCTGTTGCTTTCTCTGCCAATTTCTTTCCTACTGCGTAATTAACCTAAGTTTAAATTTAAATTTTAGATTTACATGTCTGGAGCCTCCCTCTTCTCCCATCCAAGAAATGAATATGGCTCTAACATTTTTTTCTTCTCCTCCTCCTCCTGGCTTTTAATCATTTTGCCTGATGTTTTGCATCGGTACAATGATGTTTTACATCTTCAATTCAGCTCATAAATATCTTCAGTTGATTTCCCCCCCTCATTACATACATACATACATACATACACACACCTGTAATGAGGGAAATATGTATGTATGTATGTATGTATTTATGTATGTATGTATGTATGTATGTATGTATGTATGTATGTATGTATAATAACATCAGCAAAATAAACCCTGTATCAAAATACTGGTGTTTCTCAAACTTAATAACTTTAAGATGGGTGGACTTCAAGTACCAGAATTATTTTAACTAGCCATGAAGTCTATCTATCTTACAGTACCAAGGTTGAGAAACCCTAGTCTGGTAGATATTGAAAAAATGCACCACAGCACATAGTGTACACATAGTTAAAAGTTTAGAAGAACCTATTAAGCTGGTCAGAAGTGAACAAGCAAAGGTAACTTGTAATAGCTTTTTTGTTGTGCTTTATAGTCTTTGGTGGTACAGATTCATAATTGATAACTATGAAACGAAGGACAAAGGATATAGAGAAATTCACATATATGCTGGAAGCTGAAGAGAAAAGAGGACTTATTTTGGAAAATGAGAATTGGCAAGGAGATGACAAATCCAGTCTTCTCAAATTGTCTTATGTATGTACCAAAATATTGGCTGGAGCAGGACTGGAAGCAATGCACAAAACCAAAGTGGAATTTTATGCAAGGTTTAAAGATTTGGAACAAAGAGAGATCCTACACAGGTAGTCCTTGACTCAATGACCACAGTTGGGCTCAAAATGGGCTTTCTGTTGCTAAACGAGACATTTGTTAAGTTAATTTTGCCCCATTTTGCAACTTTTCTCAGCAGAGTTATTAATTGAATCACTATAATTCTTAAGTTAGTAACATGGTTATTAAGTGAATCTGGCTTCCTCATTGACTTTGCTTGTCAGAAGGTCAAAAAGGTGACCATGTGATCCTGGGACATTGCAACGGTCATAAATATGAGTCAGTTGCCAAGTATCTGAATTTTGATTGTATGATCACAGAGATGGTGCAACGGTCATTGAAAAATGGTCATAAGTTGCTTCTTTCAGTGCTGTTGTAACTTTGAACAGTCACTAAATGAACTGTTGTAAGTTGAGTACTATCTGTATGTGACAGTCTACATTCAGCTATGGTTTGCTCTTTGCTGTTCAGTGTCCCTGATGCCCAAACAAATAATACGTTCTGAGGAGAACCTGAAAATTGTTTCTCACACAAAGCGTTCCCATTGAAGGTGGATGAAGCAACTGGAAACGCTAGGTTGGCATTCATGGTGGAGTCCTACATATTGGAGGAATGAGAGAAGGGGAACTAAGGGAAAGAAAATACCTGACAATTAAGATGGACCTAAACCAGGGCTGTCAAAATCGCGACCCATAGGCCAGATTTGTCACACGCTGGCTGCACCCGTGCCCAGTTTAGCGAAGGGGGAAAAAGTTGCGATATGTCACATGATGCTGCCGTGACGACACAAGTTTGACACCTCTGGCCTAGACAATTCTGGCTGTTCAAAATTTGTGATTTTAATAAAGAGCAATGGAGGCTGATAAGCCTGAATTGGCAGTATTTACACTGCTTAAACCATGTTGGTTCCTATAGAAATCTTGAAAGATTACTGAGAAGAGCAAAAATAAGTGGTGCGCTTGATTTTAGGCCTGGTTGTTTGAGTAAAAGTACAAAAAGTCCCTGAAGTGGCAGTTTTGCATTAAGATGTCTATCAAATTGTTTCCTCACTTGTCAGATTTCAAAACCAGATCAGGCTGGTTGAAAAAGTTCTCAAGTTGTCCCCTCTGCTTGACCTTTTTCTTATTTTTTTTGGTAGTATTTTCAGTCTGAGCCACATCACATTTTTTTTAAATAAAAACAAATAAAAATGTAAGAATTCCTATTACCACAGAAAAGTGCACACGTTTTTCTTGCTTATTCCGATTTTTCATACAAGTCTGCAACAAATAAAAAGTAGAAGTAGGGAATGGACTCCAGTCTCATCTTAAACATATCAGCAAGAGCAATTTAAAGAAGCGATTAGAAAAAAAGTACTGTTTATTATTGACCCTGACTCTAAGATATAACTGTTAAGTATTTTTCCAGACAATAAAGATTGCTTTTCAGGTGTTTACAATCCATCTCCCAGGTCTAATAAGTAGTTGCAAGTATCAGATGCTGCTAAATAGGTATCCCCTCTTTAATAGCCCTCTAGTCAGCTTTTTAGCTACAATAGAAGCTTCTATGCCATAAATGTCCACCAAACATAGATTTTTACAATCTCCAGGGCCTCTTTTAATTATGGATGCCTGAAAATTAGAAATGGTGTGAGTTTTTTGAACTAAAAAAACTAGTGTATGGCTGCATTTAGCTTTAAAACGCAAGAAACTTTAAAACACAAGAAACATTGCTCTCAGTCCTAAGAAAACACCAAATCTTCCATTGTCACCTTCATTTCTTCCTACTGTGGAACTTTGGTTCTCCCACATTAAGCCCTCAGCACATCCTGTGGCTCCATTAATAAAAATTGTGTTCCAAATCTTCCAACTTTCCATTTCAAGTGCATAGAGGAGAGTTATAAGTGATAGTCTAGTACTTTTAATTCAAAGCAAAATGAAGTATTCACCATACCACTTATTCTTTCTAATGAACTGAGGGGTTTTGTGAAGACGCCATTCATAATTGGGAAGGGAAAGCAAATCTCAATCTGAAGTAGAGAAAATGAGATTTTCTTCGAAACCCTCATCAAAATTATATCCTAAAACAGCATTTTCCAATCTTTCTGGCTTTGTGGACCGGGGAGAAGGGGAAACATGGAGGAGAGGAAATGGTTTTGTGTGAGTGGCGGGTGAAGCTGGGTAAAGCTCGTCAGAATTGTGGCTGCCTTTCGCAGAGCCATCTTGTAGTTGTTTTTCAAGCCAAATCTTGTATAATTTATTGGAACGTGACAAGTAGGCCAGCATTTCATATAAACTTGAAAGCCTGTTCAAAGGAAGCCCTGTGGCCTAGCCACGGCTATTAAATAACAAACAGCCTGGGAGCTGAGTCAACTTACAATGTGGCTATTAAAAGGACATCATAGCACGAACCTCCTCATGCTTTGAACTTTCTCCTATTAATTGCAGGCTTTCATCTCCTGCGGGTGCACTTTGCCTCTCTTTTAGCAAGGCTGGACCATAATGAAATAGAGCCTATATCTTTGGAGGTGGACGCTATGTTCATGGGCACAACTCTGTAAACTTCAAGATGAAGAAGTACATAATAAGAACATAAAAGGAGAATAAGATTAATCATAGCATAGATCTTGTTGGTCCAGCATACTCTCTTCTGAAAAGGCTACAGCAGTGCACACTTGTATAACTTCTGCTGTTCATGTTTCCCAGCAACAGATATTCAGAAGCATAAAGCTTCTGACATTATAGCAAATATCATATCACCAAGATGACTAATAGTCATAGATCAACATATAAGAGCTGAAAGAAAAGACAAAATTGAATCTCTCTGTTGTAGCTAACAGTCTTCACTCCAGTCCGCCGTTAAAACGGGAACCGGAGCAGCCTCCCTTTTTATAGCGAGCTGTCAAGCGGGCTCAGCTGTTCGCTCCTGTCAGCCGGCAGCCGATTCAAGCGGCGGCAAGCCGGCTGAGGTTACTAAGTGGCAAATAAAGTCTGTTAGCCTTAGCTTTGCCTCTGTCTCTAATTCCCTGCGCGCCAAATACAAAACTCTCCCTATTCTCCACCCCAACCCTCCATTATTTTCAGCCAGATTTTCCTGATTCAAGTGCAGTAAGAAAAAGATATATCACACACTTTTTAAAAGCTTGCTCCATACTGGGTTTTTTTTTTAAAAAAAAAAAACCATTTCACCATGGAAAAAATATGGTTTGGGGTAATTATAAAGTACAACATTTATAAATTATCTGGAACCAAGAGTGAGCAATGAGGTGGCCAAACAATTCAGTTATTGTAAGGAGTTCCAAAGTACATTTCTAAATTAAATGGACAGCCCCCTTCCCAAAATATCATGCCCTAAGTAAACAATGGAGGTCGGAGAGCTGTATGAAAATAGCGACAACATGACAATCAAGGCTCACAAATATATAGTAAAATGTTAAAACATGTAAATCAAGGTAAAACATTTGTGTCTGGACAGCTGAGCATTGTTATCCTAAATTAGTTTTCCTCAACCAGGAGGTGTTCTCCAGATAACTTCTCTAATTTGAAGCACTTTGGCTCATGCTAGTTAGGTTTGGTGCAGGGAAAGCATTTCTATCCATGATCTAAGTAACTTGTTTAAAAATGAGGGCTGCAGCAGTAAGCCAGAATATACGACAAGTCAAGGCCATAAGAAATCAGGACAATAAAAAGCATGATTGTAGGTCTACAATGAAGCTAAACAACAAATAAAAGCCCCCCCAAAATTGGATCCTGCCTTTAGGAAGGATTGTTATTCTTAGACTAAGATGAATCACTAAGGAACTTTTGATTGCAACAGATATGCTTTGAATACATAAATAAATTAAACTATTCTCACCCTGCTAACAGTTCTTACTTGAGATACAAATGACCAGGCTCAAATTATCCTATTCTGGATGCATTAAACAAAAATCCAGCTGTCTGGGAAAATGCTGGAAAAAGTGGAAGGAAAGAGAAGAGGAGGGCGACCAACACAAATGTGGACAGATTGATTTACAGTGGAGATGGGAACCCCGTTGAAAGAGCTGATGGTTAGGAGATATCACCTATGTGGTCCCTAAAAGTAATCAATCAATCATCGTGATTAATAGTCAACAAAAGCACTGGGAATCCTTATGACCTTGGCATGCAAATCTATTTCATATCTAGGAACTTTTAATCTCCCTTCAAAAAGCACCATGAAAGCCTTCCCTCTGCCTTTTAATTAGCTTTTAACATTGAATTTTAATCATCCCTGCCTTTATTAAATTTTATACAGTGTTTTTATGTTTTAATATTTTATTTGTGCATTACCCTGATTCATTTATGAGGTAGATGGGCAGTTTCAAAATTTAATAAATAAATGAATAAAATAAAAACAGTCACCAATGGCAGCTTGTAAAATACAAAGCATAAATTAAAAGCAATTAGAAAAAAAATATGTTGTACTCCTTACAGACGTTTGTAACCAAGAAAGCAGGATTTTCAGTGATAAAAAAAAGGTTGATTTATTGTAAGAGAAAAAAACTTAACTTACAGAATCTGGGGAACTAGACAGGGGTGGGATTCTACAAGTTCGCACCTATTCCCTAGAACCAGTTGTTAACATTCTAAGCAGTTCGGAGAACCAGTTGTTAGAAGAAATTACTGGCCTAATCCTGTAAGGAAGGCAGGAAGGAAACATTCTGGTGTTGCTTACAGAAACTGCCTCTCCGTTAACCCTTATTACATTCTTGACAGGACTAGACTTCCTGTCTCTGGAACCTCTCTGGAAGTTTTTTCCCTCCTTTGCTGGTACTTTGCTTGTGTGGAGTGACCATTCAAAGTTACAATGGCACTGAAAAAAGTGACTTATGACCATTTTTCACACTTACAACTGTTGCAGCATCCCCAGTCACAAGAGGCCAGGCGAGATGTGAGTGATGTTGAGTTGGCCAAACCCAGCCAGTCACATGACTATTAAGCCACCCCCACCAACTAAGCCACGCCCACAGAACCGGTTGTTAAAAAATTTGAATCCCACCCCTGGAACTAGACATATATTTACCTGCACCCTGTCCTTTTTTTAACCAGTGAGAATTTTAAGGCAGGACTTGCTTATTATGTCTAATCTTATTTCTAATGGAGAGAGCTTTAATTGTTGATACCAGAAAAATATTCATTTGGTTTCATTCTGCAACATTTTACACAAGTCCATTTTCCTTTCCAGGTTCAGAGAATTCCATCACAAAATGGAAGGAAGGAACAAAGGGAGGGAGGGAGGGAAAGAAGGAAGGAAGGAAAGCTTCAAAGCCTCAGGCAAATGATAATTCATAGGAAAACTCAATTTTACATATCTGAAGGCTTGAATATTGTAACTGATTATACTACTTATAAAGATAGTCCCTGACTTACAACCACAATGGAGCCCCAAATTTTTGTTGTAAAGTGAGCCATTTGTTAAGTGAATTGTGCCCCGTATGTTTTTTGCCACAGTTGTTAAGTGGATCCTTGCAGCTGATAAGTTAGTAACTCGGTTGTTCCCCACTGACTTTGCTTGCCAGAAGGTTGCAAAAGGATGACCTTGGGCTACATCAATGGTCATAAATATGAACCTGTTGCCGAATATCTGGATTTTTATCACATAATCATGGGGATGCTTTAAATGTTTAAATTTTCACAGTTACATAACTGTGAAAAGCAGTCATAAGTTATTTTTTTTCAGTGCCGTTGTAACTTTGAATGGTCACTAAATGAACTGCTGTAAGTCGAGGACTACCTATAGTTGGAAACCACTTGGCTCCATACTAAAGTGCCTTGCTACCAAATGCTGACTTCAAGAAGGGTTCCTGAAGGACTCTTCTCGATTGATCAGTTGGGCAATTACCAACTTGGTTGCCATTTTGAATTTCTTCCAAGAAAGAAAGCATGTGTCTCTGAAAATAAAATGGTTTCACCTTAATCTCAAAGGCATCGATTACTAATGAAGCAAGTTTCATTTGCATAACAGCATTCAATGCAGCGCTATTACAACTCATCTTTTCACAGTGCTATAAACAAAGTCCCTGGAAATTGCTACAAAAGCAGGTTAGAAACAGATGTTTACATGAATACAGAAAGAACTTTTCCATAAGGAGAATATGTCTAGAACTTTGCTTTGCTAACACACCTGGCAAATTAATGAACACTATTATTGTACATTTTTTTAAAAAGCTCAATCCTCAAGGACTGTGCGTTCTTTGAACTCTGCCGTCAAAAGCTGTCACTAGAACTAAATATGGGCCTTCAAACAGCCATCCTGTATGAATGGAACCATTTCTTGTTTTAGAGATAAGCTTAAGATAGCAGAGCCCACATGCTCAACTGAAAGCAGGTTTGCGTCTGAAAACCTGAGCTGTAGATTGAAATAAACTTATAAAGTCTGCTCTACTTTTTTTCCTTCACCATTGACTCTTGTTCCTGCTCCAAAGAGCTAATCAAGAGTAAGCAGTATGGGTCTCCTTAAAACAAGGAGAAATGAAAGATCGTTTCTACAATCTGGCTAATTTTAGTAACACAAGGCCAACTTTCTAATGAAACTGCGATACAGTGGCCTATGACAATAAAGCTTTAGCATCACCGATTCATGCTTTGCATAAAGTATCCCTTGCCAAGACCCTGATTATAATGAGGATAAAGGAAGGAAGGCTTTTACAGATGGCACAGGCAATATCTGGCACAATAGGAGAAGTCCCATTGAATAGGTTACCTAGATCACAATTATGAGTCAGCCTGATGTCTCCAACATACTTAAAAGCAAAATATAAAGCCAACAGCCTTCTCTCATTGTTCGTTCTCGGTTAAAAAGACTTCTTTCATCCAAAACAGGAGGCTCCAGAAACAAGCGCTTCCAGCTCTAGCCTCTTCTAATCCCCCTTTAAAGCCAGTGTTTGTCTTTGTATGTTGTGGGACAAATGTTAATTATATTTTGATGCATCTTAAATTAAGTGTTTAAAATCTGAAATATTCAGAACAAATCTGGAGACGCTCACTAACAGTTGTCACAGCCCTGCCTGGTTGTGACTCTCTCTCAACATTCTCTCCACAGCCTCCCCCAATTATTCACAACTCTTGCTGAGTTAGGGGCTTTTCTTTTTTTCAAAAAAAGACCCTAAAGATACCTTTTCTAATATGCTGTTAATTGTATTCATTATTGACTTTAATATCAAGAGTTATTTTAGCTTTATTTTTTTGAAGCTTCTTAGAAACCTGAGTAGCTACTGTGTTTCCCCAAAAATAAGAGTCAATTGGAAAATAAGCCCTAGCATGATTTCTCAGAATGCTTGTAATATACCCCAAAAATAAGCACCCGTTAGGATCACGAGCCAGGACTCATTTAGTGCCATATTTCCCCCAAAATAAGAACTGGAAAATAAGCCCTAATGCATCTTTTGCAGCAAAAATTAATATAAGACCCAGTCTTATTTTGGGGAAAACATGGGTAGTAATATATAAAGCCAGACAAACCAATAAGTATCAAGAGACAGAAAAGCTCACGAAGTCTAGGTCTTGCTAGACCTATGTAAGGATTCCAGCCCATACAAGTAGAGAACCAGAACTGTGTTCTGCTACCTCCACACAAATTTTGGATGAAAACATAAAGCAGGATGTTCTTGCTCTTTAAAAAAAAACCTATGTATCATCTATCAGGGTGAAAGAAAACTGAACAGGGAAAAATCCCAATTCCCCTCTTACCCACCAAAAAGAACAAACTACTATGTTTTCTAGCATAAACAGCCCAGAGCTAGAAAGAAGATAATTGAAAGAAATCACATTATAGAGGCAGGTAAATCTGATTAGTAAGACCAAGAAGCCCAACAAAACACACTTTAGGCTACGATAAACATCAAGCATATTAGATTATCTTTTTAAAATCAGGTCATTTGTATTTTTTTTAAAAAAGAACACATACAAATACGGGGACCTATTTATTGTTTTTGCCTGGATGCAAAGCAAAGCTACTATCAGTTTCTGCTTGAGTGGTAATTAGTTTCCAGCACATGGACCTTTAGATGAGCAGCACTATGACACAGCCTGAAATTTAATCTGTCTGCACTTTATTAAAAACTATCTGCACAATGGTCTAGTTATTAAAAATTCTAGATCCTGAGACAAGCTAGGCTCAGGCAGAACACTAAATGTAATTAACTTGCCACATATATGTGTCTTTTCCATTTAAAAAAGACCGGGGCAGGTATTGTATGCAGTTGGACCTCACTAGTTTTTCTGAATGTTTATATACGTTTTTTCTTAATAAAAGCTCTCCATCCAAAACAGTTTCATTTCCGTTTGTTCAACAGTTTGGACACAGAGCAATAATTAATACCGATGAGAAGATTATGGTTCCAAAATGAAAGAAATCCAATAACAGAGGCCATCAGCATGGCGAGAAACTACCCGAAATCTGTGTGAACTATTTTGTCTTGGAGTACAATTACAGGGTACCATTTCTCATAGGAAGCATCCTCGATGCTAGATTCTCTGTAAAACTCTTATATCCTGCCAGACATAGCAGGATTAGAATCAGGAACCTGTCTGGGTCAGAGAGGAACAAAAGGGTGAATAAACAGGACCAGTGCGTCTCTGTGATTAATGTAAGGATCTCATGGAGAAACACCAGCTCAGAACTTCAATAATTTAGATGATTAATATGGCAGCCCATGCCACCACACTAACAAATGATTACTAACAACACATAACAACATCCCAGTAACACAACACCAAGTAAAAAATAGTATTTTTTCTCTTGTTTTAAGAGAAACTGCCTACTGCTTTCTCGTGATTTGCTCTTTGGAGCAGGAACAGGAGTCAATGGGTCCATCTACAGTTCAGGTTTTCAGACACAAACCTGCTTTCAATTGAGCATATCGGCTCTGCTATCATAAACTAATCTCCAAAATGAGAAATGGTTCCATTTATACGTGATAGCTGTTTGAAGGCCCATATTTAGTTCTAGTGACGGCTTGTGACAGCAGAGTTCAAAGAATGCACAGTCCTTGGGGATTAATAATATTAATTATATTGTTCATTAATTTTCCAAGTGTATTAGCAAAGCAAGGTTCTAGGCATATTCTCCTTATGGAAAAGTTCTTTCTGTATTCATGGAAACATCTGTTTCTAACCTGCTTTTGTAGCAATTTCCAGGGTCTTTGTTTATAGCCTTGTAAAAAGATGAGTTGTAATATGCTGCGTTGAATGCTGTTACTGTAAATGAAACTTGCTTCATTAGTAATCGATGCCTTTGAGATTAAGGTGAAACCATTTTACTTTCAGAGTCACATGCTTGCTTTTTTGGAATAAATTTAAAATGGCATCCAAGCTGGTAATTGCCCAACTGATCAACCCAGAAGAGTCTTTCAGGAACCCTTCTTGAAGTCAGCATTCGGTAGCAAAGCACTTTAATATAATAATATTATACCAATTATACTAATATTATATTAATATTATACTTATATTATTATTAGTAAAATAGATTTTAACAATACAATGCAACTAAGGCTGCTAATAAAAAAAAATAATCCAAGCCTTTTGTAGAAGTTGGGCTCAAGTAACATCCTGGCCAGCTAAAGAGGAGAATTATCGTTCCAGTTGCTTTCTACTAAATGGATGCTTAGCTTTCATTTCTATTCACAAGGATTACCTTTTATGAATGAATGATCATTGCAGGATTGTTTTAATTTTGGAAAAAATATAGGATGGTAAACTAAAACTTTTGGTGAATTGTTTTCCCTAATGTGCATAACTTTTGAGCACAGCAATTTGATTTCAGAGAAGCGGGAAACTGAAGAATTTCACTCTGACTCTCCCATTAGTTTATAAAGAATTACTTAGATTTATTCAAAATGTCTTTTTTTAACCACCTTTAGCATCACAATACCTTGGCCTTCCAGACCAGCAGCAGAATGTGTTAGTGGTAGAGCAAGAATTAGACATTTCCCAGGTGCTTTGGCCAGTAACTAAGTAACAGAAAAACAAATTAAGCTTTCTGAAGATGTTAGCATTTTTGTTCTGTTCCACCCCAATATCCTGATTAAGGGAGAATTCTGCAGAACTGAAATTTTGAATTACATTATCTTCTATATTAACTATTGGCCACCTGCATTTCGTTCACTAATATCAAATTTATAGCTTTAGGATTGTGAAAACCCAACCATTTTGTTTTTTTTTATAACCATCAGAATGAATGTGCAGAAGAAAATACATTTTTCCTTTGTATTTAGAAATCATCTTCATAGTTGGCGCATGCCTGAGAAATGTCTCTGACAGCTACTGCCCCAACAGCAATTAGTCTTCTCTAGGCCTGCTGAATAAAGTTGGAAGGGACCTTGGAAGTCTCCTAATCCAACCCCATGCCCAAGGCAGGAGTACTCAAACTATCTCAGGTAAATTATTATCCAATCTTTTCTTGTAAACCGCCAGCAAATGGCGCACCCATAGCCAAAGGAGCTAAGCTTAATAATTCTGTCAGGAAATTCCTCCTTATTTCCAGGTTGGATCTCCCTCTGACCAGTTTCTACCCATTGCTTCTTGTCCTACCCTCAAATGCTATGGAGAATAAATCAATGCCCTCTTCCCTGTGGGAGTCCTATTGGAATACAACTATGTCTCTTCTCAAACTTCTCTTTGTTCCTTTAGCAGTTCATAGGATTTAGCCTCTAGACCTCTTATCAACTTCGTTGCTCTTCTCTGCACTTTTAGAGCCTAAGCATTTTTTTGTATTGTGGTGACCAGTACGGGATGCAGTATCCCAAATGTGGTCTCAGCATAAGGCAGTTCTATCACTTCCCTTGATCTTGATACTATCCCACTGTTGATTTCTTATCTATTTTTGACCTGTATTTCTTTTCTGTCTCCCAAAGGTACTCCTTTTGAAGGTTAGGGTTTTTTTTTTCTTTTTGTGTAGAAATAGATGCAGGAAAAAAAAAGGAATTAAGTAGTTCTGCTTTTCCCTGCTGCCCATCACCTGCTTGTCATCTTCTCCCACTGGAGGACCAACTTTTCCAAAAAACATTTTTTTTTTGTTATTTTTGACATTTGTCACAAGTCTTAGCTCTTTCTGGGCCTAAAGCTATAATAGGCATAGACTAATCCCAACAGTCCTAATATGTAAATGTTAGACCAGCACACAGATACCTTCTTTGCAAAATATTTCAATAGACAGCATTGAGGGGTCCAAAAGGGAAAAGTTAAAACCTCTGGAAAATGCAGTTATAAACTGTTTGCAGGGGACAAAAATTAAGCTTCTTACTTGAATTTCCTTGATCCACACCACATCAAAAGAACCTGTAAATGAGACTTAGAAACGGGTTTGTCACATGTGGCCCTGAGACACACATGTACATACACAAGTGAAATTGCTGGAGGCTAACATAAAAGTCTATTCTGCATTCTTCTTGTGACAAATGTGATTCATAATAAACTTAGACACTTCTTGCTGATATACAACAACATTCCTTTTCTTTGTATGCAGACAATATATGGCAGAGTCTCAGGAGAGCTAAGAACAGGCCCAATCCATTTCTTTCCTGCACTGCTTTATTGATATTCTTGCTGCCACAGTATAATGTTCTGAGAACTCCTAGAGGCCATTAACATGTTTCTAACTCTCCAAGATATATTTCAGGCTGAACAACAAGCTTTGAAGTAATGCAGCCTTCAGACTGAGGTAACTTCTCTGTTAAGGTTTTCCATATGGCGAAAAACAGGTTGCCATGAAAGTGATGGCAGTTTCAGCACTTGCACTGCCTTTGGTGTTTAATCTTATAGGTGAAAGTTACCATACAAGGCAAGGAAGATGTTGCACCGTAGGAACCTGTGGCATTGTCCAAAAAAAATTAAACCAGTAGTTTATAGATAAGGTGAGGAGCTGGATCCAATTCAAAGAATCCTACCACCATCAAGAATATTAACCCTTTAGAAGTGGTGACATTCTCATTCTTGAATTATCCTTTTTCAAATTCATGCAGTTCTATTTGTTCTAATTTAAAAATAATAATAAAGAGGAATACAAATTGTACGCACATATCTGACATCCAGCATGGTATTTTCCCCATTGGAGAATCCATAAAGTAATAACGTTACCTCAGATCAAGTTTCTTTTAGCTCCTAGAAGTTGGTTTCTTGCATGCCCTATTTCTATTTCCTTTTTTAAAAATTGCTCTAGAAAAGGAAGGAAGAAGTTATGTAGGTGGCTCCTGCTTTATTTATAGTGACAAAATCAAAAGTAGGATCACATCTTCAAGTCAAATTCTATTCTTTTCAGGTATGTGGGCACATACCATGGCTATAGTGCAGAAATAATTTCCCACTGTCATTTCTTGGGATGACTTTTTAACTTTCCAATCCATCTATCAACATGTGATTGCCTACTGCAGTATTTCTCAACCTTGACAACTTTAAGATGTGTGGACTTCATTTCCCAGAATCCTTCATCCAGCACAACACAGCTGGCTAGGAATTCTTGGGAGTCCATACATCTTTAAATTGTCAATGTTGAGAAACACTGGCCCTAGTGGCTTCTCACCCAACCACTAACCAAATCTGATTCTGCCTCACCTTTCCAACATCAGCTGAGGTTGGTTGGGATCTGTCTCTTGCTATGACGTGAGTAGAGATTACCAGCATAAATATTTTAGATTTGCATAGTTTAAGTAGACCCCCCTAAGAAAGCATGAGGAATTTCCCTCCCCCCCAAAAGCAGGATTTCCTCAGAGTGCAGTTTTTGAATATTAAAAATGGTGTTACGTTGCTCAGATAAATGATAAATTCATTATTTCTATCATTTGAGAATAAAAGGACTTAAGGACTCAAGAGTAAACAGCCCCAAAGTTCTACTTATGTCTGAAGGCTGCTTGGAGAGATGTTCCTTAATTGCTTTCATTCCTCCATTCTCAATGTTCAAAACTGTTCTCTCTGAACTAGCTTTCACACGTACAGAAAAAAAACCCAGCACAGAAACCCTGTATTTCCCATGCAGCATAGCTGCCTGAGCAAAAGAGGAATTTCAGGGGAGTGTTTTGAAGTAAAAACTGGAAGACGATTTTCTCGTTCTACTTCTTTTTCTTTTATTATTCTTTGCTGCCAGCTCATTTTCCTTGCCTTTTACAGGCAATTTGCACCTGAATTTTTTTTTTGTAAAGGGTACCCTATCTCCTCTCATGTTTCAAAGCCAAGTAGAAAGACAACCAAATCTCTCCTCAGCACTACTAAGATTACTAGGCAGCATCCTCTATAGTAGCACTTCCCAACTAATAGTAAGGGACCTGGATGACTACATACATATATTTATAATCATACCGATAATCTACTAAAGTCTCTTGCTTTATTTACCATAATCCTTCTTCCTAATCTTTATATCTATTTTTTAACCACTCATACCATTTATCCCATACCACGTAATATTCAGAGTCTTCCTTGTCTTTCATTTCCAATATGAGCTTATCCATTTTGGCACATTCTAGTACCTTTTGTATAATCAAGTCTTCTGAGGGGATATTGGCTCCTTTACATAATTGTGCAAAAGCTATTCTGGCTGCCGTCAAAATATGTAATATAATATACTTAATCTTTTTACTATATTGGCCTGTAATTATTCCTAATAAAAAGAGTTCTGGTTTGAGATTCAAATTATAAAATGAAATGAAATGCTTATTTTATCTAGTAAATTATAAATGGCTTTCATTATAGATGTGTCCACATGTACACAATACTGTAGTACTCAACACTAGTTTACAATAAATTTAGATACAATCCTTTTGACTGAGAGTTGTATCAGTGCAATGCATCCTTTATTACATTAAGATTATGTATATCCTGAGAGGGATTCCTATGTTAATTGCTACTGGATAGACCAATGAGTTATTTTTATGGTAGGGTTAAGTCCCTAGAACATCTTTGACCAAACTGTAGTAAGCTTATGAGGATGTTGGCTTTAATCTTTAATCCAGATTTTCAGCTATCATAATTAGCTTTTATCTTAATACCTACATTTTTCTGGAATGAGTCTTATTATGGGTCTGTTTGGAAAGCAACTAGGTTTTTTAAATCCTAATATGTGTCTAGGCCTAAACTAAGATTTCTGGTTAATCTGTTGAAAGGTTCAAGATCTGCTTGACTTAAAAATAGGTAATTTGATTGTGAATCACATTAGAAGTGCGGTAACCCAAACCTGAAAATAGTGGAGATGTTTTACTGGAAAGCTTGGGCTAAACTAGGGATTAATAGTTTAAATCAGTTGATTTTTAATGGCACCTTTAAATTTTTTGACAGATTGTCCTCTGAGTTCGACTTGCCTTCAGTATACAGGTATATGTACAATTGCAACATATATACTAAACAACTGTAAACTATACAACTAAATGTCTATGGAGATTCTCAGTCATCCAGGTCATGGTTATCCCAAAGGTGCTTTTTCAAGAGGCAACTGGACTTAGTGGTTTTTCTTTTTCTTTGAAGACCTTTTGCTTCTCATCCAAGAAGCTTCTTCAGTTCTTTAGAGTGAAACCAGCCCACGGCATGCCATAAACCAGTCTATACAAACATGCATAGCCCCATCCACAGGATGTAGGCAGCACCGCGAAACCATGCCCCTTCCACTCCACGGAAAAACCTCTCTCCATGGAACCGGTCCCTGGTGCCCAAATGGTTATGAGCCATACTAGTTCTAGCAGTGTATGTGATGCTCACAATTTTTACCTTTTTTAGAGAGATTGTGCTGAATGGAAACTAATAACTTAATGTTATGGTATTAAAATTGCAATAAAAGTTAGCATAAACTATATTAAAACTGTGAAAGGAAGAACAAGGACATCCAATTTTGGAAAATCAATGGGTTCAGTCACTAAAGTGTATGAAATTCTTATAATTTATCTTCTTATAATTTAAGAATGAACCTAATTCATCAGAAATACTTTTCTGGGTCTAATGGATCTGTCAAAATGTTTTAAAAGGAGCTGACAACTTTCTGTGTTGGTGATGTAAAAAAACTGAAAGATTTTTAAATTTACATGATTTGATCTTACTCAGTCACAGCTACAGATTCTGTTAACCTTGATCTCTACCACTGGAGAGATCTTTTGTTGCTTATTCCTGGGACTGAGTTATTTGATAACAAATACATTTTGTACTAACTTATCCTGAAGATAAATTACAGCAGCTTTTTGAAAAAAAGTTAAATAAAAATCTAGCTTGAGTTTACAGAAGCAGTCTTTGCTCAAATGCTAATTGCCAGAAAGTAAATTGCAAAATCTCAGCAGATCAACTAAAAAATATCTGCTTTGAGGATTCTGTACTGAAAAACAGAAATCCAATATCAAAGGATGTTCTTCCATCAGGTCAACTTAATGAATAACTATCATTTTTTAACCATCAGATGAAGCAAAGGAAAAAACTCTTCCATTTTATAAAGAGCAAACGTTTCCAGGGATATTAATTCTCTGCCTCTTTTCCTTTCCAGGTTTGTTGACATTTAACTGAAGCCTTTTTTCGCCCACTCAGAAATGGAGAACTAATGTTGTTGTTTTTAAAATAAGGACCCTACATGAAGCAGCAATTAAAAGTTTCATCAGATCTCAGCCATCACCAATAAATAGATAAAAGTATTATAAGAAAACAAAGAAAATATGAATAACTTTGCTTAGTAGGATCATTCATGATTAACAGTAGCAAGTATAGTTAAGAGACTCAACCGTAGCCCCAGTCCAAGTCTCACCTTGGATATGAATTCTTCACAAAGCCACGCCCCCTTCCCAATGTGCAATAAAGTAGACTTCCAGTTTGTTCATTGTTACAAAGCCAAAGAGCCAGCGCTGTCCGAAGACATCTCCGTGGTCATGTGTTTGGCATGACTAAACACCCGAAGGCGCACGGAATGCTGTTACCTTCCCACCAAAGTGGTCCCTATTTTTCTACTTGCATTTTTACAGGCTTTCGAACTGCTAAATTGGCAAAAGCTGGGACAAGTAGCGGGAGCTCACTCCGTTACATGGCGCTAGGGATTCGAACTGCCAAACTGCCGACCTTTTTGATCGACAAGCTCAGCATCTTAGCCACTGAGCCTAACAGCAAGTAGTGACAGCTTAATGGCAAGGATAATCTGCCCTGCTTTTCAGTCCAGGTTGTTAACAGCACAGTCAGGTACCCAGAGAGAATGGCATAAACCTGTCTCTGGCTAGTCATTTTGGGCTGATGCTGGGCAGTTCCCTATTCTGGGAGTCCAGGCCATTATCCTCTGTCCCCTTGTTTTCTTCTTTTGAGTGTAGGGCACAGTAAGACACAACTATTATCTGCATGATGCCTGAAATTCTCCAGAGCCCCAAACTACTGAATGGCAGAGAACTTCATAGTCAAGGGGTTATCAACTGTCTGGCAACTTACCTGGGGCACAGGGCAGCTGTGAGACAGTGATACACAGTAGAGGACCGTTCTCCATAGAGTAGCTGCTTCATTCCAAGAGATAGCTAAATCTGTAAGTCTACCCACCTGTCAAAACTGTCATTAAACATTGTGATGGTGGATGGCTTCCTGCTAGCAGACAACATTAAGAAAGAGGGTAGGGCAGCCAAGCCACAGGTATAACCACTGGTTTTGTTTATTATGTTCCAGAGACCCTAAATCCCGATACCACAATTTGACTAGAATTCAGAAAACCACCAGAAGCAGCAAAGGAATCAGAAGTAGTTTAGTTTTCTGTCAGCAAAAGAATCGGCAGAGAGGAATTTAACCAAGCCATGCAAAAAGATTCTAAAACTGTGTGGGCCAATCAGTATCAAGGAACCGTGGTGGTGCAGTGGTTAGAATGCAGTATTGCAGGCTAATTCAGCTCACTGTCAGCAGGTCTATTCTCACCGGTTCAAGGTTGGCTCAGCCTTCCATCCTTCCGAGGTGGGTAAAATGAGGACTCAGATTGTTGGGGGCAATATGCTGACTCTGTAAAGTGGGCTGTAAAGCACTGTGAAGCGGTATATAAGTCTAAGTGCTGTTGCTATTGCTGTCTCTCACATAAAGCTGTTCTGCTGAATAGTTGTGGATGCAGAATAGGGACGAGAATTTGACACTTTCAATTCCTTGGAGAAAAGAAGACACTGAAGCAACACAAATGCGCAAGCAAACAAATCAACAATATATGCAGTTTTCAACTTTTCAAGCTTTTGAGCTTTCAGTTGCATATTTAGAAGTACAGAATGACAATGCACTTTTAGCATTCAAGCACTGAACAATCTCTTGACTTCTTGGTTTTTCAAACCTATTGATTGGATGGATATATCCAAAGGCATACTGCTAAAGATTCCAGTCTTATTTAATGTTGCAAATGCTCTCTGGAGGCTGAGTCATCATCAGAATTAGTCACAAGTTTTCATTTATGTATTGCCCTGTTCCATGTATATTCTGTCCTATTCTATAATGATTCCAATCAGTTTGCCACAAAAGTATAACCAAACACTGTTAGCAGATGGAAACAGAGATCAACAAATCTCTGGGGAGGTAAGAGCTTATTGTTTTTACTCGTTGTATGTTGGGTTTGTTTTTTTATCTGCCAAGAGTTACTGAAAGTGAGTGGGCAGCCATATAAATCCTATAAACAAACTAACTAACCTGGTGATCACACGAGGAGGATCATACAATATCAGAAAGAGAAATAGACGAAAAATGCATAAACAACAAGGAGATGAGAGACATTATAAAACCACAGAGTCTTAAACAAGGATTCACATGAGATGGGCTTCAGCAACGATCCCCCGCACTATCAAAGGACTAAATCATTTGGAAGAATTGCAAGTGCTATGCAAAATGACAAACACTGCCAAATGAGAGCACCAACCCATGAGTCAGGGAATCAGTGCAGATGTATCTGATCCTATAAAACAACTGGCTAGGAATTCTATATGTACACATATAAATCTCTGGATGATGCAAGTTGGGGGTTATAGTTATGCTCTGTAGTCCAAGCAACTCTTTTTTAAAAATGATTTTATGCAAATTCGAGAGCCAGTTTGGTGTAGTGGTTAAGCCCTCAGGATAGAAATAGGGAGATTGTGAGCTCTGGTCCTGCCTTAGCCACAAAGCCAGCTGGATGATTTTAGAAGGCTACAGAATTTGATATGAGAGAACCAGTTTGGTGTAGTGGTTAAGGTGCTGGCCTAGAAACCAGGAGACTGTGAGTTCTAGTCCTACCTTAGGCACAAAGCCAGCTGGGTGATCTTGAACCAGCCACTTTCTCTCAGCTCTAGAAAGAGGGCAATGGTGTTGGGGGGGAATTGTCAAGATAATGGCAGGAACTTGTCCAGGGAGTTTACGAGAACTGGACATGATTGAATAGAGGGCAAATGGAAAAGACAGAAGAAAAGAGAAAATTTAATGAGAATGTTCTTCCAGAATACTACCTTACTATCTTGCCCCAATCTTCCTATAAAATGATTGCTAGACAATGTCTCTAGCCTTTATTTCATTCATGATAGTCTCCATCTAGACTTCTCAGTCTCTTCTGGAATCTGAGCTATCCAGAAAGCCTGATATGTATGTTAATATTGCAATTACTCTTTTAAAGCTCTTTTAGCAATTGGAAGGTGTACTTTCAAAATAAAAAAAAATAAGGAAACTAAACAAGGCATTTTATATCTATCTATCTAATCTATCTATCTAATCTATCTACCTATCTACCTATCTACTACTTACCTCTAATTAATATAGCTACCTGTCTTACCAAAAGCAACCTTGGGTATACAACAAATCTAAAACAGTGAATAAATACACATCTTTTATCATAATTATAAAAATGTTAAAAGCCTATAAAAATTGGAATACACAAGGAAAGAACAGACAGAAATATATTAATAATAATGGAGCCAGCATTCCTTGGGGTCCCCAGGCTTGCTGACATACCCTGGTCTTAAAAGATTTTCAGGAATTCAGGAATTCAGAAGTGATGCAAACAACTTCATCTCAGCCGGGAGATTTCACAATGCGGGCACCACCGCAGAAAAGGCCTGCTGGCTACATGCCACCAAATGTTCCTAACTGCTGGAACCCGTAACATGCCCTCTCTTGCTGGATCTGGTGGAATGAGAAAATAAAACGAAGAAGAGGTAGTTCTTCAAGGATAGGCAGTCCTCGACTTACGACCACAGTTGAGCCCAACATTTCTGTTGTTAAATGAAAATTTATGTTGTTAAGTGAAAGACTTAAGTTAAGTGAGTTTTGCCCCATTTTAAGACCTTTCCTGCCACAGTTGTTAAGTGAACCACTGCAGTTGATAAGTTAGTAACACTGTTGTTAAGTGAATCTGGCTTCCCCACTGACTTTGCTTGTCCAAAGGTTGCAAAAGGTGACCTTGGGACATGACCTTGGGACACAACAACATTTGTAAGTACGAACCGGTTGCCAAGCACCTGAATTTTGATCACATGATCATGAGGATCCTACAGAGGTCCTAAGTGTGAAAAATAATCATCAGTCACTTTTTTCAGTGCTGTTGTAATTGTGATGACCCAAAGGAGCGTGGCACAAAAGCAACAAAGTCACAAAAGTAGGTAAAATCCCTTTAATACTTCCAACTTGGCCCCCGATGTCCAGTTATCATCGTCTGGAGAAAAAACTCTCCCAAGAACAGTCTTTAAGGGGAAGAAATTCAGTCCAAACCAAAAGTAAATATAGATTATAAATAAAAAACCAACACAAACTACGCTGCAGCAATTAACGAGACAGGGCAGGATAAGGAATTGCAGACTTCAAAAGATAACACACAGTTGGGAGGATGCCAGAACCCAGAAAGACTTGTCAAACGAAGATAATTCACTCTTTGCTTCCAACAAGGTGCTGTGTGCAAACGCCCTTTTTAAATACTGTTTTCCCAGCTGCAGCTAATGAAGGGAATCAGGGCCCTTTTCTCCCCCGTAACCCATGTTGCTCTCATATCCGATCCTCCCTGCGTGCCCTAGGATGCAGAAAGGGTGGGCCTTGTTCTTCCTCTGAATGCCCAGCTGGACTGTGCCCTTCCCCAGTTTCCTCCACAGCCACCAGAGCCACACTCCCACTCCCTGTCAGCTGTTTGACCTCCCCCTCGGAATCAGATTCCAACAGGGGCATGACAGTAACTTTCAACAGTCACTAAATGAACTGTTGTAAGTCAAGGACTACCTGTAAAGGGGGCGGTGGGAAGGAAGCAGGCTTTTTAATTAAAATAACTGAGTTTCAGTAATCTTATGCATAGCAAAAGATAGTATGTTTTCAGCGTGAATAAAAAATACATCTTTTCTTTAGATTTTCTATAGAAAAATCAGTTATTGCTTGTCAAAGATATCAATTGCATTATATCCCCTACAATATTTTCTACTTGATATTGATATTTTGAATTTATTTTGCTTTGGAAAACGTTACATAAAATATAGGTTGTTTTCTATCTTAAAAAAGACACTTCAGCTTTACAGATTAAAATTTAATTTCCTGTTTCGCTTCACAGTTCAATATATTTCCATTCTTGCTTAAGGCAATATAGAAAGTTCAGTCTTGAAGGAAAGATATCACTTATCAGAAAAGAAAAAAAATCTACTTGAATATAAATGAATTTCTTCTCTTACAAGAATATTTTGTAAGCTTAACTGTAAAAAGTTCTTTGAAATTCTAGCCCACATTGGTTATCTAAGGCCCCTAATATTTCTTAAACTGGCATACATGTAAATTGTTTTGTCTTTGGGTTGCAAAAGTTATCAAAGGAAAATTCTCAAAAAATCTGGGACAGGCAGGATTCTTATCTAAACTTTAATTCTTGTACCAGGTACAAGGATAATGATATAAAATGGAGGGAGATGTTCAGTTAGCACATGGGTTGCAACCAGAATACTTTTGGACATCATAACATAGCCTTCCCTAGTAGTTGGCAATGCTGGAAGAGTTAAATTCCAACGTATTTGAAAGCACTAATTGGGAAAAGCCATACTGTTGAACGATTTATGCTGGGATAAAGGTGGGGGCCCACAATCTTATTAAGAATTACAGACTTTTCAGAATAATTTAATCATGGTATTATCCAGAAGTGCTCTATGGACAAAAAAGAAGCAATCACTATATAGCAGATTAGTCACAGTTTTTCAGCTGTTCTCTTTCTTTCTGCATGGTCAGTTCTATAAAATAGTACTCAATCATTATGATGGAATTGAAATTAACCAAAGAAAATGAAATAAAAAGAAACAGTGAAACTTAATAAGAGAACATATTATTGAGCATATGCAGAACATCAAGTGCAGATATCAGCATGAAAGATATCTTACAAGTTACCTTCTACTTACAAGAACCTCTACCTAACAAGCACTAGAATATGAAATTGTATCTGCACTGTGGCTATCACCAAGTTGAAAGGCTACAGGAATTAATGGGATATTTGTTATGGAATATGGCATATAATAGAAAAATCTGTAAAGATAGTCTAACCAAGCTATGGCAGCAAATTTGGAGAATGATGCAATGGATAAGAAGTCAGTCTATATATCAACACCAAAGGAGATTTAACAGATTGTTTAAATTATCATATAATATAGCAATAGCACTTAGACTTCTATACCACTTCACAGTGCTTCACAGCCCTCTTTAAGTGGTTTACAGAGTCAGCATAGTGTCCCCAACAATTTGGGGTCCTCATTTTACCCCCTCAGAAGGATGGACTGAGTCAACCTTGAGCCTAGTGGGATTTGAATTGCCAAATAGCAGGAGGGTGGTAGTCAGCAGAAGTAGCCTGCAGTACTAGACTCTAACCATTGAGCCACCGAGGCTCTTTCTTAAATATCCTTAATTGCTAGCAACCAAAATAATATTTAGGGTAATCCAACTCAGATTAGAAACCTCCATAGGAAAGAGAAATGCCAGATGTTCTAGCTCAGTGGCCCCCAAACTTTTGGATACCAAGGATTGGTTCCACGGAGAGAGATTTGTCTATGGACTGGGGGGGGCGTGGTTTTGTGTTGCCTGCATCTCACAGATGGGGCTTCACCAATGGTGGGTTTCAAAATAGTTTACCACCAGTTCGGTGGGTGTGGCTTGGTGGGCACGTTTGGTGCGCACGCACACCAAACATGCATTTGCGCAGACGCAGAGGCTTTCCGACTCACCTCCTGAAATCTTGCACTCTCCCTGTCACCTCAGCAGCCGATGCGTGGCAATCTGCTGTGCCGCGCAAAGCAGCTGTGCTTCAAAAGCAGGGAATTAAGGTCAGTATGGGAGCCCAGGTGGGCGGGTGGACCAAACAGCTGCTCCAGCAGCTCCTCAGAGAGAACCGATTCAGTTTCCACCGATCTTCGGCATTACCGGTATGCCAGAACTGGGCCGAATCAGTAGAATACCGCCACTGGGCTTTGTTTGTGTGGACCAGTTTCTGGCATGCCACGGACCAGTGCTAGTCCACAGACTGGGGATTGGGGACCCTTGTTCTAGCTGGCTTTAAAAAAGGCCAAGAAACACAAGACGTTATTGTTGATGCAAGACTGATCATTGAGAAAGCCAAAGAAAGTCACTATGTGCTTAACTGATTACAGGAAACCCTTCAGTTCTGTTGACTATTATGGAATATGCTTCGGAAAAATAGAATCTCACTGCCTCATACTATACACAGTATAAGAAGCCACAGTCCTAATGGAGCAGACTGACAAAGGAGTGAGACAAGGCTGAATGCTTTCCTATTCCAATTTTATATTGAATATAAAATGGGAATAGCTCATTGAAAGAAGATGGGTGTAGTTTTAAAACTGGAGGAAGAATCATCAAAAACCTGTACTATGCAGATGACACTGATCTGGAGGGTGTTAATGAAAATCAAGGAACAGAGTGGGAGGGGGGAAGGGATCAATAATAAAGGTGGCCAAATAAAGACAACAGGTATATCAATCAGCCTTAAAGCTGTGAAGATACTGAAGTGGTAGACAGCTTCTGCCTTTTTAGAATCAACAATCAACGGTGGAGGATATGTTCCACAGTTTAGCACTTGGTAGAATTGCCATGATGGCCTTGGAAAAGTTATTCATGTGTTGGGATATGTCTACACCTACAAAGATTAGGCTCATGACGGCAATGGTTTTCCCCATGACACACTATGGAAGCAAAACTTGGACTTTTAAAGAAGCAGAGTAGAAAGAGTGTTGAAACTTGAAATTTGATAATGGAGAAGGATTACCATGGATAGTCAAAGAAATGAACAAATGGATCAACAAATCTATATAATTAGGCTCCAATTATTGTTGTTTTTATAATGATGGAAAAGGTGGAGAGAAGAGGAGGACAATCAAGCAGCAAGGCAGTTGGATTCAGTAGGTACTCTGTTGGAAGACCTGAATGTTTGGAAATCCTGGAGAAGATCTATCTATGTATCTATCTGGGGGGGCGGGGAAGGAAGAGAGAGGGAAAGATACTATAGCCTTACCATTTGTAATCAAGATTATACATTGTATGCAATGTATAAAAAAATAGTGTTATAGGCAGATTTCAGAGGTGGTATTCAGCAGGTTCTGGCCAGTTCTGGAGAACCGGTAGCAGAAATGTTGAGTAGTTCGGAGAACCAGCAAATACCACCTCTCACTGGCCCTGCCCCCATCTATTCTCTGACTCTCAAATCCCAGCTGATCAGCTGGGTCTTCTTTGGTTGCCCTCACAGGAGAATGGAGCTGGAAAGCAGGTTAGTGGGGTGGGGAGGGAATGGGGATTTTGCAGTATCCTTCCCCTACCATGCCCACCAAGCCAAGCCACGCCAACAGAACTGGTAGTAACAATTTTTAATCTCACCACTGGCATATTTAATATTTAATCTGGAAAAGTCAGAGTTTCCAACGAAACTTTTTAATCCTAAAAATATTAAAATCTAAAAAGCATTACACCTGGAAGGCAGTATGTTGGAAATTGTGACAGATTTTGGAATGCTACAGAAATATATAGCAGATTCTTCTTGCAAAGGCTACTTGTTCCTGCTTCTTACACAGGAATCTAGAAAAATCAAAATATTGTGCAGTATATAAGCAATTCTTTGACAGCCCCCTAGTGGAAGCTTCTTTATGTTTGACTATTTTTACAATATGGCTGATTAAAAATGTTTCTTCCCATGATTCTTCCTCTTTCATATGTTTCCTGACTACAGAAGCTAGCAAGTTTTCATCTATTTCATATAAAACAAACTGGATGGACTGATTTATAACAAATCAGTTATAAAATAATTACTTAGAAAAGATGACAGCTGTGTATGGCTGCTTTTCTTAGTTAATTAATCCCACTGAATCCAATAGGACTTACTTCTGAACAGTACTTAGTCCTATATACTCTTAGTTATCCCCAAAACTCTCTGGAACGTTCTCCTGAATAAACACAGATAAGATTAATACCCATGAAAACAAATGTTTCTTTAAACAGGCTGAAGATTTGGACGATTTGAAAATATTTTAAAAAATCAAATATTTTAACAAGGGTAATAAAAATTGAAATACACCAAAATTTATGATAACCTGTCTCATCTAAATCACTCAAATGGAAAGCAATATAAAATCCTTATACAATCATACATAATATAACCATTTGGTGGCAGGTTGACTTGCTACACTGTCAGTTTGGACAAGTATGTAAGCTCATGTAAGCTCAGTCAATATGGTTTGTAAACCATGGTTTACTTTTAACATGATGGGTGAATTCAGCTGTTTATTCAATAGATCATGATTATGCAAATCTTGACTTAAGGTGTGGTGTGAAAAGAGTAAATGACTTACGTTTGTCTGACGCATTAAGCAAAAAAAAAATTCTGAAAACAAAGCAACAATTGTCACAAATTTAGCAGATGATCAGAGAGGTAGAAGTAAATGAGAAGAAATGCAAATCCATTAACCAAGCTTCTTAGTTCAGCTTGTCAAGTGTACATTCAAAAAAGAAATAAAGAGTTTGTCTCTGTGGATTTGCTGGTTTCCAAAACAGGAAAGGAAGATCTCTTCCAAACCAAAGCAATTTTATGAATGCTTCTAGGAGAACAGTGCTAACTAATTTTCTTTCAGCCTGATTGTTTCTAACAGCTGTACCTTTAAACAATCTATAGCATTGAACTTTTGTTTACAGATTAGAATATAATTACACAATAGTCTTCTTGATTTATTAAAACAAATTAATGGAGTGGAAATTCAAGAAGATACACACAATAACCATTTATCTGCTCCAATAATAATCCAATAATACAGCGGAGAATTGGCTAATGTTGTCTTCCCATTTTATCGTGTTTGTAGAGTACACGAACATGTTAGGTTAAAACCAATAATGGCATTAGGCAAGCACCAAAACTGCCACAGTTTACACACATTAATCACACGTATAGGCTTGCTCATATTCCTGAAGATTCCTCTTGTCGGCATTAGCTATTCTGAGCAACACTGACCTGTCCTGCAGACCCAAAAACTGCTTGGTGATATAATTTACTGTGGAAAACTGTACTCACATCCATTGATCTCCATATTTCCAAAGAGATTCAGTTTGCAAGTTTCTTGCATGGAAACTCTTCCTCTTCAAACAATCTATTACTATTTTTGCCATAAAAAACTTCATGTCCCTGCTTTTTCAACTTGCCATCACAATTAGCAGCGGGTGAGCTGCTAAACATGCCTTCAACCCAAACAGCAGAATCAGCTAGCCACATATGCACTAAGTAAAACAGGATCATTAGCTGATGATTTTAATGCCCTCCACTTATGGTCCCACAAAAACCATGGGTCTAAGCAAAATCTTCTAAGACCACATGAGAGTCGGTGGCCCTTTTCACAGGATGTACTGATTTGGGCTCTTGATATTCACTTGATGTTTTCAAAATAAGAAATTTCTGAACATGAATAGAAAAAGAAGCATGTGGACATAGTGTGCTTTAAAGGATGCAAACTGTAGTTATGAGCAAGACGGCTATTCCCATGGTCTCTCAATGCTCAAAACCCATCGGGAATTGCTGTCTTGTGGTCTTCTTGGGAGGAGCAACTGTTTGGCATGCATATAGGCAATCTTCCATCCTCTCCCTGTCCAGAGAGAGTCTGAAGTGTAATGGAATGTATGGATGACCTTGAGGAATGAGAGGAAAAGATGCTGCCAAGAAAGAATTAGACAAGACAGAAGCCCCCAGTGGCTTAATGGTTAGGGAAAGAAATTTAGGCATTACAAGTCCTAAAGGTTCAAACATTAAATCTGTACTTTCAGACTTGAAAGATTCTGTTAATATAGCTTATAATATAATAAAATTAATTCTAGTCATGTTTCATGTCTGGTTTATCTGGGAAAGCTGACACGAAAAGCCAGTCGCTAGCTCTGCATTCTTTCCCATGGTGGTTAACTCTGCTTTTTGGAGAGTGATCTTCAGTCCACTATTTCGTCTTTTGGAACTCTGCCACAGTAATTTTTTGCCAGAAAATAAGCATCTGTGGCATGCTCAAAAGAAAACCTTAGAAAAGATTATTATATATTTACACATTTATAACAGAAAAAGAAAGCATTAATGATAAGCAATGCAATCATTTGCTGTAGTGCACCAATTATTACTTTTCCAAGAGAACTATGGAAACAATTATTGACATTCCTTGTAACACCAGTTAAAGCTGTAATAGCTGGTAGAAACAGTATTCTAACTGCCCTCTTAACTAATCAAAGAGAGAAGCAATGTAGAACTAAGGAGAAATTTCCTAACAGTGGGAACAATTAACCAATGGAACAGTTTCAGAAGTTGTAGGTGCTCCATCCTTGGAGGCTTTTAAGAAGAGATTGGACAGCCACTTGAACGGGAATGATATAGGGTCTTCTGCCTTGACCAGGGGCTTGGACTAGAAGACCCATAAGGTCCCTTCCAATTCTGTTATTCTGTTCTGTTATTATTGTTTTGAAATCTAAATCTCTTTTAATGGTGGAATTTGTTCTGATTCCTCTGTTAAAGGTATCAGAATCCAGAATCTGCAACTGGACATCTGAGCAGAAATGTCACAAATTTCTTCTTACATAGAACACTTCAGAACTAACTCAGCTTAACCAAGAACCTGTCCAATAGGAAGATTTGAAGACATTACACACATTAAAGACGAGAAACAGGATTACAGGTGTTAAATAGCACAAGATACAAGGTGCAACATCTTAGCTCCTGTGATGACCCAGGGCGTGGCACAAAAGCAAAAAAGTCACAAAAATAGGTAAAATCCCTTTAATACCTCCAACTTGGCCCTAATGTTATCCTCGACTGGAGATCAAACTCTTCCAAAAACAGTCTACAAAGGCAAAAAATGTAGTCCGAACCCAAAGTACAGATAAATTAGAAATAAAAAAAACAACACAAACCACAGCTGAAGTAATTAACACGACAGGCCAGGGTAATAAATTGCAGACTTCCAAAAATAACAAAGCACACACAGTTGGGAGGACGCCAAAACCCAGATAAGCCTCCACAAAGATAATGCACGCTTTGCTTCTAGCAAGGTGCTGTGTGCAAATGCCCTTCTTATATCCTGTTCTCCCAGCTGCAACTAATGAAAGGGATCAGGGCCTTTTTCTCTCCCATAAGCCACGTTGCTCCCTTCTCTGTTCCTCCCTGCATGCTCTATGAAGAGGGGTGGCCCTAGGTCTTCCTCTGAATGCCCAGCCAGACTGTGCCCTTCCCCCATTTCTTCCACAGCCCGTGGAGCCACACTCCCACTCTCTGTCAGCTGCTCAATCTCCCCCTCAGAATCAGACTCCAACAAGGGCATGACAGCTCCTATAGAGAAATCCCTTTGTAAAGGTATTTCATAATACATAAAATCATATTAACAATACAATGTCACTAGATACAGCAATTCATAATATAAAAATCACATATAAAGAAAGTGCAAAATTCTGTACTCCTGGAGCAAGAGAGGCCTGAATCATTTATAAGAATCAACAGCAGAGCACAGAGAAAGAAAACAATTTTGTTTTAATACCATGCATTTAACCTGTCGAACAATTTTGAAGAAGGTTATAATGCTATGTTGGTTTCATGCAAAACCTATCACAATAATCTTAATTTATGACATTGAGATCTAATACCCAATAATAAACTCAACCCATAAACCTTATATTAGGAGTTTAGGAAATACAAGGCAATTATGTCATTTACTCTGCCTAGATAAACATGAAGACAATAAACAATTCACAAGATACTTTTTTAATTGTAAACCATTATTGCATGATGCAATGCAAAGAGGCTTTAAAATTTGCCCCACCAATATACTATTGTTGTCTCACTTTTCTTCCATTTTGGATGGTGTGTCTGACATTAACTCGACCATTCTAAAAGGCCAACAGATTGTAGAAAGGCTGCTATAAGTTGACATATTGGCTAAGCTCTTGTTTATTTAGCCAAGTTTTAATGAATAAATCACAAATAACTAATACTCTGAGAGCCCATGGTTTACAAACTACCATAGCTGGGTTTACACAATATATTAAGTCACAAAAATATGCCTTTGCTTTTGTGAGGTATATGAACCCAGCCATTGTTGGGTCTAGCCTTTATTTATTCAGAAGTGTTGACAGCAGATTGCTGTTGTTCATTTTTCTTTTTTTTAAAAAAGGAATTGACAGATGTGAACAAGGACAGAGACTAATATGCCTGAGTATTGTGGAAGGAAGCACATTTCACCCTTTTATACAGCAAGCTGTTGAAATATCTTTTTTTTTAGTTATGTGATGATGTGGGAACCCAACCAGTATCAATATTCTACCACCACCACCCCTTCAAAAAAGCACTATTGTTTTTAAAAAGCAAATAGTTCCCACAGCATATGGTCATTTGTATGTGTTATTCTTCTGCTGATTTCCAAGTGTAATTATGTTCTAAAACCCTTTTTTTTTAAATGGAAAGTAGTATTAGTTACTCAGAGCAGACAGGCAAAAAAACACAAGCCCTTTTGGGAAATACAGAAATGGTAGGATTACACAGGTTTAAAAAGCCTGTTGAAAGCCAGCAACAACGAGGTTGCTCTCAAGCCAGCGCAGGAGTTTGTGAAAGACAACCTCATTCTGGACAATGCTGCTATCTGAAGCCTGAACTAAGAAGTACTGTGAGATCAATGCTTAATGAGGCAAATAGCAACATATGCCCACAAGTTCCTACTTTTAATTGGATTTTTTTTCACTAGACTTGTAGGCACAAGCCGCTTCCTTTGCCTGGGTCACCTTTAAGTGAGAGCAAGAATAGTAACAGCTTTTACCTGCATCAACTGTTGGTAGCGTTAAATCAAATGCTTCATCTTCCCTAGGGTTTGGCTTCAATAGAAAGCTTTCTGGAGTTATGTCATCAGGCAGGTCCAGCAGGCTGCTTTCCTCAGATTGGGAACTTGAGGCTCCTTGGCTTCCATTTTGTTCCATCACTGAAGCAGAGATCAAAGAGTTTTGTTTTATTTTGAAATGTCTATTTCATCTTCCACATTTGGTATCAAAGTGCTTGAATGCACTAACATCACAAATAAACACTTCAACACAAAAAAGATTGCAGATAACTATAAGTCTATAACTATCAGCAGCGTCAAAGTCAAGGTATTAGAATCTGGCTTGCGGGGCTGCCCTGGAAACAGCGAAGGACTGGCCTGCGGTGCCTCTGCCAGCAAAAATGGAGCTCAGGAGGGCCTCAAGCACTCGGGCCACCACAAGCCCCCTGACAGGAGTAATGTCGAACTGGCCACACCCACCTGGCCATGCCCCCTGAGGTCAAACACAAGCCTGATGCGGCCCTCAATGAAATTGAGTTTGACACCCCTGCTATAACTTCAATATCTATTATCAAACCAAGGGTACCAAGACTTACAAAACACTTCTTTTTCAAGGATAACACCTTGAAAATCTGGTCTGACTATCCCAATATAATTTCCCAATCACCACCAGCAGTAGAATTTAACACTGAATTCTTGTGTCCTAACATCTAAAATCATAGCAAATGTGTAGCTGGTCTAGTGGTTAAAACATTAGGCCACAAATTGGAAGACCACCATGAATCAAGTCCCATCTTAGCCATGAAAGCCAGCTAGGTGACTTTGGGCCAGTCACTCTCTCTCAGCCCAACTCACCTCACAAGATAGTTGCTTCAGGAAAATAGAAGGAGGAAGGAATACTGTGTGGGTTCCTCCCCTTGAGTTATTTATAAAAATAATAAAGGCAGTTTACTAACAAACAAATAAGCAAGCAAGCAAAGCCAATGATTTTCATGTTTGGAATATATCACTCATGTATTTGTTCTTGAAAAGCTTAAAGCAATGATTTCCCGATGCCGTTCAAGCATATATTTTATGTTCAGCTAGGAAAATTACAATCCTTTTAAGTATCAAAAACAGATACTCCATCTGGAAACAAACCATATTCAGCCATCTCTACTCCACAGTTAGTGAGTAAAATGCAAATTTATACTAAAGATCTTTTTAATTAGAAAGTCTAAAGATTGCATTCTAGGACTGAATACAAGCAAAGCTAGTTTTCTGCCACGAAGTCATCGCATAGCCAGCCCTAAAAGGAGGAAAAATCAAAAACCAAACAATAGATCTACCTATTCCACAATGCCTACTTTATGCCTTTGATTTGTTCTGCATCTGAGATGCAGCAGATGAGATCCCATCCTATCCCCATATTGTATTTCAGTACATGCCTGTTTAGCTCTTTGTACATAAAATGTGGGGGGGAGAGATTTTTCACTCAGGCTCCATAATGGCTGGAACCAATTCTGACTCCAGTTTGCCATTTAAATATCTTTCATTATTGTATCAGCTAAACATTCTACAAGATTTATATACAATTTGAATATGGAATCATGGTTTTCATGCAAAATGTTAGTCTTAAACAATTTAATAACATTAGATTTTTATTTCCAAGAGGGAGAGAAGTCAGCCTATTAACAACCAACCAACCAACCAACCAACCAACCAACCAACCAACCAAAGGAATACAAAGATAAATCATTGATAATTCCTGCTCTCAGACTTATGAACAAAAAGACATAGCATAAGAGGAAAAGAGTATGGAGAAAATGAAAATAATACAGTATACTCAGGCATTAATTCTTAGCAATAGCACTTAGACTTATATACCGCTTCACAGTGCTTTACAGCCCTCTCTAAGCGGTTTACAGATTACCCGTAACAATCTGGGTCCTCATTTTACCCACCTCGGAAGGATGGAAGGCTTGAGCCTAGTGAGATTCAAACTGCTGAACTGTAGGCAGCTGGCAGTCAGAAATAATCTGCAATACTGCATTCTAAACCACTGCGTCATCTTGGCTCTTAGTTGTAAATATCATATGGGTGTTCAATCTAATGAGAATGAAACAAACTTTTTGCAATGGCTCTTTTGTGATTAATGTAATTTTATAATTGGTCTTCCTAGAAAGCCCTCTCTAATTGCTATTCTAATTCATAATCTTAATTTGTTCTATGTATTTTTTCTAAAGTCCATGTGAAATCTAGTGACCCACTGGAGAAGTTTGGGAGGGTGGGAAGAACAGCTTCTTTGTCATAAAACACAAATCTTGTGGTAGCTGTGATGGCTTCCAATAAATGTATGACTATAATAAATTTATAAATGATTAATTTATAAAGCGTTCTAGGGCTTGGTAGTTCAGTACTGCAGGATTACCTCCTTCAGATAGAACCAACCAGTCCAGTGTGTTTTGTCCTGAGCTGGAAGGGTAAGAATCCCATAAAAGTGAAATTAGAGGAGAAGGAATCAAAACTCTGTTTCTTAGCCTAATGGAGTGGCATTCCCCCAGAGATCATCTTTTTTAAGGCTAATCAGGAAGTAATAACTGAACTTTCCAACAGAGGAAAGATTCAATATTTATCTTTTCTATGAATAAATTTCAGAGGCAAAAAAAATCCGAGAGCATTTTTAAAGGTAATCTATTAAAAGTGCATCAGAGATAAAGCTTGATTACGTCTAGCTAAATTTAAACTAATATAAAAAACCCCATAGGAAGTGTTTAAGGAGGAAGATTGAAAAATTGTATAAAAGAGCAGCAACAAATTCTTGGAAGAAAGTGTTTTTTTTATTTTATTAATCTTTATTATATTACATTTCCTACCACTAAAACCTAGTTGGAGCAGCAATTATCATCATTTGTGGGCAAAGGATTTCATGCAATAAGTCACCATGACTCTCATCAGAGAAATATTTTAATGGTTGTCCTAAAAATACAGATCAAAACTTTACAGCTATCAACAAATGGTCTCATTAGATGAACACTGTTCTTTTTCCAGGAATACGGATCTATTGCTAACAGTTGAGGATGTGTTCTTCTCATGTATTACATCTGAATTACTCACTTGATTGGATATGCAGGAATACAGTATATGGGTCCTCAGCACAATATATGTGGAAATCTTCCTTTTCAACATTCTAGGTTTTTCATTTTATTCTTCCCCCATGTACTATGTATACTTCTGGTTTTCCACCTTCTTTTTATGATCAGTATTCCATCACCAATGAGCATATCTAGTCCCAAGTAGCCTATTCTTAAAAACTTTCTTTCCCCTTAAAGAACTACCATTCTTCTTCAGATAATAGCACTCCCTGGCCTACTGATTACAAAATAGAATGGAATACTTTATTTGGCCAAGGGTGATTAGATACACAAGGAATTCCTCTGAGGTGCAGAAGCTCTCACTACACATGTAAAATAAAAGAATAATCATAATAATGATACCAATAAGATCAGCTAGTAGAAAGATGAGAAGGATAATAATAATAATACAGTCATACCACATTGGCAAATATAGTTAGGCATAAGACGGTGCAGTAGGAATTGGGTGTTCAGCAGAGTGATGGCACAAAAGAAAAAACTGTCTCTATATCTAGTTATTTTGTTATGCATCGCCTTGTAGTGATGTCCTGAGAGAAGGAATTGAAACAGTATGTCCAGGGTGTGAGGGGGTCTGTAGATATTTTCTCAGCCTTCTTTCTGACCTGTGCAATATACAGGCCTTCAACAGAAGGCAGGCTGGTTGCAACTGCTTTTTCTGCACTCCTAATTATCCATTGGGACTCTGTACCTGTCCTGTTTGGTTGCTGGACCAAATTTATGTATGTATGTATGTATGTATGTATGTATGTGTGTATTTATTTATTTACAAGAGTTATATACCATCCCCTCTCCCTGCAGGACTCGGGGCGGTGTACAGTCATTAAAAAATACAATAACAACACAATTAAAAAGATTAAATATCGTGGCTGAATAATAAAAACGAGACAAAGGTTTAAAAATAAGGAGTAAAACCAATTAAAACCAAATTTAAAACCCTATAAAACCCTAGGCCAGACCGGCTTGATAAAATAAATGAGCTTTCAACGCGCACCGGAAGGTCAAAAGGTCAGGGATGATCCTCATCTCTGGGGGTAATTCATTCCAGAGGGAGGGTGCCCCCAACGAGAAGGCCCACACTCTCGGGGTCTCCAGCCGTCGGCACCCTGAGGAGACCCACTCTATGGGAGCGCACTGGCCGACGGGAGATTGATGGTGGCAGTAGGTGGTCCCGTAAATACCCAGGTCCCAAGCCATGGAGCGCTTTAAAGATGGTAACTAAAACCTTGAAATGCACCCGAAAGACCACCGGGAGCCAATGCAGCTCGCGCAAGAGTGGCATAACATGACAGCTCCGAGAAGCCCCCAAAACCACCCGCGCGGCCGCATTCTGCACCAGTTGGAGCCTTCGGGTGCTCTTCAAGGGGAGTTCCATGTAGAGAGCTCCATATCTAGGTGGGAGATAACGAGACAGATAAATCAGACAGTTATAGAAGTACAAATGACACACTCAATAATTCCTCTATCAAGAGTTCCTGAAGCATTCTGAACTTTCTGATTTGATGCAGGAAGAACATGTTTTGCTATGTCTGATAGGTCTAATGTTAGATATCCATATCAAATCCTGGGAGATTATAGAACCCAAAAACTTGAAGGACTCTACTGTTGATACTGTGCTGTCTAATATAATAAGAGGTGGTAGAATAGGAGGTTTCCTAAAACCTACTCTCATCTCAATAGTTTTAAGTGTGTTCAGCTCAAAATTGTTCCGGCTACACTACAGTGCCAATTGTTCAATCTCCTGCCTATATGCAGACTCATCACCATCTCGAATGAGACCAATGGTTGTTGTATCTGTTGATTAGACCTTAATGTATCATGTTGCATAATTGTTGGACTGTTGGCTGATCATTTCATTTTACTTTTATACCACCAAAGCTGTATAATACTTGGCAGTTTACAATCCTAAGCACATAACAATGTTTAAAAGCTACAACAAAAATTCAACCTATACCCTTAAATAGTGATAGACATCATACAGGTAATCCTCAACTTATGACAATTGAGCCCAAAATTTCTGTTAAGTGAGACATTTGTTAAGTGAGTTTTACCCCATTTTACGACCTTTCTTGCCACAATTGTTAAGTGAATCACTGCAGTTGACTAATTAGTAACCCAGAGAAGTGAATCTTGCTTCCCTGTTGATTTTGCTTAGAAAAATCGACATGTCATTTCTACACCAAAAGGTATTGGAATACAGGTGACACATGGCTGTAACTACTTTTATCTGCCAGAATCAAGCTGTTGCATTCCACTGCATTGTAGTTTTTTAGGTGGTGTCCAAAATTGTGATGCAATAATCTTTCTTTTAGTATTGGTGAGAAAAAGTGCTGAACATATTTGAAAAATTTTATATGTAACTTTATGTAGGAGGAGACTTTATATTTCAATGTACTTTTAACTTGAAATTATGTGTTCGTGTGATAAGCGATCCCAATATTGTACTCAAAATCTATCCTTTGGTCACCAATTAGATTTTTTTTTACAACTTTTTTTTTACAACTCTTTTTATAGAATGCTGCTGACTTACCCCCTTCTCTGCATGATACTCAGTCATTAACTTCATATTATCTATTTTCATGTGACAGCAAGATCTGATTACCAGATCTACAGAGCAAAGGCGAAGGTCAAGGTCAAAATCCTTGTAAGAACAACTTCCATGTAAAAGAGCCTGGAAGGGGGGAAAACCAAACTCTTCTTTCTGGATGAAGAAGGATACTCTTTATGTTATGGCAAGTGAACTTCTAGAAAGAGACCGAGATTCCATTTTTCAATGAGACACAATAATGCTGGGAAAAAACATCTGATAAATTGTGCTCATTCAGGCCAAAAAGAATTTGGATTTATCACTCTAAGAATGAGATTAAAGGGGATATCTGGAATCCTAGAGTTTAACCATTTTTCAAGCCTTAAGCTTCAGTACTTACCTAGTTTGTCATTTTTAATTTAAATGCATCACAAGGTTTGAATGCTGAAAGCATCTGTAAATAAATGCAATAAGCTAACTGACTTGTTTACATCCTGTCCATTTGCCCTTTCTATTATTCTAGCCATTAAAGTAAATGGAACAGAAATAGAAGAAGCAAAACAAGCGACAATTTAAAAAAAAAAACTCAGCCCAAATGTTTATCTGGGATTAGCAAGTAGATGAGCTGGCGGAAGCCTAAGTGAGAGTTGATGATCTAAAAGGGCCCCTCGTGTGACATTGCAAAGATCACTCTGACATTTCAACAATCTCTCTGGGCAACAGCCAAGGAGAAACATATTAGCTGCATGCTTTAACAGCTGTCATACAAGCAACCCTTCTAAGAAATGTAGTCACCACCTTCATTAGAAAGAAATAAACAAAATGAATAAAACTTTCCTTTCTGAAGCATTTGCAAATCTCACATCAAAATATGACCATCAAAAACAAATCCATCAAAAATATGACCATCAAAACAAACGTACTGTTTATCAACTAAAGATAGGTACATTGGTTATTTTAAAAAGATCCTTATTTTCTAAAAGAAACAATGAGATGCATTGCCACAGCCCCTACAAAGAAAAGAATAATCCATTGTTTCAGCTACAGTTTATAACCATGATGGCGAACCTATGGCACGCAGAGCCATTTGTGCGGGCACGCAAGCCCTAGCCAAACTTATCTGTGCTGCGCATGCGCACACCTCCCAGTTGATTTTTCACCTGTTTTGAAACCGTTTTTGCCCTCCTGGAGGCTCAAGGGAAGCCTTTACAGCCTCGGGAGGCTGAAAAATGGGCCTTCCGGAAATACCGGAAGTGCTGAAATGGCCCCATTTTCAGTCTGGGTGAAAACGGTCTCAAATGGGCCGAAAATCAGTTGGGAGGTGCGCGCATGCACAGTGCAGGTAAGGCAGCGGGGTGGAAGTGTTGTACAGGCATGTGCAGGGTGCATTGCATTGTGGGTGCCGGCACACACACGTGTGCGCTATTGCGCACATGCGCACTTTCAGCCCACCACAACAAAAAGGTTTGCCATCACTGGCTTATAAAAAACAGGCTCGCAGCAGTAATACAAAAATTGAGAGTTTATCCATATATTAATGAAGTCCTATATAATAATGTATAAAACTTTTTAGGCTATGAAACCTGATAGTTAAAAAAAAACAAATAAGAGTACCAGAACCACTGGCTGCAAAAATGAATTCTTGTTATTTTTTTACCTTTAGTCTATCATGGAAGCCCATTAAATTCTCATTGAATCTTGGGATTCTGCAGAACACAATTTTAAAAGCCCGATTCCATAGCAGATAAGATGCCTAACTAGCCAATTCACAGTTCAATAACAGCAGCTCATTAGTTTGGCTACATATGAAGGTATGAGGAGATAGAGCTAGATTTTTTCCCTTAAACAATATCCTGTGTTCCAGGGTGAGAAAAGAAACAAGTAATAAAAATAAATTAAATGAAGACAATAATGCCTCCACATCAGTTCTAAAATCTTCATCACTGCTAATAGCTGTGAACATGTTATAAGCAGGAATCACTCATATTAGAAAGAAAAATTCTGTTTTTTTATGACAGTCTTCAATCAAGCTTTACTAATCATAAACCCTATATATCTGACTTCCATATAATTTACAACCAATTTCCCCGAAGGAAAAAAGATAATTAAAGTAATTGGAGGTTTTTTAAAATAGGCATTTAAAGACAAAATCATAAAATAAAACCATGGTCTGCTTTAAACATAGTTTTTTTAACCATCCAATGGAGGTTTGATTCCTGTTATCAAATTAAGTTATAAACCACGACTCACACATTGCTCTATACCAAAAAGATAACACAAACCACATTGCCTAGAGACCATGAAGGGTTAATTCAGCCAAAGCCTCTTCTTGGCATTCATGAGACAACCCCTCATACTATACGTTCTTGTTCACACATACATTGAAGCCTAGGTCAGTACAAATGTTGATAACAGGCATGGGAATATTGATCTTTTTCATCCAGAATTACTAACTCTCTCTTTATTGTAAGGTGGCATTAACTGAACTGTACATTTCTCTTCCCTCAGCTTTACAGCCCAAGAAATTAGAGAGGGTCCTTTCTGAGATATTTGACACACACACACACATCCTTCCTTCTGTGGGTTAGCTGCCTCTTATCTGACAATTGCCTAGTCTGTGGCTCTTCCTCTTCTCTCAAGGTCATTCCCATATATTATTACACAGCCTGATGACCTCCATTAAACCATTCTACAAATGTGAACTACAATGAAATCTACTGTACTAGACTTGAATCTGCTCCAATTGGCATTAAGCCTAGAAATGAGAATCAGAGGCATGAGTTTGTCCATGAAAAATAATATCTCCCCAAAGCAATTTTGATAGAAAAAGTAGCTCAAGGAGAAAGGGTTAAGCTTAAGGGTTCTTACCAATTTGCAGTCAAAACAGTTATTATTTCAGAAAATTACATTCAGGAAACAGGGCAGGCAATGTCATTGATCCATTCATTTCTCAGAATCTAATTTGGTCTGATCATAAAAAATGCATACGCTGTTGAACTTCCTTCTAAATTTAAGAAATGGGGCAAGAGGACTCCATCAAGCTAACAAAATTCAAAATTTCAGTTAATTATGTGCCTCAGGCCTGGGTTTATAACTAAGATGGAGTCTGATTTAGTATTTTAAAAATTGACAATTTTGTTGCCATTATTCTTTCAGCTGCTAAAGATAAAGATGTTAAGATAAACATAATCCAATTCTTGGAAGCTCCTCATGGTCTTAATAAATGCCTAAATGTTTGAATGAACGCATGCATAAGCTAATAAATATTATTTAGGCAAGGCCAGATTAAGGCCAATTGATGTCCTAAATTGAAGCCCAAAATGGTGTCCTCGAATGAAAGCAAAACTCTAGTGCCATGAAACAAATGTGATATCAGACAACACCTTCAAACAAAATTTAGTCGCTTACCATGCCAATGTTTTTAACATTACAGATTAAAGTTGAACATGACAGATAAGGACAATTACCCCAAAAAAATATTGATTAAAGTCAAACAGCAGTCAAAAAATAAGAGGCATGACAGCTAGGGGAAAACATTCTGTGTTACTCCCTTGCCTTGGTGACCTCAGCAAGTGCTTATTTTGCTTGTTGTTTAATCCAAGGCTGTTTTGGGGCTAGCAAGATAATTCCTCCAGAATCACATATTAGTAACTGTATTCCCAATGTGGTGCTCTGGTGACGGAGTAGTTAGAATGTAATATTGCAGGCAAACTATGCCCACAGTCAGAAGTTCAATCCTGATGGGGTTCAAGGTTGACTCAGCCTTTCACCCTTCTGAGGTCGGTAAAGTGAGGACCCAGATTGTTGGTGGCAATTGGCTGATTCTGTAAATTGCTCAGAGAATGCTGTAAAGAAGGGGTCTCCAACATTGGCAGCTTTAAGACCTGTGGACTTCAACTCCTAGAGTTCCTCAGCCACAGCCCTGCTGTAAAGCACCATAGAGCGGTATAAGTGTTAGTGCTATTACTATGTAAAGGATCATTACAGTTTCCCAAATGCGATAATCATTACAGCATATACCTGCAGGGTTTTCTAGAAATGATTTGCCACTGTCTTTTTCCTAGGACCAAGATAGATGGAGTCTCCCAAGATCAGATGGGAACCCATGGTCTCTCACTTTTTAGCCTGGTGCCTTAACCACTACATCAGGTCCCCAAACTTAGCAACTTTAAGACTTGTGGATTTCAACTCCCAGAATTCTCCAACCAGCTATGCTATCTGGAGAATTCTGGGAGTTGAAGTCCACAAGTCTTAAAGTTGCCAAGTTTGGAGACTTCTGCACTACATCTAAGTGGCTTTGTAAATTAGCAGAAATCCCAATCTTGTAATTTGAGTTGGATAATTAGACCCGAAACTCTAGAACAGTTGAGTAACATGAATTCCCTTCAGCATTAGCCTTTGTGGCCAATGATGAAGCATGATATTAGTTGCAGTTCAACCCTGAAAGGCTGTGCATAATTCTCAAGCAGTAATAGGGAACAGATTTGTTTCAAATTTCATCTGCAATCAATCCATCATGTGTTTGGCTATCATATTGCCTCTCATGATTTTTCAGGCTAAGCATATCCAGTTCCTTAAAACTTTCCAGATATATAGTACACATATCTGGTATCTCTACTTTGTCACCTATTTCCTGATTATATTCCCTAAAACATGGCACATCAAGAAAGCCACAGGAAAGGCCTAACCAAAACAGAATAGATTACTCCCATTAGAATAATGTGTACTGTGTATTGTGGGCTATCACTAATGTTTTCATTATTAAGAACATTTATATGGCTGCCCAACTCATGGTGATTAGGGACAGCTTACACATAGACTCAGTTCAGAGAATCAGACTCCAGAAAAACAATGCAAACAAAAGTGAGCTTAAACATCTAACAAATAAATCCCCTTTTGCGATCTTCTGACAAGCAGAATCAATGGTGAAACCAGATTCACTTAACAACTGTACTACTAATTTAACAACCACAGCGATTCACTTAACAACTATGGGGGAAAAGTAAAATGGGACATGACTCACTTAATAACTGTCTGTGTAGCAACAAAATTTTTGGGCTCAATTGTGATAGCACAGTGAGCACTACCTATATTAAAATCCCATCAATCATGAGAAACCGTGGGAACAATAAGCTTCCATTTTAAATTATAACATAAGTGCAGGTAGGCTTCAACTTACAAGCACAACTGAGGCCAAAATTTATGTCATTAAGTGAGTTTTGCCCCGTTTTATGATTTTTCAGTTGTTAAATTAGTAATATAGTTGTTAAGTGAATCTGGTTTCACCACTTATTTTGCTTGTCAAAAAGTCACAAAAGGGAATCACATCACTCTAGGACACTGAAGTTGTAATAAATATGAGTCAGTTGCCAAACATCTGAATTTTATTCACGTGACCATGGGGACGGTGCAGTGGTCTTTAAGTATAAAAAATAGTCATAAATCACTTTTTTCAAGTGCCACTATAACTTCAAATGGTCACTAAAGGAGCTGTTGTAAGTCGAGGACTACCTGTATAAATTTTGGAACAAGCAGCAATGGTCATGTGTGTACAATTGTCATAAATCAATTCTTTCAACGCCATTGTAACTTCAGTCAGTAAACGAACTGTCAAAGACTACCTGTATTGACATAACCTACACTATTTGGATCCTCCTTAATTTTAAAGTCAAGGACTACCTGTATTGACATAACCTACACTATTTGGATCCTCCTTAATTTTTAAAAGCGGGAAGGGCTCCAGAGTGAAAAAACGTTCAAAAAAACCCCGCAGTCCTAGCATATTGAGGTTCTACAGGCAGAAGAACTTCATATTCCCACACCCGGCAATCTAAAATCATATGAATTAAATGTTTCTCAGGGAGCAATCTAAGATCCCCTACAGTTGAGCAAAGCAACTGCAATTAGTTCAGAGCAGCCTGTTAAATCTCTTCACCAGGGTTTCCCCATCTCTGCAATGTTCACCATTTCTAATCGGAATTGCTTTTTTTTTAAAAGAGATTCTTGGGATGGGTAAGAATTGCAGGATGAAAGAATGGAGGCTGTTTAAGAATAGAATAGAATAGAATAGAATAGAATAGAATAGAATAGAATTCTTTATTGGCCAAGTGTGACTGGACACACAAGGAATTTGTTTTGTTTTGGTGCAAATGCTCTCAGTGTTCATAAAAAGAAAAAGGAAAAAATACATTAGTCAAGAATCATAAGTATAACATTTAATAGTAGTCAAAGGGTACAAATATTTTATTTTTTTATTTTATTTGGTTTGTCAATTGCTTACAAGATAATAGGTATAAGTAAAACATAGTTATGAATAAATGGATACCTATAAGAAAAATAAAATATAAAAGGAACAATAGGACAGGGACGGTAGGCACGTTGGTGCGCTTATGCACGCCCCCTACAGACCTCTTAGGAAAGGGGTGAGGTCAATAGTAGACAGTCTAAGGTTAAAGCAATCAAATAAGCAATCAAATCATACCAGGAAACATAATAAGCGATCAAATCAAATCATACTAATAAAGTCAATTTTAAAAAAATCATAAGGATACAAGCAACAAAGATACATTCATGCAGTTATAAGTGGGAGGAGATGGTTGGAAGGAAGGATGAGAAGATGGATAGTAATACAGACTTAGTAAATAGGATGGCAAAGTGGCTTCATATGGGGAGGTTTTTGCAAACGTCCTTCCCCCCCCCTCCCCTCCCCCACGGGTCAAGGCATTAACCCAGCATCTGCTAGGGAATCCCTACCACGCTTTCTCCTCCAGCCCCCAGAGCCTCGAAACGAATTCGCAGCACAAACGGGGGACACATCAACCAATTTCAAAGCCAGGCGCTGCTTCCGCTTCTAAGGAAGTCTGGCTTACCGGAAGCGCCCCAAATCCGCAAGCACGTGAGAACGAGACAGAAACCGGGGTTGCGCGGTGTGGGGCGGACGACGACACCGGAGAGGTTATTTTTTTGCTAGTTCTGGTTCTTTCGCTCGTAAGGCATATCAATAAGCATTGTATGAAATCACCTCCCCCCCCCCATTTTCTCTTACAAATTCCCAAGCCGAGCCAAAAAAAGCAAACAGTCGTGGGAGGGGTGGGTAGAAGGTCGAGATGCAGCTTTAAAATGTAGAACGACTAAAACGTGTGCAATAATGCCTCCTTAAGGTATTTAGGAAACTGGGGCAAATGGTCTATTTCTGAAGATGGAAATGAAGGAAGTGGTGGAAAAGACCCTATTTCGGCCATCTTGGTTGCGGGCAAAAAGAAAGGAAGCGAGAATTACATTTTTTCCCCCCTAAAGTGCTAGAATTATTAGAGTGCCGTTATCCTATTTCTTTACTCTTTTTCAGGAAAGCTTTATTCCCTGGTAATTACAATGATCATATGTGTTTTATTATAATGGACAAAATGTTACACACTATTTAATTTTAGCTATTTTTATTAGAATCTGTATTTTTATATTGGTTTTGTTCTTCAATTTTCCTTTGTATTGCAGTTACAAACATAAACATTTTTTTTAATCCTTATGGACATCTTTCAGATTTTGTCTTTTTTTCAGGTTTGGCTTTTAGTTTTTTTCAAGAAAACGTGATCACTGTGTTGATAATGCACACCACCTTGAAGAAATAAACAGGGTAGTCTAGTTAGTAAACTGTACCAAAAAGGACTTTGGACTCTACTGGCTTGCTTTTTCTGTTTCGTTTGAATATATATTGCTGTTTATATTCTGCCAAGTGACTTGAGCAACCTTTAAATGTCCCATGTGATACAATTTATTTGTAACACTACAACAGTGCACTGAAATATTATCAATTCCTACCAATATTAAAAAAACCCTCTAATTTTTCTCTTGACATATCCCTTTGTTCCCCCTGCTCTGTAATTTAGCGCAGTGCTTAAATCTGGCCCATGAGGCCAGCTGGAAATACCAAAGGAACAGGTGCCTTCAAAATGGGTGCCTCCAAAATGGGGTGCGGGGGGCTGTGCGCACACAGCTCCCCCCCCCCCCCCGGTGCCCCATTTTAGTCAGCAGAGTGCTGCAGGAGGCCATCCAGGCCAAAAATAGGACGCGGGGGGGGCACACATTTTAGCCTGCAGAGTGCTGCAGGAGGGGTCCATCCCATCTCCCCCCCCCCTCGCCCGGTTGACCCACGGAGAAGTACAATGCTGATCCGGCCCTCGAAAAAATCAGTTTGATACCAGTGCTGAAATCCAGATTGACACCACTTCCTTCAGGATTCACATATAACTTCCTATCATATACAAAGTAGTTAAAAGATCAAGGTAACTTGGCTTTCTTGTACTTTTAAGGTGTTTTTATAGATATTCAATGGAAGCAAAGGTAACTGAACTATACGGTATCATCAAGATTATGCACTACAAGGAAAGAAAATTCAGAAATCATGAATAAACTAATGAAGTTTTTAATATTGTTCTGCTCAGAAGAATTAAAAAAATGGTTATGAACTCTTTTAACATAACTATTGACTTTATATAAGGATCCCAAAACAAGCATGGAATATTAATATTTAGCATATGGAACAATATCTTATTTTTTCAATCCAGTGTCACACAAATATTTTTATACTAGTAGCATTACCATTGCTTTGCTTTAAATTGTCTTAAGAAGGCAGGATATGATTGGGCATTTATTTATTGCCTAAAAATTATTATAGCCAAATTGACTTCATTTCAGGAAGTGATAAATCTCCCTATATTCATTAAAGGAGATACAATACCGATATGTTTGTTTCATTTGTAGGTTTCCTTTTGGCATTTGATTCTCCTTGTCGATGAATAAAATATTGGTTTGATGTTTTGTGTAATTTATGTTAAACTGAGTAGTAAAAGAAAAGATAAAACTATATTAAGTATGTAACTTCAAAATTAACAATTCTGATGTTTGCTATTTTGTTTGAGAAATCTTTTATCAAAAATGAATTTGCATGTTGATAAACATGTCATATTAACACTCTACCTGTAAGTGGAGTCAGGGGAGGAGTTCTCCTGATAAATTTTCATTATAAAACCCAATATTTGAAAAATCCCCTGTTAATACATTCCAAGTACTGGTGATAAAATCAAAAGCACATGCCTCTCTAATACACACAGAAATCATATTAATAGTCCTGTTGGTTTTAGCTCCAAATTTTGCTCTAATAGGACAAGTCCAAGCCATTTTAATTACTTTTTCAACTGACTTTGAAGCTTGGGATCCAGATGATGAGGACATGCCAAGAAGATAGCTGACTTTAAACAGAACAATGAACAAGCTCTTTGTATAATTGGACTAACGCTGAGTGACCAGCAGCTAATCCCTATTCGTGGAGAAGAGTCTGCTGCTAGGTGTTGGGAGAATTTGAAGAGGATTTATGTTCGTGACAGTGTAGATGCACAAATACATCTTACACGTAAACTGTTTAGAGCACGTCTTCTGAAAGGTGGAGATATGTTAGCTCATTTGAATTTCATGAAAAGAACTTTTCAAGAGCTACATGAAAAGGAACTAATATTTTCAGAGCTACATCGTTTACATCATTCTTTCCTCATTGGATGAAAGTTATGATGATTACGTATTTTCACTGGAAGTCCTGACCAGAGATGAACTGACATTGACTGACATCACCAGAAGGCTAAGAAGAATGTTAATTTAGCTATGTCTAGCAATTCAACTGTAAACCATGATTGGTGGGTAGTTGATAGTGGAGTATCGCAGTGCATTACTAGAAATAGAGAAAGATTTGTAAAGATGTTTACGAGTAAGCAACATGTATCATTGACAAATGAAGATGAAAATGTCTGGTGAAGGTACTGCATATTGTTTATGTATAAATGAGCATTTAACTATGTTATATGTACGTAAACTAAAATTTAATTTGTTATCTGTAAGGGCTTTAGTTAATATTGGTTATGTGGTAACCTTTAGGGGAGATAACTGTATAATAGAGAAAGAGGGTAAAAGTGTTATTGCTAATTTAAAGAATGATTTATATGCGATACATGATGACCAGTTAAAGATGGCTAACTCGGTTTATAACAATGTTAAGCCACATGACGAATGTATGCATTTACTGCATAGACGTCTGGTGCACATTAATTTCAAAATGCTGCAACAAACTCGAATTGTCGGAGTAAAATTAAAACCCTGTAGCAAGTATTTAAACTGTAATGCATGTAGCCAGGAGAAAAGCAAGGTTACTTCCTGCAAACAGACTTAATGGGTTTAAGACCAAAGAACCTTTAGAGGTTGTTTTTGCTGACATAAGTGGTCTTAAGAAACCCAGTTTGGGAAGTGCCTGCTATGTTTTGAGTATAATGGACCATTACTCATAGTACGGTTTCTGCTATCTCAGGAAAAGCAAATCAGAAACATTCCAATATTTCTTTAATTGGCTAAGGTTTGCAGAAAGAAAAATGAGACGTAGAGTAATTACTTTGGTTACTGATAATGGGACTGAGTTTGTTAACAATAGATTCCAAACTATGCTGAAATTGGCTGGTGTCAAGCATAAATGTTCTGCACCTTACAGACCACAACATAACTTGTTTGTAGAACGAAGAGGGCAAATGTTACAAGCCATGGCTCACACTATGTTATCTGATTCAGGTTTACCTAAAATACTGTGGGGTGAAGCCCTAATGTATAGCAAATCATGTGTTAAACAATGTAGTTAACACAACAACTGGTGAATTGCCATTCACTCGTTGGCATGGCAGAAAACCAAATTTAAGCTATCTACACACATTTGGAGCTCCAGCATGAGTGCATATTCCCTCACAAGTAAGACTGAAAAGGCAACATAGAGCTAGGAAATTATTTTTTGTAGGTTATGAGGCCAACCATAGATCTTTTAGATTCTAGGATCCAGGTACAGCTCATGTTTATTGGAGCGCTAGTGCAAAATTTCTTGAGCACGTTGGGTGGAATAAACTGGAACAGGAATCCAGCAATGATGTTATTATTGACACCCAAGTAGTCCCTAAAGATGAAATAAGTAAACCACGAATAGCCATTACAAAAGGAAGAACAGGAGGAAGTAGGAGAACAGGCACAGGAGGAGGTAGAAGATCAGGAGCAGGTGGACCATGTGAGTCCACCAGTAAGCCCTGTATTACTAAGACGTTCAACCCGTGTAACACGACCAGCTGATAGATATCAGGCTAGTGTTGTATGCCAAATGAATACAGTTCCAAATAACGATAATGAACTAAAACTGTATCCTGCTAGGGATCAGGCTGCTTGGCAGGAAGCAACGGATAAGGAACTGGAATCTTTAAAAAAGTTGGAGGTATACGAAAATGTTAAGTTACCACCTGGTAAACATGCCATAGGATGTAAATGGATTTATAAGCTAAAGACAGGTGTAGATGGGACTGTTACCCATAAAGCCAGGTTAGTAGCACAAGGGTTCAATTAGACAGCAAACAACTACGACGGGGTGTTTGCACCTAGTCTGAAAACTACTACATTACAAGCAGCATTAGTGTGGGCAGCTAAGGAGAAATATATTGTTAATCATTTAGATGTAGAGACAGCATATCTGTATGCACCGTTGCAACACACTGAAGAAACCTTTAGGTATAAAAAATGATAATACAACTGATTGCTGGAGATTGAAAAAAAGTCTTTATGGCTTAAAGCAATGAGGATATGAGTGGAACCAATGTACAGTTAAAGAATTAACTAAGATAGGTTTTGTAGCTGGCATGGCTGATCCATGTTTGTTCAAAAAAGAAAGTGATGGTATAATTTCATTGTTGCTATTGTTTACTAATGACACAGCATTAATCACCAAAACTGAACAAGAAGCTACTAAAATAAAACAATATCTTGGTTTAAAGATAGATAGAACTAGGGGAGGATACAAGATCTCACAGGCAGATAAAATTAACCAATTACTTAAAAAGTTTAATATGGAACTTTGTAAATCTGTAGGAATCAAGACTCAGGATCACATGAAGATGAGACAAGCTGCTTTCTTTATTGTCAGGTTGAGAATAAGAAGAGCTGTCTGCTCTCTTGCCAGAGTTCGTTCTATCTCTCTATATCCATAGTAGCATACCAGTGGTTAATTTATACACTATACATCTATTTAGACAACCTTTGTTACTGTCTGCTTAAGCAGTTTATACATTCACCTCTAGTTAGGATTAACTTTTAATTAAGATTAACATAAGCTTCAGTTCCTGCCTTTGTTCCGTCCTATCTGGGTGTTAAAGGTTTCCTCCAGGTAAACATGCAAATGTTTCCTGCAAGTAAACATGCAAACGTTGCACTTTGCACGGAATGTTCTTTGTCTGAGGTTTGCCATCCAAGACAAGAATATCCAGAAAGCACAATGCCTGCATAAATCGGCTAAAACACTGATGAGTCAGGAGTTTAGCCATAGTGGTGTTCAAAGTCCTGTTTTTGATAAGAACATTTATCAGTCCTTTATTGGTAGTTTATCTTATCTCAGTAATTGGTAGCATACAGTGTTAACCAATTAGCTAGGTTTAATGCTGAGCTAACTGAAAGGCACTGGCAAGCTGCTAAGCATGTGTTATGATATCTGAAACAAACAATGCAATTATGCATTGTATTTGGAGCCTAAGGATGAACTGAGTCTAACTGCATATGCTGCTGCAAGTTTTGCTACAGATGTAAATACATGAAAATCTACATCGAGTACTGTAGTATTATTAGGAAAAGTATTGATTGGATGGAGGTCTATTCGTCAGAAACATTTAAGTTTGTCAACAATGGAGGCTGAATTTTCATGTTTATCTTTATTATGTACAGATTTAATTTGTTATAAGCAACTATTGTTTGATATGGGAATTGATGTAACAGATTCCATTGTTGTTTATGAAGATAACCAATCAGCAATACAGATGGCTTCAAATCTTGCTGTAAAGACAAGAACAAAACATACAGACTTGAGATATTTAAATGTAAGACAAAGTGTGCAAAGTAAGATGATTAAGCTGGAATACTGTATGTCAGAAAATAACATAGCAGATCATTTTACAAAAGCCCAAGGCTCTGTAAAGCATAAGGCTTGCTGTGAGGATTATGGACTTAGAATGTAAGGTTGTATATATTATCCTACGCAAAGGGGAGAATGTTAGGAATGTAAGTCACCTAACAGTTGGGTTGGAAATATATAAACCAGGACAGACATTTTAATACTGTCTCTTTAAGGGAATGCTAAAATTGCAATTGGGTGTGGTATCCCAAATGGCCATAAGATGGAGCCAGAAACCTGGTTTCTCACTGAGAACTGAGAACAGAGCCTGAGAGAGAGTGTTGCTAGATGGTCGATGTTTGTGTTCCTGCATTTCCCTAGTGACTGTTGCTGATCATCATTATTCTTGGATTGATGGATTGAACTGTTTTTGATACTGGACTTTGTTATTGGATTATCCCTGGACTGAAAACTGTGTATGACTTGGATTGTTTATTGGACTTTGCTTAACTGTTTACTGGAAGTAAAACTACATTTTACTATACAGTGTAGCTGTGTGCTGTGTGTGTGTTATTCAACATTATTCTCAATATGTCTCCCTGTGTGCACTCATTCTCCTAATGGGGAATTACCTCAACAGAGATGATCCAAATTGATATTAATTTGTTCCAAAATAGATTTAGATGTTCCTGGTTTCAGGTTAAACAAATCCAGAGAGGTCTTATAAAACAAGGAGAGCAAATATGGTGTCCTTTGGTCCTGCATGTCCTTTCTGCGTGTCCCCTGAATGCCTTTCTTCCCTTACGTAACTTCAGCCATGATACCAACCTGCTCCCTCAAGCTTCCCAGCCCACCTCAGAAGGATATCAGAGAGGAAAGGAAGATGTTTGAAAATCAAGGAAGATAGGTGAGCCAGTTAATATGCTGTGGATAATGTAATATGACTGTAATATGACAAGAGCCACATGTTCAGCAAGCCTATAACTCCCCATCTTCTCAGGGCTTTCCCTATTTCCTCTTGACTATTACTAATGTCTGTGGCAGAAGGGTATTATGCCTTTAAGGCTCATTGTTAGCAGATGTCTCTTAGCCGAATAAGCACAATTTATGTTCTACCCATTGACTGTATTCTTTTTTGCAGTGTATGATTGGCTATCTTCCTTTGAGTAAAAGGACTTGTTTGCAGTTTAAAGTCACTTGATAGTGGACCTTGAACTTGAACAGCAGATAAAGCCACAGGGTAGTGCTGGTCTGAAAGTAACCAGAAACTAATTGTTATTATTGAGCTAGCATGTGCTATATTGTTTCAGTAATGAGTCATTAGAAAATGCTGCAGAGAATTGATATAAGTGGCTTCAGATAGTTCAATTGCATATGATAGCTAGCAGGCCCAAACCTTACAAATGAATCATTATATCTCTTAATTAAAATAGTTCAACAAAGTAAATAACTTGTACAACATAATTTGGTCTCCCTCTCCTGCAAAGTTTTTAAAATGTTGCTATGCAACTTGGGTTTATTAAAGTAATATGTTTTGTTCACTGCAGTAATATAAAACATACCTTAAAGTGCCATCAGTACTTCTTCCTGTTTCGAAAGTAGCTAGTTTTAGTACCTAGTTTCTACAGGAGCAGTAAAAGTAAAGGAGCCCCTGCAGATTTTACTCCATTAGTCATTGCATAACAGCATGATATCATGGAATGCTGTTACTTTCCCACCAAAGTGGTACCCATTAATCTACTCACATGTTTTTGAACTGCTAGGTTGGTAGGAGCTGGACCAAGGAATGGGTGCTCACCCCGCTATGTGGTGCTTGGCTCTCAAACCTGAGCTGCCTGCTTTCCAGTCAACAAGCCCAGCTTCTTAACAGCTGAGCCACCATGCTGTCACTTACAGGAGCAGTGGTATTCCAAAATATCTAATAAGAGTAAATTATGTAGACCTCTCAGACAACTGTATTATGTAAAAGTTCACTGTAGTAAAATATAAAAGGCAGTATTGTTTATTTTGTGTGGAATGAATTGGTTATCCAAAACTATTTGAAGTAAATTGAAAATTAATCCATACAAATAAGGCATTTCCGATTGTACTACAACTCTCGTTTGTCATTTTTTGCTGCCCTGTTTTCTTTCTCCAAATATCCTAGAAAAAAATTCAGACCGAATGACAGCTTGGCACAAAGCTCTTAATGTTATAAATTCCTCCCAGTTTGAAACTTAACCTTGTTTTGCCAAAAATAAATATGTCAATTATCCTTGGTTCCTTCCATTTTGCTTTCACTTATATATTAAAGAGTATTTGTAATCAAAGTTTAACTTTGAATGAAGCAGTTAATCATAAATTAATAATCGTAGCTAAATAAACAGGTTTCTAAATCAGCAATCAGCCATAATTATCTGCCTGTCAGGGTCTGTTTGAGCTTCCACTGTAAGACTACAACACTTCAACATTTACAGTAATCTGCACAAGTGCTTCCTGTTTCAGGCACATATTGTGAAAACATGTGAAATCTGAATGTCCTTTGCTATAAACAGAGCTTCTACCCTGATTGCAAATTCTAAACAACATCAACCATTATTTGCATTGAAAACTGGGGCATAATTTTAGGGTGAACTAACGGGAAGTAGATCCAAACAAAATGAAGCATGAATAAGGCCAAATAAATAGAAACACTCTTGAAACTGAAAATATAATTAAAATAAAATAAGCTAGAGCAGTGTAACTGGAGAAAAACTACCTTGATCTCTCAATGGGGCTTTTGATAATATTAATTACAATAGCTTTCTGGATGAACTACAGGCACTCAGAATTAATGGAAATGCTGTGTTAGTTTTTACTTGGTGGTTGATTCCAGTCAGTGTTGATGGGGAAGAGATCTGTGGCTCCTTAATGGGGTGATGTAGGGTTTAATACCCTTGCCCTTTTAGTTTGGTATCTACATGAAACCACTGTAAAAGATCACTTGCTGGTATATTTATTAAATGTATATAGTTGCCCATTTCATGGAAAGTGATTCTGGATGGCATACAACAATCCAATCAAATTGTAAATAAAGAAAGCAATCCAGAAATGGTATTCAGCAGGTTCTGACCAGTTCTGGAGAACCAGTAGCGGAAATTTTGAGTAGTTTAGGAAAACAGGCAAATCCCACCTCTGACTGGAGATTTTACAGTATCCTTCCCCTGCCACGCCCACCAAGCCACGCCCACAGAACCGGTAGTAAAAAAATTTGAATCATATACCACTGAAAAAATTTGAATCATACCTGAAGTCAGTTTGGAATCATTGTCATTGTCAATGTACTTGATATATTGACCTGGGCTTGAAAGTCTTGTCTCAGTATCTGGAAGATGTGTAGGTCTGGATGGATAGGGAACAGACGTGGACAGTCCTGACAAGACCAAGAGGTTGTGGATATTTGGCTCTTCCCTGTCCTGTGGACTTTCCATGTCTAATATCTAATAAGATAGCACTATCTCATTGGAGACTGCTGTGTAACCTCATGGTCTTCTTGGATTCACAGCCCCTATTTGAAGAGCAGGTAGCAACTATGGCAAAGAGGATCTTTGAACAGATTCACCTGGTCTGCCAATTGCATCTCTTCCTAGGTTAGAAAGCCATTCAGATGGGTTACTCATGCCTTAGTGATGTCACAATTGGACTCTTGCAGTGTGTTCTACATTGGGCTGACCTTGAAGACTACCCAGGAGTTATAGCTGGCCTAGAATGTAGCAGCAAAGGAAGTAATGGCCATGCAGCAGTATGCCCACATGACACCAATAGGCTTTCAGATTCAATTCAAAGTACAGGTGATCACCTATAAAGTCCTTATGATATAAGGCCTGGCTATTGGAAGGAACAGCTACCTCTTGATAGCTTCTTCCTGGTAAAACCAGAGAGATTGTCCTTTTGATCAAACAATGGTGTTTATCACGGCTTAGGAACTGCATCTTCCCTGGTGCAGTGCCTGACATCTGGAATAACATCCCCACAGGGATCTGTAAGTTTCCTACCCTGATGATGTTCACAGAATCACTGAAGGCTTGGTTATTTTTCCAGGCCTTGGAGTACAATGGGTGACTTTTTTTGTTTGTTTGTTATATATTGTTTCCTTTTAGAAGTGTATATCTTTATTGAAAACTGTCCAGAGTTATGTGAAGTTGGGCAGCCTCTGTTGCATAAAATAGTTTGCATGCTAGCTTAAAGGCAGAAGAGCTAGGTGGCAGTCACAATACAATCTCACTGGTTGGTTGCAATCTTTGAAGCAGCTGTTACATTTTTACAGATGTGTGCTATCAAAACATGTTTTTCTCAAATGGTTGAATGAACTTGGATGATTGTTTATATTCCAGCAAAAGTAATTGCAACAAGACTGACCTTTTTAAGATAATAAAGAATTGTAGAAATCAAATGATGTAACTGGGTATCTGAGTGGGGTATTATTAGGACACTAGGTGCTCATTAGCCCAGTATATTTATTATATTTATTATCAGAGATAGAAACACAGCTCATTTTTCTGCCCTAAAGTCAGCTGAATGACTGAGGTTTGTCAATGAATAAGCTGATTCCAGAGACATAGAGGTCTTCTGGCAGCTATACAGTTCACTCACCAGAAAAATCTATTTGCCTTGTACCCATGTTTCCCTGAAAATAAGACCCTGTCTTTTTTTTTTGCCACAAAAAGGCACCAGGTCTTATTTTGGGGAGATGTTATCCATAGACTCACCTCACTTGCATGCTTCACCCCTGGCTGCCTTTTCGTTGTCATAGGTCTTCAGGAACTTCTTCTGTGGTCGGAAAGGCTGGGAAGGCCTCTGCAGCCAATAACAGAGCTCTGGATCGATCCAGAGCTTTGTTATCAGCTGCAGCGGCCTTTAGGAAAGCTTTCCCAGCCTTGCCAGCTGCAGAAGAAATGCACCAACAAGGTAGGTGTCGAGGTGTGCGAGGCCAGGCTGCAACTATCAGCTCTGCCCCCACATAGTTTAATTTTTACCAGTGCACCATGGAGTGATGGGGTCTTAATTAGGGTTTATTTTGGGGGGTAGGGCTTATATTGGGCGCATGTGTAAAAATCAAGCCGGGACTTACTTTCGGGGTAAGTCGTATTTTCGGGGTAACATGGTAGTATTAATCTACTGCCTAACTATTCCACCAGTGTCAAAGCCTTTTTCCCGAATAATGTTTGGCACTTATATTTAGTTATCAAATAGGATGGAGTATCATAAACCTCCAGCAGAGCACATATTATCACTTTTAGATTAAATGAACGCTAGGATTCTCTGAAGATCTGTAGCCATGCAGTGCAAAATATTTTTTCCTCAGACTTGAAATCTGATCTTGCCAGCACTGATATGCAAATGAAGTTACTTTCTCCACTGTGAATCCTTTATACTTGATTTGAATAATAATATACTTCAATGACTAATTTACAAAGATTTATTCCGTTAAATGTCTTGCTGTTATTGCAGAAAACATTCTGATATCCTGAGCATGACGTGTTTTATGTATCTGTAAAGATGTAGTATGTAAAACCTGACTGAAAATGACCTGCCTATCATTTGTTCTTTTGGTTATGAAAGATTTAAAAATTTGCAGCATTTGATGAGGTCTGTGTTTTATATCCTTAGCTGCTAAAGATGAAACCACCAGAGGTACATGGACTGGAATGGTTTGCAGACAAGTTTAGGAGAATGAGGGGATACTTCAACCTGTCACAGTTTCACAAACATATAGTTTTATGTAGACTGTTAATATATGTGCTCTTGGATATACAGTATATAGATCACCAATATATTTTAATGCATGAAGGATGAATCTTGAAACTTCCAGTTTTATGCAGCATAATAAAGCCACTAATCTGAGTTGTTCTGGATATACAATTGTGGATCGAGAGGGCTAAGAATGTTGAACCAGGGCAAGCAATGTTCCCATCTGCCAGTCACCCGTTCATACCCAGCTAAAACTGTTGGACAGAAGGTGTACTTTGTGCACAAGTCATTTCAGTTTAATCAATAGACTTGTCTTTATTTGGAAACCCTTTAAAATTATCCCAGTTTTAACAGATATGCACTATTTTCCAGGTAGTTTTGACCTGGCACACAGAATTCCATACACCAGCATATAAAACATATTGAATTTAAAAGAACCCGCTGTGATCAAAATACTTTTTTTGAGTCAAAATAGGCTGTTTTAACCATTCAGGAACTATTTGGAACTAGAAATCCAGTTATTGCAAACTTGGAATATCTCTAAATATTCAGAAGATCACATTTCAAATTACAAGTGTTTCAAGCTTAAAACTTTATTTTGAGATGTTTTCACATTTCTGTTTATCTGTGTTTTCATTAATTGCTAAATGTAAACCCACATGATTATTATCTGTGTCACCTTTTCTGTCAGATCTAAACATGGTCTAATATTCAATCAGATCTGAGTTCCAAAAAGAAGATAAATTGTACACAACTGCTATAGGGACCATGAAAAAGGGAGATAATCAGTAATGATGGAATTTGTTGTTTGCCATTGCTACACATAAATTGTCACATAATAAGTTCTTGACGGCAACTGACACTCCCAGGATTAGTTATGCAACTGACTCTTGGTAATAAGAAAAACAACCAGTTTGTTCCCTTTAATGGTGTGTAGAAGATGATTGTATTATGTATGGACTGGATGGCTAGTTTTTATCATAGCTCTTCTTTAGGGCAATTTGGAACAGCACGATACTTGCTGTTCTAAAGAAACAGTCTATAATAGAAAGGTTTAATGTATGCAACACAGCAAGGAAATACCAAGGTATATTCTCTGCCATTAATTGTATCCGTTACCTCTAGCATGATTATTTATTTTTAAAGAATCCTTTACCTAGATTTCACATGTAGACCTCAAGGGTACCTGATGTTGGGCGCTGTAAACAGCCTGGGAATGCTGTTCTCTGGCAGTAGATAGAGAGAAAGGGAGGAACTGTAGGGATTTTAAATCAACAAAATGTAAACCTAGCCTCCATATGCTATATATACTAATTTATGGTGATAACAATGATTTTGTTTTAATGTAGACCAGAAAACAGTGCAAGAGATGAACAGCAGCTTCTCTTCCCACTCATCTGCCTTCAAATCTTCTCACTCACCTGCTGATTGAGACTCTTTATTAGGAGCTGCTATAAACTCTCCTATGAAGGATATGCAAAGACCCACAATACAGAGGGAAGGTCTGATGGCTTCAAATTGGACTGTTTTGATATTACTAATACCATGTTACGGAGCCATAGAACTCAGGGGACTGTAAACTAAAGTAATTGAAGCTAAAACATGCCAAGCTTTTAAATTACAACATACTGGAAAGCTGATTAGTTCTTGAGTCTTAATACAATTTTTAATGCTTCGTCTCTTCGTTCTGTGTTGGTTGGAATAAACATTTATTTTCACAGCTGAGCACCAGAAAAAACTATACAGTAATACATAGAGCAAAAGCAAGAATTGTCAAATGGAAAAATAACTTGAGATATTAACTTCTGTTATTTTCTTCTCTTCTGCTATGGAAGCTAGGTTTACGGGTATTTATATGTGTGGTATTTAGGTTTCTTTGGGTATTTTCCCATGTAATATTTGTGCTTTTATTATAGTGATGTTTCAGCAGAATCTCATCTGCCATCTTCAGGCTTTTTAATTTTTAATTTTGAAATTAAAAATTAAAAAGCCTGAAGATGACAGATGAGATTCTGCTGAAACGTTGCTATAATAAAAGCACAAATATTACGTGGGAAAATATCCGAAGAAACCTAAATACCACACACACACTGTCTTTTTTATAAAACAAGCTAGATTTTAAAACCCTACAGTTCCTCCCTTTCTTCTCTCTCACACACACACCTGGGAGATTAGTCAAGAACTGTGTTATTAGTAAAGGCAAAACATGCGATTATGTCCTGAATGGATTTCTATTTTAATTTTCAGCTGCAGTGGCACAGAACGAATGTTAAGAACCAACCAGTTTCTGTTGTTTTATGGTTATCTTCAATCCTATAGTCTTTTTTTACCTAAATTGTTCTAATCTTGGATTTGTGATTTTAGATTCTATAGTCATCGAGATTATGGAATTTTTGTAAATTTTTCATCAGCCCACTGAAGTAATTGACCAGGAAGTATAGCTTCTGAAAACACTTTCAGCTTTCAGGAAAAACCAGTTGTACCAGGCAGAACCAAATTAAGACAAATAAAATCAAGTACAGGCAGCACAAAGATTTACAATTGTGACACTGTGGGTGTAATATGTAGCCATGAATCATACCAGATCTCATGAATCTGTTGAAAATGCCTTTTATAGAAATTGCATATTGTCTCAACAGGTAGCCAAGTCCTATCGAACTGGTTGATAAGTTCTACATTATATTAATCCTATTTCTTGGAGGGGATAGTATATGGTCTACTGCAATTGTCTCAAACTTGCGTCATGGCATCATGACGTATTGGGACTTTTTCCCCCTTCTCTAAACTAGGTGGGGGCAGGGCCAGCACATGACGCATCCGGCCACGGGCCACGAGTTTGACACCCCTGGTGTGCTGTACATTTAATTATTGTTAAAAGCTATCTGACTCCAGATGGTTCATAGACATGAACCATTAAACAAAAATGTTATGAAAGTCAAGAACTCAATACATACAGGTAAGTTCTCGATTTATGACCACAACTGGGCCCAGAATTTCCTTCGCTAAACAAAGCAGTTGTTAAGTGGGTTTGGTTACTTTTTCTGCCACAGTTGTTAAGCGAACTACTGCAGTTGTTATGTCATATGGTCATATGGTGGTTAGCTGAATGTAGCTCCCCAAATTGACTTTGCTGGTTGGAAGGGAAGGTCTCAAAAGGTGGACACATAACCCCAGGATGCTACAAGTCATCCCAATTTTTGATCAGTGACCACAGGGCTACTGTAAAAGGTGTAAGTGCAATAACTGGTCATAAGTCACTTTTTCAATGCCATTGGAACTTCAAACAATTGCTAAACAAATGGTTGTAAGTCAAGGATTATATGTGCACACACAAAACAGGTAGAGGCTAAGCAACCATCCTACTGCAAAGCCAAGTTTTAAAACGCTGAACATTTTGAAAATGGGAGCATGCACGTTTGTGGAGATATAACTCCCTTTAACCTTCACCACAGCCCCCAGTCTACTTTAAAGTTAGGATTTAGCAACATCTCAATGGCCACATAGTCTAACCTTGCCTACAACTAAAGGTTTTTCAACATTAATCCAAAACAGAATGTGTGCTTCCATCTTCAATCTTTCAAGTAGCATATAATTTGTATTGGTCAATCTGTGCTACTCGCTTTAGACACAATTATGCAAACTGTTTCTAAGTGGAACATAAAGATGACTACAAAAATTGTCTCAACTTGGCACCTGTCCAGTGTGTTGGGCTCCAAAAAAATGATAGCCTTACTGACTGATAATTCTGGGAATTTTAGCACAACATATCTGAATGGTGCCAACATACAGGTCATAAAAACATACTAATATTTAAGTCAACTGGAATTTTGACTAATTAAAACAATCCAGCATGACAATAAGAAGAAAGGTCATTGTTTTCTAAAAAGGGTCAAAAAATTAAATTTTCATCATCTGTTTTCCAAGGAAGATGTATGTAATCCCATTTCTTAATGTTGTTATACACGGCTAACAAAAAATCTTAACGGTAGTATTACTTGTGTCCAATTTTTCTAACTTGAGAAATTGCCAGATTTAAAATCCAGAATGACCTAAATTTACACTGACGCATATTAGCAGAAGAAAATATTTTATACATGCCAAATTGCCCATTTTTTTCCCCAAGGGAGCATTTTTTTTCCAATCAAAGAATGAACAATAAAGGTTAATTTTACTCTCCTTTTTATTGGATTTGGGGGACACATAGTTTACTATGATGTTTATTAAACATCTGATTACTGTTTATTGCCTCTTATTCCACCAGAAAACATTTTAACACTGATCAGAAATGAAAACAGCTCTAGGGTTACATAAGCTTCAAATAAATCACCTGTATTAATTACAGAGTTGTAATATGGTTTTGTATTTCTTGTTAATCATGTGATGGGCTATTCCCTTCTGAATTCCAGAGAGGAATGGAGTCTTATGTCCCAAAAGATTCTTTATCCCTTTTTCAAGCAATGCCTTTTTTTGTACAGTTATCCCTCATCACAGCAGAATATCCCATACTATTCCATCTTAAATGTAGTCTTGATGAGCTTTTGGATGGCTGATGTGCCACTGTTAATATGGATTTACAGTGGCTGACCTGGAAGAGTTGAGGTTTTTTTTTTTAAAAAATAAAGATTTAGTTTACACATTTTGCTTAAAACTAGCTTGAGATGTGTATATCTGTATGCTGTTACGTTTCTGTGCCCAGGACTGTGCAAAGTATATTTTGAGTTGATCAATCTCTCCCTCATCCTGACTAAGCTGAAAAAGATAGACAGTGCCAGCTTAAACAAACAAGAGGTATACCTTGTAGAAGCAAACAGGCTTTTTCAAATTGCCAGCTGTAATTCAGCGAAGACACTTGCCAAGTCCAAGTTGGAGCAAGGTCATTAGCAGTTTATGCAAGCCAAGCCAAAAGCTGCCTAAAGCATAACATTTGCGTCAGAGCAGTGACATTCCTCTGCCAACAATATTTCAGGAACTGCCAGCTGACAATACTTCTGATCTTGGAAATACATCATGTATTCGTCTTCCTTTCTTTGCCCTGAATTTGACTGCAGCTTTTTTGCACGCATGCAAACCACAGCTACTCCTATCTTATGATTACATTCCACCAAGTCACTGTTTACTCTGAGTGACAATATAAATAGACTTTCTCTAAGATGATGTCTCCTCAATCTGCCCCTTTAGATCTTCCAACAGTGAAGCCATCCTTTCTTTAATCGAACCATTCCACCGTACTGCTGGTTGTTTTCTCTTTCCTAGTAGATATTTCTCAGCTTATGACCAGAATTGGGACCAGAATTTACATTGCTAAGCAATGTTCCTCATTTTATGACTTTTCTTTGCCATAATTGTTAAGTGAATCGCAAATCATTAAGCAAATCCAACTTTCTCCATGGACTTTGCTTATTGGAAGTCAGGAAGATGACAAATAGCAACTATGTGACCCTGGGATGCCGTAACCATAATTACATACTAGTTGCCAAGCAGCTAAATTTTGATCATGTGGCCATGGGGATGCTGCGACCATCGAAGGTGCGAGGGCCTGTAAGTCACTTTTTTCATTGTAGCTGTAATTTCAAATGATCTCTAAACAAATGGCTATAAGCCAAGGACTATCTGTATTATAAACTTCACAAGAGAGCTAATCTGTACATAGTGCATCCAAAATGTGATAATTTGGGTCTGGTTATTTGTACTCTCAGTAAGAACTCTTGAGTTGATTTGTTTGAAGATTCATATTTCTACCTTACACCTACCAGAAAAGAAAAAAGAAAGAAACTAAAGATCCTGTGACACAGTGGTTCAATTATAGGTTTATTCAGGTTATATTATAGGTTTATGTTTCTTTGATTTTTGGCTTAATGTATGACAGTAGCCACCTGCTTATGTGAGCCCAAGTGGGTGAGAAAAAAAATCAAATAAAAAAACCTTGTTAAAAGAAGCAGCTTGTGGAATCTTACAAACCAACATTTTTACTGTAGTATAAATCAGGGGTCTTCAGACTTGACAGCTTTAAGACTTGTGGACTTCAACTCCCAGAATTCCTCCTCCAGTCACATTAGCTCAGGAATTCTGGGAGCGGAAGTCCACAAACCTTAAACTTGCCAAGTTTGAAGATCCTTGGTATAAATTTTCCTGAATTAAAATCAGTTTCATCACATGCTGATCAATTCTAATGAAATTGCTAAAGAATGATGGTTTAGGATAAAAATAACAGCAAAGATTCCAAAGATGATTTAAGAATGATTTTATTTTACTTTTGGTGTCCAAAGAGTTTATGGCTACAAACAACATTAGAGTTCCATACTCTTTTTAGATTTAGTGAAGGAGTTTAGAATATAGAACTTACGTTGTGACTGAGTATTTTGGCTGAGGAGGAAAACTTACCCATTCACAAAATTAATGCCATTCAGGGATAGTTTACATCAGTTTACTGCATCTTTTCTAGCTTGCGAGATACTCCATATTTATTCCTTTCTTCTGGGCAAAGATACAGAGAGAACACAAAAAACCACTAAGCTACAGCCACCCATCTTTTTTATTTCCAACAAAAGCCTATAGAGCTGATTTGGGGGCCAAAGGTATTCTTAAAAGATAAATACTACCCTGAAGGGTGGTGCTCTATTTTGTAGTACAACAGCTTTCCTTTTTATTATGATTTAAAAAAAAAACAATACAGAAATCTGATAAATGCAGATAGCCTAGCTCATATCAAAGGTGATGTCCATTATCATATTGGTGCTGTAGGCTCTATATTAGGATTCTAGAGCTATTCTAAGAGCCAACTCCTTGGTATTCTTCATTAATATTCCCTGCTTTAAATATTTGTGCGTTTCTGATCCACTAAATTGATAAGTGTTACTTTTTATCTTAGAAGGTTGCTCCTAAAAGACTGTATTCTCAAGATGTATTTGTTTTGATGCACAGGTTACCCCTTTTATTCTGAGTATCTTCTCTAGTGAAATCATCTACAACCTCCATGTGAATACCCATTTCTCTTAATTTAGAACTGCTGTTTTAAGAACCTGAAACACAGAAAGGAGATTTTACAAATCAAATAAATTTCAGCTGCTTTTTCTTGTTACTCTAGCAGGAATGGTAATTGGACCAGATCAACCCCCATCATTTCAGATTAAATATCTCTTTTATAGTCATGCAGTTTTAATTAATTTTCCACAGTATTAATGATATCCTGTCTCTCATTTAAGATTTAATTAAAATCATTTCTGAGATAATCAAAGTCGCAAATTAGACAGATTAGACAAAAGTTTGTTGAGAAGGCACACTAAGAGTAAAGGCAGAAATCTTACACATTTAAGGAATGTATACATCTACTTTTAAGGATAAAAATAGTGTTTTATTTCAGCAATATAAGCAGTTAAAGTTCTGCTAGATTAATAAAATTGAAGGCTAATGTACATGGAAGTGTGGTTTGGATGTGAGCTGTGTAATAATACAGGCAGGGGTCATATATTGCTTGATTTAACTTTGACTCCATCACTATGGCTTGTAAACCATGATTTATCACTTAATATTTAGAATTTATTTGATTTGTAAATCGCTTACAAGATAATAGGTATAAGTATATACATAGTTATGAATACATGAAATGGGTACATATAAGAAAAATAAAAAATAATAGGACAGGGACGGCAAGCACGCTGGTGCGCTTATGCACGCCCCCTACAGACCTCTTAGGAAAGGGGTGAGGTCAACAGTAGACAGTCTAAGGTTAAAGTTTTTGGGGTTTGGGGAAGAAACCAAAGAGTCAGGTACAGTATTCCAGACATTGACCATTCTGTTGCTGAAGTCGTATTTCCTGCAATCAGGTTTGGTGCAGTTATCTTTGAGTTTGTATCTATTGTGTGCTCTTGCATTGTTATGGTTGAAGCTGAAGTATTCATTGACAGGTAAGTCATTGCAATGTATGATTTTATATACCATACTTAGATCAGACTGAAGATGGCGTAATTCAAGGTTTTCTAGGTCTAGAATTTCAAGTCTGGTGGTATAAGGTATTCTACAATGAGTAAAGGAGTGTAGAACTCTTCTTGTGAAATATTTCTGGACTTTCTCAACTGTGCTAATATCAGATACGTAATGTGGGTTCCAGACTGATGAACTATATTCGAGTATTGGTCTAGCAAATGTTTTGTATGCTCTAGTTAGTAGTGTGATATTACTAGAGAAAAAGCTATGTAGGATTAGGTTAACAACTCTTAATGCCTTTTTGGCTATGTAGTTACAGTGGGCTCTAACACTTAGATCATTAGAGATGAGTATTCCAAGGTCCTTTACAGAGCTTTTAGATTTTAGTTTTAGGAGTAGTTTGTCGTGTACCACTGAATCAAAGGCTTTACAGAAGTCTATGTAGATTGCGTCTATTGTTTTGCCCTGATCGAGTTGTGTAGTCCATATGTTTTTGCAGTGTAAGAGTTGCAGATTACAGTATAGTTTTTTTCTGAAACCAAATTGTTTATTAGAGAGTAGGTTGTTTGTCTCTAAATGGAGGATAATGGATTGGTTAATAATTGATTCCATGACTTTACAGGTGACGCAGCATAAGGAGATTGGTCTGTAATTTTCAACTAGGATGGGGTCTCCCTTTCTGAAGATGGGGATGACCGTGGCTTGTGACCATAGAGGTGTGTGTGTGTGTATATGTGTGTGTATATATGTGTGTGTGTGTGTGTGTGTATATATATATATATATATGTGGATCTTTGGTTCTTCGGGTTTTCTCCCGCGTAGAGTTGGAAATATTTAGGCGACGTTTCGATGAAGTCTCATTCATCATCTTCAGGCTTCTGTCTTCGGCCTTGTGCTTCTCAGAGTGATGTGAGCTTGCAGCTGCTTCTTCCTTTTAACTACTAGTGGGGGTGTGACTTGATTGGGTGGGGGCTTGGCTGTGTTCTGATTGGGTGGGGGTGTGTTCTCATTGGTTGGGGGTTTGGCTGTGTTCTGATTGGTTGGGGGGTTGGCTGTGTTCTGATTGGCTGGGGGTGTGTTCTGTTCTGGTGGGGGTTTGGTTGTACTCCGGTTAGTCTCAGTTGCTGGGGGATTTGAGCTGGTGAGCTGTGATCCTATTGTTTGGCTTCGCGTTCGTGGTCGTGTCACATCTTCATGGTGGGCATCAGTTCCCTTCATGTATGGGTTGGGGGGGTTTGAAGCAGGTAGTGATGCAGCTGTGGTACGGCTTCTGGTCCGTGGTCGTGTTTCATCTTCTGTGTGGGTGTGAGTCTGCTTTCTGCGTGGAAGTGTGGTGGTAGTTTCTTGTGTGGCCTTCGTGGGTGTGGGTCTGGTGTCCTTTATGTTAGGTACTCTTTTGTTAATGAGGGCGGGTTTCCAAATGGCTGGTAGGCGGGAGGTGTCATCTCGTTTATTCATGCTGTGTGGGCGTTTTTCTATCTCTATGGCTTCTCTGATTATTCTGTTGTTGAAGTGTTCAGTTTTGGCGATAGTTCTGGTATTTTTAAAGTCAATCTTGTGTCCTGTGGCTTTGAGGTGTTGGACCAGGGAAGAGGTCGGTTCTTCTTTTTTGATTGAGTTCTTATGTTCTTCAATGCGTGCACTTATCCTTCTGTTAAATGTATCACCGGGATCTACTCTTGGTTTTCTAACTCAACCTGTTAGCCAACTCGTTCCAAATTCTTTGGAATCATTTGCCCTAGGTGCTGAAGATGTGTGTCCAGCTCAACTCACAGTAAGCTTCTGTTTCCAAAACTCATTGTTTCCAGTTTCTCGAGATCATAAAGAAACAAAAGAGCCATTACACCCAGCATTGATTATTGTGAGGCTTCGATGTCATATCCCTCTTCACCCAAGTGCTATAAAGAAGCCTTGACAGCCATCCAAAATAAATACAACCCCCCCCAAAAGCACATCCTAGATCTGACCAACCACTGCCTATCCAATACATACTTCACCTACAATGGACAAAAATACAAACAAATAGAAGGAGCACCCATGGGATCACCCCTCTCACCTGTCATCGCAAACCTTTACATGGAACACTTTGAAACACAAGCTCTAGAAAAATATGATCACAAACCCAAACTCTGGCTCAGATACGTAGATGACACCTTCATAATCTGGCCACATGGGAAAGAAAAACTGAACAACTTCCTCACACACCTCAACAGCCTACACTCCAAAATACAATTCACCATGGAAACAGAAGCTAACAATCAACTTCCCTTCCTAGATGTCTTAGTATACAAAAAATCCAATGGCTCCCTAGGACACACCATCTACCAGAAGAAAACACATACAAACCGCTATCTACACGCGCTCTCACACCACCACCCAGCACAGATCAATTCCGTAGCTGAGACACTCATCTCCAGAACAAAATGCTTAGCCGATGAACAACACCTAAAAACCGAACTACACACTCTCACTAACGTACTAACAGCAAATGGATTCCAAAGAAGAAAGATTACTCACCTAATCCAAAAAGAAACCCCAACCAAAATCCAAGACAGAGAACAAGAAAATGGCAAAGCCCTCCTCCCATATATAAAAGGCACTACAGACAAAATCAGCAAGATCCTCCAAAAACACAACATTAAAACAGCATTCTGCACAAACGGAAAAATATCCACCATCCTAAGAAACCCTAAAGACAAAATTGAGTTAGAAAACCAAGGAGTATACGAAATCCCGTGCACCTCCTGCCCCACCACATACATTGGACAAACTAACAGAAGGATAAGTGCACGCATTGAAGAACATAAGAACTCAATCAAAAAAGAAGAACCGACCTCTTCCCTGGTCCAACACCTCAAAGCCACAGGACACAAGATTGACTTTAAAAATACCAGAACTATCGCCAAAACTGAACACTTCAACAACAGAATAATCAGAGAAGCCATAGAGATAGAAAAACGCCCACACAGCATGAATAAACGAGATGACACCTCCCGCCTACCAGCCATTTGGAAACCCGCCCTCATTAACAAAAGAGTACCTAACATAAAGGACACCAGACCCACTACCCACGAAGGCCACACAAGAAACTACCACCACACTTCCACGCAGAAAGCAGACTCACACCCACACAGAAGATGAAACACGACCACGGACCAGAAGCCGTACCACAGCTGCATCACTACCTGCTTCAAACCCCCCCAACCCATACATGAAGGGAACTGATGCCCACCATGAAGATGTGACACGACCACGAACGCGAAGCCAAACAATAGGATCACAGCTCACCAGCTCAAATCCCCCAGCAACTGAGACTAACCGGAGTACAACCAAACCCCCACCAGAACAGAACACACCCCCAGCCAATCAGAACACAGCCAACCCCCCAACCAATCAGAACACAGCCAAACCCCCAACCAATGAGAACACACCCCCACCCAATCAGAACACAGCCAAGCCCCCACCCAATCAAGTCACACCCCCACTAGTAGTTAAAAGGAAGAAGCAGCTGCAAGCTCACATCACTCTGAGAAGCACAAGGCCGAAGACAGAAGCCTGAAGATGATGAATGAGACTTCATCGAAACGTCGCCTAAATATTTCCAACTCTACGCGGGAGAAAACCCGAAGAACCAAAGATCCACATACAAATACCCGCGAAAATCTCCGAAAACATATATATATATATATATATATATATATATATATATATATATATATATATAGTTGTAACTTTGTGTTACAACACCCTGTTAAGCCTCAATTAAGGGAGGAAGCATACTGCTTTCTTTTCTGTCTTTCGGCTCATCACCAGAGACCATACCGACAGAAAGCTATTTGTTTCATTGTCTTTTGTTTACATGTGTTAGGTTTTGAGCTGATAATTAAATTAAGTCTCCCTTATTTAATTATTATCAGCTCAAAACCTAACACACACACATATATGTATATATGTATGTATGTATGTATGTATGTATATATACATGTCATATAATCTCAACTAATTGTAATTCAGAAAATGTTAAAATAAGCCATGGCACAAATAAACCATGGCAGTAGAATATATGAACCCAATCATAATCTACAATATATTAAATGGAGAAAAAAAATACCCGATAACTTCTTGGCCCATGGGTAAAGGTTATTTGATTTTCAAAACTTTTCCAGACCAATTGCAATTTATGGATAGTTTTCAAGGGCAGCCTCACATAGAGTCTGCTGGTTTCTAGTAAATGAAGAATGAAGTGTCCTATTTCTCTGGAACACAGGACTGTAGCAGAGAGGATAATGTGGGAAGCATGGATAATCTTTCTAAAAGCAATGAAATTGATTCTAGTCATTTTCTTTGCTGCTGTACAATGCTTATCCAAGTGTAGTCTTGACATGTACAAATTTCACAGTTGTTCTAAGGAACTGAAACTGAACATGCTTCAGTTCTTCCCTTAAAAAGACTGATCTAAAGAAGAAGATGGTGCAATAGCAAGATATGTAAATCGACTTTGGCATGAAGGGAATGCCTAAAACAAGTTTTTTTTCCATATGTAGTGATACCATTAAATGATTTTGAGATTGGACAACCATTTGTCTGAAAAGGTATAGAGCTTCCTGCTTGAGCTAGTGGGGGTTGGGCTAGTGGGCCCCAATTAGGTTTTTCCATGGACTGGAGGGGTCATGGTTTTGCATGCTGCCTGCATTCCACGGATGGGACTTCGCTTGTTTGCGCGGCCTGCCATGGCCCAATACGGTCCATGGATTTGGGATTGAGGACCCCTGGATTAGAAGACCTCCAAGGGCCCTTTCTAGCTGTGTTATTTTGTTATTTGCAGCATCAATCTCCAAAAGACTTATTGCCTCAATGCGTCTCAGGTACCTAAGTCTGCTTGTCATGTGGGAAGAAGAATTCGGTCCAGCTAGGAGAAAGACGCTGGAAATAAAATGCAGTCCGCATGGAAAAAAAGGTTTCGTTTATTTGGATGCCAGAAACGTCAGTGCCAGAAGCATGTTTCTGGGGTAGCTGAAAAAATGGCTGAGTGAATGGATCTTTATAGGGTTCTGGGATTTGAGACGCTCCAGGGGATTGTGCAATGGTGGTGGGTAATCCTATTATGTCCTAAAAGATGATGTCCTGTCCTTAGGATTTAGTGGGGTGGGATGTAAATTCTTAAACCCATCAATTCTGGAGGAGCTTGGCTGAAAGCGGTTTATGAATAGGCTGGCCTGGATTTCTTAATGGGCACAACATATCCATCTCTAAAGACTTCAAGGTTCTGCTTGAGGCTGTTGGGGCTGCTTTCTGCCTTTGTTAAGATTTTTCTCCATTTCTTCTTTGGGGAAATACAACGTTCTGCCTTTTTGATATTTTATCCTCAGGGTGGGGGTTTCCCACATCGTCAGTAGCGCAGGCCTAGAACAGACTAGTCCAACTAGGAGTATATTTAAAATGACCTGCGCTGGGGGTATTTAATTTATTTATTAAATAGTTTTGTATACCGCCCTTCTCCCGAAGGACTCAGAGCAGTGAACAGCCAACTAAAATATATTATAAATTACAGATTACAAGAGATTAAATTATGGGTAGCGATTACTTCCTACGGTTTCTTAGAAAATAAACTACAAGCAACCAAAGAGTTTATTACAGGACATTTTGCATGCTTGTGTTATTATAAATGGTCTAATAATAAATGTCAAGTAGCCCAGCAATAGTTAAGCGCCACAATTAAGAACAAGACTATCGCTCGCGGGCGGTCTCGCGTTCTCACCGTTGGCCACGCGGCCTTCACAGACCCGACACCCGCCCTTCCCTTCTCCCGAGACCGCCCGCGCGCGTTTTTCTAAGAAGGGTATCGCCTTCCCGTCCCCCCCGCACGCGCTCCCATTGGCCGGCCGCCTCACGTGCTCTTGGTGCCGGCTTGTTTTCCTTTCTCGCCGCCCGGCGACGGCGGTTTCAGCCGGGCGGCTGTAACCGGTTTAGGCCGGGGAGAAGCTGAGGCATCAACCGCGCCGCGCCCCTTTTTTTTTTTCCTCCTCACGATTGCCGCTGACGTTTAAAGCCGCCCTCCTCTCTTCCTGCGGGGGAAGGTGGTTGCCCGAGGGAGGAAGCGAGAGCCAACTGGTATTTTGCCGTATCCCGGCCGGCTTCCATCCGCAGTTCTTGCCTTCCCCTGCCGGCACAGGTTAGTCCCGGTCTTTGGACGGGCAGCTGCAGCAGCGAAACGAGAGGGGGGTGGGGGAAGACGAGCCCACGTGAAGGGGTGGGAAGGAAAAAGAAGCTCCTCGTATCGTAAAAGGGGATGCTGTGGCTTTGCCGCCTCTTCCTTTCCCGACATTTCGGGAACCTTTTCCATCCCCCCCCCCCGCTCCCAGGCCTACTTGGCTGTTAACGGTAAATAATGGAGCTCTTTCCACCCTCAGCATTGCGGGGTCCCCCCCCCCCGGATCGCAAGGGCGCCGCTCGTTCTGCTCTTCTTGGGAGAAAGAGATCACCAGGTCGGGGACGGATGGATTTCCCCCATTGTTTTTCACTCGTGATCTCCCCGTTTACCTAAAGAGCCTCTGGCAAGAATTGACGGGGTTACTGGGCGCTTGTTTGAAAAGTGACAGGTTACCGAATAAAGCAGAGCTGTCTAGGTTTGCAGGCGTAAGACAAGATGGCCAGAGTGGTGTGATGACTCTTCGTGTATCTTGATAACCTGACAAAGTAGGGTGGTCAATTGCAATAATGAACAACAGGCTACCGATTTATTTCACTTTTAAGGACACACTGTAGTTTGCTATGTTTCATTCAGACCCCAAACAAACAGTTCTGGAGAATTCAGGCTTGTGGCAAATCCTGGGTTCAAATCCATTTCAGGAAACCTAAAACAATGCCAATTTATAAGACAACTACACTAAAGTAAACTACACAGCTTAGCTAAAAATCTATGCACAATGAAGGGTAAGACATGTTAGATGCACGTGTTAGTTATCACAGCCTTTGTATGAATTGGGGCAACAGCTCTAACTCGGTTGAGACCTTACCATTAAAGGCTGTTAAGCAGACATACGTGTTCTGGAAATTTTTTTAAAAAAATAACCAGCTATACAGTCCAAAGATATACAGGGCGGTGGTAATAAACAATCAACACGTTTAGGAGGAAGTAGCACAAGTAAAATTTGAGACTGGCATACAAAGTGTAGTGCAGTGTTGGTGTAGTGTCGGGTGTTTCCGGTTCAATGTGTGTTTGTGTTTATTGTCATGGTCATGGTCATGATGTGCACTGAAGATGGTGTTTGATTTCATTGTACTAGGTGCAATGACAAAGTAAACTAAACTAAAGCAATCAAATAAGTAGTTTGTGAGTAGATTAATAGATTATAGCACACTATTCAGTTCACTTGAGAGAAAGGTAAGGGATTCTGAGAGTAATAGTTTAATGGGACAAAAACAAAGAGTTCAGAGAAGGGCAGAAAAAAATGGTATTTCCACAAGTGATTTACTTTATGGTATTTTAATTGTTACTTTAAGAAAACTATATTTTGAAGACTTCTGCCACTGGATTGATTGGTGGTGGTGGGATTATTTTGTTTTGCAGGTTGTGTGCACAGTCCTACTCCTTGAAGGTCAGTGTTAAATTGGTCTTTTAACCTTTGGAGCAATTGAAGATAGTGTGTCTTTATGTGAGGGTGTTTTGGTTTTGCTCAGTGTACTTCTTGGCTTTGTTAAAACACAGTGCTCCTAAAACTGGAGACTTGGACTAGTTAAAGGATGAGGATTTGTTAAAATGAGCATATTGTGTCTTAGATTCTGGATTCATATTTTTTGAAGAAGCTGTGGACTAATATAAAAGTCCAGTAAATCAGAGAAGTTTAGCTTCAGATATTTACAAGTACTTCTAGAAAAGGAAAAGGCTTGTCAGATGGGGAGGAAAGCTCAAGGCTAACTGTTTCTTTGCAGTTGTCCTTTGTGACTTCAGCTTTTGATAGAAAAAAGATGAAACAGGCCAGACGATTGTACTGGATTAATGGCATTCCCCTGGGCTTACTCCCGCCCACACCCCAATGGCTAATAGTTTTGAACTGGTTTTCCAGATTCCTTTTGTTTAATAACTGATTCCTAGGAGGAAAAGCCGGGTGTTTTTTTTTTAAGTGCCTATTGGTCTGATAACAAAAGAAATAGCTCATAAAGAGTGTATGGCTCTGACAACCTTATTTGGATATTTATTTGCTGTAGCCATTGGCAACTGTATACCAATCCCATATAATTGCCATTATTGTGAAAAATGGAAAAGTTGAGGGAATGTGTGCATAATCTTGGTTGGGAAATTATATCTTTGGCTTCTTTTGAATATTGTTATTTTGAGTTGCTGTTGAAATTCCTGTATAGTGCAAGAAGAGAGGGGGTTATTAAAAGCATCCAATTGGCCTTTTTCACAATTAGACATACTTGCCAGATTCCTTCTAGCAGTCAAACATATTAGCAATATTCTAGAAGGGAACTATTCTTCAATTTTTTTTCCTCTTAGCTTAACCATAATATTAAAAGTGCAAACACTGAGCCAAATTGGGAATCCAGTAGGTGGGGGAGCAAATGAAATGTATTTGAGGGATGTAGTAAATTAAATATATTTGTCATCAATTGGAATCTCTTAATTCAGATTGTGGACTGGTATAAATCCCAATTGAAAGATGGCCAACTTCCCTTTCTCTGACCAGATGTACAGGGGGATATTAGAGCTCCTATGGCTTTAAGAGCTGTACAGAAGAAAACATTACAGAAATAGACACTTGTTTAAAAAAATGTCATAGCCATGTATGTATTGATCTTGTGTGGGTTCTCTAATCTAATACCCTTTTTTCTATTATGTATCTATGGATATAGTTATACAACAAATTAAACCAGGGTTAACTAAACTATATAAATTCAAATAATTGTGTCTTTTTTTCTGACTTAATTTTCTATGTTTCTGCAATATGCTGCAGTATATGAACATATGTATAGTTAGCATAACATGCTGAACTACAATGTAGTGGTTTGGTATGTAACTCAGTGTCATGTAATAGTAGCGTTGATATATCAGAGGGAAGGCAAAGATGGATTAATTGTCCATGACATGAAATTTTCCAGTAAAAATGAATATTCTACATGTAAATTTCTACATACTTTTTGCACCTGAAAATCTAAAATAAAACATCTGGTTTTTAAATTGGATTGAGTGATGGCTTATTCAATCAAGATTATTCAGATGTTTTAATCCATGCAACCTATGTAGCTGCCAACCATCTTTATTAAGTTCTAGTGGTCAATTTCATACATACAGGATACAGCTAATTGTCTTAGTATGTGATAGGTGGATATAGCCATTTACAATCAGGAAAGACAAAGCCCTTTTATAATGGTTGGTGTTACAAGCAAAATCTTTGGTTTAAATCTAGGCTACAGAGATTTCAGGACACCTATTCATGATTTGAGCAATTGTCTGCTCTTGTAGAAGAAAAAACAAACAATGAAACTTGGTTGGATTGTTTTTACTTTGCAGTACAAACAAATGGAGGATGATACCAAATTCTCATGAAAATTTATTAAATTTATTTGCTTCCTTGCTCTCTCGAGTGACCCTGAGTGGCTTACAATAATATAAAAGCATAACTATAAAAACAGTAAAATACAGATTAAGATTAACAACAATTAAAGTACGGATGCTCAATCAACCACCTTCAACATAACCACCCCTCTTTTGAGGCTGCAGGCGAACCAGAGCCTGGTTTTAAGGCTCTTCTGGAAGACCAGAAAGGAGGAGGCAGACCTGGAAGACCAGAAAGGAGGAGGCAGTCAAGGTGTTTCAGAGAGTGCAGGTCATGGAAGAGAAGGCTCTTCTTGATCCCATCTGTCACTGAGTTGGAAGAATCTTTCAAAGATGACAAGTTTTAAATTACTGTACTTGCCATGGTTGTATCAATATAGACAAGATGAAAAGATCTACATTTTAAAGCAGTAATAACTAACCTTTTCGGCACCGAGTGCCCAAACTGCATGTGCGGACGTACCCCCAAAATGCAATGTGCACATGTCTCCACACATGCGCCCCCCCCCCGCACATGCACAGCTGAGACCCAAAGACCAGTTGGCCGGTGGGAGGTGTGCGTGCATGCGTGGCAGAGCTGAACTGGGGCGACGGCTCGCATGCCCGCAGAGAGGGCTCTGCGTGCCACCGGTTCACCATCACAGTTTTAAAGGTTTTGCTGAATGTCCTGATAAATAGAATCTTGTTTCACTGAGGCAACTGATATGGAACAGCTGTCTGGGAAGAATGGAATTATATTAATGCTCACAAGCTTACACTTATAGTTTGACTATCAAATTATACTAAATCTTGAGTAGCTTTCAAAATGAAAGCATCAAAAGATGACTTACTTAGAAATTCTTCGATGAATGAGATTCTTTGTTAAAGATGAACATGCTTTCTTTGAATTATAGGGAAAATAATTTTAATCCTTGTAGGTAACCTGTTTTTTTTAAAAAAAATACAGTATTGCACATAAATCTAGACTAACATTGGACTCATTCTTTTAGTTGGTCCAGTAAGTAGTAGGTATTTACTTTTTTATCTAATTGAAACATAATGCCCAAAAAACTTTACAATTAGTTGTACAGTCCCTATTTTATAATATAAAAAACCACATGTGGAAAACATTGGCATTTCAATGTAACTTGCGATATATTCTTAAGTACTATTGTTGATGTAAGGAACAGTATTATGGTGACATGTGAACTATTGAGAGAACAACATTCTGATATAAAATATTTTTTAAAGTCAAGTCTCTTTGATGGTAAACTTCTGGAGGTAAACTTCTTACACACACACACACGCACGTGCACACACACGCACACACAAATTCTTCATGCCAAAAATATGTAAGATTTTTTTTTAAATTTTCAGTCCTTCTGGTATGTGGAACTTCTTTTGCTAGCCTCTCCATCTGTCTTTTCTTTGTGATTTGAGTTGCTTATAGAAACATTAATGAAAGAAGATCAAGTTCTTTCTGCTTATTACTGTTTTGATATTATAGCTGAGTCTGCTCACTTTTTTCCATAACTATTTGGAATAGTTGTTGGAAGTCATGTTTAACATGCTAGTAAGCAACCTGTGACCTCTGAAATCTCATTTCAGACAGATTTCCTTACCTAAGCAGAGAGACAGAATGATCACCAGAGGACAAAAATTCAGAGCAGGAGCAACTTATGAGTTGTTCTCAGCTTCCCCATTGAATTTTCTTGTGGGAAGCTCGCAGTGAGCATCAAAAATCTCCCTCCTTCAGTCCTACTTTCCTTTTCTTCTCCCATCTTTTCTTCCTTTTACTTCTCTTCCTTCCTCTCCCTTTTTTTTTTGTGCTCCTTCCTTCCCTCTTCCCTTCCTTCCCAGAAGCAATTAAATGACTGGTGCTGGGTGGAATAGGAACCAAGTGATTGCATGAAATGGCTGGGAAGCTATCAGAGAACGCCAAAAATGAGGATCACATGACTGCAACAGTGCAGTGGTAGCAGCACTGAAAAAACAGCAATCCACTAGAAGTGAAGCAGTCACAATTTTCCAAATTTCATTCATTGGGTCCCAGTATTCTGTAAGCCCGTTTGAGGAACTTTGGTTGAAAAGATTTGGCCTTCTGCTTCAACATTTTGCCCACTCAAAGATTACAGACACAAGGGATTTAGTAGTATATAATGTAGATAATGGACAATTCTTTAACATTAAAGCCCTCTGTTGTCCTGATTAACAATGATAGGCCATACTTTACTTTCTTTGCATAACTACTTCTGCTTAAATGTTCAATTCAACCTGCTGTTTCCTAGTCTTAAGCCAAGCCTCGACTATTTAAGTCAACTATCTTAAGTCTCGACTGTTGCAATGCTCTCTACATGGGGCTCCCTTTGAAGAGCATCCGGAGGCTCCAGTTGGTGCAGAGTGCGGCCGCACGGGTGATTCTGGAGGCTTCTCGTAGCTCCCATGTTACACTGCTCCTGTGCGAGCTGCATTGGCTTCCGGTAGCCTTTCGGGTGTGATTCAAGGTGTTGGTGGTCATCTATAAGCGCTCCATGGCTTGGGACCCGGGTATTTACGGGACTGCCTTCTGCCACCATCGGCCTCCCATTGGCCTGTGCGCTCTCACAGGGTGGGCCTCCTTGGGGTGCCATCAGTTGGACGATGTCGGCTGGCGACTCCGAGGGTATGGGCCTTCTCTGTGGGAGCACCCTCCTTTTGGAATGAGCTGCCCCCGGAGATACGGACTATCCCTGACTTGCGGACCTTCCGGCACACCTTGAAGACCCATCTTTTTCAACAAGCCGGTCTGGCCTAGTAGTATTGTGGGGTTTTAAATTTATTGTTTTATATGCCCTTGTTTTTTATTCATTTTAACTTCAGCCACTTATTTAATTTGTTTTAAATTTTAAATTTCTCTGTATTGTTTTTTAATCTGGCTGTACACCGCCCTGAGTCCCATATGGGAGAGGGGGCGGTATATAAATTAAATTAATAAAAAATAATAATAATAAATAATAAGCAGCCATATAGGTATTCCTAGACTTACAACCATTTGTTGTTGTTGGTCAACCATTTGTTGACCATTCAAAAGTTACAGTGGCTCTGAATAAAGTGACTTATGACCATCTTTCACACTGTTTCAGCATTCCTGTGGTTGGGGAGATCAAAATTCAGACACTTGGCAACTGGCATGTATTTTGACAGTTACAGTGTCCCAGGGACATGTGAACCCCTTTTGCGACCTTCTGACAAGCAAAGACAGTAGGAAAACCAGATTCACTTAACAACTGTATTACTAATTAACAACTGCAGTGATTCATTTAACTGTGGCAAGAAAAGTTATAAAATGAGGCAATCAATTACCTTGCTTAGCAATGGAAATTTTGGCTCAGTGGTGGTCATAAATCAAGGACGTTCTGTAGTTGCTGCTGTAGATTTCATGAGGGTATCCAAAGGTATACTGTATTTCTTTCCTTGTTAAAGACAATGTATCCTTAGTACTTCCTTTATTGTTATCAATGTATGACTAGCTCTGTTGTAAACATGACAAAGAGATTAAATCAATAGAATTCAAATCACAAATGGGTTTTTCTTAGCTAAGCCCTGTAAGGTTATTGTATCTCATATAATTATAACATTATTGATGCTTTATAAGTTCACAGTAGTGAATTTGGTGATCAGCAGTTTATTAATTTCTAATTCATTTCAGAAAAGTAGTTTTCTAACGGGTTATTCACACGCTTTCATTGCATTTCATGCAAAGTCATTGCTTACTGTGTAGTCCTCAAAGATGAAATGCATATTATGACATGTTCTTTTGGCTTTCTGCAATGCTCAAAGCTGAAGGTTTGAGGTTGGTGAATTCTGCATTGCAGATTAAAGCAAACTGAGAAGAAGAAGCAGGAACAGACAAGTGGATGTCCACAGGAAAAAGAATTTTTGCAGTAATAGATGCTTTAGTTACTGTTGCTTTAAATGTTTTATATTGGGTTAGGATTTGATTATAAATAATACACTTGAATATTGGTATACAATTTCTTCTTTGTGGGGCTTTCACAATCTGATAGAACTAGATAAGTTGCAAGTTTGTTAATATATCTATTTCCCAAAAGAATGAAATGTTTGAAGACTGCTGTGCAATATTGTAAAGGAAAATAAGCATATTATATTATTATATTATTTCAGATTACTGAAATTACTGGTTTGTCAGACTTATCCCATACACTAGAGACTCAACTTCTTGGTCCTTTGAATATACAGTATATCCTGAGTGCAAAGAAGTATATAAAATCTCTGCCCAAGACTGTGTTAGCTATTCATATAGAAGAGAATGAGCTTCCTTTGACTCTCGATGTCAGTGAATTAATGGATCAAGTCAGGAATGTTGGATGTTCAGCTTGGGATTACTAATAGTGAAATTAAAGAATAAAATGATTTAATTCTAGTACATTTGATTCACGGTGTCTTAAGTCATGATGGAGTTGTTTTAGTTTAACATACTGTATGAATGATTGAATTAGGTGTTCTAGGTGTGATTTAGTCAGTAAATCATGATGAAACTATGATGTAGATGAAATATTAACCAACTTTGTATGAAACATATTGCAGTTGTAGTTTCAGCCATTATGGTTTGTAAATAATGTATGGTTTAACATTATGAATAAACCAGATCACTATGACTTATTTAACACATCTTGATTAAAACAAACTAGAACATAGTACAGTATGTGAAGTAAGCATCTATACCTGTCAGAAGAGGCTTGATGAATATGTGCTATCAAGTCAGTATAATTCATAATAAGTCATTTGTTTAGTGATCATTCAAAGTTACAATAGTACTAAAAAAGTGATCTATGACTATTTTTCATACTTACAACCATTGGCAGCATCCTCATGATCATGTGATCAAAATTCAGATATTTATGATGATTGCAGTGTCCCTGGGTCATTGGATCACCTTTTGAGACCTTCTGACAAGCAAAATCAATGGGAAGACAGATTCACTTAGCAACCTTGTTACTAACTTAACTGCAGTGATTCACTTAACAACTGTGGCAAAAGTCATAAAATGAGGCAAAACTCACTTAACAAATATCTTACTTAGCAACAGAAATTTTGGGGTCAATTGTCAGAAATTTTGGGGTCATAGATCAAAGACTACCTATATTGACTCTTAGCAATTACACAGCTAGGTAGTTAGAGGCTTAAGATTGGAGGAGACTCCTGAGAGTACTGAAGATACTCAAGTAAACTAACAAAAAGATCACTGAACAGATCAATCCTGAGTTCTCATGTGAGGCACAAATGAACAAGCTCAGCTTATTCTATTCAGATACACTATACAAAGACTTATCTCTTTCAAAATATCTGTAATGTTGGAAAAGATGGAAGAAAACAGTAAGTGAGTAGACTCAGTTACATTGACAATCAGTGCATAATTGAAGGGATAGATCATTATGGAGAAAATCTATCTGTGATTGAAAAAGACTTGGTAACACATAATCAAGTTCACTTTTTACTCTTTCTTTAAAATGGTATTTCTTGGCTTGAAATCATTTCTATTTAAAGAGGAAGTTTGCTCCTTTTTTATACAGATAGCCCTCAACCTATGACCACAATTGAACCCAAAATTATGTTAACTGAGAATTTGTTAAGTGAGTTTTGCCCCATTTAAGACATTTCTTGTCACAGTTAAGTGAATCACCACAGTTGATAAGTTAGTAACCTAGTTGTTAAGTGAATCTTCCCTATTAACTTTACTTGTAAGAAGTTTGCAAAAGGGGATCACATGACCCTGGGACTCTGGGTTCATAAATATGAACCAGTTGCTAAGTATCTGAATTTTGATCACATGATCATAGGGATGCTGTAAAGGTTGTAACTGAAAAACTCTTCATTGGGAAAAAGTGGGCATAGTTTCAATAATTTGTGTACTAACTATTCCACATCCTTGCAAAAAATAGTTAGCTTTTAAACCTGAAAAAATATCTTAGTATATGCTTCTTTTGAAGAGTCACTCATTTCTGTATAAATATTTCAATTTGGTTTCATAGACTTTCATCTCTAGTTTGCCAATAGTTATCAATTTGGCAGATTGCAGAGCTGCTTCCCTCCCCTTGCAGAGAAATTTAACATATGGCTTTGTTTAGATATGCACTAAATAACATTTTTCCCCCTGTGAAATTCAAAGTGCCTGGCTTGCCCACATAGTATAACACTACTCCTTTTTACCCTCTGTTTCTATTATTTTGGCTTGTATTGTAATTTAAATTTGGGCTCTTTCTTGAAAGATTGTGTGAAGATAAATGAAATAATAACATGATGTTCCTTCTTTCTCTTTCTCAACAGATTCTTTGAAAATAATTGAAAATGGCACCTTGTCAGGTTACCTTTGAAATAAGAGGAGTATCTCCACCAGGTACAAAATATTTTTAGTGCAGACTTGCAATAGAATTGAAAGTTAATTTTCCATGCAACAAATTCTATCCAGGCAGCTGTAGATGGGATTTTTGGAAAATTCCACTTGTTACATTTTGTAGATATGCTTGGCATTTAATGAGTATGTATGTAAAAACTTATTTTTAATGAACAAGATAAGTTTCCTTAGTTCTAGTATACCGTTTCCAAATATTATGTCCTCAAATATTATGATTATGTCTTCTAAGTATATGACAACTTGAATTTCCATATTTACTCTTCAGACCAGTTTACCACCTATATTTCTTGCTTGTACTATCACTCTATGTGAAGAATTTTTTCTATTGCTTAATTAATTTAATCCCTGCCTAAACTGAATGATTTTTTCAAACAGGTAAGTTTTTAATTTAGGACTGTTCATTCAGCAATTATTGGAAGTTATGACACCACTGAATGAATGATGATTATAATCAGTCCTCAGAGTTTTGGCCATCATAGAATTCCCATAGTCACGTGATTATGATCTGGGTGCTTGGCAACTGGCTTGCACTTATGACCAGTTGCAGGGTCCTGCAATCCCCTGATTGCTATTTGCTGCCTTCTCTGATGTTTTCTCCTGAAAATTGGTGGGGAAGCTGGCAGGGAAGATTGCAAGTCATTAGGGTAAGTCTGTCCTACCCATGTACTCTTTCATTGCCCGTCTTAACTCACATCATACTGGTCGCTCATACCCTTCCATATACCTTCTTGAAGCCTTGATGCGCCTCTCCTGCCACTTACACAGTTACATACACCCTCCTGGTATTTCAGTGCACCACTCTTGCAGTTTCACACAAACCTTCCTCACTTTGCAGCAGCCACTGACCTGCCTGCTATGCTGCTTGGGACTTTGCAACTTCCTGCTGGCTTCCCCATTGAGTTAGTTGTGATAAGATGGCAGGAAATTTCCTTGCTGAATGATCCTGAGATTCAGTTAATGGTGGCAAACCAGGATGGCAGAGATTGTCATCTCTAAGTGATGCTGTTGCACTTTATGATCACATTGGTTAGCCCAGAAATGCTAGTCTCAATTGCCATTGTAAATTGAGGGCTACATGTATTTTCCTTCCTTCTCCCAAGCAATACATAACAGTGCTTCCCAAAAATTTCTGCGATATAACATAAAGCAAAACTTGCGACCAGGCAATTTCTGCTGTTTCATTCTATAATACATCTGTTTTAAAACTGAGTCTGTATTGATTGAATAAATCTGAAAAACACTTGGTTCTCCATTGCCCTCAAATTGTAGTATAAGTTGTTTTAAGGTAAATGACTTGGATCTCTTTTTAAAAATAATATAAGACACAAGATAGCATTTTTTATTTTATTCATTTCTTAGCTTTGAATCCTAATCATTTTAAATGAATAAAATCACTATAAAATAGGGCTTATGTGTTGAGGTAGTCAATATGTATAAGAAATAGCATACAACCATTATTTATTTAGGCAAGAATTTGGGGCCAAATGCTTAATCCTTGGACAAATTATAGATTATCTTCTCTAAGAATTCCTTTGAAAACACTGTTTAAAAGAATATATGCATTTAAGTATGTAATGAGTTGCATATCTAATCAACTTTTGAAAAAACTTTAAAAGTGGCAAGGTGAGACCAATGATTTCCAGACTACAGAAAGTAAACACATTGCAGCTATTAAAGGTCATCAAAAAACATTTAATATGTTAATTTAGACTTAGAGTAAGAAGAAATATAGATATATAATGCTGGAGCTGATAAACAAAGACTCCAGCTTAACTGCTCTGCAGCAGACAATCAAGCATTGTGTTATGACTTCAATTGTTGCAATAGGCAAGTTGAGACAGGAAGTCTTCTACCAGGTTTAGCCAAGAGTTGAATTAAAAGTTAAATGATTAGAGTCAACACTGCCTTGAAAGTAAAACCTTCTCCTCCCTCTGTGAAGCGTAACAGATATAATCAATGAACATTAAGTAAGACTCAGTTATTTAAAGTACTCTTCTATTTAATAATAGAATATATTTCGATGTGAATAATAACCAGCCACATTCAGCTGAAACATTTCCCTCAATACAGAGAAAGTGGTAAAGTGTTTTCTTTTTGTGGAGGTACAATGGACAGTGTTTTATTAGCAGTTTTATTTTGTGACAGACTTCATTTCTGCCAATATATCATAAACATTGTATTCTTTTTGGGGTTGATGGAGGCATTTGGGATTTGGAGAACGTTTTGGATGGCTTGACAAAATATGTCCTAAAGCAGGGGTGTCAAACATGTGGCCCGTGGGGTAGATGCTTCATGCACTGGCCACACCTACCCTGGGTTTAGCAAAAGGGAAAAAAGTCATGATACGTCACGTGACAACAATGTGATGCCCCTTAAGGAGTGACTGGGCAAGGAAGAATGCAGTCAGCGATGTCGGGCATTTGCGCAATGTTATGTGATAAGGACTTACTGGGCAGGGGGGGCGGAGAGGGGCAGGGCCAGCCAGGGGCACAATTTGCCGGTTCTCTGAACTGCGCAAAGTCATAACAACTGGTTCTATAGAACCAGTCTGAACCGGTAGAATCCCACCCCTGGGCTTGGTTTGCACATTATTCCAAGTCATTGTTTAGTTTTGGTTTATGGAATTAGAGTCACCTGATCCATAAATAAACCTAGCTCATAGATTACAGTTTCCAAACTACATTGTTGGAGTTAATAAATACACTAAGCCACCATATTGTAGTTCCTGATACAGTCCAGCATGAGATTTCAGAAGACTGAAGTTGCTACCATTCTCCAACTGGATATTTCCCTTTCGCTCACCTTCATTAACTACATGAAGAATACTTTAGCACAGCTTTTCCAGTATGATGCCCCAGTTGTGGAAGTGGAAGGTCTGAGAATTACATTCCCAACACATTGGGGGATATTAGATTGAGAAAAATTGTTTCTGTATCAATGTAATATATATGTATATATTAGCATGATCCTGGTATAATTTTTGACATTCATACACAATGTTTTGTTTTCTACCACAAAATCATGCAAAATTTAATGATTCAGAAAATTGTGAATTTTGGGGACCAGACAAAAGATGTTGGAAAACTGCACTTCAAGTTGCCTGTCCCTCTTTCAAAACAGTGTAGAGCTGTTCTGTTCTTTTCATTTGTGGGTTATATGCTGTCTTAATTGTGTAACTGGTCCCCTTTGAAACTTCATTAGATAGCATATTCAAAAATATTTCGTAACAAATCCCCTAGCAGCTAGCAAGTTGTGGGTGCCTTAGATTAGAGGCAACTGACTTTTTTTAGCCTAGAACATATGAGCTTTAAATGTTTACAAAACTAATAATGTGTAACTATGTTACATATACATACTGATGTTGTACATAGTATTTAAAAAATCCACTCTTTTGTGCTCCCAGATGCGATATCCATATAATTCCAATATATATAACAGTAATCCTAATATATCTCAGTATAATCTTTACAGCAAAGTTCAGACAAAAATTATGAATTTTCTGTTCTGCTGGGGGCGCTGTTATTGCTATTATTTATTTAAGATGGGATGTGAAGTAGGTATGTGCAAACTATGTGGAACACAGTTCAAACAGGCTTCTTCAATAATCTGGAAAATGCTTTGAATTTGAAATAATGTTTTAAACTGAAAGCAGGACTGGTTTGTGTGCAAAACACTGAAGCACTTCCAAAATAATAATAATTTAAAATGATAGGAAACAACTATTTTGTGTGTAAACAGGGCATTTCAAAATAATGTTTTAAAGTAGTTCTACTTTGGGCACAATGATTATATAGTGAAGAAAAAAACATATTAGTGTTTAAAATAAAACAAATATGACAAAAATAAGTACAGGTAACAAAAATGTAATAACTATGAAATTAATTCAGCCATTAAGCTTATTTAGATCAGATATCAGTGCAGGTTGTATCATTTTGCTTCAGTGTATATAATTTGTTATTTGTGTTAGTCTGAATACTCAATATTTGCAAGTTTATTATTTATTTTCTGATACTTCTTTTCTAGGAGAAGTTTTGGCTATATGTGGAAGCTGTTATTCTCTAGGAAACTGGAATCCACAGTGTGCAGTAATCCTGCATCCAGAGGATGAGGCTGGTGATACGTAAGCTATTTTCAGTGATACATTAAAATTAAGTAATAACTGTAACAGTAGTCTGGATAATATTAAGTGTATTTGCTCATGTCATTTATTTCACTGGTACCAAATTCGCTGATTTGACATGCCTTGATTATTAAATTTATCTCCCACCTTTTTTATAGTTCAAGGCAGCATATGTATTGCCACCATCTCCTGTTTTCCCCACAGCAAACACCTTGTGAGAAGGGTTGGCACAAAAACACTGCATTTGTATCCACCTTTTCTGTATGAGTGCTCAGGTGTTACACATGGAGGTCTCTCTCTCATTTTATTCCCCGGTAGATACATTGGACTGAAACAACCCGGTAGATACATTGGACATTACAACCCGGTAGATACATTGGACTGAAAAAAATGTAAGTGGCCCAAGTCACTATCTGTAGTCAAGTGAAGACCTGAACTTGAGTCCTCCAGATTTCAGTCCGGTTCTTTGACTACGATCACTAACCTGGCAGCATAACATGGCCAAAGTAATTGGTTTGTTGACATATTTGATGTCCTGAGTATTCATTAGGGGCACAACCACAGAATGACTAAGGTTTAAAAATAGATTTCCCTGGATCCATTTTTATAGCATATGTTAAATACATCCCTCTGTTACCGTTATTATAAATTGACATTTCACATGTCTGCAACTAATTTTGGAAAGTGGAACCTGGAATGAGAGGCTCCTTCCCCATCCCACTTGATTGTAATTGCTAAGAAATAACAGAAGTTAGTACAAAGAACCACAATATGCCTACATTAATTATGCCAGTTAATGCCAGTGGCTGGAAGGTCTAAGAGGGATACCTTTGATGGAATAAGATGAAATGTTTCCCATGGCACATACATTTTCTTAGCACTGTACTAAAGGACCATGCTGATGGGAGAATAGTAGTTCAGCCCACTGTGGGTTAGCAGGGCATCCCAAGTAATCATTATATTACCAAAAAAGCACACCTTTACAATGTGGCCTTATTGTTAATTTCATATTTTCTTTTGCATTACTATTGTTCTCATTTTACTTAACTAGCTTGCATGATTGGGGGAGTAAGAAATGCTGTTTTGCAAAAATTTGAACTTTCCGATTAATTTTCAGCATGCAATGTTTTTTTTCTCAGTCCAAGTGAATGGAGATATTATTCTGCTCATTTGCTTAGACGTGATTATATTATAATAAATAGTATTATAGCCTGGTTGCTTATAGGCATTCATCAGCCCAGTTAATACAATATTGAGGTAGTTGTTAAATACTGTTAAAGCAGTATTGTTGTCATAAAGGAACCTTTTGAATAAGTTGCATTCCCATAAGATTATTCTCTAACTGGGAAATACATTCTAGTTAATAGTTGGTGCATAACTGCACATGCTCTTTTTTTACTTTCTCTACACCTTTCAATGCAGTACAGTAGCCTGCTTGGGAAAATACATTGTTTTTCCTAAGAATGAGTCTTTTTCAGAAGACTTTGGAAATTGATCCAAGAACTATATACTGACCATTCTTAGTTTATGCCTGAGTAACAAAATATTGTGAAGGTCAAGGTTGTCATCAGGAAAACTCTTTCACATTCATTAGATTTCATGTTTCTTTTTAAAATGCAAACAGTTTCCTTTTTCACTGTTTGGAAGCTTTACTAGAACATGCAAGTGACTTTGTCTGAAAACACTTGATAAATGCCTCTTTTAAAAAATCCTGAATAATGTGCTAGGGTACTGGGATGATTTTTATGTTCTCTTTAACCTATGGAGGTAATTAAAAGCTATGATTTCTACTGTTAAAGGAAAAGGGAGTTGAAAGCTTTTTAAATCCCATTGTGCATGCATGTGTATATACACTTACACAACCAGTGATTTTTATGTGTTATAGTTTAAACTTTCCTGTTATTTTTTAAAAAAAATATTTTTCTGCAGTTTACTATGGAAAGCTACAGTTGATCTCCCCAGAGGAAAGAATATTACATATCGATATTTTCAAGGAAGTTTCTTAGAACCCAAGGTATGTATACATCAATGAACTTCAATTAAACTTCTTGGCTAACTGATAGTAACGTGTTTAAAAATAAAGTAATCTACAGGCACTTCCAGACTTACGTAGCTATTCAAAAATCTTGTCTAATTCAATTTTTGAATTAGACAAGATTTGAGTCAGAATTGCACCAACTGTCCAAAAACTGAAGTATATTCACAGGAACCTGAGTTTGGAATTTTGGTGGTGGATAATGATTTAATTGCTAATTAATTTCCAAACCTTGAAAATTTTACATAAGTCAAATTTATATAAGTCAAGTCTTGCATAACTCTGGGGTAATTAGCTAATGAAATTCAAATATTCTGACAGCAGACTTTTTTTTAAATCCACATTTTTTTAACACAAAAAGCAATTTAGATAAGCATAAAATCTGTATGGTAAAAGCAATGCATGTATTTTTCTGTATAGGAAGCAATGACGATCCCTCCTTCTCAACCCATGTACATTGATCCAAACAAATACTTGTGATGAATGCACAGAAGAAATATATTCTATGCTTTTCTTATTCAGTTGCTTTCTGTGTCGAGCATAAGTAGCCTAAGAAAAAATATTAAACTTAAAGGTATTTTCAAAACACCTTGTTGCTGATAACTTGAATTTGAATATAAATATATTTGAATATATGGCACTCACAACTTTTTTTCAAAATAGAAAATAGAAGTCCTGTTTGAGGGACATGCTAGAAGTAGATAATGACATAAAGAAGGCAGGAAATCCATGTGAGAATTCTTGCCAAATCAATTCAGTATTGTCATAATTTTGTTAAATACTTAACAGTATAAATGATAAGATAACCATTAAAACCATTTAAACATTGGTAGATCTAATGTAATAAGACATACCCCCTTATAATACATGCAAACTTCACAGTATGTATTGGTAAGTGTGTTTCCTTTGAGTAGGTACTCTGTATCGTGCACGCTATAAGTACCGTGTGATGCAGAGGCTTCTATGGTAAGTATACATTTTATGGAATAGCAGTGTAGAAACATACATAAATAATCAGTATAAGGATCATCATGAACCTGGTTGCTAACAAAGGTTTAACAATGGGTGGAGTTGGTGGGAGAAAATATATTGCAGTGAAGTATATGTTCTTTCAGTGTGAGGATAACAGTACAAGCAACGTGAAAATAAATGAGAGAGAAGGATGAAAAAATAGAGTTTAGTGTGATTGCAGTTCAATGAAAAATGAATGTATCCTGTGAATTGGATTAATGTTAAGCTAGTGCTTTTACAAACTACTTTTGCTGTACATTCATTTTAGCAATTTTATCTACTCAATAACGTTTCTCAGATGTTTCATATTCCTTAGTTTGAGCTGAGAAACTGCCTATATTTAGAACTGAATTAAGATAAAGTCCAGATCAGTTTTTTAATGTACTAGAAACAGAGGAATTGAATATGATTTTAAAGTACATGAAATAAAAATTGGAAGTACAGGAACTGATGCAGACGTACTTCCATGTACTATTTGACATTTTAAGTATTAAAGCGAATTAATTTTTTTTGAGACCTCTAATAGAAGACAGGGCAAATCTCTAAATTTTTTATAAATTGTATTTGGAAACTACCAAATTTCTAAAATTGATAATAACACCTTTATATGTTGATTGAGTTTAATTTCCAAATCTGTGATTAGAATGGCAGTAAGAAAAGAAAACAGCAATTTGCTTTTGGACTTAATCATTAGAGATTGTGAAAGTGCCATTGTTTTTTGTTACAGCAACTTATTAAATGAGTCTTAAATATTTTGGATATTGATGTAATACTCTTGGAATATTAGTAAGAGCAGTCTGATTTGCCAAGAGATGGTGACTTGCATATGTACTAGATTACAGTGTTTTGGATTAAATTGAATTATTCAAACATTGTCAAATAGTTCAAGTTTTCTCTCACTTTCTTGCTACCATATTTAAAATCTGATTCACATTTGATTAAGGTTTCAAGAACCTTGTTTAATACAAAAGCACCTACTTGGGATACTTAAGAAACAATGATTCATTATCATATATTTAAAAGAAAACAGCTATTAAAAAACTAAATATACATTGTTGGCAGAATACTAGATGGGCTTTGAACCTTTTTTACTTTTATTATGACAAGCAAGAAGCCAATTTTTACTTTTAAGAAAAATGAAACTATGTATCTTATACCCTCCCTCTCTGGCTCAGACATCTTGAGAAATCTATAAATGGTGCTTTTTTCCCTTGTTTTAAAATGAGATCTTCCTGTTTCTTAAACCAACCAAAATCCCCATCTACAATGATTTTGTCAATTTGAACTTAGGTTTTTATTGTTATTTGTTTCTTGAACTGTTTATTTTGTAAGTTTTGACTTGAACAATGTAAGTTAATATCTCCTTCCTGGCATTTCTGAGTGTTCATTTTAAAACAAAAGCTTCACTAGACCAAATTATTTGCATGTCCTTTTTACTTTTTTTCATTTGGGATGTTTATACCATTATTGTAATCTTTTTGTTGAGGAATATAATGTGCACAAAATACTTGCATATATTAGTTAAAATGTATCTTCTACTTTTAATTATTTTAATTTGAAATATGTTTGACTATGGGCATGCTTAATACAAATATTTAAAAAATTGTATGAGTACAGTGACTAATAATTCAGGAATACAAGTGATTATAAATGTTTAATTTGTAACATCTCAGCAGATGATTGTGTCAGTAATTCAAATACACCAGCATTTTAAGTATTTGTTTATTTAAATAGCTTTTGTTCTAAAACATAATCTGCTTTCAATGGGAAGTATGCTGAAAATCAGCAGTCCTATATATAAAGAACTGGATGATGGACAAGCCCTGCTGGCACGATGTAGATGCTCAACTGCAGGCATAAGGATAGTTTTCCATAGCTTTTGTGCCACCTTCCACATAATTGGAAGGAAATAATTTACAGCGCCAGGTTTCTTTGGCCAGACCAGACCTTCTGTTTTATAAATTATTCTCCTAGCAGATCAGGGCTTTGTCTGTTATCTGATAATTATACAGTGACCTTTGGCCACACAGAGGACCTCTGTGAAGTAATTCACTAATAGTGTCCATGAATTGCCTCATCTATGATTCTGTTCTCATTCTATTAAAGCTTTAAGTGTTAGTCCTATGAATTCTCTGGTAGTTTTTAATAAAACTCCTAAACAAACTTTATCATAGTTGCTTTTACAAATTAAGCAACATGAGCTCTATAAAATACTGAACATGTGATGTTATGCCATAGGTATAGAGTTAATGTTCCACCCGGGGATGGGATTTCTAAATTAATAGATATATGTTAGTAAGACACTACTGTCCATATACTATGAAATGCTGTATAATTAGATAGTATATTCTGGCTAACATTCCATCTCCAAAAGGATGCTACCCCCACACCAGATTTTCCTAACAGTCAGTCAGATGCAATACATTTGTCTTTTCCTGCTTCCTGTTGTTTTTAATTTACAGGATGATTTAGTTTCAAGGTCATTTTGGTGATGATTAGGTCTCTTTAATAAAACGGTTCAATGCTGGATTTGGCTGTCTGCTTTTATATTCACCCTTTCATAACAAGACTTCTGCCATCTGATCTGTCCTGAAGTTTAGGGTCAATCTGGCTAGACCTTCACAGGTTCAAACTGTTCTCTTCAGCAACAAAATTGGCTTACCAGTTGAACTATTGTTTACTGAATTGTTTTATATTCTCTAGTTGGCCTTGCTTTTAAATACTAAACAGAAATGGTCAATATAAAGTCATTTCATGATCCAGATTTATTGTCTTCTCAAGTACTACTATTTCTTAGGAGTCTGCAATTAAAGCAGCTTCATTGCCTCCCGCCCTATCCATAATGGCAAACCTGGATCGGTGGTTTACTTAATTCCTTTTCAAAAAATATGTTTAAATTAAAATATATAGTGTTTGTCTTCATAAGGCCTAATCCTGAGATTGGGCCTGTATTTCCTAAATAACACTTTGCTAGTTCAAATAGATCTTAGAGATCTATGTAAATAATATTGTTGGGGTAGGAAGCAGGGAATATGCATAACCTAGAAATTTATGCATGTTATTTAAAGTTTAATTGGACTTTGGACAGATTATGCTTTAAAATATAATTTTAGAAAAAGCTATAAAGAGCAGCTGAGCAATGTTGACATGTTGATGACAAATACAGACAGTCCTTGACTTAGACTACAATTGAGCCCGGAATTTATGTTGCTAAGTGAGACATTTGTTAAGTGAGTTTTGTCCCACAACCTTTCATGCTACAGTTTTTAAGTGAATCACTGCAGCTGTTAAGTTAGTTACACGGTTCTTAAGTGAATCTGGCTTCCCTGTTTACTTTGCTTGTCAGAAGGTGGCAAAAGGGACCACATGACCCCAGGACACAACAACGGTCCTAAATATGACTCAATTGCTAAGGTTTGAATTTTGATCATGTGACCATGGGGATGCTGCAATGGTCATAAGTGTGAAAAATGGTCAGAAGTCACTTTTTTCAGTGCCATGGTAACTTCAAATGGTCAGTAAACAAACTTGTAAGTCGAGGACTACCTTATATATACAAGTAGTATGTTTGTGGCTACTTTTGATAGACTCCTTTGTTAAATTTTACACTGAAAAATTTCACACTGAAAAATTTTTCTGTTGAATCTAGGTAATTGTCACCGATTTTCAGCCAAAAGTACACTCAGTAATATATTGTGTATTCCATAGTTACATGTGGCAAGTTATATAGACTTGCAGCCTAATTAATAATTAGATGCTGCAATACCTGCATAATGTGATTTCCTACAAAACTTGTCATGTGAAAATATAATCCTATTCATAAGTATGAAGCATTCATACTTCATAATCGTATTCCAGAAAAAATGTTGTCCTAAACTACGTTAAGATAATTATATTATCACCAGTCTGGGCTTACATTTTATAAGAAGCCAATATATGTGACTTATGGTAGAAGAGTATGTTTCGATGGGATTATACCCACTAGTCTTCTTTAGATTTTCACATGTTCAATCTAGCCTCTGAATGGCTGAAATATGCAGATTTTATAAGAGATAAGGATATGGGAAATGGGAAATATGGTAAAAAGCTACCATCAGATTCCACCGATACCATTCTTTGTCTGGAAATATAATAGATTGGATTTTGATTTTACAGGGGGCTAAGGTTATCATAGTACCATCATTATTATAATAAACATAGTATAAATTGAGGACAGTCTTTGTACTTCAAAGGATGCACAAGCAAATTTGGCTCATGAAAGAATGTAAATGGCATCGCAGGTAAACATTAATTTAACAAAAATTATTGCAGACATTTAACTTTTAAATTACAGACTATCGATGGTCCATGCCAAGTCATAATTCACAAGTGGGAGACTCATCTACCAGCACGATCAATAACCCCTTTAGGTATGGGCATCAACTGCATCTGTTTGAAACATATGCATAAGATTACTAATGTTACCAAATGGTTGAATTGGGTTGATGTTATTTTGTAGGATTAACATTAATCTTCCTCTACAAAGGGATCCTCCATTTAGTCAATATGAGCACTGCTTTCACAAATTTTGCAAAATGAATGTATATGACAGAAGACTTACGAATAGTATTATCATGAGTCCATTTTTATCAGGTGGCCACAAGTTTTCATTGCCAAAATTTATGAATGCATATCTGGGTTTTAAAGCATGGCATGGTTGGATCCCAGGTCTCTTACCTTCAGTCTAGAAACTAGGAAAAGGTGTGGGGGATCATCCTAGCATAGGTATATTATGGTTTGGAGATTCAGTATACTGAATCTTACTCGGCTCACAGAAAGGAAAAGGAAATTGTGGACTCTTAAGTTCATTTTTAAAGACATTGAAATAATATTGATAATCATTATGCTTTGAGATTGAAAGTCCATGCTGATATTTTTAAAAATCATGCCTGAGTGATAGAAACTACAAATTGTTAATAGTAAGTTGACATTTAAATATTAATAAAAAATGAATGATCCCAGAAGCAATACATTCATTGTCTCCTATATTATGCTAAACATATTCATGAATAAAACAGGTTTTAAAATAAGCATGGATTACTGTAAGCATAAATCATATACCTTTCATTAATTTAGGAGAAACAATGCAACTGGAAACTTGGTATAATTTGGTCTGTTGCCTCCTTTAAAAAATTTATGAAGTAGCATGTTTTCAGTGAACCTGAAAATATTGTCACTGGCCTTTTCATTCTACACTTCTATTATAATTGAAAGACATCATTTCTCGTTCAATCTAAATAATTTCAATTTAATAAAAAAGGCTTCAAATTATTAAACCTAGGCTGATAGTTTTAGGCTACAGCAGTGTGCATGTTTACACAGGACAAGTCAAAGGGAACTAACTCAGTGAGACCTGTCTGAGTAAGATATACATGTTATCTGCTGCTTACTTTTATTTTCTGACTTTCTGATTAAAAACAAGCCTGTCATAAGTTACTTTGCCTTATTGATTCCTTTTTTTAGTTAAATAATCAGGGATTTACATCCTTCAGTAATAAAAGTTTTTTTCATTCTCTGATAGTCTAGATTCCATCCTGTTCAAGCATAGATAACATCTTAAATTCAGGTAGACTTTTTGTGACACAACATGATAAATAACTTTCAACTGCCCTTAAAGGTAAATTAATAACTTATAATCAAAATATTTTCTAGACTAAGCCTCTAGGTACCATTGACTCAACTTGCACACATTTTAGAAAATTTATTTGTGATATTTTCCAGCTAGTGTTAAAGATTTTTTTATTTACCCCTTCAATCTTGGACAAAATAATCAAATACAAAAATGCATTATTATCTATAAAGGAGATTATTATTATTCTAAACAGAATTTTCTTTGTAATAGTGGAAGAAATGTGTCTTATTCTCACATTGAGAGAAGAATAAAGATTTATACTTTAAAATTTAAGGGAGGGTTAAATATAGCTATTAATATATCAAAAGTTCTGTTTTTAAAAACTTACACAATCATGTTGAGTTTATTGTATATTTAAAGAATTCATTATTTACATTTCTGTAGCATTTGAAGACTAATGCTTGAAAAGAGAAAACATTTAATAAAATCTTTAAACGATAAACAAGTAGCAAATCAGATATTTTATCTTCTTAGCTGATACCATCTTCTGATTCATTCCATTAGTAATATATGATACATTGATAAATTGATGACATATTGTTTTCATATTTAGATAACTTGGATGGAAAGAAATAACATCCTTCTAAGGATGTTTTAGGATACACTTCAGCAGTAAACAAAGCTAAGCAGTATTTTATAGGTTGCAGTAAAGTTACTTAGTGTCTTCCTATTTAAATGCTCTATTGAAAATAGTGCTGAATTAGAGGTATTGTTAATTGTGTAAACCGCTAATTGTCTGATCAGAAATAAGTTGCTTAAATCCAAAGGATTTACTCTTTGGCAAGTGTTTAGAATTGTTGCCTAAACTAACAAATTATAATCTATGAATGTGAACTATTCTCACACTTTATCCTTTTAATTCCAGATAACATTTCCATTGATGATGGATTATTTGGAGTCTTTGGTAAGTAGTCAGTTACTGACATTAAAACATTAAGATGTAATATGTAAACATACTAATAATAAGATGCTGCATTTGAAATGAAAAAAATGCTTTTAAATAATTAGAATGGCAGAGTAGAATCTTAGACTCCAATGCCCCCAAAGCCCCTCCAAAAATCTTTTACTAAATTTTCATTTTCAATGTGCCACAAAGAAAGATGTAACCTATTGATTATTATGGCTGTGAAAAGCGTTTGAAAGCCTGGTGACTCAAGCAAAGCATCACTTCTTACGTTTATAAAAGGTTTAATATGGCTGCTTCTAAGAATTTCTAGTTGCTTAAATGGGCATGCAGAGACACTTTCATTTTGACTGCAAAAGTTGAAGTAGCCATGTATAAACATGTACATACTTGCAGAGAACCAACAAAACTATTCATAGCAGTTGCATTGGTCTGTTCAAGAGCACTACTAAGCTATGTGGCTTGGAAATATTCCATTTTTTAAACAAAAAAAATTAGTGAAGTTTTAGTAAACATAATAAAATGTAATAAAAAACTAAACTAGAAGAAACAAGAAAAGTAAAAAGTGCAGAAATGCAGAGGAAAGAAAAAAGAAGAAAATAAAAATAAAAACAGACAATAAAGAAATGACTTGCAACTTTCACATTGACTCTCAGCTAATACAGTAACTTCACTTTTTTAAAATTATGAATAAAATGACTCTTCTTATTATAGCCTAATTTTTATTATGTTTAGTCCACAAATCATCATCTTTTCAATCCTGATTCAGCAAAAGTCCACTAGGAATTACCAAAAATATCAAATTAATAGTTTATCCCTGATCAAATAGTCCACGTTTATGTTTCTTATTTTTGCTCTTCATAATAGCAATAGTACTTAGACCTGTATACTGCTTCACAGTGCTTTTACAGCTCTCTCTAAGCGGTTTACAGAGTCAGCATATTGCCCCCAACAATCTGGGTCCTCATTTTACCCACCTTGAAAGGATGGAAGGCTGAGTCAATCTTGAAACTGGTAAGATTTGATCTGCCAAATTGCAGTCAGTCAGCAGACGTATCCTGCAGTACTGCATTCTCATCACTGCGCCACTGTGGCTCTTGACCTTTAAATCATTCCAATGGCATTACAGTATCTATTTCATCAAATGAGTCTTTAGCATTCAAAAGGAGCCTTCAAAACTTTCACCAGCCTGCTTTGGGATTTCTTGTCACAGTCATTCCATACCTAGACCCTTTTCTTGATTTGTTTTTTGTATTCCCATTTTGGTAATCTCAATTTTGTTGTCTTCCATGCCTTCAAAATTGTATAATGTGTGTGTCAGATAAGAGGTGGTTTTTTTTCAAATTTTTAGAATTTTAATGTTTAACCATTGAAATATGTATCATTTCTGAGATACTAATTAATATCTCAGCCAATTTTTTGAAGGATTATTTAAGACAAGTAAAAGTTATAGCTGGCTTGGCCTTATAATCTTTTCTGCCTGGTCCTTCAGTTTCCTCTAGTGTCCATTTGCAATCTTCATCAAGCCTCAGTTCCTAATACAGGTTTACTTCTGTGTCACTCATTTCCATAAGTATATTATTTAATTATACATATAATTCTTTTCAAATCTTACAGCAAAATAACAAATATTTCCAAATCTTTTTCCCAATCCATTTAAAACTTGTATATTATTTTAAACTTTTAAATTACTGTTTAAAGTCCTTTAATTCAAAGAAGGTAAGACTCACCAGGTGTCAGATTTTGAAGTTCTTTAATATAAAATAGCTAAATAATAAAATAGCTGAATTGAACATTTCCAAATGTGATTAAAAAGTGAACTTATCTGGCTTATCTGCCCCTCTGGGAGCAAAGATGTTGTCTCCCTTGGCTTCTGGCATTCAAATCCATGGGAGACCACTATTTATTTATTTATTTATTTATTTTATTTACAAGATTTATATACCGCCCCCTTCTCCCTGCGGGATTCGGGGCAGTGTACAGCCATTAAAAATACAATAATAACACAATAATTAAAAACAATTAAAAAGATTAAATATCGTGGCTGAATAATAAAAACGAGACAAAGGTTTAAAAATAAGGACTAAAACCAATTAAAACCGAATTTAAAACCCCATAAAACCCTAGGCCAGACCGGCTTGATGAAATAAATACGTTTTCAACGTGTGCCGGAAGGTCAAAAGGTCAGGGATGATCCTCATCTCCCTGGGTAATTCGTTCCAGAGGGAGGGTGCCCCCAAAGAGAAGGCCCGCACCTCGGGGTTGCCAGCCGTCCAGCCGGTGGCACCCCGAGGAGACCCACTCTATAGGAGTGCACTGGCCGATGGGAGATCGATGGTGGCAGTAGGCAGTCCCGTAAATACCCAGGTCCCAAGCCATGGAGCGCTTTAAAGATGGTAACTAACACCTTGAAACGCACCCGAAAGACCACTGGGAGCCAATGGAGCTCGCGCAAGAGTGGCGTAACATGAGAGCTCCAAGAAGCCCCCAAAACCACCCGCGCGGCCGCATTCTGCATCAGTTGGAGCCTTCGGGTGCTCTTCAAGGGGAGCCCCATGTAGAGAGCATTGGCATAGTCTAGGCGGGAGATAACAAGGGCGGATGTAATATATATGATCTCCTCACAAGAAGCTGCCAGACAGAACACTCATGGGTGATCTCCTGTTCTAGCCAATACCCAGAAGTCAAAAAACTTGGGAGACAACCAACAAAACCATTCACAGCAGTTGCATTGATCCTTTCAATGCACACTAACACATTGTTTATAAGAATAACTTGGATTCCTACTTTTAAAATTCAATTCTAATTATGTTAAAATACCGGTATGACTCAGAAGAATCCTTCCTGCAGGTAAATTAACAGTAGAAAGCCCTGTAATAGGAGGAAAGAAAGCTCTGGTAAGATATATTTCTGAAGTAGCTCTTTCCACCTTCTGCAAAATACATCCAATTTAATTTAGAGCCAATACTACTACACTTAATGTATTTGCTGCTGGCAATGATGGGATGAGTATGTATTTGTGTGTCTTTCTTCCTTCCAGTGTTTCTTTAACTTGACTAGAGAGCAGTTTACAAGAAAAAAATATAAATTAATTCCTTTTGTATCATGTAGGATTGATTTTAGAAAGCCAAACTTGAATTGTACTAGTATTCCATGTAATAGTTGCTAAAATTTCACCATCCCAAATCTATTTTGATTTGGATCCATATTGACTAGTTCAGCAGCAATAAGCTTAGGATGGATTTTCCCTGTGAAAATGGATATAATGCAATAATGCCATATATACTGAAAAATAAACTAATCCACGGATAAGGTGACCCCTTTTAATCCAAATGGCATAAATATATACCACCTGCACATAAGCCAACCTTCAAATTTTCAGTTACATTTTAATTTTTGCAATTGGCTTATCCATGGGTGGTGCACTTTTCATGGTATTTCAGTTACAATTGAAGAGTTGGCTTATTCTCAAATGGGCTGTCTACAAATATAAAGAGGTACCTATTACTTACTGTCTGTACTTGTGGTTAAGCCCATCTGTGGATAAGCCAAACACAACTTTTTGGCTGTATTTTGTTAACCTAAAACTCTCAGCTTATCCCTAATATAAAGTACCCAGATGTTTTATTTAGATGGATTTTAGTGACATTTCAGAATGTAGCAAGATGATTTTACAATACTTTTGTTGTTTTATCAGATGATGTGGAGAGTGTTGATTCCGGATGGCTGACATGTCAGACAGAAATAAGGCTACGGCTACATTTTTCTGAAAAACCACCTGTATCAATAACGAAGAAAAAATTCAAAAAATCTAGGTTTAGGTATGGTTATTTTAGTCCATTTGCAGTTTATTAAAGTGCTTTTATAATGTAATGGTTGTTATATGCTTGTCTTTTATGTGGGCTTTGTGTGGACTTTTTCAGAAAAGTAATGGTAAAATCAATGCCAACACCAATTCTCAGTGGGAGAACTGAAGTTAGTTACAGTTCTAAAACTGGTTTCTTGAACCTCTGGAACAAGGTCTATACTATACACTTTTTAATAATTGTAGGAAAAAGGTGTACATTTTTAGTAAATGTACTAGCAGAATAACCTTGGATGTCTTGTGTAAAGCACATTTGGATCAGTCAGGAGCTTATCTCTGTCAATTTCTTTTTTTCCACAATGGCCAATGAAATGCTTCTAGAAAAACATCAAGTAAGGTATAAGAGTAATAAGCTTTTTCATGCTGGCCTTTGAATCAGCTGAGCAGCTGATCAATCATGTGCCTCAGGGGTCGGAGCTCTCGCCCCTTCTGTTCAACATTTATATGAAGCCGCTGGGTGAGATCATCTGTGGCTTTGGGGTAGAGTTCCATCAGTACGCTGATGATACTCAGCTGTACATCTCTACCCCGGGCCACCCCGATGAAGCCGTCGAAGTGATGACCCGGTGCCTGGAGGCCGTGCGGTGTTGGATGGGGCGGAACAAGCTTCAGCTCAACCCATCTAAGACTGAGTGGCTGTGCTTCCCGGCGCCCCGGTACAGCCAGCTGGTTCCATCACTGGCTGTGGGGGGGAAACTCTTGCCCCCACAGAGAGGGCCCACAATCTGGGTGTTCTCCTGGATGTGCGCTGTCATTGGAAGACCACGTGGCAGCCGTCGCCAGGAGGACTTTTGGCCAGGTCTGAAGGATCTACCAGTTGCGGCCCTTTCTGGATTGGGGTGCGCTTCGCACGGTCACTTCCGCCCTGGTGACCTCCTGCCTAAACGATGCCAATGCTCTCTACATGGGGCTGCCTTTGAAGAGTATCCGGAGGCTCCAGCTGGTGCAGAATGCGGCCGCCGGGTGATGTTGGGGGCTCCTCGGGGCTCCCATGTTACACCATTTCTGCGCGAGCTGCATTGGCTCCCAGTGGCCCTCCGGGTGTGCTTCAAGGTCTTAGTTACCATCTTTAAAGCGCTCCATGGCTCGGGACCAGGATATCTGCGAGACCGCCTCCTGCCATTATCGGCCTCCCGCCGACCGATACGCTCCCATAGAGTCGGCCTCCTCGGGGTACCGCCGGTTGGACGGCTGGCGACCCCGAGGATGTGGGCCTTCTCATCGGGAGCACCCTCTCTGGAACGAATTACCCCCGGAAATGAGGACCATCCCTGATCTCATGACCTTCCGTCGTGCGTTGAAAATTTATTTATTTCAGCAAGCCGGTCTGGCCTAGGGGTTTTTAAAATTTTAATTTGGTTTTAATTTTTCTTAATTCCCGTGTTTTAATCTTTGTAAAGCCAACATATTTAATTCTTTTAATTTTTAAATATTGTATGTGTTTATATGTGCTTTTATTCTGGCTGTTCACCGCTCCGAATCCCTTTGGGAGAGGGGGCGGTATATAAATCTAAATAAATAAATAAATAATGTATACTACATCAAACCTTTTTTTTTTTTACTGTTTAGAGTGAAACTCACCCTTGAAGGTTTGGAGGAAGAAGATGAAGATGATGATGACGATGACAGACTTTCACCTGTGCTTCATCATAAAATGGCAAATACATTAGAGACTTCACTTATAAGTGATACTGAGTACAAGTCTCGACATTCTCAGCCTGAATGTGGATATGGCCTGCAGCCAGATCGCTGGACAGAATATACCATACAGACCATGGAACCAGATAACCTTGAATTAATCTTTGACTTTTTTGAGGTAGACTTGCTATGTATAAAACTTGGCTCTTTTGTTTTTATGATTAACGAATGTTGACATTCAGACATTTTTTTTAAATATGCCCTGTCAGAGAATGAGGAATTTGCTCATGAATAGTCATCCTAAATTGGACTACAATTTTTATTTAAAGTTCTTGTTTAGTGGATAGGAAGCCTGATACTTTTTAGAAGTTATGGACTGGAAAGATTTGTCTCTATGTTTCAGTAACACTTGTCTTTGCTAGCAATACGTGATAACATATAGAGAAACCTCAGATTGATGTAGGAGTAGGCAGCTTAGTATCCTCCAGATATTTTGAATTATAGTTTCCACAGTCACCTGTTGGTGATGCCTGAATAGAGCTATGGATCAAAATGTCAGACAGCAATATGTTATCTATACCTGGCCTCATCTCACTTAATGTAGCATCCAAATGGAGACATCATGGTGTTACTTTAATGAGAAATCTCTCCTGCCTTAAATATCAGCAACACAATTCATTAGCCCTTCTCAAAAGTATTGAATATACTACTAAATATGGAGAGCTTGGACAAATCATCTACCTTTTTAAAGAAAATCTTATTTTAAAACTCTTAAGCTAGCATGGGTGTTTAAAAATAGTAATGAGTTATTTATAAATCAATCATAACAATGGCTTTAATTAAACATAGAATAACAGAATTGGAAGGAACCTTGAAGGTCATCTAGTCCCTGCTCGAGCAGGAGATCTTATAGTATTTCAGGCAAATGATGGTCCAGTCTCTCCTTGAAAGCCTCCAGTGATGAAGCACCCAAAACCTCTGAAGGCAAGCCATTTCACTGGTTGATTGTTCTCACTGTTAGGCAATTTCTCCTTAGTTCTAGGTTGCTTCTCTCCTTTGTTAGTTTCCATCCGTTGTTTCTTGTCTTGTGGAGTACCTTTCCAATTTTAGCTAAAGTTGATATTAAGGAAAATGCTTTCACCTTGCATAAGCAAAGTAATACCTTTAAATACCCCATAACTTTGTAATTGTAGGAAGATCTTAGTGAAACCGTTATTCAAGGAGATGAGATTCCAGGCCATGTGGGCTCCGCTTGTCTGTTATCTTCCACCCTTGAAGAATCAGGAAAGAGTGCTGGTATTCTCACGCTTCCCATTATGAACAGAATTTCGCGAAAAACAATAGGAAAAGTTAGAGGTATGTTTATTTTCTAAAAAAAAATGGTGGCAATGCAAACAAAAACTTATGCTAAATATATTTCCCATTACTGGATTTTTATATACTGATCCCATTAGCACTTAATAGAATTACATGCATTCTTGAACGGCTGGTAATAATCTAATAACTCCACCAGAGCACCAAGAGGCATATATAAGGAAGACAAGCGTTGTATATAGTGAAAATAACAAGGATCTATTCAATAATTATTGATATCAATATAAGTGAATCTTTCTTGTTTAGGTTTGGGAAGCTTAGTTGCTTTCCAGTGGACTTAAATGAAATGTAGCTTAATTGTTAATCAGAATCAGAAAAACAATTCTATTTATTCTTTTTCCATAGTGGACTATATAATTATTAAGCCAATTAATGGGTTTTCCTGTGATATGGAAGCTTCATATGCCAAATACTGGAGGTCAAGAACAGGACTGGATGTTGGCCATAGGGGCGCTGGGAACTCTACAACTACAACTAAGTAAGCTCATCTGATTGAATTATAATTGTAAATTCATATATTGAAGTCTTCTGTATGAAAGGTGGGGACAGTGGCTTCTTAGATCCTAGACTTGAGTTAAATTATAATCCAGGCCAACAAACGACAATTGCCTTTAAATACCATCAACTAAGGTATCCTTTTCAGCTGGCTGAGCATTTCTGCTTGTTGGGTTATGCAGTCTTTCGCTGGTTTGGCTCCTTTCTTCAAAGCATGTCCCAATCAGTGTTGACTGGGAGTGAGAGTTCCAGCCCATGGTTATTCCAACATTGCTTCATGCTTCTTATAATCCATCATTTTACTTGTGTGGTGTAGCATTATTTTACTAAGAACACCCTTTATTTGTAACCTACCAAGGCCAATCTAAAGGGTAGTCTTTTCACTAGCATTTCTTCAAGGGATTTCTAGCAATTCATCCTTTGCAATGAGATTTCAAATAACTATACTCTCTTCCGAGCATACTCGTTCAACAACAGTGATAACAATATTGCCAGCCTTTCATCATGATATTCCTCTATCAGATGGCCACAGAAGTTTGATCACCTTATGATAATCCTCCAGTCGAGATAATACTTTGCATGTGTATTTTAGAAACTACAACTATCTGCAGTAGAGACTGCAAGAATTATTTATCTGTATTGGAATTCTTTTCAGTAGTCATCTGTAAATTCAAGCAACCTGCAATTCCCTAACATTAGTAGTCTTTACATCTCTGTGCTGGTATAAGGAACTGAAAGGATCTAGCAGACATGGCATTTGGTAGTGTTATATAGTTTGAGGTCAAGAGTATTTCTGAATAATTCTGTAAATTCTTAAAAGTCTTGAAAAGAGCATTATGAAGTCATAAAACTGATGTGCGTGAATTCAAAAATGATCACTCAAGGAATAAAAATAGCCAAATCTGTAAGTAACTAATTGTGGTCTTGCAATGGAGACCTTCCCAATATCTGCTATATGAAGCAATTGAACATATGGATGTTCTAGCACATAAGTCTGAAATCTGCCACTGTGTCATGGTTGCTACTGCTTAAAATAAGGTATTTCAACTTTCTTGGGTTTACATTGGTGAAGTTAAAATTTTAAAAGAGAATTTATTGTGTGAGGAAAAATAGAAGTGTCTAATGTGTTATTGCAGAGTACAGTCTGCATGAAATAAAACCCCTTATTCCCATCATTTGTCTGGAGGGGAAAAGTCAAATTATAGAGACAAAAGCTGGAATTTCAATTCAAAAGTCCTGTCCCCAAATATTTACTTACTCCTCAACTAACTTCACAAATTAAAACTTTTGGAGTAAGTAATGTTTATTTTATAGTAAAAATATTTATAATGGCAATATCATCAACTTTGTGTATGACTTTTGAATTACTGAATTTAGTAATAGTTTTAGTTTTGATATTCTTTTAAAAAATAGAAAATTGTGTAGTGTAAGATTTTATACTTATTTATAATAACGGGAAGCCATGTCTTAAGATGAATCTTTACATATTGTAGATCAGGGGTTGCCAACCTTTTGGACCTCAGGGACCACCAAACTCATAATTTTAAATCCCATGGACTGCTAATATGAATTTTGACTGACAGTGGCTTGTTGATGTTGCTGGAAAAGTCAGTCCCATATTCCAGAGCTGCAGTAGTCACAAGACTGGCCCTTTGGTCATCCCAGAACTCTGCAGAAAAAGCAGGGGGAGATAGAGAGAGAGAGAAAGAGAGAGACTTTTGGCTTCATGCAAGGAAAGCAGCAGAAGCAGCAGAAATCTTTCTCTCCCCCAAACTCTGCCAGAAATGAGTCTTTGTGAGACTTGTCACTTGGAGCAGAATGCCTTGCAGGGTCCCAGAGACTCATTTCTGGTGGAGTTTGGGGGAGAGAAAGAAAGACTTTTGCTGCTTTCCTTGCATGCAGCCAAAAGCAGCAGCAGAAGAAAGAAGTGGAAAGAAGCAGCCAGGTGGCCAAGCAAGGAGCGTGGGGCAAGTTCCCCCCCTCCACCCTTTCCCCCTTCCCCTCACTACCTCATATTGTTCACAATGCAAGTGATGCAAGCCTTGTGTTCCCGCAGGCCATATTGGCGGCGCAGCCTTGTGTTCCCGTGCAGCCTGGATTAATTGCTTTGGAGGGTGCTTTGAGGGTGACATTTATCTGCGGAGCACCAAAATTTTCTCACGGACCACCAGTAGTCCCCGGCCCACCGGTTGGCGACCACTGTTGTTGTTCATATCTGTTTTATTTGTATTTGCACTGATTTTCTTTATATGTGGATCTTTTCAGACTTGCTAAAATTCGAGAAAATACCATTGCTTCTTTAAAGAATGCTGCTAAACATGTATGTATACTACTTTTTAAAAAATAGATTCCTTTTTGCATATTAACATTTAGAAATGTCTGTTTGCGAGGAATTAAATGATCCAAATAAAGTGGCTGAAATCCAACTAATGTTTTTCTGCCACTGATAAACCCACAATATAAAAGTGAGAGAGCCATTCCCCCTCTTCTTTCATTCCCCAAATCTGCTATTGAAAGTCATCAATTATCTTGGGTTCCAATTATATCCTGTAACTTTTTAATGGAAACCTAGTAGGATATATCTTTTTAAGCTAGCTTTTGAATGGCACACATGAATTAATAGATTAGTTTTTTTATGAACATCAATGTTCGATCTTCCTTTTCATTTCTTACAATTATTATCTCCCCTCTCTAAAAAGCAAAAGAAATTGACACTGGGATATTTCTGCAGCTTAATTATACAGCACTTATATAAAAAAATAAAAAGATTGGGGGGAAAGCAGTATTCTCATTTAGCCTTACATATTTTAATTGTCACATTTTCTATGAAAATTTTATATTGCTGTACTTGGGATTTTAACATTTTAACCTCTTTAATAGGTTTTAGTGATATCCCAAATATTATTCTTGTAAAATGATAATTACTGTCTTGTGAATTTTCACAGTGGGAGATAGTTCTTAATTACTTTACAACCTAATAGCTACCTCAAAATTCTAGCTGTATGATGCAAGCCCTCCACCCAAAGGCAGAAGAAGGACTGCAAAAGTGTAAAGAACAAAAACTTTGAAAAGACTCAGAAATTATATCATTCTTTAAAAATAACAATATTGATCATTTACTTAAAAAGTGTCTTATGCCAGCAAATTGTCAGTTGATGCCATATATAAAATATAACGGGAAGCAGTAGCTCAGTGGTTAAAGGCACTGAGCTTCTGAGCTGGAAATCTGGGTTTGAGACCCAAACGCTGCATGACAAGGTGAGCTCTTGTTACTTACCCAGCTCCTGCCAACGTGACAGTTTGAAAAATGCAAATGCAAATAGATAAATTGGTACTACAGTGAGAAGGTAGCAACGTTATATGCGCCTCAGCGTATAGTCATGCTAGCTACACGATCACAGAAGTGTCTTTGGACAGTGCTGACTCTTGGCTAAGAAACAGAGGTGATAATCGTCCTCTACAATCGGACATGACTGGTGGGATAGGGGAAACCTTTATCTTTAAAATATAATAACTATATAGCTCTAGGTAATCGTGATGGAACAAAATCAAGAAAAGTATTAAATATCAGAAATTATTTCATGGTACATTTGGGGAAGCAGCAATAGTATCATAAGAAAAAAGTATTTGTCAAAAAATTAAATATCTGTTGTGTCCCTAATGATATGTTCATTTCCTCTGGAAAATCATATTTACTGTACATGGTCAGCTTAACTGATGTTCCCACTGAAAGAATTTGACTCCATTTGCACCAGTTTCTTTAGTTGTTTTGTAATTAGAAAACTTGAAAAGCTTGTTACTTTTTAGAGTAAAAATTATTTTTTTATATTAAATTTTCATATATTTCTTCATGCATTCATGCCCACCTATTTTAAGAGATCTCCCCACTCATTCTAAATTGAAGACCACTTTGAATCTGTAAAGGAAGCTCTGTGGATCCAATTCACAGTCAAGGAATTACTTTAGAATTCTTGCCCAAATTATGTACCTAATGCCTAAGAGAATTTTAATGCAAAGTAATAAGACAAGGGATCATTTATGAATTCTATGAAGGGGGATAATACTGAACATTGCTTGCATTTTTGGTTCTTACAGCCTGAGGGTACCTGAAATTTAACTCTGTATGCTGGGCCTTCCTGCTTCTAGGAGGTGACACCTGGCATTTCTCTCAAAACATACATTGAGCCATCAGATTCCATTGAAGAAAGATGACATGAAAATAATGTAACAGGCTTGGAATGAATGGGAGAGAACTCTTTTCTGTGCATGTTTTTTTCTACTCAGCTTCTAAATTCTACACTGTTTATCTCCCTCCCCTTTGTGCCCCCACTTTTCACGTAGGGAGCAGCCTTTGTGGAATTTGATGTACACCTTTCTCGAGATCATATCCCAATTATATACCATGATCTTACTTGTTGCATTGCAATGAAAAAGGTATGTTCATTGTACATGATTTAGTTAATGTTTAGAGTGTTCATTACATGGTTTTAATTCAAGAAGCTATCATTGTTGATAGCAATACAATTCCATTAATGGTTTCTGTTTCAGAATACTGTATTTTACTATTTATTTCCTTCTCTTGATACCCAAAATTAAATTGTTATGTTTAAAGCAGCTATTTATCTGAATGAATCACAGGGATATTTATTAGACTAACATGTCGCAAATGGGAAATTTGAAAAAAAAAAGTGGTTTTCTAGAAAACACTGTCTTTCAAGAGCGCATGCTGTCTTTTCTTGTGTTTTTTTTATGCTGTCTATAGTCTAAACACCTTAAAATTCCTAGTAAGGGAATCTTTAATATTACTCTCAATGTTACTTTACTTATTAGCTTCAGGTTTGTTTGTTTTTTTGCTTTTTAATTAATATATAACATAGATTATTTAATACAGATTTATATAAATATTACAAAAATGCTGGAATAAGTAGAAATCATTACATTGACTTTGCAGCATAATCTGCATATATTTGTCTGGGAGTAAGTCCTATTAAATGTATTTATTAGTTGTTTTTTTAATCTTACCTGTATTATTTTATAAGTAACTCAAGGCAATGAACATACCTCATTCCTCCTCTTATTTTCCCCATAGCAACAACCCTATAAAGTCAGTTGGGCTGAGAGAGTATCTTGCCCAAAATTGCCCAACTGGCTTTTATCCCTATGGGAGGGGGGACCAAAACTCACATTTTTCTGATTTCTAACCTGGTTACTTTAACTACCAGATCTACTTCCTAGCAGATAGCCTTAGAAGAATTTCTAATATTCAGTGACTTTATAACCTACCTGTATTTTTTTACTCTTTCTGGAAAGAAAAAAGAAACAGAACCATTGGAATTATTTGAGATTGCAGTTAAAGAGCTTACATTTCCCCAGCTGAAGTTATTAAAGGTACAGTATTGTATTGACTGATTCATTAAGTATTTCTCAAAAAATACATCAAATAACAGTGTTATTTATCTGGGCTGCCTATGATTAGGTCAGGGGTCTTCAACCTTAGACACTCAAAGAGCCATTTGAACCCGTTTCTCACAGAAAAGAAAACACGGGGAGCCACAAAACCTGGGTGGGCGTGGCTAGCTCAATAACACTCCCACCCAGTCACATGACACATACCTCAGCCACACCTATCCAGATTTTTATGGCTCCCAGTATCTTCTTTTGTCTGGGAAACAGGTATCGCTCTGTGTGTGTTTCTCTCTGTCTCTGTCTCTCTCTCATCTCTCATCTCTCTCTCTCTACCATCTCTCTTTTTCCCTCTCTGTCTCTTTCTCTCTCTCTCTCTCTTCCTCTTTCTCCCTCTCTCCTTTCTCTCTCCTCTCTCAGTCTCTCCTCTCTCTTTCATCTCTCTCTTTCTCCCTTCCTCCCTGTGTGTGTGTGTGTGTTCCCTCTTGAACCATTTCCAAAAAACAGGCGAGGGTTTTTTTTTGCTCATGTTGTTCTTCTTCTTTGGATACTTTTTACCATATGATTTAAATCAAAAGTCATTTCAGATTCTCAGATAAATGAAGCTCTTTCATCCCCCTGTTTTGGCTTCCTGTCGGTTGAACACACCACTGGCTGGCCCCGCTCCTCACCCTCCCCTCCCAGTCACTCCTCGCTTGGCCTAAGAAGGTAAGGGCAATGGCAGTGGATGGAGACTCGCTCCTTATTCCAGAGTGGGAGCAAAGTGCCTCTGTACTTGCCTCATTTTCAGGCCCTTGTTTGTGCTATGCGTACCTTGGTCGCTCTTTCTCTCTGCCCAAGATACTGGCCCGGCTGCAGCCAATGCTTCATGTTGTAATGGGCTCCAGGAGGAGGAGGGGAAGCCGTCTCCCCATTGTGTAGCGCATTAATTTTAAGTGTGTTGTGCAAGGTGCTGCAAGAGCAGTGAGGAGGCCATGGTGGCAGCGAGAGCAGCGGCATCAGCCATAGCCTGGCTGGGCCAGTGTCTCGGGGCAGAGAGTAAGTTGTGCATCTTCCCGAGCGACTGAGGTGCACGCAGCATCAACAAGAGTTGGAAGTACAGGGATGCTTCGCTTCCGCTCTGGAATATGGAGCAAGTCTCCATCCGCCACTGTCACCATTACCTTCTTAGGCCAAGTGAGGAGAAGGGGAGGGCAAGGGGCGGAGCCAGCCAATGGTGGATTCAGTTGACAGGGAGCTACAGCAGAGGGCCCAAAGAGCTAAATGCGGTTCTAAAGCCGCAGGTTGCCAACATTTGGATTAGGGGAACTATTTGTTCCTGTCATAGTGGGCAATTCCAATCAATGGGAAGTATGAAATTGGCCCAGTGGTCTCTCCCTCATGAGGTACCCCAAAGTGCTCTCACACTTCGTATTTCATATCTTCATGAAGCTGCTGGGAGAAGTTATCTGGTTATTGGGGTGCAAAATTATTAATATACTGCTCATATGCATTGTAATATTGCCATTTCAAGCTTTGCTAGCAATGCTGTTCAACTCCTGCCTGGAAGCTGTTAGGTTCTGGATGGCACTTCTAACATGGTGCCTGCATTATGGAATGTCTTCTAAACTTCTAAAAATTAGGCTGTCTCTTTGAAGGCTTGGTTTTCAGGAATATTTGTGATTGTTGCTATTTGGATGTCTGTTTCTCATTATTAAATGCTATAAATAATGTTTGATTGATGATGTGCTATCAAGTCAGCATCAGCTCTTAGAGATCACACACATTTTCTCCATTATGTTCTGTTCATAATCTCTTCAGGTCTTCCAGTGGTGCACTCATCACCACTGAGTCCAACCACCCTATTCCTGGTTGTCGTCTTCTCTTTCTTTCCCAGCATTAGAGCCTTTTCCAGAGAGATGGATACTTACATTATGTATTTTAAGCATGATCATTTGAGCCTTTATAATTAATATTATTCTACTTTATTATTTGAATATTCTGTTGTAAGCCAGTCGTTGTGAAGACTTGGTAGCAGAGAAATTATATAAATATATTTCTGACGTTGACATTTATAAGACTACAAATGTCGACACATTCATGATGCTGTGCTTTGCAAAAGTTCAAGTAGCAACAAGATTATTATCGGGTAGGCAGTATGTCTTTATTTTTAGGACAAAATTTTACAGATACTGCTTAGAAAATGAATTTGCTTGAAAGGTTTTGCAACTTTTGATAAATAAAGATTTCTAAAATACTTATTCATTCAATTTGTAGTTGACACATGTGACTGCATTGAAATCTAAAGATAGTCAAGGTATGTAGAAGTCTAAACTCTTGGTCATACTTACACAGTGCATATTTATGAATGTATTAATGACCTTGCTGGTTAATTTCAATAGTTTGTAGTGTGTTTAGGTGGGAGTAGAATTTATAATATAGCACTATTAATATGCAAAATATATTCCCTATTTATGAGAACTCTCTCCCGGCTTTTAATAATTTACTATCCTATTTTTTAATGAAGCAATAAGCCACAAAAAAATTAGAAAAGCAAACAATAGTTCTTTAATCAAATTAGTAATATCCTTTGGAATTGGTTTTCCTGGTTAAGCTGAGCAATATACCTGATACATTTTGATAATTCTGTATTAAGATATTGAAAAAGGCCAATTACTACATAGATGTATTTTAGTCCAGTGGCCCCCAACCTTTTGGGCATCAGGGAATGGTTCCGTGGAGAGAGGCTTTTCGACGGACCAGAGGGAATGTGTCTTCATATGCTGCCTGCATCACGCAGATGGGGCTTCACTTGTTTGTATGGCTCAATTTCTGGCATGCTGCGAACTGGTGCCAGTCCCTCCTATTTTACGAGGCATTTAAGATGGATTTTATAAGAGATGCTTATTGATATATGAAATGTTTCTATCATTCAGAAAAGTCAAGGAAGGAGATTAATGGGAGACAATTTAGATGTGCTGTTATCATTAAATTAGCCACTACATATCGCATTTATCTTATTAAGGTCTGCCTTGGAGCAAGATCACTGACATTTCTAGAAATGGGGCAATAAATTGCTGGCCTTTATAAATGGATGGATAATCTGTCAGCCAACTGAAACTTCTTGAGACCTTGGCCCTGAAAATGCCTAACAGAATGTCAGAATGTTGATGGTGCGATTTAAAAAGAGTGCTATAGAAGTGAGGATGAGAATGTATGGTCTCCTACTTTCACCTTTAATCCTCAAATCCAAAAATGGCCCCTAGTTTTTCAGTTGCATCCCTTCTATTGACATCATGGTCTTGATGAAAGGCTTCTGATCCATTATCAAGTTAGGCATGTAAATTGTTACCTCCAAGGTGAAAAAATTGGACATCTGTACTTCAGACTATGCATCATTGGTAATTGCATTAACTGTTGAAATTGGATGCCCTTTATTTAAAAATTTTATTTCATTTTATATTTCTTCTCTACAGAGACATTTAAAGAAGAAGAAAATGTACCTTCTGAGATGCAGCCATTCCCTTCTTTACAATCAGTAAGCTGCCGTTTAGTCTGTACATTTTAGTATAAGCTCTGATATAGAATACTGGAGGTATTAAAATCTAAGAGAATAATCCCATGATTTAAAAAAATACTAAAATAATATTTGGCCCTATAACAAATAGTGAGTAAGATGATGTAAATAATTTTAATTGTTTTTGTTGTAAGTATTTTTAAATCTGTTGCATAATCAGAGCTCAACTTTTATGCTTCTAATGCTTGTGGCTAAAGACAGATTATAGACAATGATTCCAGTGTTGCTGTCTTATGGAGCTCTGTTAGCATTTATTTTGTTAATTTGATATTATACATGTAATACGAGTGTACTCAAGGCAAAAATAACCAAAATATATCTATAAAACTTTTAATATATGTATCAACATTTTAAAATTACATATGCTGGTAGTCAATGAAAATAAATCAAGGCTAGGTAGCAGATAAATAGCAGATAAACATTAAGGTGGCTATTGCAAAATACTAATCTTCAAAACCAATGGAATTTTTTTTCAGATAATGTCAAATAGGTGTCCTGGATCAAGAATTCAATAAATGGAACATAGGTGCATAGAAAACTGCACTGTACTAAACTGATAAAAAACAGATTCAAGAAACTGATTGTTTAAATTAGTTCAGTTAACTGCATGCACTTTTTTTTAAAATTTCTGTAAGTAGAAAACCTTAATATTTTTTTGAAAGCTGATTAAATTAATGTAAAGGTAGGAAGTTAATATAACAAATGGTGCATTCATTGATGAAGTGAACCTAATAAAGTTTATATTTTTTAAGAATCAAATTTTGCAATATAGCATTAAACTTAAGAGCACAGACTTTCAATTTAGATAAAGGTTAAAATTTCCTTTCATTGGTTGCACCTATTTTTATGTGATGGTAGATTTTCTATGTGGCATTCATTACAATGTACTAGAATATTTGAAAATCTAATTGATTCTCGAGCTGCCATTTGTAGTTATTTGGAAGTCTTCAAAAACAACTCACAATTTTAAAAGGAACTATTTAAATCAAAAAAATAACTTCTAAATACAGACAAGTTAACAGTTTTACTGATCAATTATGTAATGCTAAATTTACAAATTGTATGTGCAAAATGATAATTTACATGGATATATATATAAATTATATAGCATTTATAACTTTTGTCCATCACAGCCAAAATCCATTGAATGCAGGTCCATAAATCAAGGTTTTATACTTGGCCTCAGTAAGTGTTTATATTGCTGGAATTCTTTTTTTTTAATCCAGGTACTAGAATTGATTCCTGAAGAAGTTGGATTTAATATAGAAATCAAATGGATCTGCCAGCAAAAGGTAAGAATTGTTTTTTAATGTGTTTACATAAACCTTAAGTTTTATCTATCAGTACTTCCTTTAAGCCAATAGTTACATTACACTGCTCAAAAAAATAAAGGGAACACAAAAATAAGACATCCTAGATCTGAATGAATGAAATATTCTTATTAAATACTTTGTTCATTACATAGTTGAATGTGTTGACAATAAAATCACACAAAAATTATCAATGGAAATCAAATTTAGCAACCCATGGAGGTCTGGATTTGGAGTTACACTCAAAATTAAAGTGGAAAAAAACACTACAGGCTGATCCAACTTTGATGTGATGTCCTTAAAACAAGTCAAAATAAGGCTCAGTAGTGTGTGTGGCCTCCACATGCCTGTATGACCTCCCTACAACGCCTGGGCATGCTCCCGATGAGGTGGCAGATGGTTTCCTGAGGGATCTCCTCCCACACCTGGACTAAAGCATCCCCCAACTCCTGGACAGTCTGTGGTGCAACATGGCGTTGATGGATGGAGCGAGACATGATGTCCCAGATGTGCTCAATTGGATTCAGGTCTGGGGAACAGGTGGGCCAGTCCATAGCATCAATGCCTTCGTCTTGCAGGAACTGCTGACACATGACGTCTAGCATTGTCTTGCATTAGGAGGAACCCAGGGCCAACTGCACCAGCATATGGTTTCATAAGGGGTCTAAGGATCTCATCTCGGCACTTAATGGCAGTCAGGTTACCTCTGGCGAGCACACAGAGGGCTGTGCGGCTCCCTAATGCCACCCCACACCATTACTGACCCACTGCCAAACTGGTCATGCTGGAGGATGTTGCAGGCAGCAGAACATTTTCCACGGCGTCTCCAGACCCTGTCACGTCTGTCACATGTGCTCAGTGTGAATCTGCTTTCATCTGTGAAGAGCACAGGGCGCCAATGGCGAATTTGCCAATCTTGGTGTTCTCTGGCAAATGCCAACCGTCCTACACGGTGATTGTAAGCACAACCCCCACCTGTGGACGTCGGGCCCTCATACCACCCTCATGAAGTCTGTTTCTGACCGTTTGAGCAGCCATATGCACATTTGTGGCCCGCTGGAGGTCATTTTGCAGGGCTCTGGCAGTGCTCCTCCTGTCCCACCTTGCAGAAAGGCGGAAGTAGCGGTCCTGATGCTGGGTTGTTGCCCTCCTACGGCCTCCTCCACGTCTCCTGATGTACTGGCTGTCTCCTGGTAGCGCCTCCATGCTCTGGACACTACGCTGACAGACACAGCAAACCTTGCCACAGCTCGCATTGATGTGCCATCCTGGATGAGCTGCACTACCTGAGCCACTTGTGTGGATTGTAGACTCTGTCTCATGCTACCACTAGAGTGAAAGCACTGCCAGCATTCAAAAGTGACCAAACCATCAGCCAGAAAGCATAGGAACTGAGAAGTGGTCTGTGGTCACCACCTGCAGAACCACTCCTTTATTGGGGATGTCTTGCTAACTGCCTATGCTTTCCACCTATTGTCTATTCCATTTGCACAACAGCATGTGCAATTGATTATCAATCAGTGTTGCTACCTAAGTGGACAGTTTGATTTCACAGAAGTGTGATTGACTTTGAGTTACATTGTATTGTCTAAGTATTACCTTTATTTTTTTGAGCAGTGTACAAAACAATGATGTTGGAAGGAATTAAGACATTTTCAATGGTTGTCTGTTACTATAATGTATAGGTCCATGAACTACCACAATAGATTGATGCAGATAGATAGATTGATAGAGATAGAGAGAGACACACACATACAGAGAGAGGGAGGGAGAGAGAGAGAGAGAGTTGACTAAACTTTTGTGTGAGGAAGATATTTTTTAAGATCAAAGACTACGACTTGAGTAAAACCCGGAGGTATGCAATCTGTACATGATCCAGGTAAAAATTCAGAATTGCTGTTTAATTCCATACTATACAATGTTTATATATAGAGAAAGAAAAATCTCCCAAAAGATTGATCTGCTGATTTGACCTGAAATGGTAAAATAACAATTCTATATGTATGTGAAACCTCAGTGTATAAGACCTTTGGTGGCAAGAGTGTTTTTTAAGATCAAATATTTGTTAAGCTGATGGAAATTCACCCTTAATGTTTTTGTCATTTGCATTAATATACACGACATTTACATAAACAAATGACATACATTGATGCAAGTAATATTAACATTTTATCATTGCCTAACTCTCATAAATAATAAACTTTGAAAACCACTGACTTTTCTGATATTTTGGGAATGAAGTCTGAATGCAAATCTAGTCTCTTGTTGCTGAAGTCCATTAATTGGAGTTCCATTAAATTGAGGTTTTGCTGTACTGATAACTGCAATGATTTGTAGCCAAGTTATATGTCAAAGCATATTGTCTACTCATGATCTAAATCAGTGTCTTTCTATAAAACTTCAATAACCCTATCTGTGGCTTTTATTTTTTTGTAGGATGGTGTGTGGGATGGCAACCTTTCAACTTATTTTGACATGAACGTCTATCTAGATATAATTTTGAAGACTGTTCTACTCAAAGCTGGAAGTAGGAGAGTTATATTTTCTTCATTTGATGCAGATATATGCACAATGTGAGTTTAATGAAAATACTTTTAAGGACCATTTCAGTGAAGTAATTTTATCTTAGAAATGTTTTAGTAGAATTTAAAATACCCTATAATTAGAAGATTCACATTCTCCTCTCTCCCCAAATGCTAATAGAAACATACATGACAACAATCCTCATATTACTATGCTTGAAATCTCTAAACCAGGTAATAAGGGTATCTATTGTAGCATTGAGTATCCCAAGTTAGTAGCCCGTCTGTGCTAAGATAATGAGGAATGTAGTTCAGCAATTGTTGAAGGGCCACAAAATCCTCAATTCCTATTCCTAAAGAATGTGAAATATTCTGAATCCCTCTTCTAAATATAAAGTATTACTAAAATCCAGCAAAATTATACCTGTAGGAAATGTTACCTAAATGTGTTTAAACAATGAAATCTATATTTTTAAGAACCTAAATAAAAAGGTTACAATAGATTAGTGGTATTTTAAACAGAATATTTCAGAGGTAATGTTTCCTACATGTATAACTTTGCTGGGTTTTGGTACTGTTTTCTTTTTAATTTATTAATATAAGAGAACTTCATACTCACTTCAACTTTTTACTTTAGAAAAGGAATTCAGAATATTTCATATTCTTTAGGAAATAGCAACGGAGGATTTTATGGCCCTTCAACAATTGCTAGAGGAGTACATTTCCCATTTTCTTTGGGCAAGCTGGCTACTAAGGTAGTGATCCTAACTTCACTCTAATTTTTTCTTAATAGTTTAACACCTTGTAAGATACTACATAGCCATTTCTATGTACTTAAGTAATATTAAATTAATAAAAAAATATTGGAACCATACAGAAGATAATAAACTTTTTATCTTATTTTCTAGGGTCCGACATAAGCAAAATAAATATCCCATATTGTTTCTAACCCAAGGGAAATGTGATACTTACCCAGAACTCATGGATCTCAGATGCCGTACAACAGCAATTGCTACAAGTTTTGCACTCTTTGAAAATTTGCTGGTAAGTTGTAAAACAATAAGATAATTTCATAGCAACTATTTGAGTTTTTTTCTGTCCATTGCCTGGACAGCACCACAGTTTTGATCTCCAGAAGGTATTTTGAAATGTAAATCTAGACTCTTTTTCCAGCACTTTAAAGCAACTACTCCCATAACTATCTCAGGGGGTTGCATGCTGCTGAATATGTTTGTGTATTCTGAAGTGCTGCATAGACTGCTAACTATATCATTATTATTTGTGGTTGCAAATTAAATATTAGAAGGGTACTGTAATGATTGCATAGTATCTTTATAAACGTTGACATTTCTGATGAATTCAAATTGATCTATGCATTATAATACCCCAGACACATGTATTTAATGCTACATATTTCTTTTCCAGGGTATTAACGCACATACTGAAGAGTTGCTGAAAACTCCATCGTATATTGATCATGCCATATCTAAAGGCTTAGTTGTCTTTTGCTGGGGGGACGAAGCAAATGAGCCAGAGAACAGGAAGAAACTGAGGGAATATGGAGTTCATGGTCTGGTGTATGATAGGTATTACAGCATCCTAACTATCACATGTAATTTATAGTGAACATTTAAGCTGTTTGCATTTTTTGAGTTGGGCCCTATTATGACTGATTTATTTCAGTATTTGTGTTCTTATTTAAGAATCAACTTCATTTTCTAGGCCAGGTGATTGCTAATCAAACTTAAGTGATCAAAATTACTCTCTGTGCTTATATCTACTATGACTCTTTATCCAGCTTTCAGTGTAGGAGACACCTCACTTCATTGCACTTGCCATCTTATATCTTTTATTTTTTATTGATTTTATTATAATTTATTTCTTTGATCATGGTGAACTGCCCAGAGTTATTGAGAGTCTGGCAGTATGCAAGTTTAATAAATTACCATTATTGTTGAATGTTGGGCAGCACACACATTTAATAAGACATAATCAACATCATGTGTTGCAGCCATGTCATCTGCACTTTCAGTTTTGAAACCAAATGCTTTTAATATAAAATCACTAATAGGAATGATGACCATACTTAATACAAAATACTGTATGCAATTTTAATTGTATGCAAATGAGCAACCAGCTTTGACATGGTATGAGTGGCATATTGTAACAATTATACTTGCTTCAGGGATGCCTGTGTAAAAGGAGGAAGGAAGAACGGATAAATATACATGCACTTCTCATCACCAAACCTTGTGCGGCAGATAGTCTGCATTTTATCTGCATCAGGCTGGTAATTAAATAAAACATTTGCCTAGGCCGAATTTATAGTTCTTTTCAATGTTGTATCAAATGATTTAGAAAGCAGCAGATCTAAAAACATTTATTTCCAAACATCCATTTACATAGGACTAATTCCTAGCAACTATGACTAATCTAGAAAAAAAGCTAAGCAGTATTAAAACTGATTTGTACTTGGATGGACGATTACCATGAAGTCCCAAAGCAATAGATTATACTGGGAAGTCAAACAAATATTGCTGAATAAATCATTTTTATATTTTGGTCGGTAAATTACATGGATGTGTTCATGTAGTCATCAGGAGTCAAGCTCTATCCAAGGGATTCTTTATATTTGCATATCTATATAGAATTTAAATCCAGATCAGGTCATAGAAATTACTAGAATGTAAATCTATACCTTTTGGTAAGTATTTTGTCCAGATTCCCTTTCCAATACATCCTGTATCATACAAAGCATTGTATGCATGAATCATTCCATGCATTGAACAATTCATTTCAAGCAGTCCATTTCTGTACTGAAATGTGTGTTTGATCCAGATATAAAAACTTGTGTTCTGAGCCAAAGAGTTCTGAGTGGAATGAAGAAAGTGAGAAAAGAGCAAGGACATCAGTGACTAAGGGAAGGGAAGTTGAGAAGATGGGTATGGGCTACTGTATTTGGAATAAAATAGAATAAAATAACAGTTGGAAGTGATCCTGGTGGTCTTCTAGTCCAACCCCCAGCTCAAGTAGGACACTCTATATACCATTTCAGACAAATGGTCATCCAACCTCTTTTTAAAAACTTCCAGTGTTGGAGCATTCACAACTTCTGGAGGCAAGTTGTTCCACTGATTAATAGTTCTTATTGTCTATTTGGGCCTTGGGCCAGTCATTCTATTTGAATAACCATAGCTGTCTATGAGCTTTTCCTTAATTTTGGCAAAAAGAAAGATAAGGCACTAGGACAATAAGTGGATGGATCAGTACGTAGCCCGTGAAAAAGAAGAGGGGGAGCAAAGTGTACCAGTTTTACCCTGGTTGCATTTCAGAACAACCAAAATGGCTTAGATATTGATTATGCAAAACTGCAGCCCACTCAGAACTGTTTGGCAAGTTTCCATTTCATGCACATCCTTAAATTCTCTGAGGAGGATGCACTGAAATTCATTGATAATAAATTAACAGTTACTTGGCTTTATTTTGTTGGTGAAGTATTTGAAGAAGTAGAACAACTGTCTGTGATTGCAACACATTTCAAATAAAGTTTTTCATTTGCTGACCTAATCCCATATTTTAATTTTTATCATGCTAATGTAATGTAATGTTGTGAATAGCTACTCTGTGGGGGTGTCTGCACTGCTTGCGAGAAGAGGAACAATACTGGGATTTGGCAAAAGATGGAGGTGTATCAAACTTAATAGGATATTATCGATGTCAGTTTCAGAGAAAATATCCCACTTGGCCTCACAGATTCTGGGAAATCTGGTTATGTCCAAAAAAATCTAGTTGGCCTTCAGCTTTCTAGTTTCTGTTTTTTGAGCAGGATTTTTTCTATTTCAGATCAGGATAATAATACTGGAGATATTCATTACAATTCTTTTACGGTGTTGGTTTTATTTAAGGGTGTTTCTGTTCCCTCTGTGAAGAACAATAGAGAGAAAAACTAATTCCATTTATCGGATTACAGGTGCAGCTGTTGGTGTATTTTTCTTTGTGCTATCTTTGATCCTTATTTGGTAGGAACATACTTAGTTCTACAAAGTAAACAGTAGTGCATTGTAGAATAGGCATAGGCAAGTAGACTGTAATGCCTTACAAACTTTTGAGGGTAGTGGAGACAATGGGTCTTAGTTATCATCCTTAACTGGTCTGGAATGAATTAATCATTCTAGGGAATCATCTGTCAGCCAATCTAGATACTACAACACCTGCATCTCTGCCCTTTCTCCTCCATTCTGCTGTTCAGCTATACTCAAGACTTTAAATTTTAGCATACTTTACCTGTGAGAATAGAAAACTAGCCATCAGTCTCGTGGTTGACCAACCAAATGCAGTGGTTAGTTATCACCTTAAAGGCAGTTTACAACTGGGTCAACTCCAGTCATTGTGTAGGGAAGTTGGCATCTCAAAATAGAGAATATTGTAAAGGACTTGATTGAATGAAACCAGGTTTTGATTGTTGACTTTAGTACTAGTTTTCAAAAAGTCTCCAATTAAATTCCATCCTGCATTAGATAAAAGTCAAATAGGCTTAAATAAGAATGCCAGCTGGTGTAATGGCTAAGGCAGCAGCCTAGAATTGGGGACTATGATTCTAGTCCCACCTTAGGCACAAAACCAACTTGGTGACCTTGGGCCAGTCATTCTTTCTCAGCCCTAGGAAGGAAACAATGGCAAACCACTTCAAAAAATCTTGCCAAGAAAACTGCAGGGAGTAGTCTGGAGCAGTTGCCAAGAGTTCACACTAACTCAAAGGCACACAAAAGGATAGAGTAAATTAGTGTTCAGATCTGGAAGACAAAACTGAACTATCTTGCTGAGTATCACTATCCAGCAATGATGTTCCTATCCATTGGTATAAATAAATATGTAAGTCACCAAGTTATTCAGTATTACGTTAGTATTCCTAATGTGGATAATTCTGCTGAGAGTGCAATCCAGTCGATAATTAGCAAACTTATTTGGGTTTAGGATTGCCCCATAAGGATTCAGAAATAGAAGTGTGGCACATATTAGAAGACAGCAAGAAAAGAAATTTAGAACCATACAAATAGCACATAACGAGCTATCAAACTAGTGGGGTTTTTTTTTATACACAAATCCATTTTTTTATTTATACATGACTATTATTTTGTACTCTGAAGCAGGGATTGGGAACATGTGGCCGTAAATACTGATAGACTCATTCTAACTGCCAATCATCAGAGATAATCCAGAGTCATATGTAAAACAGATTTTCTACCCCACTTTAGAACTTTAAAAATGTTGAGCATGCTAGCTCAGTATCTGCAATAGGCAAGCAACTAACTAGCCCTTGACACATGGATTCCTCTTCCTCTAGAGTTTTACAAGATCCTCAACTTCCACGTGATATGCCAGGTTTGTATTTGCTTCCCAGAATGCTTTTCTAAAATAATTCTGGGATTCCAGTTTCTTTTTAGTTCCTTTTGTATGGCATGCTTTTGATTTAAAAACAAATCACTATGCTTTCTTTAGCAAATGAACTCTAGAGTGAGGAACTTCCTTCCTAAAGGACTTGGGGTGACAATTCTAGAAGAGTAGTCACATCAAAAAAGGATTGGGCTGGGTATTATTATTATTTTGCATGCGTTTTGGTGTTTTGCTGGATTTTTAAGGATATGAATGAGACAGGAACATAAACTACATCTGTTTTCACTCTTGAAATGACTCCAGTCTCTCTAATTTCTGCCACACAGTGTTGATCTATCTGGGGATAAGGTTAGGATAATTATGGAAATAAGCAAAATCAGATTTCCTTATCTATTTCAATCCATCTTTGGTAACAGAACAAGAGATCTTGCCAAATGTTGGCCATTTTATTGCTTTATTTTGGCAACATCATCTCAGTCCTGGGTAACTGTAGAGTGCCTACCCCAATATATATACAAATTAAATAACATGGCATGTGAATAATAAGTAGTGGAATTATGCTGAGTTGATGCATGCGTTCTGAAATTTGACTCAATTTATAACCCAGTAATGCCTAACAACCAGTCACATTTCTGGTATCCACGTTAGCATTGTTATCTCCAGACTTCCACTTAGCAGCATATTAGATACCAAGTGCCTATTTTGGAAACGATCACTGATTGATATAGATGAACATGCTAGGATACAAACTGTACATATAACCCATTTTAAAAGATGATAATTCAATTTTCAATAATTTTTAAGTGTTGGCATTAAACTTTTATGTGGCTTCCAATACAGCTTTGTTACAGATTGATAGTAGATTTTAATTCTTTTCTTTGTATGTCTATCTTAGGATTTATGACTGGATGCCCGAGCAGCCAAATATATTCCAGACAGAGCAGCTTGAACGACTGAAGAAGGAGTTACCAGAGCTTAAAAGCTGTGCATGTCCCACTGTTAGCCACTTTAATTTTGCTCTGTGTAACTGCAATAGCAGTCTGATAAGAGCAAGAATGGCAGAAAGTACAACCGGTTTCTAATGGACTCACAGAGAAAAAAATGCTGTTTCACACGAAACACATTAATTTTGCTGACTATGGTAACAGACTCTGCTCATCTTGCATCTAAATGAAGCAATAACTCATGGTCCACTGTAGAACATTAAATGTTATTGTAGATTATCAAATCTTGCTAAAATGCCTGAATAATTCTAGTTCTATGGATCTCATACATTTTAAGCAGTTTAATATAGAATCTATGGTATTGTAACATATGCACCTAATTTCTGAAGAATCAGAAATGCAATAGTTATCTATGTAGCTAGGATCCAAGCAGCCAAATATCATTATTTTAAGTGATTCAAGCTCAGTCATAATAGATAATAATGTACTGTATAGTATTTTTTTCAAGTGGAAAAAATACCTCAAGTGCATGCATTTACACTGATGCATGCAACTATACAAAGGTGTGCCATCACATTGCAATCTATAGATTCTATCCTTCCATCCACCTATTTCCTTTGGACTATTATTCTTTTCTGTTTATACTGCCAGACACAATGGTAAATAGTATGATCTCTTTAGCAACCCAAACGTGAATAGTATCCTTTCTTCACTGTTTTTGTATCTAAAGTTTACTGGTGATCTGAATGTTGTAAATCAATATAAATCAAATTGCTAGTGGTTTGATTCTGGGTTGAAAAAAATTATCATTGTACTTAAATATTAAATGCACAATCCAAAAACCAGTGAGGTCTAAGTGTGATATTGTAGATGTATACATCAGTCTTTGCACCCTTGTGGTGCTACATAGTGCAAGGGTACTAAGGGCTGAGTAAAATGCTTGCATCTTTGCTGAAAAACCACAGGCCTCTATGTGGATATAGTAAAATGAAGATTTTATCATTTCTGTATTCCTCGCCCAATAAATGTGATAGTGTTGTTGTTGTTTTAAAACACAGTTTAATTGATTTTCAGAATGTAATAGTCTTCAACCTCTAGCTAATGTACACTATGTATAACTTATTCAAAATTATGATAGAGTATTTGTCACATATTTGTTTGCATGTCTTTGAGCTCAGACCTCTCCACAGACTTCAAGTAGTTGAAACTGAAGTTTCTTTACCTTTTATTGAAGTGTTAAATACATAATGAAAATTGAACTATAAATATATTTATTTTTTCTTGCAATGGCCAATCAAATTGTATGATATGAACCTTGTCACCACTGTACAAAGCAAATTGATATAGATCAAATAAATGCAAGTATGTATTACTAAGTATGAATTATTGCATAAATGGAAATCTGTACAACTCAATTGTTTGGATAGTTTGTTTTTCTAAAGCTTTGTATTTGTGTTTATCCTCAACAGACAATATGGTCTTAAGGTCTGGGCACTATCCTACTTTAAAAATAAAAGCATGTTTTATATCAATATTCAGTCTCTTATTAATAGTTTGGAAATATTGTGAGTTTATCTAATACTTGCATCTGGAATCAACTAAACATTAAGTATCACTACTCAGAATTAAATTATGTCATACATTCTTTTGTAGGAACATATATTTGAACTTTATCTACTTATGCCACCTGCTTTTTACACCCTACATTGTTATTGTTCTAGATGATAGCTGCTCTAAGAGATTCTATCTATTTGGATCTGGTGATTTAAAAACTTGCTAAAGCAGGTTGCTTTGTGCTGTACAATCTATAATATTGCTTGATATTAATAAGAAAATGTGAATACATATAAAGAGCTTCATCTTGTCTCAATAGAATAGAATAGAATATTTTATTGGCCAAGTGTGATTGGACACACAAGGAATTTGTCTTGGTGTAAATACTCTCAGTATACATAAAGAAGGAACATTCGTTAAGAATCAAGAATCATAATGTACAACACTTAATGATAGTTCATAGGGTACAATCAACATCAAATCATACTAGGAAACAGGATACAAGCAACAAAGTTACAGTCACAAGTGGGAGGGGATGGGTGATAAGGAGTGATGAGAAGATTAACAGTAATAGTAGTGTACACTTTGTAAATAGTTGAACAGTGTTGAGGGAATTATTTGTTTAGCAGAGTGATGGCTTTTGGGAAAAAACTGTTCTTGTGTCTAGTTGTTCTGGTGTGCAGTGCTCTATAGCGTCGTTTTGAGGGAAGGAGTTGAAACAGTTTATGTCCAGGATGTGAAGGGTCTGTAAATATTTTCACAGCCCTCTTTTTGACTCGTGCAGTATACAGGTCCTCGATTGAAGGCAGGTGGGTGGTAATTGTTTTTTCTGTAGTCTTAATTATCCTCTGAAGTCTGTGTCTGTCCTGTTGGGTTGCAGAACCAAACCAGACAGTTATAGAGGTGTAGATGATAGACTCAATAATTCCTCTGTAGAACTGGATCAGCAGCTCCTTGGGCACTTCGAGCTTTCTGAGTTGGCGCAGAAAGAACATTCTTTGTTGTGCTTTTTTGATGATGTTTTTGATGTTAGGTGTCCATTTTAGGTCATGTGATATAGTAGAACCTAGAAATTTGAAGCTCTCTACTGTTGATACTGTGTTGTCTAGTATTGTAAGAGGTGATAGTGTGGGAGGGTTTCTTCTAAAATCTACCACCATTTCTACGGTTTTGAGTGTGTTTAGTTCCAGATTGTTCAGGTTACACCACGAGGCAAGTTGTATAACCTCCTCTCTATGCAGATTCATCGTTGTCTTGAATGAGACCAATGACTGTTGTGTCATCAGCAAACTTCAGTATTTTAACAGATGGATCGTTTGAGATGCAGTCATTGGTATATAGGGAGAAGAGAAGTGGAGATAGCACACAGCCTTTAATTAATCTTTTCATTAATGCTGCATTCCCTGTTTGGACATGAGGGTGTATTCCTAATACAGAGATTCTGCCTATAATCCATCTTGATCAGTTTTAATTTACATTTGCTTTCCATAACAGTTCAACATTTTGTTATTTTGTGAAATAGCATGTGCTCTGAGAATGGGTGCATCACTGGTTTTAGATAATACCATAGATACTATTTCTTAAGGCCTCAATAATTTTCTGGGGAAGATAAATAGTTCTGGGGAAGTATTTAAAACAGGTATATAGCTTTTCTTGTCTTATAAAAATTTATAAAATCTCTCTTAAGAGAGATGAAAGTTCAAATGATTCTCTGGCTCTCAAGCATACTGTCAAGTAGAATTTGTGAGGTGCTGATATGTTGGTCATTATTATTGAAAAACATACAGAGTATCAACACAGGAAGGGAGAAAAAATGAAATAGGCACAACACATCATATTAAAACAATCTGTATTTCAAGAAATACATTTGTCGTGCAGAATCTAGCTGAGTGAAATGAAACCAAAACCTGTAACTTGAAATCCCTACTTTATTTTAAACAATGTTTCATTCTCTCCTTGGGAAGCCGGTGCTGGAATTTAACTCCTGGACAATTGTCATCCAGTCTCCAAACCTTCCCTTTACATGGTATTCCTCTGCTAACTTCTTCACACAAATCCACCTCCTCCAACTACGTTTTCCCCTCTAATTTATGCTAACATCTTGCGGTCGAACTAACCAGTCACAATTTAAGTGTTAACCCTGAAAATAGGATTCATCACTCCATGATTTGGATAAGCAATGATAAATAACTGTATGTTGAACAAAAGTTCCTGTAGGAATGGAAAGATTGAAAGGAGAAAGAGATTTGAGCACATGATATGCATTTGACATAAGAGGGCAACCAAACAGCAGCTTTAAATTTGTGTCTCCTGGTTTCTCTCACCCAACTGAAGGATTTCCAAGGGTAATGGTTTTCTCCTCCATGCTGCATCGAGAGCCCAGGATTGGGTAGACTGCTTCCTATGATGTCATTAAGCTGGGTCTGTACTAGTATATAAAAGCCAGCCCCCGGGAGAAACCCCAGCTTTGACTCAGCTTCTTAATAGTCACAAGCTGTCTCTGAAAGCGTATTAGTATTAGCCTCAGAGAATTGAAAGAGAAACCAGGGGGAACCTTCCAGGCAAGGAAACTTCCTCTTCTCCAAGCCAGTGGTTTACACGGAAGTTTTGCCTTCTCCCATCTTGTTCCTTGACCTGGTCAAGGAGCAGTGCGCTTCCCCTTCTGCAGGTCCACGCCCATCACCCCTGGACAAGTGCTTCTACAATGTCAGCTCATCTCTAGCCAATGCCCTTGCAGTGCCCTCAGTGGACACCCCAATGGTGGCATCATTTTCATCTTCTGGCACTCCCACTGAGCCTGAAATGTACTTAAAGCACCAAGCAGTGGCTTGGGCTGTCGGTTTCTACTGCTGCATCCTTTTTTACAAGGGCATCTCTACGATGGCTGCATCAATTGCAGGACCGGTGGCCTGCCTCTGATCTTAGGTCCCACCAAGACCTCAACAAGATCATAGCGGCGGAATGCTGATGCCACCCTCAATTCTGCCAAGTTTGCATCAAGAGCCATGGCGGCGATTATTAGAGAAGTCCTTTGTCCTAGGGAGGCCACTGTTCCTCAGACGGCTGGTTGTGAGTCTCTCTTTGTGAAGTGGGGTCGGGGGGTTCAGATGGGCCTGTTGATAACGTACCTGGCTCCCTGCCACGTGTCATCGGCCCTGCCCGGGCTCCTCGAGGTGATAGCCGGGCTGGCGGTTGAAACCCCCAGGCTTTTAGTCATGGGTGATTTCAACCTGCCTTCGCTCGGGGAAACCTCTGGGGTGGCCCGGGAGTTCCTGGCTTCCATGACGGCCATGGATCTGACCCAATTAGTTTCTGACCCCACTCACACGGGGGGACACACACTGGACCTGATTTTCGCCTCTGGTCAGTGGTTGAATGATCGTGTTGGAGATCTAGTCATAAAACCCTTGTCATGGTCCGATCATTCTCTTCTTAGACTGGACTTCGGTGCCGCCACCCCCCATCGCAGGGAGGCGGAGCCGAGGAGATGGTTCCGCCCCAGGCGCCTGATGGATCCGGAACGGTTCCAGATGGAGCTTGGGCCATTTCCTGAAACTCTGGCTCATAACTCGGCCACAGACTTGGTGGCCACCTGGGATAGGTTGGCCGCGGAGGCTCTGGACCGAGTTGTGCCTTTGCGACCTCTGACTCGGCATAGATCCCACCTGGCTCCGTGGTTTACGGGGGAGCTGAGGGGGATGAAATGCCGGAAAAGACGTCTGGAGGGTATCTGGAGGGCCAGTCGTGCTGAGTCTGATCGGACACAGGTGAGGTCCTATATTAGGACCTACCTAGTGGCGATAAGGGCGGCGAGGCGTTCACACTTCTCCGCCCTTATTGCGTCTGCAGAAAATCGGCCTGCTGCCCTGTTTAGAGTGACCCGCTCCCTGCTTGAGCCGAGAGCGCGGGAGGACCTCTTGCAGGGTAAAGCAGAAGAGTTTTCCCGATTTCTGCATGATAAAATCGCCCAGATTCGGGATGGGCTGGACTCCAGTTGGGTGGTCCCGGGGGAGGTGTCCGGGGCAGGTCTTGAGACGGTTATCTGGGAAGAGTTCGATCCTGTGACCGCCGAGGGTGTGGACAGACTTCTGGGGAGGCTGAATGCCACCACATGTTTATTGGACCCGTGCCCTTCCTGGTTGGTTTCTACCTCCAGAGAGGTGACACGAGGCTGGCTCCAGGGGATTGTCAACGCTTCGTTGACGGAGGGGGCGCTTCCGACCGCCCTGAAAATGGCGGTGGTGCGGCCCCTCCTCAAGAAGCCTTCCCTGGACCCGGCTCTTTTGAATAACTATCGTCCTGTCTCCAACCTTCCCTTTGTGGCAAAGGTTGTTGAGAGTGTGGTGGCGCGTCAGCTCCCTCAGTATCTGGAGGAAGCATCCTATTTAGATCCGTTCCAATCGGGCTTCAGGCCCGGGCACAGTACTGAAACAGCATTGGTCGCGTTGGTAGATGATCTCTGGAGGGCCCGTGACAGAGGTTATTCCTCTGTCCTGGTCCTCCTAGATCTGTCGGCGGCTTTTGATACTATCGACCATAGTATCCTATTGCGGCGGTTGGAGGGGTTGGGAATTGGGGGCACCGTTTTGCGGTGGTTCTCGTCCTTCCTCTCGGACCGCTCGCAATTGGTGTTGACGGGGGGGGAGAGGTCCACCCCTAGGCCCCTCATGTGTGGGGTGCCTCAGGGGTCGGTCCTCTCCCCTCTTCTGTTCAACATCTATGTGAAGCCGCTGGGAGAGATCATCCGTGGTTTTGGGGTGAGATGCCATCTGTATGCTGATGACACTCAGCTATACATCTCCACCCCAAACCACCCCAACGATGCTGTGGAGGTTATGGCCCGTTGCCTGGAGGCTGTGCGGAACTGGATGGGCGAGAACAGGCTTCGACTCAACCCTTCCAAGACCGAGTGGCTGTGGTTTCCGGCGGCCCGATATAGTCAGCTGACTCCATCGCTGGCTATTGGGGATGAGATCTTGACCCCCACAGAAGGGGCACGCAATCTTGGTGTCCTCCTGGATGTACGGCTGTCTTTGGAAGATCATATTACAGCCGTCTCCAGGGGGGCTTTTTATCAGGTTCGCCTGATACGCCAGATGCGGCCCTTTCTTGATCGGGACGCCTTACGCACAGTCACTCATGCCCTGGTCACCTCCCGTCTGGACTACTGTAATGCCCTCTACATGGGGCTCCCTGCGGGGAGCACTCGGAGGCTTCAACTGGTACAGAATGCAGCCGCGCGGGTGGTTATGGGGGCGTCGAGATACTCCCACGTGACGCCCCTCCTGCGCGAGCTGCATTGGTTGCCAGTGGCCTTCCGGGTTCGCTTTAAAGTACTGGTTTTGGTCTTTAAAGCGCTCCATGGCATCGGACCAGGATACTTACAAGACCGCATTCTGCCAGTAGTCTCCCACCGACCGGTGCGCTCCCACAGAGAGGGTCTCCTCCGGGTCCCGACGCCTTCTATGTGTCGTCTGGTGACCCCGAGGAATAGGGCCTTCTCTGTGGGGGCACCCGCCCTTTGGAATGGGATGCCCCCTGGATTACGAACGACTAGTGACCTGAGGGCCTTCAGACGTGACCTGAAGACCTGGCTCTTCGAGCAGGCCGGCCTGAGCTGACTCAAATGGGATTTTAAATGGGGTTTTTGGATTGGTTGGGATGGGTGTACAAAGTTTTAATTTATTTTAATTGGGGTTTTTAGATTTTTATAGGGACAGCCTAGGGTTTAATTCTTTTTTAACTATTTATATTTGTATACATGTATTTTAGTTGGCTGTTCACCGCCCTGAGTCCTTCGGGAGAAGGGCGGTATATAAAACCTAGAATAAATAAATAAATAAATAAATTTCTTCGGTGGCGGCAAGGTGGCTTCTGTGACTCCGAAGTTGGCAAGCAGAGTCACGTTGCAAATAGAAGCTAGCCTCCGCCCCCTGCGCAGGAGACGAGCTCTTCGGCGACGCCCTGGAGCCTTATCTCGTGGAGACCAGAGATAAGCGGAAAATTCTTTCCTCCTCGGGGAAGAAAGTAGACTATCGCCCAGCTCCTTATCGCCCTCCTGCTTTTCAGGCTGAGAACACCTTCCAGTTTGCTCATATTCCCAATGAAAAGACCAATGCCCAGATACCCTGGCAGACAACAATCTTCTGCGGGCAAACAGCCCTTTCAAGGGGGAGGGAGTCGTTCCTTCGTCTCTCTAAGTAACTCCTTGTTCTTCCCACCCATCGGAGGTCGGCTAGCTTTCTTTGCCTCCAAATGGGAGGAGTCAACAATGGATGCCTGGGTGCTCAACACAGTTCGGTCAGGGCTAAAATTGGATTTCTTATCTTCACCCCCAGAAAAATGTCTAATTTGTCCCGTTTCACGGGATGGATCAAAAAAAGCCCTTATGAATTCGGCCATCCAACAACTACTTGACATAAGGGCTATCCAACCAGTCCCTGGGCTCCACCACAGTTGGGGGATTATTCTAGGCTTTTTGTTGTTCCCAAAGCATCGGGGGTGGCATGCCATCCTGGATCTCAAATTTTTCAATAAATTCATCAAATACAGGCGTTTCAAAATGCAGACTCTGCATTCTATTTTAGAGAGCATTCGGGAGGGCGACCTCCTCTCTTCCATTGATCTCACGGACGCTTACCTCCACATTCCCATCTGGTCCCATCATCGCCAGTTTCTCCGTTTCTGTTATCAGAAGGCCCACTACCAGTACCAGGCACTTCCATTTGGCCTTTCATTGGCTCCAAGGGTCTTCACAAAGGTTCTTGCAGCATTGGTAGCTTCGCTTCGTTCTATTCCAGTGAGGATCCAATGCTACTTGGACAACATGCTGATCCTGTCCTCCAGCCTCCACTCTGCCCATTGGGACTTACAAATTACCCTAGCCTGCCTCCAAAGTCACGGTTTTTCAATCAATATCAAGAAGAGCCATCTTTCTCCCACAACCAGGTTGCTCCACTTGGGAGCAGTCATCGATACAACTTTGGGTCAGGTTTTCCTGTCTCCAGACTGTGGGAAAAGCCTTGCAGAGATCATCAGTCGCATCCAGCAACAACAGACCATTCCTCTGTCTCTGCTGTCCAAGCTCCTGGGGAAGATGGTCTCCTGCATTGGCATCGTCCCATGGGTAAGGCTTCACTCCCAATCGCTCCAATGGTTCCTGCTCCCCTTTCAACGAGCGAGAACCAGTCACTCCTCAATCAGGGTCCTTCTCTCCCCTCAAGCCCGAAGGTCCCTCAATTGGTGGATCTCCCCATCCCTATGGAAGGGTCTCCACTTCAGGGAACCACACAGGTTGGTTGTCACTATGGATGCCAGCCTCCTGGGTTGGGGTTCCCATATGGAGGGCCAGATAGCACAAGGGGTTTGGTCCAGGTCAGACAGCATCTGTCCCATAAACTGGTTAAAACTCAGGGCTATCCTTCTGGCTCTCAAGCAGTTCAGAACATCGGTAACTGGCTTCCATGTTCTCGTGTTGATGGACAACATGGCTGCAAAGGCCCACGTCAACCCACAGGGGAGGACAAGATCCAGGGCCCTCATGAGGGAGGCAAAACGTTTGGGGTTATGGGCAGAGAAACACTTGCTGCCGATCTCAGCAGATCACATCTCCGGAGTCGACAACTCCCAAGCCGACTGGCTGAGCCGGAGTTCACTTGACCAGGCGGAATGGTCCATTCCTCCTTCCCTATTCAAGGATCTCTCCCTCAGATTCGGATGTCTGTTGGTGGATCTCTTCTCCACTCCTCAAAACGCCCAAGTCAACAGATTCTTCACCAGGTTTCCTTGCCAGGGAGCAGTGGGGACGAATGCTCTTCGGTGCAGATGGCCCACAGGCCTCCTCTATGCCTTTCCCCCTCTTCCCATCATTCCAGCACTCATACGGAAGCTGTTGGAGGAACGAGCGGAGCTAATTTTCCTGGCACTACATTGGCGACGGAAGCTCTGGTTTGCGGACCTAGTCAACCTTTTGATGGCTCCACCTTGGAGGATACCAGCCCATTTGATCTCCCTGCACCAAGGAGCGCTGATCCATCCGGAGCCCCAGTGGTTCAAGCTGACCGTATGGCGCTTGAGCGGTTGCGGCTAAGGGAGGCTAATCTTCCAGAGAAGGTTATCCTCACCATCCAGGCTTCTCGCAAACCTTCCACAAATCGCATCTATGATGCCACTTGGAAGGTTTTCTCATAGTGGTGCCTCAAGGAACGTCTCTCTCCCACCTCCGCCTAGTTGGCTGAGGTTCTTAGGTTCCTTCAGGATGGATTAGAGAAAGGTTTGGCCCCTAATACCTTACGTCACCAGGTCACGGCTCTCTCCTCGGTCATTCCCTACCCTGGCCCATCATCCCTCTGTCAAGAAATTTTTGAAAGGAGCTTCTAACCTTCGCCCCCCCTGTAGTGCACAGGTATCCTTCATGGGACCTTCACCTAGTCCTTGATGCCCTTACGAAGTCCCCCTTTGAGACCCTCAGAACTGTCTCTCTCCAATTCCTAACTTTTAAAGTAGTGTTCCTAGTTTCTATCACTTTGGATAGGAGGGTGTCGGAAATAGCTGCCCTGTCTATCAGGCAGGATCTCTGCACCTTTCACGAGGATAGGGTAGTTCTCCGTTTGGATCCCTCCTTTCTCCCAAAAGTGAACGTCTTATTCCATAGATCCCAGGACATTGTCTTGCCTGACTTCTGTCCTGCCCCAAGCCATGACTTAGAGCGCAAGTGGCACTCTCTAGATGTTCGAAGGGCCCTTAGAATCTACATCAAGCGCACGTCCCCTTTTAGACGGATAGAAGCTATGTTTGTTTCCTTTCCCCCTTCCCATTTGGGGAATAAGGACTCTTCCCCTACTATTAGCAGGTGGGTCAGGGCATGTATCACGCAGGCGTATAAGGCAGTATCTCTCCCAGTTCACAGGGTCTAACGGCACACTCTACTAGAAGTGCGGCCACTTCAGCCGCCTGGACTACTCAGGCGTCCTTTGAAGAGATTTGCAGGGCCGCTACGTGGACTTCCCCGTCTCCCTTCATCAGGCATTACCGGCTGGACTCCTTTGCCTTGGCGATGGCGGCCTTCAGCAGACAGGTTCTCCAGCAAGTGGTTCCACCGTCGGAGTGATTGGCCGGATGAGGACCCGCCCACGGACATGCAAGCTTTGTTATGTCCCAATCCTGGCTCTCGATGCAGCATGGAGGAGAATGGGCGTTGGTAAATTTACCTGTGAACGCCCTTTCTATCTATGCTGCGAGAGAGCCCAGCCCCTCCCTTGGTTTGTCCGGAGATGGTAAGGCTTATATGGTATCAAAGGTTTGCTTTCAGAGATACTTCTCAATCTGTCAAGTATCTTCGCCAAAGCTGGGGTTTCTCCCGGGGGCTGGCTTTTATATATTAGTACAGACCCAGCTTAATGATGCCATAGGAAGAAGTCTACCCAATCCTGGGCTCTCTTGCAGCATAGATAGAAAGGGCGTTCACAGGTAAATTTACCAACGCTCATTTTGTTGGTTAGAAGTTTTTTTTTAATTCTGTTTTGTTTTGGTTAGTTGTGGAAAAAAACTGGTTGTCAAGAATAACAGGCTGCAGAACTGTGTCCCTAAGCAAACTATTTTTAAAACAATGGCAACAAAAGCATTCTAGCTATGAATTTCCCTTCCAGCATTCTAAGCAGTAAGACAATTTTTCCAAAACTGGATTCCTAAAATACAATATTTTACACTCAACACGGTTGACTTAATTAAATTCCAGTAATTCCAAACTGGTGTGAATCACCTGATTACGACCTCTTGCATTAAAGAACTCTAAAATGTTAATAAGAGGTTTTAAAAGTGGCTGAAACAAAACAGAAAAGCATGTTCATGCATAAATTTTGAATTAGATGGGAAAATAGTTTGTGAGGTTAGGCAAAGATTATTCATAATTGCTCAGCTATAGTACCTCAAACGGTTATTGTGAAGATGAAATGGGAAGAACTATGTGTGAAAATGAGATTAATAACAGCAAAAAGAGCAACATAATACAGGAAAAAAATAATGACTACACTTATATATAAATACATTTTTGAAATAGTCTGAAGTTCTCTTGCTGAACATTTCAAATGAAATACATGCTTTTGAACAGAAGCCAAAAATAATGCTATAACCAAAAATATATTTTAAAAGAACCCATAAGAGTAAATAATTGGATGCAGAATAGGCAAATGTGTTGACATTATGTATGTGTAATCAACAGCTAAAAAAGCAGAAGGTATGAATATTCTTGAAACTGGTACTTCCTCAAAGCTGGTGAAGACAGTTTTCTATGAGATTTTTGATACTAACTCCTGAATAAGGAAAACTGAAGTTCTGTACAGTCATTAAAATTCTGGGCCAAACGAAGCAATACTGATATATAGTGGTCACTTGAGATTATCACTCTGTTCAAACAGCAGAATTATTTTTATTGGATGTTTTTAAAGGATACACTATTACTACAGTACTTTTGGTTATTCTAATGCCATTTGAGATTTTAAGCAGAAGTGCATAACTACAGACTGCAGTATGAATCACCATGTTTCCTATCCTTTTTAGTCGCCTGCACAGCAAAGGCATACATATGCACTAGCATATTTAATTACTTTTTAGTTACTTATTCTGAAGAGAGAAAAGAAGAGAGGCGTAGCTTAGAGCACTAAAAAATTGTTTTTACAAATTTTCTCTAATTTCTGTTTAAAAATTTGAACTGACAAAAATCTAGAGAGCCGAGTCTCCTTATATGCTGTGCCATTCTCCCACTAATTAAATTATCATCCACATCTAGTTTGGAGAAAGATGATTTATTTAGAATTGAATCAAACTATTTGGAAATTAAAACTTGAAAAGTGGGGCACCTGTGGTTCTAAACTCTTTGTTTCTCCAAGGCATTGCATTATTGAAATTCAGCAACAAAATGTTGTAAAAAGGGTGCACAATGCTTTGGCAATTCTTAATGCAAAACAGGATTTCCTAGCAACTTCCTATCATATATTCACTGAGTTGGGTTGTTCAAGTCAATCAAGCTGGAAGCCAGAGAATCAGTTAAAACAACTCTCAGAAATGCCATCTGTCTTTTTATGGAATTTAGACACTGCCTTACTCCAATTGGACTCTAGGAAATTGATGGTTAGCTAATACCTTAAAATAATAAAGCAATATGATAATATGTATAAAACAATCTATAAATACAAGTCTTCTAATACAGGTAGTCCTTGATTTGTAACTATTCATTTAGTGACCAATAACAGCACTGAAAAAAGGGACATAATCATTTTTTCACACTTGTTGCAGCAACCCTATGGTCACGTGATAAAAATTTGAACACTTGGTAACTGGAAAGTATTTATGATGGCTGCAGCAGCCTGGAATTATCTGACAAGGAATTATTTGACAAGCAAAATCAATGGGGAAGCCAGATTCATTTAACAACCATGTTACTAACTTAACAACTACAGTGATTCACTTAACAACTGTGGCAAGAAAGATCACAAAATGAGGCAAAAACTCACTTAACAACTTGCTTACTTAGCAACAGAAGTTTTGGGGTCAATTGTGGTCACAAATCAAGGACAACCTGCAATGGTTTGGAATTGCAGAAGGCCTTGCAGAAAAGGGCCCGGGATATCATCCTTTATTTGGAGGGCAAATTCTTCCGGAGGACAGGATCCCCTGCGGAAAACACCTATCTTTGAATCCTTCTCACTATCTCCTAATAGGTCAATATTTAATTAGTTTTCTCTGTTCAATTGGGTGGCTAGATTTTTACTGGAAAAGAAGATCATTGAGATGTTAAGGACTTCAAAATTAGCGTCCAGGTCTTTCCTTGAATTGTTTCCACCTGGGATAGCTAATTTTTGTTCCCAATCAATTGACCAATCTGGCACAAATTGGGTGGCTATACCACTCCCACCACTGCTCACTTGGAAGGGTGAGTAGGCATGAGCTCTCTATTACTACCAGCCCTTCTCCATTATCTCTGAGATCCTCTGTCATCAAAGTCTGTCAATCCTTGTTCTTTCAACCACTTCTTTAAGCACCAAAAGGTGAACTACTCTGAAGCTGTTAACACCTGCTTTTTTGAGTATGGATGAGGTAAGACTACCACTGTAGCAGGCCTTGCAACTTGCAAAGTGCAGGCCTCCAGGTGATCCACCAGTCTGCTCTTCCTCCTGTTGCCATTCAACACTGCCATCTGGATGCCCACATTTATTTATCTATCTATTTATCTATCTATCTATCTATCTATCTATCTATCTATCTATCTATCTATCTATCTATCTATTATCTTATTTATTTGTTAAGCAATTATAAGATAACAGGTATAAGTATAAACATAGTTTTGAATACATGAAATGGGTACATATAAGAAAAATAAAGAAACAATAGGACAGTAGGCACGTTGGTGCGCTTATGCACGCCCCCTACAGACCTCTTAGGAAAGGGGTGAGATCAACAGTAGACAGTCTAAGATTAACTTTTTGGGGGTTTGGGGAAGAAACCAAAGAGTCAGGTAGAGTATTCCAGACATTGACCACTCTGTTGCTAAAGTCGTATTTCCTGCAATCAAGTTTGGTGCGATTAAACCTTGAGTTTGTATCTATTATGTGCTCTTGTATTGTTATGGTTGAAGCTGAAGTATTCATTGACAAGTAGGACATTGCAATGTATGATTTTATATACTATACTTAGTATATACTTAGTATATACCGAAGGTGGCATAGTTCTAGGTTTTCTAGGTCTAGAATTTCAAGTCTGGTGGCATAAGGTATTCTGATGGGAATCTCTGAGTGTTCGTTGTTCTGAAGGAGATGAAGAGTGGCAGCACGTCCAGCCCAACCGTCTTATAGTTGACCAGCAGCGCTTTGACTGTTGTCATTCTGCCATCAGTTCACCCCTAATCCAGGTAGCCACATACACCAATTCAGACCCAGATCTAATACTGGTCTCCGAGCAAGTCTTCCACTGAGCCACCCAGAGACTCTGCTCTTTATCAATCCTCACCCCTTGCAATTTTTATATAGCCATATCAACACATTTATTCTATGGCCTACTCCAACTTCCACGTTTGGGTTTGGAATCATTACCCCTCCAAAAAAGCTATTCATCAACAGTAAGTTAAGACTGAGTCAGTTAAGGCAACTTTTGTTCATGAAAAATTTACTTTTATTACACAGTTCTATATGTAGTTCAAGTCCATTGCACCTTTTCCTTAAGCTAGGGATGCATATAAATACAAGCTGAAGTAAATAATGAACAATTTGTCTAAAGGGCAGACTTCACACCAATAGGTCCTAAACTCTTGATGGGACAGAATAAGAATAATAGAATTGGATCTTAGAGGTCTTCTAGTCCAACCCCCTGCTTAAGCAGGAGACCCCATACTATTTCAGACAAATGGCTGTCCAATCTCTTATTGAAAAACCCATGATGAGTGCCATGATGGCACCAACAACTTCTGAAGGTAAATTATTCCACTGGTTAATTGTTCTCACTATTAAGAAATATCTCCTTAGTTCTAGGTTGCTTCTCTCCTTGATTAGTTTCCATCCATTGTTTCTTGTGTTTGACAGGCAGTCCTTGTCTTACAACCACAATTGAGCCCAAACCTTCTGTTAAGTGAGACATTTGTTAAGTGAGTTTTGCCCCATTTTACGATCTTTCTTGCCACAGTTATTATGTGAATGGTTAAGTTAGTAACACGGTTGTTCAGTGAATCGATTTTGCTTGTCAAAAGGTTGCGAAAGGGGACCACATGGCCCATGGGACACAGCAACGGACGTAAGTATGAACCAATTGCCACGCATCTTAATTTTAATCACACGATCACAGAGATGCTACAAAGGTTGGGTGAAAAATGATCGTTAATCACTTCAGTGACTTGTAACTTTGAACCTCGCTAGACGAACTGTTAAGTCCAGGACTACCAGTATTTGTTTCCTGTCGTTTATGACAGGTAAGTTTATGACTCGGTGTGGCGGTCTAGAGGTGGAGCTCTCGCCTCACAATCAGGAGGCTGTGAGTTCGATCCCAGGTAGGGGGTTGGACTAGATGACCTCTAAGGTCCCTTCCAACTCTGTTATTTTATGATTAAAGTTCTTTCATGGGGAAAGCTACAGAAAAGGCAGAGATCTCTGTATCCCCTTTCCCCGCCCCGCACACCCGCCAAACGAGGAGATAGTGAGTTACATAGCTGGGGGGGGGGGTTGCCTGTGGGGAGAGAACTTCATGACGTCATAAAGGTGAATCCATTTGCAGGTTGCTCAGATTATTCCACGAAGGGGGCGGGTGTTACAGCGGGGGGGGGTGGGGGGACGACAAAACGAGCGGCGCCGCCAGAGACAGAAGGCGGGAGGCGAGGCAAGAGGCGGAGCGGGAGCGAAAGGCGGTTCTCCGCTCTCATCTCCTTGCCTCCCTCTCCTCCACCCCCCATCCCCAACCCAACCTTGCCAGAAATCAGAGCATCGCAGGCGGCTTCCGTCTTTCCTCCTCCTCCTCCTCCCTGCGCGCCGCCGAGATGGACGCCTCAACTGCGGGCAACAAGGAGCGGGAGGCCGTGCAGCTCCTAGCCGAGGCCGAGAAGCGGGTCAAATCCTCCCAGTCTTTCCTCCGGGGGTTCTTCGGGTGAGCCGGCGAGCGGGAAAAGAGAGGCAGGGAGGGAAGCAAAGCGCCGCTATCCTCGGCCCTAGAGGACACTTTCCTCGGCGCTACCACCACACGGCTCTGGGTCTTCAGATCCGGCCGCCCTCCACCCCAGCATCCTTGTGCTGATCTCCCCACCATCAAACCCCCACCCCCCAATATACACACGTGTTATATAAGCCCGGGCGAAGGGAGAATTGTGGGGTGGCTTATAGGGAAAGAGAGGGCGACTCTGCTGGAATAGGGGCTAACCCTCTGGCTCGGAGCGGCACCGTGGAAGGGGCGAACCCGAGTCAATTAAGGCCGAAGCTTTGCGAGTGGAAAAAGAAATCTGGAGTTAATTCTACATGCCCTCAAGGGTTATAAATACAAGGGGTCCGTCCCCCCCCCCCCAGCGGCCCTTAATCTGCCGTTGCCACCTGTCAAGCGTGGCTGCAGAACGTCTGAAGGCTGCGAAGTGACAGGGCACATTTGAGAGGTCTACTACAAAATGAAGACAAGGAGTCTGATGAAATTATAATTGCCACCCGGGATTTAATGCAGCATGCTGTCCTGTGGACTTGTGGTCATAGGTATGGAGAGTTAGCGGAAGTCAGCGGAGGTAACCCTAGTACAGGTAGTTCTCGACTTACAATGGTTCATTTAGTGACTGTTCAAAGTTACAATGTGACAAATGTGACTTATGACCTGTTTTTTTTCATCCTTAACAACCTTTGCCTGCTGCCCCATGGTTGTGTGTCCAAAATTCAGATGTTTGGCAATGAATTGGTTCGTATTTATGACCTTTGTTATGTCCCGGAGTCGTTTGATTCCTCTCTTGCCACCTTTTGACAAGCAAAGTCAATGGAAAAGCCTGAATGACTTCACAACCCGGTTACGAATATATCAACTGCAGTGATTCGCATAACAACTATGGCAAGAAAAGTCATAAAATGGGGCAAAACTCACTTGACAAATATCTCATTTAACAGCTGAAATTTTGGGCTCAATTGTGTTTGTAAGTCAAGGGCTACCTGTATAGGTAAGGACAGTGAGAGGTGTAGACATGATAAAGCTGCCATCAGAAGCAGTCCTTAAGATGGCTCAAATGTTTTTTTTTTATTCATAATAATCAACCCTCTCTAGAGTTTGTTTTTAATATACAGCCTTAAACATATACTAGGTGTCCTAACTCAGTACTTTCAGGCATGTTGGATTAAAGCTCTCATCTCCAGCCAGACAAGAATTCACTATTATTAATATATATATTATTGTCATAATATATCAATGACTAACTCTATAAGTGTACAATTTGGAGTTAGGGCCTTAATTATGTTGCCTGGAGTCTTTAAAAAGTTTTTTTTCACTTCCATTCACTCATGTCTTATTCTGAGAGACTGTCTGAATAAGTCCCTGCGGTTTCCTTGGTATGGGGTTTCAGAAGTGGTTTGCCATTGTTTTATTCCTAGAGCTGAGAGAAAGTGACTGGCCCAAGGTCACCCAGCTGGTTTCATGCCACATTTTCTTTTGAAGACGTTTCTGGAGAAGCTTCTTGGATGAGAAGTGAAACGTCTTCAAAGAAAAACCAGAAAGTCCAGTTGCATCTTGAAAAAAACCAGCAGCTTTGGGACAACTATGACCTGGATTACTGAGAATCTCCATAGAGACCTGTGTTGCAAATGATCTAATTTTTTATTTTCTACAGATTTAAGTTCCATTCGTCTGATTGGATTTCTTGTATAACATAGTCTTCGGGCTCTTCTGTCTACCTTTTCACCCCCTGTCAATTGAGACTAATGTTTCATGAAGGTAGCAAAGTAGTCTATGAATCATGAAAGCTTATTGACTATTTATTAAATCTTCAATGTACTGTTACAATGCTGTGCAGCTTAGCTATAGCAGACATAAGGGCTATTTTCTGCAATTTGTCAGTAATTCCCTTTCATGGCACCTTGGGGATAAAAGAATGTCTATTTAAGGTTCTTCCTTGATCCAAAATTGAGAAAACTAATACATTGGTGAGTAGAAGGAGGATGGTATTTTGTGTGGTTCCTTAAAATAGCAACATTTAGCCAAACCTCATGTGGACTAGAAAGTTAAGCAGGGTTAGATCTGCTTTGCAAGAAACCAGAAAATATGAGTATAGGTTAGATTGTGAAATCAAAATTCCACCCTGGAAGAAGACAGGAGCATACCATTTCCATATTATTAATATTATTACTATTGTTATGTTGCGGAAAAATTATATGGACATGCCCAGAATGCCACCAGGAGTTCATCTTGAAAGAGATTTGCATGCTTACAAAGTGGTTTACTAATCAAGCTATTAGTCTGGGATTGGGGAAGCCATATTTCATGACTCTGCTTAATCCTAAATTCAGCAATCTACCTCAAAGATCTGAGGTAAGGAAATGAAGGGAAACATTCAACATCTACACACACAACTGCACTGTCATTTAGTCCCTGAAATTGCCTAAATTAATGCAACAATATTAATAATATTTAATAATTAATGTTTACACAATTTGTTGGTTTCTAAAAGAACCCTTTACGATGATTTTATGGCACTGTGTTTCAATAATTGCCACTTCAATCTCTTTTCTGTTAATGATATTATTTTGCTGTTTACTCTTAGCATTGCTATTTTCTCTTTTTTTTACCCAACTTGTCTATTAGGAGAGTTCTCATAAATAGCAACTGAGGTAACCCACTGTATTCAGACTGTACAGTCCATGTCTTGATTGCTATTCCAAGTTGTAGTCCAAATTAATAATTAGGGCTCTTCGTTTTCCTGGTACTGTAGGGAAAGCTTTTAGTCAAATTCCACTTAGGGTCTAAACTGGCACAATAATTTTACTTGTATATCATTTCAGTTGCTGCAGTAAGAATTAGGATGAGAAATTTCAATTCAAACTAAACACTTTCTGCATCTGCTTTCTATTTTATACATAGAAAATTTGAGGATTTGTTTTCAGTTTATTGATTGATTATCTGGTGTCTGATAACCTTTAATTCTTTCTTAAAGAGATTAGTGCTAGGTAAATAGTTAGTGCTAGATAAATAGCATAAACTATAGTTCAGGGCTCAATTATGTATCTGTATCTCAGTATTTTCTTCCTTTCTTAAAAAAATATACAGATGGGGAGACTGCTGGTTCGGGATAGCATCTCTATGTTCCTCATACATAATGTTCCCATTTTCAGTGCAACTGTTCCTGCTTGTTATACCAAAGGGGAAAAAATAGGGAAAAATTATGGCACCAGTTGATTCTTATAAATGCAGAGAAAACAAATGTTGGTGTTTTGTGATTCCGGGGGTGGTGCCAGTAAGCAGTGTTGCTGTGGTTGACTGGAATAGCTGTAACTCTGAAGAAAATACTCATCAGAGGTTGGTCTCTGTTATTCTGTTTCTATCTTTCATCCTGGAAATGAATTGGCAATGATAATTGGCACCAGATGCTGCTATCTATAAACTTCGATGTAATATCCATCCTTCTTGCAGTTCCAAATTGCAAGTTCTTCAACGACATGTTTTGAGATTTGTTTTTATATTGCTCCCAACACATGAATGTTTTTTTTTTACTACAGTTAGTAGATTGCTGTGCTGTAGTATTTGTGGAGAGGCATATTAGGGAGAAAGGGAGGGCAGATAAGGCTCTTCGGGAATTTAACCTTCTTTCTCCAAGACTGGAACTTGCCGTTTTTCCCTCTCCTTAAGACTGCTGAACCCAGATCTTTCGATACCTCTTACCTGTTTTGTGTAAAGGTTACGGAGCTATTCACATCAGGAAATAGGAAGCCGCCCATCCCCATTTATTCCTTAACCTTTTCAGCCCAATGCAAATAGGGTTGTGGGTTGATTCTAGCAATTGTGATTTTTGTCATTGTTGGTGTCAAGATAAGTCAAAAGGAGTTGCTCCAATACGTAGGAAGACAATTTGGATTGGAGCTGTTAGTACATGCTAATACTTACATGCTTTATGCACTGCCTAATATATTTTATATAGGGTAGGTTTATAATGATGTTTAGATTTATCCATATTTGATTCATTTAGATATGAATGAAACTATACCTATTTACCTAAGTAATTCTATTTTGGCCTGGTTTGCTGATAATACTCCTTGACTTCTCTTCCTTCTCCTCATTCTTCTTCTTCCCTGTAATATCGATTGGGGCTATAACCGCTTTTTATCTCTGCCTCTTTTTATTACAATATGTTATTTCCATATATTCTATATTATTATTTTATGCTGTAAATGGCTGCAGTAAAGTTTAAATTCAAGTTACCACATGTCCACCCGCTTTAAGTCTTCTTCTGAACAGATTCATCTGGTCAGTCTCATGCGTGAAATGAACTGGCGTGGAAGTATTTATTCTATTTATTTATTTATTTGATTTGTCAATCGCTTACAAGATAATAGTTATGAATACATGAAATGGATACATATAAGAAAAATAAAAAAATAAAAGAAACAATAGGACAGGGACGGTACTGCACTTATGCACGCCTCCTAGAGATCTCTTAGGAAAGGAGTGAGAATAGTAGAAAGTCTAAGGTTAAAGTTTTTGGGGTTTGGGGAAGAAGCCACAGAGTCAGGTAGAGTTTTCCAAACATTGATCACTCTGTTGCTAAAGTCGTTATTTCCTGCAATCAAGTTTGGTTCAATTAACCTAGAGTTTGTAGCTATTGTTTGCTCTTGCATTGTTATGGTTGAAGCTGAAGTATTCATTGACAGGTAGGACATTACAATGTATGATTTTATATACTATACTTAGATTGGACCGAAAGCGGCATAGTTCTAGGTTTTCTAGGTCTATAATTTTGAGTCTGATGGCATAAGGTATTCTGCAATGAGTAGAGGAGTAGGGAACTCTTCTTGTGAAATATTTCTGGACTTTCTCAATTGTGTTAATATCAGATAGGTAATGTGGGTTCCAGTCTGATGAGCTGTATTCGAGTATTGGTCTAGCAAATGTTTTGTATGCTCTAGTTAGTAGTGTGATATTACCAGAGAAAAAGCTACGTAGGATTAGGTTAACAACTCTTAATGCCTTTTTGGCTATGTAGTTACAGTGGGCTCTAGCACTTACAGTAGATCACTATTAGATCATTAAGTACTTTTGATCTTTGACAAGCAGCAAAAAAGGAGGAGGAGGAGGAGGAGGAGAAGAAGAAGAAGAAGAAGAAGAGGGGAGGAGGAGGAGGGGGAGGAAGAAGGAAGAAGAAGAAAAGGAGAGGAGGAGGAGGAGGAGGAAGCAGCAGCAGCAGCAGCTTATTCTGGCCCTAGTTAGCACTAAATGTGGCACTAGTTTTAAATCAGGAATTACTGTGCTGCCTTTGATTTGCAATGCTGGATGGATGGCTTTCTCCTCTAACCTCCGGACTGAATATCAGGAAGTCATACTCTGCAGACAGAGTTTGAATGACAGGCAGAAGGAATTTTGGATACTTAAAATAAGCCATAGGCAAATTGTTGTGGCCTTTTGGTTAGGAAATGTAACCCAAAAATTCGGTATTCTCTTTTTTTAAAAAAATGCTCTGGTAGGGACTCTGGTAGTTTTAAGGCATATTTTACTAATAATATTATTAGTCCATAGTTTAAGAGAGCATGCAATTTTTTAGGAGTCTTCTTAAGATTCTGGGAAAACAGTAAAGGCTCAATAAATCATTACAAATTTCTAACAGAAGTTACTTCTGCATGCAAACTAGCAAGTGGAGCTGGATATTTTCCCTTACAATAACCATAAAACAGATGTAGTTCTGTCAAACTTCACTTTTTAAATGTTTACTTTTTATTAGATGTGCATTTATTTAAATTCAGAAAGTCTAGTTTTTTTTCCCAGTGATAACAGCCAACTGTGAATAGTCCTCAAGCTAAAAACGTGTGAAATTAAAAAGGGTTGACAGTGAAATAAGGTTCATTTGCACTTAAAAAGCCATAAAACTAGTTGTATAAAAATGACCGGGAAGAGTAATTTGTTTCATGTTTATTTTTTTTAACAAAATGAGAACAATACAAGATGTATGTGTGTATTGGTAGTCCTCGAATTATGACAGTTTCTTCAGCGACCTTTCAAAGTTATGGCGATACTGAAAGAAATGAATTTACAACCCGTGCCCAAAGTTATGGCTGTTGCAGTGCCCTCTGGTCACATGATCAAAATTTAGCCTTTTGACAGGCCATTTGCACTTAAATTGCAGAGGGCTTCAAATCCCCCCATCTTTGTCTTTTTGGCTACCCTACATCTAGTCTTGTGAAGCAGCAAGCAGCCCCAGAACCATGCACCTGTAGGACAGTTTGCCACACCCTGGGAAGCCTCAGGTCTTCCTCCTGTTCCTCCAGGTTATTCCTATTTCCCATCATATACAGCAGGGGTCCCCAAGCTTGGCAACTTTTAGACTTGTGGACTTCAACTCCCAGAATTCTCCAGCCAGCCAGAATTCTGAGAGTTGAAGTCCTCAAGTCTTAAAGTTGCCAAGTTTGGAGACCTCTGATATATAGCCACATGAAGACATTCATCTCTTTTTATGCTTCCCTCTAACTGCACCACTGAAGATCGGTAAAATTATTGCTGAAAATCAACATCATGGTTTCCTACCACTCTGAGCCAGAATATAACATATCGTTAATTAAAAAGTATGCAATTCATCATAGATAGCACCTAACTTTCATCGACTCTGGGTGGCTCATAGCATAAAAACAAAACAAGAAATGGTCAGCCCTTTGAAGAAGTCCAGAGCAAGAAGCACCAACCCTGAGTACAGATAGTCCTTGCTTAATGGTCACTTAACAACCATTCGAAGTTATGCCGACACTCCCCCGCCTAAAAAAGATACTTCAAGTTTTCCGATGGTAGCACATGCAAATACACCTCATAGTCATGTGACTGCATTTTGGGTGCCTTGGCAACCAACTCACTCTTACAGCTGGTGGCCACATTCCCTGGTCACATGACATTGGCTTGCTTTATGATTGTTGCAAACAACCCCAATGTTGTAAAATAAGTTCGGTCAGGTGGGTGCTGTGACTTTACAACTGTTGTGAATTATAATGTAAATTATGGGCTCTGTTCTGGTTGTAAGTCAAGGATTACCTATATTAACACTAAATTTATTGTAAGAGAATCGTGTCTGAAAGCACCTCTTCCTTTCTTTGCTTTTACTTTTCAGAAAACTAGGTGCTTTCCTTGCCTCCTTCTGTGGGCTGAAATATCTTTTGCTTGATGGCAGCCTAGGCTGCAGCTTTTTCTCCTATTTCCCAAGGTCATTCGTGAATACCGTTACACAAAAATACAATAAAAAGAGTGCATATAACAATGAAAAGGTGGGCAATCCAATTAATACCACAAACATACATGCATAGAGGACTTCAACCACTATAGTCCAACAGCTGGAATAAGAACTGGATTTTAAGGGCCCTGCAAGCTGCACCTTCCCTACCACCATATCATATCCATGAGCATACTGTCACATCTCTGTTGGAATCTGATTCCGAGGGGGAGGCCAAGCAACTGACAGGGAGTGGCGGTGTGGCCCTGTTCGCTGTGGAAGAAACTGGGGAACAGCAAAGTCCAGCTGGGCAGAGCAGGGGAAAGATAGAGCAAGGCAGAGGGAATTCAAAAGAAGATCCAGGCCCACCCCCTCTTCATCCTAGGGCATGCAGGGAGGAACAGAGAAAAGAGCAACGTGGGTTGCATGGCTTACGAGGGAGGAAAGGGCCCTGATTCCCTTCATTAGCTGCAGCTGGGAACACAGTGTTTAAAAAGAGAGATGGCGCACAGCAACTCGTGGGAAAGAAATTGTGAGTTATTTTTATGGCGTAGGACGTCTTCCCAATTGTGTGTGTTTTGTAAGCCTTTGAAGTCTGCAATTCCTTATCCTGCCCTGTCCAGTTAATTGCTGCAGCGTGGTTTGTGTGGACTTTTATTTATAATTTATATGTGCTTTGTTTTCGGACTGAATTTTCTTCATTTAAAGACTGTTCTTGGGGGAGTTTTTTCTCCAGCCGAAGGTAACCTGGACATTGGGGGCAAAGTTGGAGGTATTAAAGGGACTCTTCTTACTTATGTGACTGTGTTGCCTTTGTGCCATGCCCCAGGTCATCACACATACTATAAGGGGACACATTAATTCTGTGTAATCATCATAATCCCATCTATTCCTTCTTATCTTCTGAAAAACACTGAGTTTCTTTCACCAAAATTTGTGACAGAGAAAATACTTGTATATCTACTATAAATATTTTCCCCTCATTGTATGCTATGGAATAAAATTAGGAATATGTGCAATCATATTGTTTTAGTAGTACAGATATTCCTTGATTTACAACCAATTAGTTAAGTGGCCATTCAAAATTACAGTGGCACTGAAAAAGTGACTTATAACCGTTTTCATACTTATGTCCATTGCAGCATTCCCCGTGGTCACATGATCAAAATTCAATTGCTTGGCAACTGCCATGTATTTATGACAATGGCGGTGTTCCAAAATCATGTAATCCCTTTTTGCGACCTTCTGACAAGCAAAATCAGTGTGGAAGCCCGATTCATTTTACAACCATGTTACTAACTTAAGCACTGCAGTGATTCACTTAACCACTCTGGCAAGAAAGGTTGTAAAATGGAGCAAAACTCACTTAACCAATGTCTTGCTTAGCAACAGAAATTTTAGGCTGAATTGTGGTTGTAAGTTGAGGACTGCCTTAGAATATAGTAGATGTTTGTTTTTTTTTAATTTCCACATTGGCAAGCTAACAGGAATATTGCCCACGACTCCAAAGTTAGGATAAACTTCATTCTTTGTTTTTGTTAAATAATTCCAATGATTCTTTTTAAATTGTATGATCACGTTATGAATAATCACATCTATAAATAGACTCAGCTTCCCACTATAAATAGACTCAGCTTCCCATTGGTATAAATGACCAATTTAACTTTATGGATTTTCTTAGTATCTTTACGTTGACTTGGAAAGAGGCTATTATAATATTAAAGCGCTATTTAATAGCGCTATATAATGATGATCCTCATTTTTCTCTTTGCATCTTGCCCAGTACTTACGTGTTTATTTACATCCCATTTTTTGCTCTAGAAGCTTAAGAAGGTTTTTGTGGGGTTTGCCCCCTTGTTTTATATTTACAACAGCAACTATATGAAGTAGGTTGGACAGAGTGACTGGCCCAATGTTATCCAGAAGCTCTGTTGAGTAGGGATTTCAACCTAACTCTCCCCCGCTTCTAGTTCAGCTTCTTAGACCTAACATTGGTCTGGCTCTGAGTATTTTGTTAGTACTGAAATGGTAACAATAGAGCTTATCTGATTCTTTTGTAGAGGGGCTGCACAATCCAGTTTTCTGCATGCTGCAGTGATTGGATCCATTCAAGCAACATGTATGTAATATGGATGTGTATGTGAGACAGAAAAAGCACCATTGTGTCAGGAGAGAATATTAGTAAAGATGTCAAAGATCTCTATGGCTTTCTCGGCTACTCACTATGCACAATTTAGCTTCCAGTGCATTTACAAAACCAAGGATTCTTTGCTTGCAGTATGCAGTATTTATGGGGAACTGGTTTCTGTGTTGTTTATTTTCTCAACTTTTCTTTGTATTCTTTGAATATTTGGCTGTTTCATAGTGCAACGGTACCTATCTCCTTCTAATTCTGTGTCTCCTTTTATTTCTCCTAGAGGAAATACAAAGCTTGAAGAAGCATGTGAAATGTACACAAGAGCTGCAAATATGTTCAAGATAGCCAAGAACTGGAGTGGTATATATAGTCATTGTTATCTTCTTTATAAATATAAAGGATAGCTTTGCCTGTAGATCACTACAACAGGGGTGGAGGGTACTGTAATCCTTCAGATATTGCTTGACTTCAATTCCCAATGCCCTTCTGGAATGGCCATGCTGATTGGAGCTACTGAGAATTGGGTTATAGGTCCCTTAGTCTTCCTGCAGAAAATTCAGATATTGTTGCAATAGCCAAGGGGATTAATCCAAAGTCATTGTCCTGAAATAACATGCCTTAATTGCACATAGAAGTGATCACAAGCTGGGGATTTAGCTGTTTTATTTGATATTTCAAGTTATGACTCACTAGCACTGAACTTTAAAACCCATCCACCTCTGCATACAGTAAATTGCCTTTCTCTGTTCTTCATTGATAACCCAGTCCTTTCCCCCCCAAAAAAATGAAATAGAGTGGTTCATGCTTCCTCGGAAATTATTATGCATACTATATTTTCAATTCTGTGGTGTACAAATTGAGGAGTGATATTTTCACCATTAGTTTGTTTTAAGTAAATGTATAGGAAAATTGGTTTCACAACTGTTAATTTGATTGAACAGGTCTCTTTTGGTTGTCTTTATGAACCAGTGATATATTTCTAAAGGTTTGCTGTAGGATAATTAATGTGTCTTCTTAACAACAGAAATCTCTGCTTCATCTAAATCAGTGGTTCTCAACCAGCACACCACAGCACAAAGATATGTGATGGGTTGGTTTGTAGTGTGCCACAAGAAAAAAGATCTTACTTTTTTCTTTTTTGTGTGTGTGTGTGTGTGTGTGTGTTATATTCTGCAATATCCACATAATCAGTACAATGCAGTTTTTTAAAAAATTTAGCTTGTGAACCATGCCTTACATCAGTGGCTCCCAAACTTTTGGATACCAAAGACTTCCATGGAGAAAGGTTTTCCATAGGGTCAGAAAAGGTGTGGCTTTTGTGTGCTGCCTGTATTCCGCGGATGGGGCTTCATTTGTTTGCATGGTTCTTATTATTAATAATTTTTAAATCATAAATTATTATAAATCATAAATAAGATACAAGGGTTGTGTCTTATGATTTATGCTGAATGTATTTTTATGATGCCTATGATCATGATTTATCACTTACAGCTTTTATGTACACTCAGAGCTTATGCACCAAAGACAAATTCCTTGTGTGTCCAATCACTCTTGGCCAATAAAGAATTCTTTTTTTAAAAAAATAACGTTTATTTAAGTTCCATATTTAAAATATTTAAAAAGAAACAAACATATAAACAAATATATGTACATATATACATTTTGCAGCAGGTATTGAGCATTGGTTACACTTTTCTTTTTTTTCTTTTATTCCCTAACATTGACGTGATCTACCTTGTTAAAATACCTTCCTCGTTCTTTTAATGTTTTAATTTCCCAGAATACTTTTATGATTAGACACACATCCTTCATAGTTTCATAACTTATTCAGTTGTGAAATGTTGCTTTTTCTTTAACCATTTATGCCAACAATTCCAAACTTTATAATATTCACTATCTTGGTTGTTTTTTAGTAATTTGGTTAAGCTATCCATCTCTGCACATTCGTGAATTTTTTTAATGACCATCTCCTCTGAAGGGACAAAAGACAGTTTCCAATTTTGTACGTAGCTTATTCTGGCTGCCGTTATAATGTGCAAGATTAAGTATTGATTTCTTTTTCCTAGTTTTGAATCTATCATACCCAGCAAAAAGGTTTCGGGTTCAAGTTTTACATCTTGTTTAGTTATATTTAGAATCCAATTTTTGATATTTTTCCAAAACTTCTGAGCTGGCCAATAAAGAATTCTATTCTGTTCTGCTCTGCTCTGCTCTGCTTCTATTCTGTTCTGTTCTGTTCTATTCTGTTTCTAATGTGCTACAAAAACTACTGTTCCGTTCAATATTAAGCCATGGATTCATAAAAGTTGAGAACCACTAATCTAAATAATGGAATCTCCATGTAGCCAAACCACAACTTTACTTTCATCCACTTAAAATTCTAGCCAAAAGGAAAAGGCTGAATAATGCCTCCTATTTCCCTTCCATTTAGTTGGAGAAACTGATAATCTCAAGAGAGAGGACTTAAAGCACTGTGGCTGAATTGAGCAGCCACGTGGCTGAAGCAGATAGGGAAACGTGGAAATAATGTAAGGGTCCTTTTCTTTGTTAAAGGAAGCAACACCTCAACGTAGGCACCCGTTGGTAGATTTTCAGCAGCAGTTCCTTAAATTCTTTTTTGAGAGAGAATTAGGGGAAAGTGCTTGTTTCTGATTCAAATGGCTCCTTTTGATATCAAAATGCTGCTCTGTTTCTCTTTCAGCTGCAGGGAATGCCTTTTGTCAAGCAGCAAAACTCCACATGCAGTTGCAGAGTAAACACGATTCAGCCACCTGTTTTGTTGATGCGGGGAACGCTTACAAAAAGGCAGATCCTCAAGGTAAGGTGTATTGGGGGCAGTATGGTCTCCTTGTGATGTTTCTTCTCGGTAAGCAAGATAGATAGGAACATTTCTGATTATAAGGATGTGTTAAAAGAAAGAAAAGCTCCAGACAAAAACAACAATTGTTCAGTTCAACATAAATAATCTTGAAAGCATCTAAAGAGCTTTGAGATCAATGGAGTGCTGTACCAATACTGATTCACATTATAGGCAGTTGTTCATTAGCATGATGGGAATAATGGTGTGAGCATAGATATATGTATAATATAGTGTATGTCTTGCCCATTTTCTTTCAGCTTGAATACGATTAAGAAAAACGTTTGGGTGGTTTACCTCTCCCTACACTAAGCTAAATCTGTTTGGCTAAAGTACACCTAAATATATTGCTGATCATTAACTTTGTCCTGTCAGTTCATGAGATGTTGACGGTTTAATCATAGGATTAAAAAGATCATTATGGGAAATTAAGAAGGTTGAGATTAATGAGAGATATAATTTTGGATGTATATGTTATATATACAAACATTAATTTGCTCATAACATTATTATGCATATTTCAATAGGTAGTTCTTGACATACGATTGGTCGCTTAGTGACTGTTTGAAGTTCCAACGGATCTACCAGGGAGAGTACTTATGAATTCAAAGTTTTGATAATCATTCCCCTCCCAATAGTCATGTGACCACACTTCGGTCATTTGACAACCGGCACATTTAGAGCCATTTGCAGTGTCCTGCAGTCACATGACTGTTTTATGAGGTCTTTGCTGAAAATTAACATTTCAGCAGCAAACCATTGATCTGCTTAATACCCACAGTGTTCATTTGACTCTGGTCGTGTTCATTTAATGACCACTACAAAAAGGGTCATAAAATCAGTTTTACCACTGTCACAAGTTACAATCACTATGAGCAGACTCCATTATGGTCATAACTCACTTGTGGGTTATACTGGGCTTTTGGGATTTTATTGTGTTGGAATTTCAAGAGCTGTAGTGGTAAAACAGAGAGCAACAGGTTGGACAAAGCTGTTTAATGTACATGTCTTTTACTTACATTAAAACTCTAAACTGGATTTATACATGATAGTTAGGTTTCACTGTCTGTTTTCTCCTTGTTCTGAATATGGAACTGGGCATGCTCGTGGTTATAGAATAACAGCAACAATAACACTTGATACCATTCAAAAAGATCTGGAAAAGAACTCGGACACAATAGAAACAGACAAAATCACAATGAATGAATGATCATATGCTAAACCTTCTGCCTGTGATTCAAGAAGACCCATACACACACACACACACACACACACACATCTTCAATTTAAAGATAAGATGTTTTTTTTTTACACAGAAATTTTGATGGAGAGACCCAAGGGCTGGAAGGCAGGTGTCAAATTCCTGCAGGTGTCTCCAGTCATGGGATTGGAGATCTCGGGTCCCTTTGAGTTTACCAAGCAGTCCTTTTCAATGACCTATAGGTAGTCCTCAACTTACAACCATAACTGAGACTGAATTATGGTTGCAAGATATTGCAGTCATTACATGGGTAACTCTCAGGTGCAAAAGTCCAGGTTCAATTAAGCTGATTTATTACTAAAAGAGGATCGTGGTGGCTCAGTGGCTAAGAAGCTGAGCTTGTCGATCAGAAAGGTCGGCAGTTCGGCGGTTTGAATCCCTAGCACTGTGTAATGGAGTGAGCTCCCGTTACTTGTCCCAGCCAACCTAGCAGTTTGAAAGCCTGTAAAAATGCAAGTAGAAAAATAGGGACCACTTTGGTGGGAAGGGAACAGCCTTCCGTGCGCCTTCAGCATTTAGTCATGCCGGCCGCATGATCACGGAGATGTCTTCAGACAGCGCTGGCTCTTTGGCTTTGTAACGGAGATGAGCACCGCCCCCTAGAGCCGGAAATGACTAGCAAATATGTGTGAGGGAACCTTTACCGTTACCTTTATTACTAAAAGCCTATGCACATGAATCTTCTCAACTAACTGTAAGCACCTGATTAGAGTTAGATAAGGGACAAGGGCATTCAAAGGGACTTAAACTTTGGGCCTATATAGGGATTTTAGGCTGATCCCTCTGTTCACTCTCCCCAGATTTTGCCATTTCTTCTTCTTTCGAGAAGTAAACACTGGAAACTGGCAAAAAAAAAATGTTGAAAATTTCAGTCTTTGACTGCACGATGCTGCAAGTGGCTGCATAAAGATGAGCCAGTTTCCAAGTACCCAAAATGTGTTTGTGTGACTTGGGTTGGGGGGAGTGATAGTGGTGCAGCCACCTGACCTTTGAAATTGGCTTGTAAGCAGGGGTGCGATTCAACTGGTATAACAACCGGTTTGGTGAAGCATGCATGCGCATGCGCACACAGCGTTTGAAAAACGTTGCTTTTTCAGCTCTAAAACTTACCTTCTGCTGCAGTCCCAGTGAGTAAATCAGCTGAGGCACCGCAATCCATTGTGCCATGCCAAACAGCTAAGCTGAAAACCCCAGAAATAAAGGATAGAATAGGGCAGGGGCGAATGGGCGGGGCCAAATCATTATCATAACTACCGGTTCGCCCGAACCAGGCCAAAATGGTAGAATCTCCCCCCACCCGGTTGTAAGTACTGTACCTTTTGGGAGATCCATCATACTTTCAAACAGTTGCTAAGCAATTGGTCATTAAGCAAGGACTACCTTGCTTTCTAGAGAAACTCTAGAAACTAGAAATCTGTATCACACCAGAGCATCAATTCCTTAAAGGCGTTACTGTATAGGAGCAATAGCAGAGCAGAGTAGGGATGGGTAAAAGGTAGGCCTGGATTTGACTACTGACTTCTCTATGATTTGCAGTGAATGGGACAGTAAATATAGTTTCTCCCCATTCTGTGTCCTCCTGTTGCCCAAAACTAAGCCACTGAAATAAAGAGAGGTAGGAATAACTAGGCGTGTTTCTGTGTGTAGAAAAACTATGAGATTTATTCCTACTCAGCACTCAAAACAGAGCTTTGAATGCACAATTCTTTCACTCTGGTGTATGTTTTTGCATCAGCTTCCACTTGGTGGACTTTGAGACTTCATCATAAACAAATTGAATGAATGAATGAATGAACGAATGAATGAAATACATAAATAAATACATAAACAAATAAATAAATATCCTATAAATCTGCAGTCTGCAATGCTGGCAGGAAAAGATGAAGAGGTTTTGTCTTCATTGGGCAGGAAAATAGCTGAGAATCTAGTTGTGGATTGTGCTGGTACAAACCGTCCACTTTCTTGCACTGATAAAATGATTATGTTTGGATGCCTGAGTTGATTGTATTCATTGTTTTCCCCCAAACGCATCCAATGCAGAGGCTATCAACTGCTTAAATGCTGCCATCGATATTTATACAGACATGGTAAGACACCCCAAGTGCTAGGTTGGGATTCCAATTTACAACCTTTCCTATTGGTGTTGTCATGAAGTCAAATTGCATTCAGTTTGTGTTCATTGCTTGCCCTCTTTCACATTGGGCCAAATTCTTCTCTTCTCAGGGCCGATTTACTATTGCTGCCAAGCATCACATTACTATTGCAGAGATTTATGAATCTGAGCTGGTAGACATTGAAAAGGTAAGCCTATGTGTGTTTTATCTGAAAGGGCTTGGGTTTAATTCCGAGGCATACTTTGCTGAGGTGCCATTTAATTTGGAAGTATTGAGGAAGCCCATCACTTCAGGTTTCATGGCTACTGTCCAAATGTGTTTTCTTCCGCTAAATGAAAGGCCCTGCTGATCACTGAGCATGACTTTTGGATTTAACTCATCAATTCTCTCACTGTATGGATGTATAGTGAACAACATAGGAAAGGAATATTTTCATATGTGTATATGTGAAAAGTTTCCCGTTCGTTTTGAAAAATAACACCTGTGATGACCCAAAGGGGCATGGTACAAAGGCAACACAGTCAGATAATCAGTAGGAGTCCCTTAATTAGCTCCAACTTTGCCCTCAATGTTCTGGTTACTTTCTGGCTGGAGAAAAACTCTCCCAGGAACAGCCGTTGGCTGCAGAGAATCAAGTCCAAAACATGGTCAACAAAAACTGTAACTATAAGTCCAATCAAGGCAAAATGAGGTAATTAGTCCGACAGGGCAGGAGCAAGAAGTCCAGAAGTGAAAGCACGGCAATAACTCAACACAGTTGGGAAGACTCCAGGAACACAGATAAGCAAAGTCAACACAAGATAAACTCACGTTTGCTCCCAGCATTCAGCATGCATTTCTTTTAAACTCTCATTCCTAGGTGTGGCTAGTGTAGGGAATCTGAGCCCTTTCCTCCCCCATAAGCAATGCAATGCAAATTGCTCTCTTCTCCATTCCTCCCTGTGTGCCCTAGGATGAAGAGGGGGCGGGCCTGGGTCTTCCTCTGAACTCCCTCTCCCTTGTTCTACCTCTCTCCTGCTCTGCCCAGCCGGACTGTGCCCTTCCCCAGTTTCTTCCACAGCCAATGGAGCCACACTCCCCCTCCCTGTTAGCTGTTCATCTTCCTCCTCGAATTCAGACTCCGATAGGGGCATGACAACATTTTGATCATGCATTTACTATAAACTTGCTAACACCATCCAAGATCTGTAAACTTGGATGGTGTTAGCATCTTAACATCTTAAACATGGTGTGGACAGGTTTTATCTCACTCCAGTGATGGCTGGGCGATACCATGAAAACGTTGTAAATCCCTGCGGTAACACAATAAAGAAATGGCCTGAATCAGCCTAATCTATCACCACAATGTCAAAGTGTAATGTTGAAAATGGATATGTTGAATTCTTTTTAGGCCATCGCCCACTATGAACAATCTGCAGATTATTACAAAGGGGAAGAATCTAACAGGCAAGTTTCCATAAAAGATGATCTTAGTGCTGATTGTCTAACTTTATATTCATTCTATTTTGTTTTGGTTTTTTTTTTTCTTACGTGACTATGGCATGAAATTTCATGATTCCCTCACTTAACACTTTAAAAGAACGTTCAGAACCTCAAACAACTTTGGGTTTGGCATTCTGTTTGCATGACAATTGTGATGTTAAAATACAGAGTTCAGAAACGTTATTCTCGTGATAATTGAAAATTGGCTAGCAAGAACAGATATATCAAAAGACGGCTCTGTATGAATAGCAACAAAATGAATCTTAACTCAGATCCTTTTAGCCAGAGTGCCACCTGACAGGGGTATGTTTTGATTTTCTTACCTGTATTTCTGTGATCTTCAGTTCATTATGCCGTTTGCTTCTAGCTCTGCCAACAAGTGTCTGCTGAAGGTAGCTGGATATGCTGCTCAGTTGGAGCAATATCAGAAAGCGGTTGAAATTTTTGAACAGGTAGGTATGCTACTATTTGGTTTGCTAAAAGCAGAAGTATAAATCAGAGGCATATTAATTAAAGCACTAACCTTTTTTAAAGAAAGGAAGTTGTGGTAAGGTTTATTATTTACAGCATAAAATGCAATGAAAATAAAGATTAAAAAGAGGGGGAAGTGCAGGATAAAAAAAAATGTTAAAAGAGGAGAGAGAAAGATGTTGATGTGGGTGAAGGCTCATTCTCTGAGCTTGTGGGTAGGTTTCTGAATGTTTCGTGCCCTTATAAACAGAACATTGATACTGACATTCACTAAACTCTGCTGAAGATGTTACCTAGCTTGGAATTGAAATGTTCAGAAACCAACCCACAAGCTGAGAGAACAAACTTTTACCCTCATCCTACACCTGAGCTACAGATTATTGCAAAAGATTTGGACTTCTGACTCTTTCCAAACAGTATAATACTAATACATTTACGATTGCAACTTTTTACAATACCTATCATTATTACAAGCCAGTTCTATAACTATAAGGAGCCTGTGTGGCGCAGTGGATAGAATGCAGCACTGCAAGCTACTTCTGCAGCCAGCTGCTTACAATTTGGCAGTTCAAATCCCACCAGGCTCAAGGTTGACTCATCCTTCCATCCTTCTGAGGACCCAGATGGTCGAGGGTAATATGCTGACTCTCTAAACCGCTTAGAGAGGACTGTAAAGAACTATAAAGCAGTATATAAGTCTAAGTGCTATTGCTATAAAATGATTAAATCCTCAAACTAAATTCTAAATTTCATTTTTTTCTATTTCAAGCATAAAAACCAGAAGCGATATACCAAAAAGAAACAAGACCAAATAAATTCTCTTTGTTTAAAGCAGTTTACATAGCCTTCTTAACCAAATCCAGTTTTTTCTCCAGTTGTGGGGAATGATAAATATTTCTAGTTACACTTATTAATCTGTTTAAACTATCAACAGTAATGTTAACAAAAATCTATATAATCTTTCAAATTCTTTAACCTTAAAGGGAAAACTTTTTCATTTTAAGACTCTAAACATTTCTTAAGAAATTTCATCTTCATAACTAAAATCAATTACTTTTGATGCTTTAAAACTTTCTTTTGATATGCATACTTTAACATTCACTTTCAATAATACTTTGCAATTTTTTGGGATTATTCAAGCATTATATAAAAACAAACAAAAGATCAATAGCTTCTTTTTCTTTCCCTTTTCCTCTTGAATATAAATAAATACATTCCAAATTTAATTTCAATAACATTTTACACATTTTAACAATTATCTATTCATCCCATTTTTAAACCCACTTTATAACCAAAAAATAATAATATTGGAATGTTCTTTTAATTACATACATTATGTTAAACCAATAAAAAATCCATCCTAACTCTAGTTAACTTGTTAAATTTAAGTCACTGCCTTCAGTTTGATCTTATAAAACAAAACCCTTTTCTTCTTCAGAATGTCTATTAAATAAATAAGAGCTTTTCTCAAGAGCTTCTTCAATATGAGTTTTAAAATAAATATGTCAGCATTGTCAATTTCCATTTTGATTTTGGAGTTCCAAAACATATTCTCTTGAGGATTGGTAGGTTTACTTACAATTCTTCTTCTTTTAATTGTACAGGGGACTTGTAATTAAACTATCTTTATTGTAGGCACTGTTGGTGATTTATATTCCAAAATTAAGCCCTTTGCATTGTCAAACACTTGTAGCCTTTCTGCTTTTTCAGAAATAAAGTGATTGCAGCCCCATTTCCAATATTTAAAACTTTCTGGAATTATTTAAAATCTTAAAATCCATTTACCCTTACAAACTGCTTTAATATCTAGTTTGTAAGTTACTACTATGAATGTTAAGTGATGATGTGATAAGAATGCCTGGCTAGGATGAAATGCTTGAAGATTTCTGTTGATTGTTGAGCTTTTGCCAATCAATAATGTGCATGAGATTCAATATATGTAAATCCCTGTTGTTTGGAAAATGTATTATAAAATTTAAAAAGTATTTGTAATGTCAGGTCTTACAGAGAAATTTAAGGAACAATGTGACATTTGGGAACTTTGGAAAATAGGCCCTTTTGTAGGAAAATATGTAGTGGGAAAATATCAAATATGAGAACAGGGATTCTCAAGGAATTAAAATATTGTTTGTAACCATGTTCTGCTTTTTCTTATACTTTCTCAACTATAAATGTAATTTTTATCTTTCTAGATTGCTACAAGTACAATGGATAATCCATTGCTCAAGCACAGTGCAAAGGACTACTTCTTTAAAGCAGCTTTATGTCACTTTATTGTCGATGAGTTGAATGCAAAGGTTAGTGCAGTTTTTGTTATGTACTACAATTATAGAGATCAGAATGCCATAGTATCCCAAGAATAAACAAAATATTTTATTAGTCACATACTATCAATAATGCCTGCTCTTATTGCATGAAATCACAGAAGATCTGCTTTCTAATCTGAATACTTTTTCTGCATGTTCCTAGTTAAATATAGGAATCCCACAAGCACTATAAGATTGCTTTGTAGACTTGCCATATGACTTAGCTGACAATTTTATGTGCCTGTTAGAACCAGAGTTGTCACTTGCAAATATGGACCCATAGTTTTGAATTCAGTGTAATACAAATAGATTCAAAAACAATGTTCCATGTTTTCATTATTTCAGACAATAGATGTTGGAATTGACAGCAAGGCCATAATTTGCTGAAAACGATTGAATATGCCGAAGGCCTCATGTTTGACCACTGCAGATATTTGTATCACTATTACTTTACGGAATCTTCCAATCTAATACTAATGTGCAATGCAAATAATATTCACATAGTGCTACATTTTGCAAAAATTGCAGCTCATGGCAAGTTGAGAATCAGTTTTACCTGCTGTGCAGGAGATGCATAGACAGAACTCAACCTAAACTGTAGATATGGACTTCATAGTATTTTTTCTGAGCAGAAAAAAGCAGGTTGCTTGAGTGACTTCTAGTGGACTAATTGTAGGATGGGACAGGCTTACGCAATCTCTCTGTAGGGAGGAAGGAAGATGGCCTTGACAGAGATATATGCAAAGGTTTTTTTTTATCAAAGTGATGAGGGGTGAAACATATTTTAAGTCCACAATAGATATACTCTATAGTATTCAGAGGCATCTCAGATGGACACCTCCCTAATTCACTGAAATATAAGCAGAAAGAGGAGATTCAGCACAATCAGATTTGCAAGATTTTGTTATTGTAGCCACTCTCAACAAAAATAATGTTAACCTTCATGTGGATTTGATCCGGTCCACCTAGTTAGCTGACATTCTCTTTCCTGTTATTCCTCAAGTGAAAAACATGTCACGAAGTTCCATTTCTGAAAAACATATTGGGAGGCTTTCTCTTCTTAAATGTGGTTTAGTGTAACCCTAAAATATTCCAATTTGTCACTGTACTGAAAGGCACATATGTGGCCACTCAGATTCATCAAAGCATGTGACTTTGTTTTGAGCATAACCTATGTATGTCATGGTGTTGAATGGCTATTCAACATGGCAGAGTTGGTTAGTTTTCTGAGAAAACATCTATTACGAGATAACACTGTTTGATATGAAGTAAATGCAGTTGTTATTTTTCAGCTGGCTCTTGAGAAATATGAAGAAATGTTCCCAGCCTTCACAGATTCAAGGGAATGTAAATTATTGAAAGTAAGTGAAGCAATTTGTTTTTTTTAAATTGTGTTGAAAACAGAATTGATGTATGATTGCTAGTCTTCATTAGAAATATTATAATTATTAAATAGTGATGAAGGGTCACACTGTGAAAAGAGAGGAAGAATGACCATCCCAATTTACATGTTAAAAAGTAACAAGTTATTTCTTGGTCTGATTTAAACATTAGCTATGTGGAATATGTTTCAGGCTAATTTCAAATCCCTGCAAGTCAGGAGGCAGATCATCTCTCATTATTCCATTGGAACTCTTAAAATGGATGAAACCATTCCCTAAAAGATCTTATAAACCATAAAGAAGTTGATTATTTTCAATGCTCTTCTTTTGGAACATGATGGAAGAATTCCCAAGACTCTTTAGCTCCTCTAACAAATTTCCTGTCCTAGTAATACACATGGGAATGCATCACATAGGCTTAAAGATACTACAAGGCATTAGTTTTTGAACAGTTATGTTGGAGGGACAGTTGCTGTTTGCTTCACTCTTTCCTGTCAAAGAAAGAATGCTTCAAATGGGCAACTGGGTATACAGATAGTGCCAGTGACAATGGTTTGGATTCACTGGATTGTGTTTCTAAAATGGCGGACTTCTAGCTAGAGATGGGCTACAGTTTAGAAATGCTGGGATTGGGAAGAGTGGTTAGAATGGAGAATCACTTAATAATGAGCACATAAAAACAAGACAGGATATAGAACACAGAATAGTAGGGTTGGAAGGGACCTTGGAGGTCTTCTAATCCAGTGGTCTCCAACTTTGGCAACTTTTAAGACTTGTGGACTTCAACTCCAGAATTCTCCAGCCAACAAAGCTGGCTGAGGAATTCTGGGAATTGAAGTCCACAAGTTTTAAAGTTGCCAAGATTGGAGACCACTGTTCTAATCCAACCCATTGCCCATGGCAGGAGATCTTACTACCATTCAGACTTCTTGAGGGGCTGGATGGGATGGATACACATGATCATAAAAAAATAACAGGACAGAGTATCAGAGTTGGAAGGGACATGGGCAGTCTCCCAGTCCAACCCCCTCACCCAAGCAGGGGACCGTATACCTTATACCGACTCAAACAAATGGCTGTCTTAAATGTCAAGTCATGTGAGCCAAGGATTCCATTGTGGCTCTATAAATGCATAGCATAGGGAAACAGGAGGAGCCAAAATTTTGAATGCAGGAAGGCAAATATAATTTAGGAGGCACTGCTAAAGCAGAGGGACAAAACTTGTAAGTGAACTGCAGGGATTGAAGGATAAAACTATTCAAAAGGAACAGGCCAGACAGAGGGGAAGAAGGAGTGGCATATGTGAAAACAGTGCCCATATATATTGAGATTCAGGTATTTAAGTTTGAGGCTCCAGTCAAGAGCATTTTTGTAAAAACACAAGAAAAGGGAAGCATCTTTATGTTAGGAAGATTGGGAGGTATTACTAATAGACCATCCATGAAGAAGATCTGCTAAATGTCTTCCTCTAGTAGTTTAGAGTTACATAAGAGAAGAAGGGCATCATAATTATGGGAATCCTCAAGTATATGGATGTTTATGCAAAGCTAACAGCCAATAATAGAAAATGCCAATAATGCCTCATTGATCTTGCTATCCGATTCATTTTGCAGAAGTTAGAAGAAGTGCCATTGGGATCAGCTCTCTTATACAGTATCTGTTTCTAAACAATAGGAATGAGCTGAAGAAATAAAAGCAGTGAAGACCTTAGGAGGAAATGAACTTGTCCTCTTGCTCAGAGTACTACAGAAAGAGAAATTGGAGAATAATTGTACATGCATGCATACTAGAGATTTCAGAAGTTCTGGTTTCAAACAAGTTTAAAGAAGTAATAGGTAGGATCCCATAGACAGAAATCCTTAGTTCAAAGAGAAGTTATGATGGTTATGAACTGCTTAAAGATAAGATAGCGGAAGTACATTTGCACTATTCCACTGAAAGTAAAATGGGGACTAACTTAGGAAACTATTAAAAGTTTTATAGGATTTTTTTTTATCAATCTAAGAATTAAAAGTGAGATAAAGTAGATGATGATGAAGATAGGTAGATAGATGATAGATAGATAGACAACAGATAGATGTAGGTAGGTAGATAGATAGATAGAAATAGATGATAAACTGATAGATACAGATAGATGGATAGGCAGACAGACAGACCATGCCATAGGGCTATGTTATGTGTTCATTGGCATGAATGTAGGTTAAGAGACTATACTAGATAGAGAAGATGACAGATAGCAGTGAACAACATGTCAAAAATATCTAGGTAACGTTATGACAAGCTGAACATGAACCAAAGGCATGATATCAGTGCTAAAAAAAGCAAGCTTAGTTGTATCAGCAATAGTGTCAAAATAAAAAGAAATTGTCCTCTATTTTGGGGTTGGTCAGATACATCCTAAATATTGTGTTTAATTCTGAGTGCTATATTTTAGAAAAGCCTTTACAAATTAGTGACTGTCTTAAAGCTGTTGACCTTACCTTTGATGGATGAAACAGGCTGGATGGCCACCTGTCAAGGTTTCTGTAATTATGGATTCCCATAATGAGCCAAGGATTGTATTAAATGTTCTCCAACTCTTCCGTGATTTTAAGTTCCTCGTCTCTTTTGGTCTAGTATAGTTTCCGAGCTATACTCTGTTCTTGTTTAATTTCCTTTTCCTTATATTAAAGGAACATTCTGGGCTACTCTGTAATTCCTGCTCTGATAGGAGAGCACCTGAAGAAGCGTTTATAGAAAAACAAAAATAATAATGTTGTGTTTCTCTTCTTGCCATTTCCGTGCTGAGGCAGCTTGTCCTCCCAAGTTTCACCCTCTTCCTTTTTCACTGATATGGAATCAATGCTTACTGTAGTGGAATTGTCCTCAAATAGAATTCTTGAATACTTTTCTCAAAACTCTGGGTTGGCATTGCTCCTATCTTATCTATAAATGCTTATCTGTAAATCTACTGTGGGGACCTCAGTATGATATAGGTACATGCCTGAATCTTATTCTCTCTCTCTGTCCACAATTAAATCTACAGTGAGCTGGGATCTTGAACAGTATGGTCTTCCCTATTCCACTGCCTATAATTATGCCATTATGAGGTCATAGTCTCTGAATATATATTTGGGAGAAGTGGTGGGATGCTGCCGGTGTAACAACCGGTTTGCTAAACGCGCGGTTTGCACGCGCTATGCGCACATGCACAGCTTCCAAAACTACTTCTCTTCAATGTTACTTCCCTGAAGTAACACAACTGAGACGTGGCAATCCACTCTGCCGCGAAAATCAGCTGAGCAGATATAGGTGCTGGGTGGGTGGGCGGGCCCACATGATTGTCTGAGCGAACCAGTTCAGAGCCAGCTGAGGGGTTCGCCCAAACCAGTCCGAACCAACAGAATCCCACCCTTGTGTGGGAGTAACTGCACGTACTTTAGCAAGATACAAGATTTGATGGTCTGATAGGACTGGGGAAAAGATTTGGACATTAATGGCTTTTTCTAGTTGAAGGCTCTCAATAATTAGATATTTTATAAAATGTCTCTTCAGATAATGCATCATCTTTTTTCACTTGTAGAGAATATAAATAGAGTTCTTTCACATACCCATCCTTCATAAAAATTGTAATAAGAAGATCATTTTTGCTGGTAACCTTGTTATATTGTCTTGCTAGAAATTACTGGAAGCTCATGAAGAACAAAATTGCGAAGCATACACTGAAGCAGTAAGTAGACCTTTATTTTAATTAAATTACACCAAATACATTTGCACTGTTTCAGATCAGAAAAAAATCAACTTTTTGTCTCATGAGCATTTTTGAACCACAACCAGGCAACTGGTACAATCAAGCAACAGAGGTATTGATTACAGTCTAACCTGATGCACATCTAGTTGGAATTCAGTAGGTCTTAGTTAAATGGGTATCAGATGTACCCTGCGTAAAATTTAGTTTGCACTGAAAGCAATTGGCTTTGAAATTATGATTAACTTGTTTCACTGATTTCAAGGGAGCTAATTTGATTTGAATCTAACTCATTTGACTTGTAGAACTTGAAATGAGAGGTTTATGTATAATATTTTGATGACGATACCATCATACTTTGCCTTGGTATTTAAATTTTCTGAATAAGTTAAATAAATGGAATAAATAAATTAGTAAATAAATAAATTCAGTGCTAAAGTAGGGCCAGACATGTTGGGAGATCCATTTCCAATTGCTGCCTTGTTTCATGGAAACTTCATTGTGTCGAAATACTCTGCTATCTTTTCTCAATGGAACTTGTATACTGCTTTCTGGTTATTAAGGGTCATCTGATTAATTTCTGGGCTATCTAGAGTCAAATGGGGAGAAGAACTTGGGATTGTGTGAATGATTGCCAGGAATGAGAAGCATCATTCACTTACAGCCTCAGAGGGAAACAGCCTTGTAAGTAAGCATGCAGTTAGTCTGCGATGGTATTTGTCAGCCTGCTGGTGGCTGAGAGGCAGGAGTGGAATTCTACCTGGTTGGTCCGGTTCTATAGAACCAGTTGTTATGATTCTGCCCAGTTCAGAGAACCGGCAAATTGCACCACTGGCTGGCCCCATCCCTCCCCTCCCCACCGCCTCACTCCTTACCTGGCATGCACACCATCCAACTTGCCTGCACTAGCCTAATTTTTGGTAAGTTGCTATTTTTCCTTTTATTTTCTGACTATCAGCCGTGGCGGGAGATTTAGATTAGCTAGAAAGCAGGAAATCATTGGGTTTCGCTTTCTAGATAATCTAAAAGCAGAGCTGAACCTTCCTTAGGACTGAAGCTTCTATTTTTCAGTGCAGACTCAGGTAGCAGATTGCAGAATGGTAGATCTCTAAGTGAATCTGTGATTCTGGGAGCACCCTCAATCTGCCTGCCTGCTCTGCCTGATTTTGGGTAAAAGTTGCTCTTTTTTTAATGAAAAATTCAATATTTACATAAATATTTACAATATTTACATATAAGCCATGCCCACCCAGTCATGTGACCACCAAGCTACGCCCAGTCAGCAAGCCATGCCTGTCTAGTCACCTGGCCACCAAACCACACCCACAAATTAGGCCACACCCACAGTACCCGTTGTTAAGAAATTTGAATCCCATCCCTGCTGAGAGGGGAAAGCTAGAAAACGAATTCTGTTCTTCCTCAAATAGCCCATTATTATTCTTGGGTGCTTTGTATTCTAGGTGGTCATAAGAACAGGTGTAACGCAGTCTCACTCCTCCTGCAGCAGGAAATTCTTCTACCAAGGGGGAGGTAAAAAGGAAGCTGAAAAACATGGCTCACTTGCAGTTTTTCTCACCTCAGATTCTTAAAGCTGCTCAAACGAGTGGGTTGGTGGTGTTGAATGGTTTTGCAATATGTACAGTTATTTTTTTCTACTTACTTCTAACTAAACAATGGTGTTATATTTATAGTTTTCTTCTTGGGCAAAATTCTTAAAATCACACACACATACAAAGAAAACATGAATTGATGCTACATCACCTGATCATTTACCTCTAACTAGGTTAAAGAATTTGATTCAATATCCCGCTTGGATCAATGGCTCACAACCATGTTACTCCGCATTAAAAAGTCAATTCAAGGAGAGACCGACGGAGACCTAAAGTGAACTGTCTGTGCAGCGTGTGGCATTGTGACTTGTCTATCGAAATATCCTGTGTCATGGCCAAGGATCATTATGGATATATGATCAGTGCTTTCTGCTTAATTGACTGGTGTCTTGTTTAATATCCTGTTGTGGCTCATTCATTGTAACTGTGAACATGAATTTATATTGTTTTTCATTTCTCAAGAGAAAATGAATTGATCCTATGCGTGTTTACTCAGAAAGGCAAATCCCACTAAATTCATGGATCTTCCTCATAACTAAGCATAGGATTGTGTAAGTTAATTCTGAAGTAAGTTTTCATGAAAGCCACATTCAAACCAGTCAGTCCGCTGATACTAAATTATATTCTCATGATATGGGACTCCATACCTCTTGTCCTAGAAATAGTGTTTTTCAACATTGTTTACTACAGGATCATCACAAAAGGACACTGCTTATTGTATATTTTAAAATATTAACCAATATTATGTTGTTCACATGTGATTTGTACTACCACAGGTATAACACAATGAGTCACAACACTGAATAACACTGAGATGGTAACCAAAATACAAGTTATCCTTGCAGTGCAATCCCAAGCATGATTCAGTGGAACAAGGTTGTGTGAAGCTTCGGTCATGTTTCATAATTAAGAATAAGACCCAAAGGGTGGCCTCGAGATCCATTTCTAGCCTCCTTTCTCCCATTTCTGCAGATGCCTTCCCTGGTCATTGCCTGGCCATCAGAATTATGTGACAGAATGTGTCATTGAGGGAATCCTTAAAATGACATATTAGAGCATGGGTGTGTCATCTGCCTACAGCACCAATGATGGTTGCCCACTCAACAATCCTGATCTGGAGGATGTTTCAGAGGCAATGTTTGAACAGTAATCAGCTGGAGCAGAAGGCCTCTGTGTGTTAAGTATGCTGAGGTGACTGCACCAACAGGGAGTCACAAAGTGACTGAGCTCCAACTTGCTGCCCAATTCGTTCCATTGTTTGAAGCAGACTTTCACAATGGGACTGGAGTTAGCCCTGTAAGTCCCATTTTGGGCAAAGATGCTTTGGGTTGCACTATAAAGACCAACTTGATTTCTAGAAGGTATTCTCAACAATGTTCAAATTATAACCTTATGTTTATTTTGATGATAAGAATGTATCAGAAAAATGTTGTATATTATAGTTATCATTACTTGAGACTTGTGAGAATGGCAAGAGTTCCTGAAACTGGATCAGAAGATCTGGGAAAATATGGTCCACCATCTGTAATAAACAAGAGAGTAGATTAGAAACTGGAATTATATAATTCCAGTTGAATTGAAAAGAAAAATGAAAATATTTTTCCCTAGAAATACTCATTCCTCTCCCTGTCTAAACTGGGATACCTTTAATCTATGAGAGTGTATATTTTATTTGTGATAAATGATATAGGGAATTGTTGGATCAGATACTATTTATACTGCCCACTTTCTGTCAATATGAATCTATATGTGATTGTTTCAATAGCTGCTGGTAAAAAAAAACCCGCCATTTTTATCTACACAGTGTGCATGGGTAGATATGAATTCAGTAGGTATATGAAACTACAGAATAAACTGGGTCTGAAATAAGTAATAGTGAGGAAGTATAGGAAACAAATTGTTTATCCAAATTGTTTTTCTCGTGTCTGGTCCACATAGAATGAAGTGATGGTTGCTTGGTACGATAATGCTGACTACTACAGCAAATGAGAAGACTATACATGTTGACACTTCTTTACATACAGGTTCCCTCAAAGGGAAAATCAGCACAGCACAACAGTCTAGAGATAATTTTTCTCTCCACTGGTCTTGGGTTTTGCTTTCTTCTTTCTGCAATGGCATCTCACACTAAAAGTATAAAGACATACAGGTTATTCGATCTACCTTCTGCTTTTCTGCTTTATCAGACCTTTGGCCTAGCTTGCTATGTATTTTACAAAGACTCTGTGTGTGTGTGTGTGTGTGTGAGAGAGAGAGAGAGAGAGAGAGAGAGAGAGAGAAAATTCTCAGCTCTGCAGGTGACAGTCATCGAAGAAGTCTACACTATTATAAGGACAGAATAAGCATATCCCTGTTCTTAGCATTGGCTTTCTCATGTTGTTGCTGCTCTTCAACATTGTTAAAAAATAGTAACAAGCTGCTGTACCTTCAGCTTTAACAATATTTGTATCTTTAACTTCCATTCATTTTATACTTTTAGCTAGGAGAGTATTTCTCAGATGGTATTGGCAGTGAAGCATAGATGATAGAAGGAACAGAGGCAGCCAGTGGATAATAGATGTGGAAGATAAGACATATATTTATGATATGAGTGCCATACAGGTTTATCTTAGCGCTTAGTCCACTGCAACCCACCCAAATGAAATGAGTCTAGATTTAAAGAGGGTTCCAGTGAAAGATCATTAGACAAAATGTGTTCACTAGCATTGTAGGAGAAGGAAGATTGACTTACAGCTATTTTTTTAGCTTTATACTTGATACACAAACATGTGTATTATTTAATTAAGCTATAATTACAGAGTTGAAAGGGACTTTGGAGAGCTTTTAGTTCAACCCCCTGCTCAAGCAGGAAACCCTATACCATTTCAGACAAATGGTTCTCCAATCCCTTCTTAGAAATCTCCACTCTTGGAGCATCCATAAGTTCTGGAGGCAAATCAGTCTACTGATTAATTGTCCCAACTGTCAGGAAATTTCTCCTTATTTCTAGCTTAGTTCTCTCCTTGATTAGTTTCCATCCATTGTTACTTGTCCTGCCTTCAGGTGCTTTGGAGAATAGGTTGATCCCCTTTTCTTTGTGGCATCCCCATAGATATTAGAATCATTAAACTAGACATATCTAATTCCTGCAGCCATTCTTCATATGTTTCAGCCTCCAGACCCCTAATCATCTTTGTTGCTCTTCTCTCTAGTCTTTCTAGATCTCAACATCTTTTTTATAGTATGGCGACCAAAACAGGATGCAATATTCCAAGTGTGGTTTTGTCAGGGCATAATAAAGTGGTATTAACACTTCGCATAATCTTTGATTCTATATCTCTGTTAATGCAGTTTAGGACTATATTAGAGGGTTTTTTTGGTAGCTGAAGCATAATGGTTTACCTGTAAATAGAAGGTGGCTGTACCCAGCCAACTTTGCCCAATATGGAAGATCTAAGCAGTGTCAAGAGCTGCTTAGCACTCAGGAGACCATAGTTATAAACTAGCTTGGGAAGAAACCCAGGAGAAAAGAATAGGAAATTATTTCCTATTTCTTCCCAAATGAATCATGAAGGTATTCAGCGGTGACTGAAGAATTAATCTCAACTTTTTTGGTATCCCTGAAAATTATTTGTAATGCTTTTTGTTACTACCACTTTTCTGCACCATGTGTTCACTATGTTCAAATTTATTCATGTGCTGGGGCTGAAGATGGCTTCCCAAGGTCAAAAGGAAATCTCTGGCCTTGGAAAGCAAATCTAATATTAGGCTCTTCCTTCTCTTCTTATCACTATCTGTGTTTGGTGGTTTCCAGTTTGGAAATCCCTTATGTTGGAAAGGTCTAAAATGAGCGTCAATTTCAAGGTCTGGGGGCTGGATCCGGCCCACAGGATATTTAAATCTGGCCTGTGGGGTCACCCTGGAAACAACAAAGGACTGGCCCACGGTGCTTCTGCCAGCGAAAATGGGCTCCTGAGCTCCGTTTTCGGCTGCCACAGCTTCCTGCAACTGCCATTGAAAACAGCTTGGGAGGGCCCATTTTCACTGGCAGGGGGGTTGCAGGAGGCCGTGGCAGCTGAAAACAGAGCTCAGGAACCTGTTTTCACTGGCAGAGCGCTTGGGTCACCACAGACGCCCCCGACAGGAGTAACGTCAAGCTGGCCGCACAAACCCTGGCCCTTCCACCCCAGCTCCCCCGAGATCAAACACAACCCTGATGCGGCCCTCAATGAGTTTCGACGCCCCTAGTCTAAAAGCACTGTGCAATCAGAGTTGGGCTGGAGGGGCCAGAGAAGAACCATCTAGGAATGAGTTTAGAGATGCATCTCCCGTTTATTTCTACCTTGTTAGAATTACATCATTGGGCATGTTGGACTGCCCCAATCTTAACAAAAAATTACATTTTATGTCATTTCATTGACTGAAAATGTTTACTCGAAAGCAAAACAACCTCTTTTTGAGTTCTGCAGGACATTTTTTTTTTTTAATAAATAGCTCGTTTCCTAAGCTCAATATGGGCACAAAACTTGGGATTTCTCTCCAGTGTACCGAACAGATCTTCCCCACACTGTGCAGTGTGAACTTTTTTTTCCCCACCAGAATGCTAATGTCAGTGCAACTCACTTTGTGGTGCCACTCACGTGTTCTGAGTCTTTGTGTATATGTGGCTTAGTTGCTTGGGCTCACTCCTCCCAAACAACAAACGGCATTTATTTAAGCTAAAGAGAATTGTTTGATACATGCATGTTTGTGTGCCAGGATTAAGACACGAGCCAATGTTAGCAGTATTTAGAACCATCACTTTAGGTTTCAACACAAAGTTTCACCTGATAAGCTTTGGAACTATTTCAAATAAAAATCCACCATGTTGTGAAATATTTAGTGTTAAAGAGAGAGACTGTAGACATGCTTATATTCAGTCACTGACAGACTAGTCACAACATACGTAGTAATGCATTGGTAATATAGATTAGAAATCTGTGAAATTTTCCTGGATGCACACATAGCAAACTCATTATTGGTCATTTATAACATGAGGTATAGAAGTGGCATCATTTGGTCAATTCTCTTGGATTTTTGTCTTAAAAGTAGGAAAATACCACACTCTCTGAACAGTTGTAAGGTTATAACCACCCAAGTTCTTGGTATCATCTTTAATTGAAGGAGCTGTAATTCAATATACTGAAGATTTCATCTGTTTGCATTGGTTATTGTTGGCAGTGTCATTAAACTTGTTTATTACCCACTGTGAAGACAAAGTGTGTTTTTATTACTACTGTATTTTCCCCTCTTCATAGGAGATTGTGAGGCTGGTACAATATCGTTAGTGGTAACAACTAGCAAATAAGTCTCAGAGTTGTGCAGAGATTCGGATTTGAAGGCCAAAACGGAATTGGGAGCATGCAGGTAGCATATATCCCCAAAACTTAATAGAAGCCAGGATTTTCTCTAGTCATGTGACTGCCTTTTGCAGATGATACATGAACTTGAGAAAAAATGTGTTTGGTTTAAGTAAGATATTTCCTGCAGATGCCAAATGACAACCCTCCCCATATCACATTTGCCCTTTAATTCCAAGCCTAGCATATTATTTTGGTAAATAGAAAAAATTACTCAATAGTTGGAATAATTTATGACCCCAAAAAGGAGTTACTTGCGAATTATTTCAACATAAAACATTCAACATTTGTAATTGCATTTTCTCTCTTCATAAGCTTTGTAGATTTTGAATTAATGAAAAAGCCTCTATGAATGCAGTTATGTAATGGTTTTAATGGTTGTAGCAGCTTTTGGCTTGTACTGTATGAAACAGTTTCATCGGTAACCATTTAGTAACCAAACTAAACACGAACAGCTTCAGACTATTCTAAATACAGCCAACTGTGGTTTATTCAATTACCTTTGTTGAAACTGATCTTAGTTTAGCATGAAAGAGCACACCAATGTAAACAGATGCCATTTCAACCCTTTCAGCACAGAAATTAGTAATTAGCAGGTAGGACTATGTCCCTTATGTTTCTTTCTAATTATAACAAACTAAAAATTATCCAGTGTAGCTGTACATTGCAACACAGTGGCTGGTTTTGCTTTAAGACCTACATGGCTTATAGATACTTCTGTAATGGCTGAATTCACACCTAAGAAACCACAATATGGCTTAGCATGCTGTGAAAAAACATCTTGTAGAAGAAAGCAGTTCCATTACTTTTGAAGACAAACATGAAAGCTTACAGTGCATGTAAATTACATTTACACATTACTTAGCCTTCTGGATCGCAATATTTTTCAAGAAATGTAACCTCTTTCTTTAAATAAATCACTTGAAAAAAAGAGGGCATTCTTTAATTTTTTAATAAGGCCAATCCATTTATTTAAGTCCATCTACTTCCACATATTTATACAGTATAAAATAATGATCCCTATCTATTGGTACTTAAGGTTGAAATATACCCTACAAATGTATTGCAACTGGTCATTAAAATGCAAGTCAAAAGGAGCACATGGTATACAAAATAAATATGTAAATATAACCCCTGGATAGTATTTCTAAACACATTCATTTTACCAGATTAAATAAAAACAGAAGAAATAACATAAAGCTCTCACTACAGAGTTTACCTTTAAAAAGTTATATATAGGAACTTTTTATTGCTTTTCCTTCTGAACAAATAAAACATTAGGGCAGGAATTTGAAAAGATAATGTAGCAAAGTTGGCCTAAATTATTCCTCCCCTCTACAAAGTGATTTTGAATTTGATGTAAGGAGAGGAAATTTTTAAGATACACAACTAAACGAATCCAAAACTTTACCAAAGGATACAACCAATATCCAAAATCAGATCCAATGCGGGGGGGAAATCAACTTTGAAAAGTAATGGAATAAATGCTGCTGGCATATTCTCTGAATCCACAAATGTCTTGAGGAAAATAATACTTTGCATGCCAAGATTACTTTTGTGAAAATTCTGTCCCCTAAGACAAAACAATTGTGCCTCTCTCCAATTTACCACATTCTTTTGTCATAAAGAGTGCAGGGCCCAACACACTCATCACTAGTTGCATCTATTTCTGAAAGGGGCAGAATATTTTAAAAATGTCTACAAAGTTTAATACTCCATGTCACGTAAGCAGATTTCCACTTTTGAAATGGTATTCCCTCTACTTTGTTGTCTTCTGCATCTTGTAGCTCTCTTAAAGATGCTGCATCTTTAAGGTTCCCACAGCCTTCCAAAGAAAATTTGGGAGTGCACAGGGAATGACAGAAACCACAACTCTTTAACTTACATCTTAATTCTCCATTGTAGAAAAACACCAAGAAACACCGCAATATATGTGATTTGGAAAGAAACATTTAAAATGTTGGTAATTTTTTTAAAGTCTTAAATAATACTAAAGAATGGTTTCTGAATATAAAAATTAATACCTAGAATACTAGCAAATTCAGGATATGGCTGGAATTTCAGATTCACATGGGCTTTGGCACTTATTTCCTGATTTTAAAAGTAAAAAGGCACATTACTGATGCTTTTTGAGTTAAAAAATTTTCATCTCCGCAACCTGTATGATATTGGAAACTTAACTTTCACATTTGGAGCAACTATTTTAATCTTGGTTACACTGCATGGTCTCCCGAGCTATGAGCACTGACACATAATTGGGTGAACCTCTTTGTAAAAATCTACAAGTTTGCAAATAGTTCTTCCTATCTAAATTTCTGTTTTGCATTGCTTAGACTGTCAGCCCAGATTATAACTTAATTTGCCACAAGAGATGAAGTGTTTCATGCAAACATAAATCCAAAGCAGGAAAATTACATCCAGAATATTTCGGGCACCATTACCAAATATCTGATTTTAACTTAATTCAAAATAGTCACAATAATGGGGCAAAGCAAGGTAATTTACAATAAATTAACTACAACAAGATGTGCCATCTTTGAAAAAAAAACATTTTTAATATCTTGGAGAAAACTTTTCTACGAGAATTCTGCCAGTGAAATTCTTCAAGATACAGAATGCTCTTCATATGCAAATACCAGTAAGTAGAATACAGCAGCAACTGGGAAATAACTTCTGGGGGGCGGGAACCAAAAACCATGTGCAGTACCTTCTAAAGAGAGATTTTTGGCAAAGAATGTATAGTAGTGAGAAGACACCTAGGTGGGCGCAATTAAGATGGTGAAATTATAAAACGAGGTTGGGCACCTAGGAATCTCTAGATGTTGCCAGATAACAATTCTCAGTCTCATTAACACGAATGCTGGTTGGCAGTGTGATCTGTAATTTAGCATTATCTCTGGAAAAACATCAGTTCCTTACCTCTGTAGTAGAGATCACTATCATATGGACAGATCAGTAGGGACTGAAGAGAGAGAGAACTAGGAGGGAATTTAGCTCTAGAACAAAGCTTCTGCAATTATATATTTTAGCAAAATGTTTCCAAGTTTTTTTTCCCCAGGAAGTAGTCTATATTGATTACTTAAATTTAAGGGTGCTCTGTTCCTTTTACAAAGCTGACATCCAAATTGTAGGAGGAAACAAGGAGCTTTTCCCTGCCTCTCCCTCTGTGGTGATTGTACACATCAATTCTGGAGAATATCCAAAGCATTGGCTGCAGATTTTTGACAGGTGCAAAAGGGCCACATGAGGGAAGAGAAACCCAGGACTTCATTGCAACAGCCAAGGGACAGAGTTGGATTCAAATGCTGATTTTCTTGAATTTCATCAGAAAAGCAGCTCTGCTGTTTACAAAAACAGTGAGATATTGCCTACCATCTGAGATTTCTTCGAAGAAAATTAAACTGCATAAAGTATTGGACCCAGAGAGAGATTGTGCTACACAGTATTTCACATTCTTCTGCATACAACATGAACACAATGTTAAATAAGATATAAAAAAAGGAAACTAACAGAATATAATGCAGAGACTAAGAGAAAAAAAATCTGGATTCAAAAAGAACCTCCATTTTCTTTTATAGTGACTGATCTGGACCCTACTTTACATTTTGCAGATAAAACATGAAAGAGCACTTTTCTCTTTGACAAATGGGTTAAGTACTGACTTCATCCATTTGAATTCAACTAATTTGGGTAGAACACTGGACTCTTTAACAGCACCTTTTTTACAGGTCGCTGTACTACAAGAGTTTTACCCAATATAACGTAACTTTTCCCTTGTTGAACTTCTCCACTCAAGTGATGGACCTATTCCACATTCACCAAGTTGTGAAGAGGTGGTTGAAGTGAGTCTGTCTGGGTGTGCAACACTGTCAGATCATGCAAAGCTGTAGCTATGGGGGCTTCTTGGGACCCCGCTGCAGGCCTCAATTTACAGTCTGTTACAGAGGAAGATCCATTTTCATGCCCAGCAGTCATGCTTTCTTGAACAGCTGTCAAACTTTGATAGTGCCCATTTTCACAGAATGACAGCAGCTTTTCTGGTAACTTGGGACGAGGTCCATCGTATTCTTCATCAGGAAGCTCAGTCTTATGATCCTCGTCATTCTTAGAAGCACCTTCAACGACTACAAGGAAAGATTTCCAGGGTGTGTTCTTATCATGAATCTATTAAAGAAAGAAGATTATCCATACTAAATCATTCATTAGTATCCATTGGATTTTACAGCACTTTGTGTAGCCTGAAGCTGTAACAAACAAACCCCATGCAGAACTTTAAACTCTGATACAGTATGGAGGAGATTCTTAGTTAAGTTCACCTAGTAGTTCTTTTTGTCATTCCCCAAATAACAGCAAAATGTTTTGGAGAATTGGTTTATATTCAAGTAACAAAGTCTATACTAAAGAAAATTTAGAATTCAGAGAAGAACAGTAGCAATTAATATGTTGAGATAACAAGAAGCGGGACACATTTTTCCCAAGTGAAGATGTGAAACATTACAAGCAAGCTAAAAATAACCACAACTATTAAAACTTGCCTGTGCATTCATTTATGTGTAAATTGTTTTCTCCTTCAAGGAAAATCTTTATTATTAAATTATTAAATCTTGTGGGCTTTTTGATGGCAAAGATCAGGCTCTATGTTTGAAATTTCCTTAACTGTGTTGGGATGAGTGGATTTTCAAAACAAAAGCCAAAATTGTCACTGTAATTCTGAAAAGGCTACTTTGGTAGATGTCACCAACAGGAACCCAACAATCCAGCAATTAGGAAGGTATTTCATCCACATGAATGGAAATACCCTCTGCTAATATGTGAAAGGTTCCATTTTTTTCTATCTGCATTAACTGCTCATCCATGACAAGTTGTTATCCTAATCTCATTATCCAAGCGGTAACCATACCATTGTGGGATCCATACTAGATAACTATTCCTATCCTTTAATGCAACAGTAACATGTAACTGGAAGTATACAAAAAGCACTTTTCACAGAAGTGCCTGTTCTCTCTTACTGAGGTGTGACGCCGAAGAGTAGACTTGTCGGTGAATGTCCGCCCACAGGCATTGCACATGAATGGCTTCTCCCCTGTGTGGATCCGATGATGGCGTTGCAGTGCATTGAGTTGAGTAAACTGTTTGCCACACTGATCACAGCAGTATGGACGCTCACCTGTAAGATAAAGCACCTACAGAAATCAGGGGAAGTTTTGCCAATGAAATGCAGGAATAATCTGACTGAAAGCCTTGGCTAGACTGCCACCTTGCTGAGGTTGCTATGCTACTCAGCATATTTACACCTCTAAGCAAAAACAAAATGTTACCAATTGGTGATGATAGAAAAAGAATAGGCCTAATCAGTTGAAGATTAATCTGGAGTTTCTTTTCAAAAGATGCAAAGAATGTTAGCTAGTAATGCAGTTAGAATGCAATGAAATAGAATCTTATATACTTTAAAGAGAAAAATGTCTAAAGGTCTGAAGAACAGAATTTCAGGGAATAATAGATGAAAGCTAAGCAGGAGTTGGGAGAATATGCAGGCAAGCAAACATAACACTAACAAACCCAAATTGTTAAAGCTATAAAAAAAACAGGAATCAGTGAAGATCATAAGCAGAGGATGCATGAATTAAAAAAACTGAAGAAGTAAACGAAAGCAGATAAATTTTAATTTCGGGATAGGAAGTTCAGTCAAAAGCAATCAAGTACAGGAAAACAAGACAAGGGGAGACCTATTATTTTCTGAAGAGTTTGAACTATAAAAATTAGATTCAAAGACTTTGGGAAGAAATATTTACAGTAGTGCTTAGAAGTTTGTGAAACCATTTGAATTTTCAATATTTCTACACAAATAACCTAAAACATTATCTGTTTTTTCCCTAAGTCCTAAAACTAAATAACAATACCCCGAGAACACAAATTAGTCAAAAATACGAGATCTAGAATCTCAAGTTACTGAAGACAGAGTATGTTTCTAGATCGTGTATGTCAGATTCAAACAATCTTAAATATTAGATTTGAAACAATTATTTCCAACAATCAATTTGAACTCAGCTACAGGTTGTTTTAATTAAGAGATTACAACAACCTGATTCATAAAGCCACAAAAGGTGGTTTACAAATCACCATTGGCTGGGCAAAAACCCAAGACAATATGGTATAATTCAATATAGTTGTGAATTCAGCCTGAAACACAGAGACTGGTGAACTGGCGGATAGCATTATGGAAACCTGGAAACTGTAAAAGAGGCTACCGTCATCTGATAAAACTAAGAGCTAGGCATTATCTGGCAAGAAAACTTCAGAGTACACTCTCTCTTCAATTTTCTCCAAAAAAGTTTTAAAGTCAAACATTTTCTTAAGTTGTTTTTGTAGCTTCCTACCTGTATGAACTTTGATATGCTGATATAGTGAATTCCTTTGTGCAAATGTCCTGAAGCAAACTTCACATTTAAAGGGCTTAGATCCAGTGTGGATTCGATTATGGTGTTTCAAATACTCCTTGGAGGCAAAGCTCTTCCCACATGTCTCACACATGAAAGGTCTCTCTCCTGGAGCACAAAGGAATTGGAAGGGGAAAAAAAGCAGAAAGACTGTTTTTTACTGGTACTAAGATCAACCCACACACGTGAACATGAGTTTGCACACAATGCCATCCAGGTCTGCACAAGAAACTCTTCCCCATGACCACCATTAGGCACCAATTCTTGGGGTCTGACAAACAGCTTTATGTCACAGAGTACATCACCTCAACACATCATCTTCAAAAATGTTTAGCCTCTATGATGTCAGGGTACATCCGCTTCCCCCAGCTGGTGACCTAGAAATGTTTGACAAATTGCCCCAACCAATACGGCCATATTAAAAAAATAGTTATAGAAAACTAAATTCTCCCTGAAAATGTTATACCGGCATCTACAAAGTTAACATGGCCAAAAATATTTCTCACAAATGTATCCCACAATTAAGGATGAGTGGATGAAAACTTTTTAGTCAACAGTTTTAAAAGGTGTGAAATAAAAATATTTTGCAAAATAGTTCTTACTTCAGAATGACATGTAATTAGATTAATTAGATTTTTACAGCAGTTACAAAAAGCCTCTTATTATCTCATATTCAAAATTATTGCAGGACTTAAGATTAACATGAGATTGAGATAAAACCACAGCAATACTGGCCTATTGGATATTGGGTCCAACTTGCCAGCTAGCTAAGGGATGGAGATACAGTTCGTACATATGCTTGATAAGGAACTTATGAAGAATAGCAAGGTTGCCAATACATATCCCTTCTTAACACAATAATATATTGTGGCAGCAGCACCTATTTTTTTGGGCAGTTTTAATGTTAAAAAAAAGGAACTTATCCTGTTCTTGCTGGTTTAGCAGAATCTCATTAATGCTGCTAATGTAGACAATAAGGCTGTTTTCACATCATATAATGAACTAAGAACTAGCCAACTATGGTTTAGGCTAGCATAACTTAGGAACCTGTCCATATGATTTTAATGATTTCAGGTAAAAAAAAATCTATCCAACTGAGTGAACTAGGATTCAGCAAACCTAGGACAACATTTAATGTGAACAAAAGATATTCTTATTGGCTAGTTTACAGAATAATTATTTCATGGTTTGGTGATACTGCTAACAGTAAAATCTCTAAATAACAAATCATAACATTTAACAAGATATAATAACAACCTACTCTTTTATCATTTGATCAGTTTTTTGAAAGTGGAAAACTGAATTTCTATTGATTCCAGTAATAGCTGTGAGCCATATAGTTCTGGAAAACAGACTGGACTATCCAGAATAAAGGTACACAGCAATTTTTCTAAACTGATGAGGACCAGATAATAATTTTAAATTGACAAAGAATAAAATTTGATAGCTATTGATCTGCAAGAACATTAACCTTAACCCCATCAGTTCCTATGTATAGTAATAACATACATCAAAACAGATTATATATTGCACATATCTATCAGTGAATGAAAAAAAAACCCGGAGTGTAAAAATGAAGTATTATCCTACTACCTGTATGGCATCTTTTATGGTATATAAGCATGTGATTTTGTGTAAATCGTGCTCCACAATCATTACAAACAAATGGTTTTTCGCCTGTGTGGATTCTGAAATAAGAAAAGAATAATACAAATCAAGAAAAGTATTATATTTGCATTACCGAGACATAAATCAATGGCTAGCAATCAATGGCATTTACTGGGATGACTCTTAAGATTTCCAGTCCAGAATGGGGATCTCTAATACTGACTGGGAAATATAATACCTAGTGTATCACTTGTGCATGATGTACCCAATCCAACAGGTAGTATGTACATAGATGTCTACTATGTATATGCTTTTCCAGTTGAATGGCACAGTGAGATGATCTTTCATATTAAAAAGACTTAAAAAAAAACAAAATTCAGAGAATAAAAGTCTAGGCATAAGTCTAGGCATACTTCCCCTCAAAAGAGAAAAACCAGAAATAAATTTCAAAACAGACAGGAGAATGGTCAAATTAAAAGTTATTTTCTTAAAATCACAAACAACAGTGATCTAAATTAACCTGCAATAAAAAAAGTCTTTTTGCATTTAGTACAGCAAATACGGCAAATACTTCAGTTTTCAAAAGCTGGGAAAAATTATTCACTTATAGAAGCTATATAGCAAATGCAATTTGATCTTAAATAAAAAAAATACTATTACATGTGAATTATAGGTCATTTCCTCTCTGAATCCAGGCAGTATTTCATACTGTGCCCCTAAAATAACAATTATTCCTGAATTAAGAAGCATGAAGGATCAAAATGTCCCTATAACTTTGTAATCAGATTTCACCATAGATATGTGCTTTAGGACTAGGTGACGTATCCACAAATTCTCAATTTTCTCTCCTACATTACAAGGTTGAATGAAAAGCAAGGCTTCCGGTGTTACATAGGTTAACAGATGGCAATAATACCGGTGTACTAGACATTAGATATTTCCTTTAGCATGTTTTTTTCCCAGTTTGTAAAATGGAAGCCTGCTGAGAGTACTTGTCATTGCGCTTTAAGGACTGTGACTGAAGTTTTGATTGCCAAAAGAATCCCTCCAACTGAAATTCACAACAAATGTAGATTGTTTGGGGTGATTACTACCTTGATATGCCTACTCTGCATCACTGAGCCAAAAAAGGTACAGATGGAAAAGGCTGATTTGTATAATCAAGAACAAAGTAAATAAGCTGTGACAGCAACTAGTGAGCCTCGCATGAGAAAGATTGATAAACAGATCAAAGAGAATTGGTGAATCTGTCAAAGGGAAACAACCATAGCACTGTAACAGGAATGTGTGGGTCAGTCACATTACTGATATACTTCAATTTATCATGTTACATGCAAGATATGTTCCTCTCATGCCGATAACAAAGACAAAAGCTTTCAAGGGTTGAAATTTCCCAACAATCATTCTCATATTTTAAGAATGAAGGTAAGTATTACTTCCCTGCGTTGTGAGCGCCAGTGAAATATGGGCTCATCAATGAGATTCAGAAATGAAACATTGGTCCATGGAATATCATTACAAAATTTCACCTTGGGAAAAAAAAATTCAAAACATAGGCTTTGTCAGGAAAACATATAGTTACCGCTTTTCAGTCTACTTATGTGGTATTATTTATGTGAATTTCCTTGAACCTAGCACCACTATCAACTCAAAATGCCTGAAACCCCTCTCCCCCCATTAAATAGAGTTTGGAAGCACAAAGAGATATAGATGCAACTCACCCAGGGGCCACCCAAGAGACAATGGCAAAGCTTGATCTTACTGTATTAGCCCATCCGCAATACAGTCTAGACTTGGAATCATGCAACTTTCATCTTTTCCCACCATCAAAGAATACTGTCATAAGGCATCTCTCTAACTCAAAGAGGAGGGAAAGACTATCAGGACTAAACCAAAGACACAATTTTTTATGACAGTTTTAAGAAGCTTGTCCATCATTGGCAACGGTGTGTAGTAAATGCTAGAGATTATGTGGAGAAGTAAAGTGCAGGTCATTTCAAGGATGATTTCCCTGTTTCATTAATTAAAATATTCTCATTTAAACTAACATGATGGAGCCTCTTCCTTTTCATTCAACCTTTGTATATCCAAACTTCTTCTCTATTTCCAAGAATAAGCAGAATCTTATCTCGGACGATTTACAGGCTAGGATCAGCAGCAATTTGCCTGCTGTTCCACAACAGGAAGTATAAAAACAACAAACCCTGAGGTAGCTTTCTCCAATTCTATGCCTTCCAGATGTATTGGACCTCAGTTCCTATAACCCTTAATCGGCATAGATGAGAGTTATATCACCTGGGGATTATGGAAAGTGTAGCTCAACATTATAGAGGCTGAACTCACAGTTGCCTTTTAGGTTAAAAAGGTAGATCCACCTTGTTCTCACCTTCTATGTACAGGTAGTCCTCGACTTGCGACCCCAAATTAAGCCCAACATTTCTGTGGCTAAGCAAGAGAGTTGGTCTCCTTTTGCAACCTTTCTTGCCAGAGTTGTTAAGTGAATCACTGCAGTTGTTGAGATAATACTACTGTTATTAAGTGAATCTGTCTTCCCCATTGACTTTGCTTGTCAGAAGGTTGCAAAAAAGAGATCACATGATCCCAAGAAACTGCAAATGTTGTAAATAAATGCTAGTTGCTAAGTGTCCAAATTCTTATCATGTAAATATGGGGATGCTACAATAGTTGGATACGTGAAAAATTGTTATAACTCATTTTTTTTCAGTGCCATTATACTGTACAGTCGAACAGTCACTAAATGAATGGCTGTTAAGTCGAGAATTATCTATATTCCTAGATTATGACAGACAGTGGCATACATCTTTGCTGAGATACTTAGTCACAATATCCCAGCCAGGAAGCCATGGAAAAAGCCATTCAGCTATGGTTCTAAATCTTTGCTTAGCTAAGTACACACAGCTTTCTCCTAAGCATGCCAGCACCCCTACCCGACTCTTTTCTACTTGCACAGTCTTTAACTGTTCCATTAGGTAAGCACAGCTGCCTATTTCATTCAAACGTAGTGTTTTGCACTATGATTATCTTTGTCAAATTTGCAACCAATGGTTTGAAGCTGAATTGTTTTGAAATCAGACTTCACTCATAATTCCCAGTTTAGGCACAACAATAAATCAGGATCAGTCAAAACTAAACAGATTCTGAAATTCTCCTCAACCAATGCAGAGATAGCAAGGGACTATGAGTAGTAGTCATTATTTATGTCATGCTATACAACAGGTTCAATGACTACTTCAGCTTCAATCACAACAATACAAGAGCACACAACAGATACAAACTCAATGTAAACTGCTCCAAATTTGATTGCAGAAAGTACAACTTCAGCAACAGAGTGATCAATGCCTAGAATGCACTACCTGACTCTGTTGTTACATCCTCTAACCCCCATTCCTTTAACTTCAAACTATCCACTATTGACCTCACCCCATTCCTAAGAGGTTTGTAAGGGGCGTGCATAAGTGCACCATCATGCCTACCGTCTCTGTCCTATTGTCCCCATTTATTCATACCTATTTCCTGTATTCTTACTGTTTATTATCTTGTAAGCAATTGACAAATCAAATAAATCAAATAAATAAATAATGAAAGTTTTTATATCCCTTACATGTATTATTTTACTTGCCTGGCTATGATTGAAAAGGACCATACAGCCACGCACAGGCAGAAATATCTCTTTCTTAAAGACCAATCCAATTTCAAGTTCTTGTCTTACCAAGGAAATACCATTTCTACTCCTTCTAAGTAATATTAGAAACATACTCTGGTTTCTTTTCAGAAGAAATCTAGCAAAAAAATAATTAGAAATGTTCAATCAGAACCTCAAACTTCCACTGAGACAATGTATCTGCTTGGGATATACAGCCAACTAAAAAGAAAATCTGCTTTCTGAATGTTTTAATATGGTAAACTGACTGCCAACAGGACTGATTATCGCCAAACTCATGTCAAAACGAGAGGGTGAAGGAATTGTAGTTCTGGCAGTTCCAGCCAGCCCATCTGGAGAGTACCAGACTGAGAAGGCTGTTTGAGAATAAATACCCCTGTAACCCTCCTGACAGTATTTCAAGTATTACCTAGACAAGGTTTAATCGGATGAACTGGTTTTCCAATATGTGACAACCTGCTATAATTCCCCCTAACTTTTACACAGTATTATATTTTACCCAAGCCAGTCGTGACTGGAATGTTATAGTCATTCCCACAACAAGAACATGTTAATAATAATCAGGACTCTAAATGTTCTCCGTTCTTTAGCTAAGGCTTACATTTATTCCAACGTATGTTACGGTGGCTCAGGAGCATTTTAGGTTATGGCTGCGATCTGCCGTTTCAAAGGAAAACAACCTATTACTGAACCCGCCAGAGAGGAGCTCCAACCTATTCATTACTTTTTTGCCCAGCAAGCAGCTGCCTCAGGGAAGGCATTAGCTTTTTGCCCGGGGAGATTTAGCTTACAAGGCCCGTCCCGCCTGTTCATACCTCATGTGTGTTTTAAGTGCCGAAGGCTGAGAAAACTTAGCCTCACACTCTGTGCACCCATAAGGCTTGTCGCCTGTGTGTGTCCTTTCATGAAGCCTCAGGGCCGTTTTGGAGCTCAAACCCTTTCCACACTGGAGGCAGTGATGACGCTCCCCACCACCCTCATGAACCTGCAGAATGTGCCGCTTGACGTCCTTCTTGCGCTTGAACTTCTTACCACAGAGCTCACATGGGAAGTGGCGCTCGCTGCTGTGGACGTGGCGCTGGTGGCTTTTGAGGTTGCACCGGTTGGCAAAAGTCTGGCCGCAGGTTTCGCAACGGTAAATGATTTCAGCTGCGATGCCATGGCTCTGCTTGATGTGTTTCAGAAAGCTCTTCTCGTAGAGGAATTCCCGCTCACAAGTACTGCAAGTAAAGTTGCCACTGCGGTTCTTTTTATCCTCCTCCAGTTTAGTCAGGTTTTCCTCCCGGTGGCCCTCAGCACCGTCAGGCCCTTTCTCCTCTAGCTTCACGCTGTTGACCGCTTGGTCTTTCTCCTCCTCCTCCTCCCCACCCTTTTCACGGGGGCCCTGGTCTTTGGAAAGCCGGCTCTCCTCCACAACAGCTTCAGCAAACGTCTGTTGCTCTCGCAGGCGCCTTGTGTACTTCTTCTTGGGTATCTCCACAAAGACTTTTCTGCCAGCCAACCTGCCACTCGCCCGCCTGATTTTGGAACAGGGGGCCTTCGGGGCTTCTTTTTTTTTGTCCAACTTTTCCTTTAATTTCAGGGTGGGGGACTCGAGCTCCAGTCCAGTCCTGGGTCTTCTGAGGGCAGAGCTTGCAAAATAATCCACATTGTCCCTTTGTGGTTCAGTGATAGTTTTGGGCTCAGTTAAAGTGCCAGGATGGGCCCTGCCATCCTCATTGGTATCCTGTGACTCAGAAAAATTTTGCAATTCCAGCAACACCGATTCAAGCATTTGTTTTTTTAACTGAAGGCAGGTCTCTGACAAATCTAAACATTTCAGTTTCTCAGCCACTTCCAGCATGCGCTGTACCCGATCTTCTTCTACCTCTACCCGGGCAGTATAAACAAATTCCAGAAAAGACGCAAAGTCAGCTACCTGGACTTCATTCAGTAACACATTGGTCCTTGGTCCATCCATGCCTTTTTCATTAAGAAAGACTTCTTTAAAGAACTTGCTTGTGGCTGCCAGCACAGCTCTGTGAGCAACAAACTCTGCTCTGACACCTTGATATTCTACGCTCACGGTGACATCACAAAGGTGGCCTAGGAGACGCAGCTGGTGCATTTCATTCAGAAGGTTGATTGGTGAGGATTTGGATTCCAGAAGAACAGCATTACTTTCCATCTTCTTCCTCTCTAAAAATACATTATTATATGTTAATAGTCTGCCACACAAATAAGATTTAAGACCCCAAAGTAATCACCAAAGGATAAATCCTTCTATTCTGTCAAATCCCCACTATCCTGTCAAAGCTGAAGAAGCTTCTTGGATGAGATGCAAAACATTTTCGAAAGGAAAAACAAAGAAGTCCAGTTGCCTCCAGAAAAAGCAACCATGATCTGGATGATTGAGGATCTCTACAGACCCTGAAGTGATGTTCTCCTTACCAATTTGAAAAAAAGAAAGAAAAGTATAAAACCTACAAAATCCAGTTTATGGCCTTTCCAATTAATAAGTATTGATTGGAAGTGTCTCTGAATGTTTTAATATGTATATAACAATTTTCTTTGTAGCAGGCCCTCACAGATTTTGACAGGCTGCCAGTGATTTGCAACTGTATCTCCCTAAATTGCTTGGCATATACTGGTAGTCCTTGTTCAGCAGTTACAATTGGGACCAGCAACTCATTAAGCAAATTGATTGCTAAGAAAAACTGCAATTCTTTTATGATCTTACTTCAGTTTTCCTTTGCTTTAAAGACCTGCAAAGGTTGCAATTGCAGGAATTGGACCTAAGGTTACGTTTATATCACAGTTGTAACTATGAATGGTCACTAAATGAGGCAGCCTAAATGAGGACTACCTATATAAACAACAAGTAAAGAGAAGATATTTTTTATTGTAAACTATTGGACTTGTTTTATAGTACTGTCACACTCTTCTGACATTATAAGCTCAAACCAGAGAGCAAATCAAAAACAAAAACCCATTCCTGAGTAAAATGGCATACTAAGGAATCTGTTTTCTCAATCACATATACCTGCAAGAGGAAGGATGAGAAAAATATGTAGAGAATAAATTGATTAAATTAAATACTTCCAATGACAGGAGAACTGCTTAGTTCAGATCTCTAATGGTACAAGAATCTGAGGGTGGGAGGGGGTGGGTATATGGCCTCTTTGAAGCTTAACAAATTGAAGTTCTTTGTCATTCCTTCCCTTCTTCTCAGCCCCATTGAAAGTCCTGTTAAATGCTTACTATATTTGGGATAATACAGCAGTTTGCAGTTTTCCATATACAGCTTTCTTACAATTTTCAATTCACTGATGTACACTCCATCCATCCAGTTCTCTCCCTCTTGACAGTCACCCTGAACTACACTTAAGAGTCACATCTCAGATCTCTTCATTTGGAAGTTGATAAAGAGTTAATCACAATTAATCATACCACCTGGATTAAGATGACACAGACCTATGGCTAAGGTAAATAAACCTAAAACAAATTAGTACTTTAACCGGAGTTTGATCCATGGTGACTTTGGATAACCTGCCCATCTGATAGCCATGGGCTTATCATATCATGCAAACTTAGTTCAAGAACTTGCTTGTTTTCATCACTCTTTTTCCTTTCACACAATCTCATTTAGATTATAAACTGTCGGATACGCTTATATAAGTTATTCTGAAATTCCTTTACGAATGAGGAAGGTAAAAAACCTCAGAATCCTTAAATGAATCAGTGAAAATAGTACTATTGGTGAGCACTCCAATCTCCCCATTTTTATTATTTTTTTAACATGTTTTTATTTTTAATACTTCTAAGTAAAATAATTCACATTCACATGTTTTATTCCGACACTCAGACTTTGCATCTCTTTGTCACAATTTATATTTTGCAGGCTTTGTGGGTCTCAAACTTGGATTTTCTTTATGACCCTGATGTAAAGTTCCTAATAGGAAGGTAGGAAATTTTGAATGTTCTTTCTGGTGTTGTTCACCCTTGCTTAGGCAAAAATACAAGTGAAATGGAGTCTGTGACAAGGTATATAACAAGGGGCTCAGGAAATCTGACAGAAAAAGGCAGAGCACCACATAAGCATTTGTTTTCTCCCCCCTCCCAGTTTTGTTCACTGAGAGACAGGAAGAAGCCAAGTACAATCAATACAATCAAACAATTTCACTCTCCTAACTCCAGGCACAACTAACTGTTTGGCATTCTTTTGCTAACAAATCTGCCCCAGCCTATTATAAAACAAAGTATCAAATGAGCATTTCCCCCCCTACGATTTCCAGCTTCTAGTTCAAAGCCATTGTAAACATAAACTGCTTAGAAATCCTGTATTTTAAGCATGCATATCTTTATTATTAGTTTTTTTTTAAAATCACCCACCTCCATATACGTTTAATATATGCTCTTCTCTCAGCTGAACTTCACTCGATTTCCTCCCGTACTGTCTGCTGCCCTCCAGGACCATTAGCCTGCGCTAACTTGATGCCCACCCCTCACCCCCGATATGGGACTACAAGTCCCATTTCATCCTAGGTAGCACACGGCCAGCGGCTAAAGGGCAACTGGAAATTGTCCTCAATCTATGTTTTAGAATTTTTTTTTTTAGAATTTATTTGATTTGTCAATCGCTTGCAAGATAATACGGTAGGTATAAGTATATACATAGTTATGAATACATGAAATGGGCATGAAATATTTGGAAGGCACCAAGGTTATTTTAAAAGCCCTGAGGAAGCGGGAGGATCGCTTGGCCATCCGCTATTTTTTTTTGTCCCAGCGCAATTGATGTTGCGCATAAATTACTCCTTTATCTTAGCTACGAATATGTTGCCAAGCTCACAACCACACAGTATTTTTTTTTTTTTGGGGGGGGGGGGGAGAGAATGCCGTCGCCTTCCTTTTCGTACCGCGATCTTTTCTGCAGGAAACCCACCAACACACACACACTCATACATACACACGCACACTAGGGAGGAGGAGAAAGGACACAATGGGGGTACCACTTTGTTTCGCTTCGTCTCCCCCCTCCTCACTTCCTAAGGGCAGGCTCACTTCTGCACACACACACCACCACCCCGCCTCCCCCTCCGGCAGACCCGCCATCGAAGCGCCGCAAGCCGTTTGCGCCCCTCTCGATTCGACTCTTTCGCTCCCCCCCCCCCACGCCCCCGGCATCCCACTCACCGGGCAGCCCCGGCAGCTGGGCAGCCTCAGGGCAGGATAGCCCCTCCCCCCGTCACGCTCCCACATCCGGTAAACGGCCGCTTCCTCTCGATGTCGTCACAGCATACGTACGGCGTTTGTTGCCAGGAGAAGGCGGCGGGGGGAAAGGGAGGAGTCAGATTTTTCCCTATCCCAGATTTCATTAGGACTTCCGCCGGGCTCCTAGGAAGCGGGGTGGCCGCTCTATTGTCCTACTTACCCAAACAGAGAAAGGCCTTTCACCACAGAGACGTCTAGGGCTAGAAAGGCGAGCCTCTCCGTTCCTAAGAAAGGTCCGGGTTCACCGAATCTCTTTTTCGAGCGTTCCTTCTGGCGGTGTTTTGAGGTTGCTCGATTGTCTCGTTCGCTTGGTTAGCCCAGCTTTGCGCGTGCGCCCACACACACACAGCATAACTACGGTAGTCCTCGACTTGCAACCACAATTGAGCCTTGAATTTCTGTTGCTAAGTGAGTTCTGCCCCATTTTACGACTTTTCTTGGCACAGTTGTTCAGTGAATCACAGCAATTGTTCAGTTAGCCACATGGTTGTTAAGTGAATCTGACTTCCCCATTGACTTTGCTGGTCAGAAGATGGCAAAAGGAGACCACATGACCTCCAGACACTGCAACTGTCATAAACATGAGTCAGGTGCCAATGTTTCCATTTTGATCATGTGACTACCGGGGTGCTGCAACAGTCATAAGTATGAAAAATGGTCATAAGACACTTTTTCAGTGCCGTTGTAACTTTGGATATTCACTAAATGAATTGTTCTAAATCAAAGACTACCAGTACTGGCTTGGATTCCTGCAGGCAGAAAAAGGCATCCTGTCCTGCCCTTGTGAGGGAGAGGACGAACAACCCACAGGGAGTGGAGGTGTGGCTCCGGAGGTTTTAGAGGAGGCTGGGGAGGGGCAGAGGCCAGCTGGGCAGTCAGAAGAAGAACCAGGCCCATACCATCTGCATCCTATGACATGCAGGGAGGAAATGAGAAGGCAACAACTTGGCTTGCGAGAGAGGAAGCGGCCATGATCCCCATCATTGGTTACAGCTGGGGAGACGAGTATATAAGAGAGACGGTTAAAGCACAGGGTTGCCAGAAGCAAGCGTGTTTTATTTTGGTCTGAAGTTATCTTGGTTGGCGTCCTTCCAATAGACTGTGCTTTGTTATCTCCTTGAATTTGGTAAATACTTCTCCTGTTTGGTTGTGAAAATTTCGTCATTGTAGTTTGTTTGGTTTTTTATTTCACCTCTATCTGCTCATTAAATTTGGACTGTATTGCTTTCTTTTGAAGACTATTTTTGAGTATGTTTTATCTCCAACTATTATTGAACAAGTGGGGCCAAATTGGAGGCAATAAAGGACATTTATGTACGTTTTGGATTTTGTTACGTTTGTGTTACATTCTGAGTCATCATGCATCCATGAAAAAGTTTATTATTTGATTTGGCTGTTTGTGTGGCCAAAGTGGCTACACAAACAATCTTCTAAAAATAGGGCAGTGGCATCTGGCTTTTCCATGTCCAGTTGAGATTATCTTTACATAGGATGATGATGATAGACTTTCACTGTGTCCGATTTTTAGCTATTCTATGGGCTACCTCCACATTTTCCCATCTTTTTATGGCTTCTTTCAGTTGTATTATGCTCTGGCTGGTGTTGGCTTTGATGGTATCTAACATTCTCTGACCTGCACATGGCCATCAGTATGGCCCATAGTGGTTTGACTGCAGGCAACTTGACATAACTTTTTATGACGTCTATCTGATCCTCAAAAGCATCTTAAAACATCAGCTGAGAGAAAGAGCTCATTTATAAACCATTCTGCATCAAATTCTAAGTTGATACCATGTCTCTCTGTAAATCCTGCAGACATTTGGAGTATCTTCCTATGCAGGAGAAAAAAATTGAAACAATGTGAGAAGTTTATATCCATATTGAACTTTAATTGTTGATATTTATAAAAGCATAAGGGTAGGTTCAGATTCTTTCACATTACTACTGCCTGGTATCTGTTCCGCTTTTTTTACATTTGTGTTTTCTGATGTGTAGCGTTTTTCTTGGCAATCAGCCCAAACTGTAGTAGAATTCTCTTCCATACAAATAGTAGGCAAAGTCTCTATTTTGGACCAGTTATGATCCTTTTTGACAGTAAGATCAATTAAGAAACTTCTCCAATGAGCATTCCGATCATGGACCTATTACAGAAGATAAAAAATACTTCACTCGTCAAGGTCTCCCTTGGCTTGTCAAACATACAAAGGTATTTTTAAAAACCCTCCATAAATAAGGTCATTAACTTTTAAAAAAGGAAATCTGGATCAGTTTCTTATTTATTAGCTTGTTGATTTTTAAAATAAAGAATTTGCAGTTCAGTGACTTAAGATTTTACATTCTTTATTTAGATACAGTAAGACAAGTAAGTATATTACCCTTCCTACAGAGTTTTTTCTTCTACATTGAATAGTCTAACAATAGTCTAACAATCATCTTTAAAATATGTGCAACTTTAAGATATGTAGACCAAATCCTAGCATGTTGTCTGAGGAATTCTGGGAGATTTAAGTCCATATATTTTAAAGTTGCCAAGTTTGAAAAAACATTGGTCTAACCCAAGGCAACTGCTTTGAAACCACACACCATGTTGGCCCTTTGTCTTTCCAAAGTTGTGTAGTCCTTGTGCATTTCAGAGTTGTATTATAAGGAAACAGGGCAGAAATCAATGGGGCTTTGCCATTTTTCTCTGTCCATGCAGAGGTGCCTCCCAGCAGCTGTGCCACAATTCACAAAGTGACAGAAGAATGATAGGTGACTGCAATGCTATGCACGGCTTTAAAAAAACCCTCAGCGAGAGAACTATTTAATGACTTCAGGATCTAAACCAACCTATTCCCACAGAGAAAATGTATAGCACTAACTATGGAACATACCAATACATGCCTCCTCAGGGTAGACATATCTGTGAAGGTTCTCTCACAAGCCCTGCATTTGTATGGCTTTTCTCCAGTGTGAATACGCTGGTGACGTCTTAGGGCTCCTTGCTGAGTAAATGTCTTTCCACACTGCTCGCAGAAATAAGGAGGAGTCTCTGGAAAGAAAATGAATGTGAAGAAACAAACCAATGTTAGTTTATTTCCAATCCTAATGTCACTTTTTAAAACATATGTCTATGTTGCTTTTTGACCTTTGTGACCTGCAGAGGTGAAGATAAGACTATATCATGCTTGCATATGTATTGGACTGGCATAGCACTTACCAATAGCACTTAGACTTATATACCACTTCACAGTGCTTCACAGTCCTTTCTAAATGGCTTATGGGGTCAGCCTATTGCCCCTAACAATCTGGGTCCTCATTTTACCAACCTCGGAAGAATGGAAGGTTCAGTCAACCTTGAGCTGGTGAGAATAGAACTGCTGGCAGTCGGCAGCATTAGGAAATGTTAGAATTAACTTAGAAATTAGAAAATATTCCTATGGTCTTTTTAGAGTTGCCAACTGCATTCTAACCACTGCGCCCCCTCTGAATAGATGCTTAGATATTTGGCTTACAAACTAAATTATTTTAAGTGCAATTAATGAATAGAAAGTCATTTTTTAAACAAATAGAAAAACTATGGGGAACCTAGTTTCCTTTACGTGATACATGTATAGGATTTATGGTAACTGTGAACACCAAACCCCAGAAATCTGTTTTGCATATCCATCTCTCCAATATATCTTTTCTTCCGTACCTGCATGAACATTACTATGTTGGGCTAATGAAGCTCTCAGTCCAAAGGTTTTCCCACACACATCGCACTTGTACGGCTTAGCTCCCATGTGACAACGCTTGTGACACTTTAAATATTCATTAGTAGCAAAATGTTTCCCACACACATCACATCTGAAGAGGCGTTCTCCTGTAAGGGAAATACATGCATACGTACACATGTCCCTACTGTAGCCATCACTATATTCTCTTTTATGGTAAGCAACATTATACAGAGGACAGAAAAGGGATAATTGAATGAATATTTCAATTCCAAGGCAGGATCATCCAAACAGGATCACCGAATGGAGATTTTTAAAATAATGTTTTCTCAAGCTTTTCTTAATATGTTGTTCTTTTCCTTCTCTGTGATTATTAAAAACCTTTCAGAAGTAATGCATTTTACTGATTATAATACTGAAAAATCTTATGAAGCATTGAAGAATCTGAAAATTCTGTCAGTTTGCTGTATCCCACATGCCCAAGGACTTATTTGTAATGTTATATACTTGCATATTACACAAGTTGTCCTTGACATACAATTGGTCACTTAGCAACCATTCAAAGCAATGACAGATCCTGAAAAAGCCATTTATGATACAGATTTGAAATCCTGATGGCCTGCCCCTCCCCCCATGGTTATGGGATTGCATTTTGGGTTCTTGACAACCAATTTCCATTTACAACTGTTTGTAGCAGCCCCCCCCCCCCCCCCCCAGTCACATGACTGTAATTTATGACATTTTTTGCCAGTTTCCAGCAATGCCCATTACGGACTAAGGAGTTAACAACCATGCAAAAAGAAAAAAAGGATGCAGTTATGTCATGAGCTGCTTTAATGACTGGCATGACTTATAACCATAATTCTGGGCTTAATCATGGTCGTAAGTCAACAACTACCTGTAGTTCTCACTTAGCAACTATAATTGGGACTGGCAACTCTGTTGCTCAGCACTTATGGCCACTAAATGAAGCATCACAGAACCAGGGTAGGCTTATCATCTCACTTCCCCTCACTTCAGTTGTTAAGCAAATCACTATGGTTATTAAGCAAAACACAACCTTAATGTTTTTTTTTTTATAAAAGCCAGTTTTATAAAAGCCAGTGATCGCATGATGGGATACTGCAATGGTCATAAATGTAAGGATTATTGCAAAGCTTTTTTTTTTAACATTGTGTAACTAAAAATGGTCATTAAACAAGATCTGTCAGTAAGCAAAGGACTACCTGTACTCTTCCTACTTTTTTTGTCTTCTATTATACTGAATAAGTGTCATCTGAAAACCTTTTCTTTTTTGCAAATTATTCCTTCTGTAAAACAAAAGCATGGGATGGACAGAGGGAGCTTAAGCATACTCCTTCCTTTCTCCTAAAATTCTGCAAAAAGAAAAGGTGACATTCCAGAGAAGAGTTAAGCATTCCTTTTCTCTTGAAGGATATCTGCAATGCAGCAGGGCTGTTGGAGTAACACAGTATGCAAAGTTGCAATGTAACCGCTTGAAACTGCAGAATGAGTGGACAACATTATATGCAGATTTGTGGAACTGTAGGGAATCTTGTCATGACCAGCCAGTTGGCCAAAAAAATGGCTTTCCAATGAGGAACTGACCCCTATTTTCCCACTCCTACAAGCAGCAGGAAACCAGGAACGTGTGCGCACATGCAGTCAGCCCCAGATTATTCTCTATGTGGTATCAGATAACAGGTTGAATTGCTTGAATCAAGATACCTTAGTACTATACTGATTTTCTTCTCATTAAAAGAGAATATGATATCCCTTCTTTGTAAGTAAATGTGGCCTTTTCAATGTTCAGGAAATTAATGTAAGCCTTACCTGTATGTGTCCTCTTATGGCCATTAAGTTTGCCTTTATCAGCAAAGGATGCCCCACAATCCTCACAGATATATGGCTTTTCACCAGTGTGTGACCTGCATTCAGAGGAATATGGAAATGCTGTCCAAGCTATTTAAAACCAAATTTTGCAGCAAATTTTGCAAGGAGATCATCAAGACCTTATAATGCAAACCAAAAGTATGCAAGAAAGCAACTTGGTACAAAGAAGCTGCCTCCACTTAACGATTTGGACGATTTCCTGGGTTTTTTTTTTTCAGAGGCGTATATCATTTAAGGATTTTTAAACTGATGGTTGGGAAACTTTAGGTAGAGCAAGCATCCCTCCCCCCCAAAAAGCTGATTTCATTCCATTTTAACTGATACTAAATTAAAACGAAAGTACTTTATTGTAGTGAAATAGAATTCCAATTAAATCCACAGAGTTTATTTCACTGTCCTCTATGTATTTAATAACTCAGCCTTCTATCATATTAAAAATTACAATTAGGCAGCAACTTTTCAGCAGCCATATATCCAAGGCTACAGGAGGTATACTTCTTCATCATGTAACTCTCTTGACTAGGGCAAAATGAAGGTAGATGCAATGTTCGAGTTGCAATCCTTGACTGATAAAATAAAGATTCCTAATTTTTCTACCTGTTTAAGAGCTCATGAGAAGTAACAAGAGTTCAAAAAAAAATCACCAATTCAAGGAAATAGTATTCTATTAGAAGGGGAAAGAATTGCTGTCCTGGTTCAGATTGTGATTCAAGGGCTGAGCATAGGGCTATGTGCAAGTAACATTTAAAGGCTCTGCCTTTAAAAAAAATAAATGGAAACATTCCATTTCTATAATAAATAGGTATAAACATTTTAAAACGAAACATGTCGGGAGAAGAAGGAAGAGGTAGTAGAAGCTGACCTGGTATGAATCTTGAGCTGTGATGGCTGAGCAAAACTTGAGCCACAAATGCCACACTGATATGGCTTCTCTCCTGTGTGGGTCCTCATGTGGAAGACAAGTGCTGTTCTGGAACTCAGGATTTTCCCACAGACGGAGCAGAGGGGCCGCTTCACTCGCCCTTCATGTTTCCTCACGGAGTGAGTCCTCACATCCCTCTTCCTTTTAAAAGTGGCATTGCACAAGGTGCAGGCAAACTTCCTGTCCTCTGTGTGAACGCAGGTTCGGTGCTCTTTCCAGCTGTTGTGACTTGCAAAGGATTTGCTGCAAACATCACACTGATATACTTTCCCGGGCAAGGAATGATGAATCTCTTTGCAGTGGATGACGTATTTCCTCCGTGACGGAAACTTCTCGGTGCATTTGGTACAAGTTATGATGTAAGCAGATGTTGGGATGACTTTGTTTTTGTTAACTTTGCAATTTATATCCCATTCGGGGTCTTCTGTATCGCGATCATTTGAGTCCTCGTTGTGATTATCATCTGAAGAAAAGGCCTCATTGTCTTTATTGCTGTATACGCTTGGTTCACAAACTCTTTCTCCATTTCCTTTCACATCCCCAGTCCCTTGTCTACACGTTTCCCCCTTTTTAATATTATTTTCAGTACCTGATTCCAGCTTCTTGTTTGATTGGTTGCCACATTGTGCTTCCACTGGAAGAGATCTACTAGATTCTCCCTCAGGCTCCTGAGTAGCTTTCCCAAGTATTTCCTTTTGCAGATCATTATTTGGCACCGTGAGTTGTGCTTCGTTACTCCTGTTGATTCTATTATCTATCACATCTACTTTTTTTGCCAGTGGAACTACTGCCCAGTAAGCTGGCATGCATTTCCCATCTTTCTTGGATTCGTGTATCTTTCTATTGGAGAAAAAATAATTTATAGGTAGATAGGAAAATGGTACTTTTGAGCCTTACAGAAACTTTTAAAAGCCCTTTGAACATAAGCATCTTCCCAAATGAGAGCCATCAGCCTGATTTTGCCCAATAACTTTGTCCCAAGCTCTCAAAATGAGGAGTTTCAAAATCTTTAGCCCCACTCACTCAGGCTGCTCTGAAAACTACAAATGGAGTTTCCAGGAACCACAGCTGTCACACAGGTTGCACATTGACAGGGGTGGGCTGTTGGGGGTTCGGGAGAGCCCCTAGCTAAGATTCTGTGCAGCTCAGAGAACACCAAATCCCATTCCTGGCTGGCCCCGCCCACCCCTCCCCTTCTTTCCCAGGAGTCTCCACACAGCCTGTTTTGGATGCAAGTAAAAGCAGGGCGCATGTGGGGAGGATGAAAAACAGGCCTCCCAGAAGTTCAGGAAGGCCGGAAATGGGCCTGTTTCCAACTTCCAGAGAGCCTCCGGAGCCCAGGAGGCCATTTTCGCTCTCCTGGAGGCTCGAGGAAAGCCTCCAGAGCCCGGGGAGGGCAAAAATGCCCCTCCCGCATCATGATGCAGGAGGCCAACTAGGCCACGCCCACCCAGCAACCAGGCAAAGAACCCTTTGCTAAAATTTTTGAAGCCCCCCCCCCCTGCACATTGACTGGATTCAGAGGAGTTCTGGTGGGAATTAATGGCAGGTTGATACTCTCCAGGTGTGGAGAATCATCACAGATGAATAAATGCAGGCTGAGACAGTTAGGAATTGATTCTGGTCACTGCAATCTTCTTGGATTAAAGGAAGATTTAGCAATAAACCACCTGTGCTCCGTTTCTTCTGAGCTACTGCAAAAAGTGGATGTTTTTTTCACATCTGGCTCAGGAGTTGTGCTGCTGAGAGACCTGAATCTCCATTTATGCTCCTAACTCCAGTGGAGCCAAATAGACATTACATGCTTTCTCCACTACCCACTCCCGCCCACTAGAGTACTTAATCACTTTGGAAAGTAATTAATTATAGATGAACAGAGATTTTGTTTCTGCAACATAGGTAATACTCCTTGTGGTAAGTTAAATCTTTTTGAGATGACAAAAACAACAACACAAGACTTTGATTTAATAACTCAACTAAGAGAAGATATAAGAATGTTTTCAAAAACAGACAAGAAGGCAGCCTTTTTTTTTCCTCTATTTTTTTAATTTTACTTTTGATGAAAGTGCTTTGCTACAATTTTCATTAAGTCAGCTAATAAGATCAGCCTGGCATGAGAATGTTACTAGTTATTTTTAAAAGAGTTGAAGGGATTGGTGAAGTTTGCATAACAAGAGATCAGACTCTGGATGCTCAGATGCCTTGAAAATCTGAGCTTTTTGTTGTAGTGAAGGTTACTGAAAGGGACTAAAAGTGAGAGGGGAAAAAAACCAGTCAGGGTCTTGTCTTTTTTTATTATGCTGATTTAGGACTTGCTGTTTTGTTGTATTAAAAATAAAGATAGAGATTAAATGAAGTATTGTTACAGAAAGATGAAGTTGTCCAGGACTGTAAAAAGAAATTGAAGGGATTTTTTTTGGAAAATACTTTAAATAAAGGAGCTGACAAGGGGATAGTTTGGGACGCCAGCAAAGCCTTTATTAGAGGTTGTTGGAAGAAAAATCTGGTCTGGTTCCAATCCTGGAGAAAGATACTGGAAATAAAATGGAGGGTGGCTGCAGGAAAGAAGGATTCTTTTTATTTGGATGCCCAATCATATTTCTGGGATGGCTGACAAAACAGGGTTGGGATAAGTGGGCCTTTATACATTCTTTGGGGCTTTGTGATTGAGATGCCTGTTCCTGTGTAAGAACGTGCCCTTTAATATTTTAATGGCTGTTGCCGGATTTCTATGGGGTCATGGCTGGCTCTACAGGCAAAAGGGGAAATCCTAGGTCAGTGGTGGCAAATCTTTTTGGCCTCCTGTGCCAAAAATTGTGCGCACGCTCGCACGCTCACAGAAGGCAATGCGCCAGTATTTTTAGGAAAAACAGGAAGTGATGAAATGGGGCTAGTTTTCGGCCTGCAAAGCCTGCAGAAGCCTTCCTCAGGCCTTTGGGAGGCCGAAAAGGGCCTCAAACCAGCCGAAAATCACTGTGAGGCGCACGCATGCCCAGTGAGGTAAGTTTGCCTGCAGCTTGCGTGCCAGTACAAATGGCTCTGCATGCCACCTGTGGCACGCGTGCCATAGGTTCGCCATCATGGTCCTAGGTGTTTGAGCTAATCTTGTCAGCTCTGGCTTGCCTGTGTTGCTTATTTGGAGCCTCTATGTTTAGGAATAGATTGGCCCAATCTTTTTGGATAGACCACAAAATGGCTCTTAGGAATTTGGACTGCACCTGTTCTGGAGGAGTAAGATCCCAGATGAACACCAAAGAATAATTGTGTGCAAGCCTTAGCTGAATATAATTTCAGTGCTGCTGGAATATATACTGTGTTCCTCTGGAACCCTTAAGCTCCACAGAACTTTATTTATCTATTCCCAGGCTCAGGTTGACAACCTGGTGAGATTCCCGTCTAATAGAATGTAATAAAGGAGCAAGTTTGAACCCTAAAAGGTGGGTGTGTTGCTTGTGCCTGACACAGCATAATATTTTTTTTTTAAAAAGCCATTTCTTTTACGAACCAAAAAACAGACCCCCACTCCTTTAACCTTAAACTATCCACAATTGACCTCACCCCATTCTTAAGAAGTCTGTAAGGGGTGTGCATAAGTGCACAATCGTGCCTACTGTCCCTGTTCTATTCTCCTCATTTATTTGTACCTAATTCCTGTATTCTTACTCATGTTTATACTTACTTCTATTATCTTGTAAGCAATGGACAAATAAAAATCAAATCAAATCAAATCAAATAAATAGAAATCTCCATTCCAAAAACCAGCCTCTTCAAGTTTCTGCTTCAGGCTATTTTCCTATGGCAGGAAGAGTGGGGCTGCTTTCTGCCTTTGTGAAGAATATGTTTCTCCTCTTCTCTTTTAGGGGAAATATAATATTCTGCTTCTTTTAATATATGTCGTTCTCTAGGGTTGAGGGGGACCTTCTCACAAGGTTATTTGATATAATATGAATGCTGCAGAACATGCGAAGGTTGCATTAAGAAAGCAAAGCACGCCATAGCTGGACCATGCGGTATAATCACCAAAGCAGCCATCACAATTTTAAAGGGGCTGCATTGAATTATGGCCACGCATGGTAACCACTTCTAGGATTGCGCCACGCAGCCCAGCAACAAAGTGGCTTGCTTTGGTTCTCAAACCTGAGGCTCCACAGATCTTCAAAAGGTAACTGTGCGATGGGTGACATTGGGTGAGGAGGGTGTAGGGCCCAGTGGGAGGAATAAGCGGGAAATTACTACAGCAGCCAAAATTTTGAGACTGGTTTATAAGTAACTTTGGAGGGAGGGTGTCCACTGTAACTTTGAACGGTTGCAAAGTGACTGGTTGTAGGTTGTAGGTTGGCTGTACTTTATGTTCTAGCCTCAAAGAGAATTTTTATAAAATGATATATCATTACAGACAGAAACTTCTAGAATATATAACAGTACTTTGAATCTCCATTGGAAATGCAAACACATTGAAGGGATATTTGGTGGTCATGCAAAAAGCTAAAACAAATGGCTATACTAAATACACACATTAATTCAGAATGTGTTAAAGGTTAAAACACAACTGAAATCAGAGATTTTTCTTCTGGGACTAACCGACAGGCAATTAAAAAAACATGGAACTTTTGTTTTTATATAAGATACCTGCAGCAAGACTCTTGCATGCTCAGAAATGAAAAAAAATGCCATTACCCACAATGGAGGAATGGTTGTTGACAATGATGGAATTTGTAGAGACGACTAAATTAACTTCTTTGATTACAGAAAAAACAATATCTGTATTTATGGCTGTATTTATGGCTGTATTTATGGAAACTACTTGTAGGCTTTTTGCATAAAACAGAAAAAATGTATGCATTATTTGTGGGTTTTATGATTAGAAAAAACTGGATAATAGAAAAAAGTGAGTTTGTTAAGAGTAAGAGCTAATATTATAATTCTACTTCTATTTGCTGCAGAAAAAATGGAAGGTTTTTCTATTTCTTTTTACCTTTTTTTCTTTTCTCTTTGCTTCCTTTACTCTTCCTTACTTCCTTAGTGATGCTACAAATAACTTGATTACTCTGGGTTACTTTTTAATGTTCTTTATCGATTTTTAATAAAATGTATACAAAAAACCCCCACAGTAAACAAAAACCAAACCAGCTCCATTATGGCTGAGCATAATGTGGGAACTTTGCCACAAAATCAAAAGCTAAAAAGCTCACAAGCTTTTGTCTTTGGCACTGTTATCTTACTTTTTATGTATTTTTTTAAAAAAGGATTTACCTTACGTGAGTATTAAATGCTGACCTCTGAGCAAAACTGGCTGGGCAGCACTGACACTTATAAGGCTTCTCTCCTGTGTGGGTTCGTATGTGAACTGTCAGGCCACACTTGGAACTGATGACTTTGTCACAGTAGGGGCATCGCTGAGGATGCTGCTTCTTTTCATGAACCGTGAGCATATGAGCATTGATATCCTTCTGGCACTGAAACTTTTTCTCACAGAGCAAACAAGGGAAGTTCTGCTGTCGGTTGTGCAGAGTGAGCCTGTGTTGCCTTAGACTGTGACAATTAGGAAAGAGCTGGCTACATATATTGCAGCTATACTTAATTCCCAAGCTTGTCCTATGCTCCAGATCAATATGCGATTGGTACTGTTCATTAAAATGGAATAAACGATTACACTTGTCACAGGCATATGATCTTGGCAAGGCTTTTGGTATATTGCGGGTTGACTTTCGGAGTTTGACCTTAGAAAGCATCAAACTACTTTCATCGTTTTGGTCCGGCAATGTCCTGCTTAAAGCGATGTGGGCTTCCTTCAAGGCCTCCTCATTTATTGAAGGACAGTCAGCCTCACTGATATGCTCAGATGTCGATGTTGATTCATCTGTGGAATTACAAGTCACCATCCTAGAACTTACATGTTTATTTTTAATATCATCAAAATTGGTGGTTGGTTTTGAACGGTTTGTTCTCTTCCCCAAATGATTCTTCATCAGTGCAGCAGCCAAAACATGAGATAAATCACGCTGTGCTTTTTCTCCTCCAAGTTCTGTTCGATTCCCAGGCAATCTAACACCTTTGTTTTTTTTCGAATGAACACTTGGTTCCAAGTTTCCACCTACAGCCTTCACTTCTTCAAAAATGTCAAGCAGATCTTGGCATTCAAGTCTCTTAGCGAGCTCCTTGATCTGGTGCAGCTTGTCCACTTCAATTTCTAACTCTGCAGTGTAGACAAACTTGAGGAATGAGACAAATTCTTCAGCTTGAATATCCTGGAGGATCACTGTGCAGCTTTTGACGTTATTCATTTCATTATTGAGAAAAAGGCTTTTAAAGTAATTGCTAGAAGCTGCTAAAACAGCTTTGTGGACATAAAATTCTTGTTGGATACCCAGCTGGTCTGTGTATACTGTAACATCACAAAAATGTCCACATTGATAGAGAGAATGTAATGTTCTCAGGAGGTTGGAGGCAGCAACACTGGATTTCATTAAAATTTTCTTTTTTTCCATCCTATTAAATGGAAATAAGAGTTGAGAAATTACCCTTTTCATCCAAATCAGTTTTAATGTCAGTTCTTTCACATTCTCACTAAGGACTTATACAGGTTTTCAGTACTTAAAACTCTTACAATCACTGGCCAGATAATTGATGGCAGATTAACTGAGAAAAAGTCTCATTTAATTCGAAGGCTACAATACCATCTGTGCTTATACTTACGTTGCATTATATTCTAGCCTCTGTCCTCTACAATTGTGAATCGTGTAAAGCTGAAAGGATGGCTTTTTGACAACCAGCATATAAAAAATAAAAACATGAAGGTGAAGCATATATAATTCAAATCTCTGTAAATACTAGATTTCAAATGTTTTGCTTCCTGAAAAACTTTAGGTGATTATGATATTCATAGCCCTTCAAACTGAACACAAATGTAAATTCAGAATGACTGCATAATATAGGAATCTTCAGAAATATGAAATTAACTTTTAATGACTACATATTTAATTATGTAATGTTTCCAACAAACTGCATGAGTTCAACAGGGCTAGAAGTGTTTTGCAGCTGATTTTCATTTGTACTTGATGCCCAATGCATCTCTCCACAGTGTCCAACAACAATCAGCCAGCACTGACAGTTTCCTGTTACCCTGAATATCATTTTTTTCATAGCAGCAATGTCCTGGCAAAACCTTTCACCATTTTCCTCAATGAATGCACCTAGATTTTTCAGGAAAGAAGTCCAAGTGTGAATGCAGCAAATTAATCTGCAGTGACATGTTGCACTTAATGATTTTGCATATTGCAAGAAGTTTATCAACCAGCTGAATGTAGTTAGGTGTTCTATGGTTGCCATGAAAATTCTGAATGACGTCCTTGAATGCTTTCCAGGCAATCTTCTCTGGCCCCATTATCAGATCTTCGGTTAGTTCTCTTAACCATATCCTCCAGATATGTCCCCTGCTCCTTGCTGACTGAGGATAAGGGCGCTACAATACAGGCAGTCCTTGACTTACGACCACAATTGAGACCAGAATTTATGTTGCTAACTAAAAAAATTTGTCCAGTGAGTTTTGCTCCATTTTACATCTTTTCTTGCCGCAGTTGTTAAGTGAATCTGGCTTCCCCATTGACTTTACTTGTCAGAATACGATCACATGATCCCGGAACTGTCACAAACATGAACCAGGTGTCATGCATCTGAATGTAAATCACTTGACTATGGGGAAATGCTGCAGTGGTCATACGTGTGAAACATGATCATGACTCACTTTTTTCAGTGCCGGTCTAATTTCGAACGGTCACTAAATGAACTGCTTCCTGTAGTAGAGGATTACCTGTATAGTATAGTCCTGGAAACTCATTGGAAAGCAGCAAGTTGGGGGGAAAAGCTGCCTGGCTTTTACTTGCCACCCGAAAAGGTCGCCACGGTCAACCACAAGGCTGCTTGCATTAGGACCGGACAGAGTTTTGGATACTTAAAAAGATCGTGCAGCAACCTTGAGTGACAAGACCTGTTTCTAGGCAGCGCATAGCCCTTGCCCGGTCGTGGGCAAACAAAGAGCCTGTAGTCCATCTTCCCACCCAGCTTGTGTCCCGCAAATACCAATCGGAACGATGTTCCGGAGCGCCTTTCCGGGGCTCGAATCCGGGAGGTTCGACTGACCTTCTCAAGCGGGGCGGGGTCGAAACGGGGAGACAAGCCGAATTCTCGCGCAGGCGTCCCTTCAGCTATCAAAGGGACTTCGGGCCACCATAGAGGCGCACCATAGAGGCGCAGCCCCGGGACCGAGGGTTTCCCCAAGGAATAAGGGAAGGCGTGCTTGGGAGTTTGGAGCACGTCCCCCTCCTCGCCGTCATCGATGGTATGCCATTGAGCCGGAGCGGCCCGCCATCTTTCTGGTGGGCAAGGAAGCCTCAGAAGCCATCTTTAGCGAAACACGCTAGACTTGGTGTGCTCGCTCGCGCCACCTGCTGGAGAAAGGAAGAGTTTAGGAAGAGCAGTGCATTCTTTTGGAACTTCGCGTCCGCTCTGTGTCGTCTTTCGCTTCGTTGCATTGTTTCCCCCGTTTTCCCGAAGCTGATGGAAGTGCACCGTGGACCCTACAAAACTCGGTGAGAGAGACAGATGAAAAAAAGAAGGAAACACAGAATAAGCAAGCAGCGTTGGGTCACACTTGGATGCGCTGAGATTTATCCCCACCTAAAGTAAATTTCTGCTTCCTTCCGAAAGCTTCTTGGTTCCATCCTTGTGCATAGAGAAATAGCTATAAGCCACATCATATAGTTTTGCCCATGTCTCTTCTGGTGTAAATCCTACTGGATTTGATGGCCCATACTTCTGCATTTCGGTGCTTAAGATTTATATCATATGGCTGTCAAAATGTTGTTTTTGCCATTAGTTGGATGGCAAATTAAAAGTAACATTCCACAGGACTTCCTGCAAAAAAAAAAAGGAAAGGAAAGGAAAAAAAAAAAAAAGAACAGTTAAACAGTTTGGGGGAAAAACCCTGTTCAAAAACAGTTTGAAAAGAAAGTTGGACGGTTCCATCCATAACAAATTAGGATGATGTCCATACAAGGTCCAATAGTGTACTTCTGTTCCAACAACATCTGATGCAAATATTAAATTGTGGTATTTCAGTGTTGTAATCCACATGTCATCATGTTCCTTCTCTGCATTTACAATATAACTGGTTGTTCTTCAAAAGAAGGACTGAAATTGAAGCAGAGAATGATGACAGGAGAAGGACCCAAACTTTTAGCAATAACACTAGCACTTACACCTATATACCGCTTCACTGTGCTTTATAGCCCTCTCTAAGGGATTTATAGAGTCAACATATTGCCCCCAACAATCTGGGTCCTCATTTTACGACTTTAGAAGGATTGAAGGCTGAGTCAACTGCATTATAACCACTGCAGCACCATGGTTCTTTTAATTAATAATACAGAAACCCTGAAAAGTCTTTGTAATAAAAAGGCCTGGTTTCCTCAGTATATTATATTTACCCTATTACTGATTTACAGTTCATCCAGAATCATCCAACCATAGTTCCAAAATAATAACAAGAACAGGCTTTATATCATTTCAGTCGTGACTGGATGATGTTGGGAAGATACATTCAATCATGGATTATGAAAAAGCCATATGGCTAGGAAGCTATGAGAACCTAGCTGTTATGGCTTATAAATTAGGACTTAGTATGTTTTGTGAACACAACCTATGTTGCATTTTATTATTTTAGCCAGCTGGTGAAGCTAAGCAGTTTTAAACATTGATTGGTGAAATTCATATCCATCATTACTTGATCACAGCTTACTGAATCAATCGTGAATCAATTGTGAATTTTACTTTGAATGAATTGTGAAGTTTGTTGAATAAACATTGTGCATAAACCACAGTTGGCTATACACATACACACACACCTTTGTTTACCCATAGTGTCAGGGGTTATACAATATAATAAGATTTAGGTACTTATGGGCACTACTACTGCCCCAGTAACTTCTCTTGGTATCCATGACCTGTCAGAATTTGCTTTAAAATTATTCTGGTTTTTTTAAAAAATGAAAAGATGCATGTGAAACTAGCGTGTTGCAAAATAAAGCATAGCTTCCAATTATCCTAATGTTCAAAATATTTTTGATTGCTATGTATTCCCTGAAATATTTTTTATAAATAAATATTATGGTGAGTTTTAAATTTGAGCTTTGCATCTATCTGAAACACACACACACACACGGAAAAAAAAAAAAAAGGAAGCCTGAACTGAGGCACCTCACCAATTTGACTTCTGGTAATTGATGATTTATTTTTTTTGGGTGGGTGGGGGAGCATGCTTACTATGGCAACCATTTCACAAAAGTGCCCATTAGATGCTATCAAAATGTCAAATGTGCCCACTGCTCCAAAAAGATTGGGGTTCTTACAGTAAACTTAAAATCTGGCTTTGAATTAGCTCTGATGTAAAATGTTGAACAAGCACAATCATAAGAATATTTCCTTTGATTGTACAAAGGAAAAAGATGGTTGGAAATGTGCTAAAAACATTCATTTGTAGTTACCATTAGCCTACTGTTCTGACTGCCTAAAGCCATGTTTTTCAACCTTGGCAAGTTTAAGATGTGAGGACTTCATCTCCCAGAATCCCCAATCAGTATGGTTGAAAGACATTGGCCTACATATTACATCATACAAGAATGAAAAGAACAAAGAAGCAAAATGATAATCTGTTGCATGAGTACTATAGTGAAAATTAAGAGAAGACAATTCATTCCATAGAAAAGTAAAAAGAAGATGCTGGTTGTGGCAGGTCCAGAAAGCTGGGCAACCACGCAATAACCTTTTTCTTAGACAGCTTCCCATTTAATAAATGAATTACAGCATTTACTGTGAGGTTTCCAAATGTTGAGCAAGCATCAATGCACCTCAAGCATTACCTCAGAGAAGGATTTCTAAGGCCAGAGAACAACAATTCTGCTTTTTTTAATCGGTTCTCTTTGCCTAAGTAGTAGATTATCACCACTGAAAACCTTCATGAAATAGAAGTCTGCTTGATATTACACAAAACAAAGCCCCAGCAAAAATAGGAAGATCGGTAATCAGACTGGGTGCATTTTTTTTCCCTTTGAAATTTTAAAGCAGAGATGTGTTGCCCTGCTTAGTTCATACAATTGTTATTAGCCCTTCAAAATGGTGGTGGGGATATCAGCCTTATCAGAGCAACTAATTATCCTTAAGGAGTAATTTATGTCAAGATAATGGTGCAAGGCAGGCCAAATGGATTGGATGCTGCACAAAACAAGATTACTTTCTAAAGTTTTTGTATTTTTATCATTCTTTTCTTTTAAAAGACAAACAATCTTGCCTCGCAATTGCCTCAGCCCTAGTAATATCTGTTGTTTGTGTGTATATTTTATCATCATGATGAAGCCAGTAAAATCCGTGGATGCTGTCAGAATATATGTACCCTGTCTGACAACATGAGGTTATGCTGAGATTTACACAAAGAACTTTTACTTTGCCACAGGAGGCTTACGGAAATGTAAAATCCATTTCAGTTCATTTACAAGGTGGAAACCAGTCCTGACATCTGCTCATTTTCAAGCACAGCAAGGACAAAAGAAGTGCTCAAAAATTAAAGAGCACCAAGATGCAGACAGAGGAGATGCAATCTGTGCTATAAATTACATCTGGGGGTGGGTGGGAGCAATCCAACTGCTGTTAAATAATTTGCCACGAATATGTTTAGTTAAAATATAAGGCTTCATCTGTTTTAATGAAAATTCAGGGACCGTTCCCAGGCGAGCAGCCCAAGCAACGGAATGCCATAATTTCTCACTGCCGATAGCCCATAAAACATTCATGCTTATGTAACAGTATTAGAGTTCTTATTCTTTTCAAAGTGAAGTTGCTATTTATTTAGTTTGATTTATAAAATTGTGAAAGCCACACTTTAACGATGCAGATTTCATCTATGTACACAGGCATGCACAAAATGTTTAACCAAAACTGTAAATAGAGCCACGGGTAGCAATCTAACCTCCATTGCCATGGATCCTTAGACACAACCAGGTTTAGGCAGTCTGATCATCATTCTTGCTGAATGACACTAGGAAACCCATGGCCCAGCTTAGCCCTCATCTGAAATTATATAGCCATTACTGACTATGAATACGGCGTCCCTCAACCTCTTCATATCAGAGGCTCAGTAGAGGAATATTGTAAAATGGAAGTGTATATAGAAAGCTGCCTCCAAAGATCAGTTTATTCTAATGTGATAGACATGGTTGGTATCATCAGATCTTGCCATTAAAATCTTAACTATGAATAGTTTGGCCTCAGGAATTCATTTTTATGCCTGCTAGATGCATAAATTTATTGCCATAATCAACAAAAGGAAAATATTTGTAGCTCAGGGTTGTTCTTGGTGCTCTCTAAGCAGCTTAGTTGTTTTCTTGCAGATGTTTCATTACCAAACTAAGGAACATCATTAGTCCTAGTCAAGCACTGACTAGCAGTGATGATGTTACCTAGTTTGCATAATGACATTTCTGCAAGAAAAAACCAAACTCAGGGAACACCAAGGATGCCTTATTGCAACATTGGAGATATTTCAGGAAATGTGAGAGCGCACAGAAGAACTTACTCATATAAATGTAATTATTTTTATTCGTTTAAAATAAAAAACCTTTACTTTCCTGGCTGACTGCTATATGGTGCTATCTCTGGTTTTGGTTAATCTTTGAGAAATGAAAATCTTTTATGCAGGTATGTCAAGGATTTTTAGTAATGAAGTAATTATACATAGATATAGAAGAACCAAGATCCATAAAACAGACACCTATACCACCAAAAAGAAAGGAGACAAATTCTTTTATTTTCCCACAGTTAGACTGTTTGCAGAACCTGATCTCTGATTTACTAATACTCTGTGTATAATATAATTCTTTGCTTAACTCTCTTGATTCCCTCACATAGTTCAGTGTTTTTCAAACTTGACAACTTTAATATGTGTGGACCAGAGGTGTATTCAGCAGGTTCTGACCAGTTCTAGAGAACTGGTAGCGGAAACCGCCCCCATCTATTCTCTGCCTCCCAAGTCCCAGCTGATTGGCTGGGTCTTCTTTTGTTGCCCTGCACAGGAGAACGGAGCTGGAAAGCAGGTTAGTGGGGTGGGGAGAGAATGGAGATTTTGCAGTATCCTTCCTATGGAGTGATGTGGAAATGGAGATTGTACAGTATCCTTCCCCTGCCATGCTCACCAAGCCACACCCACCAAGCCACACCCACAGAACCAATAGTAAAAAAATTTGAATCCCACCACTGGTGTGGATTAACTCTCAGAATTCCCCAGCCAACATGCTAGATGGGGAATTCTGGAAATTGAAGTCCATACGTAATAAAGTTGTCAAGTTTGAAAAAATACTGCTGTAGTTCTTACAATAAGATTAGGCAAGAGTTAGTTGGTAGAAAATACACTCTCACTAATATACTCTTACTCTTATCCTTTTTAGCCTATCTGGAACCCATCAGTAAGAAATAATGATAATACAGATAAGATAATATAGTCCACTGATGGCGATACCTTACAAACTTTTACTCTTTTTTAAATTCATTCAAGTACTCAACATCATGTTGGATTTCGAATTTTAAGAGACATATTTTGTCTGCTTTTTAACATGCCCTTTTCTATTTTATTTTTTCTCCCTTTCTTTTTTACTACAGCTTTTTTCTTCTTTTCTTTAGAGAGCTTCTTAGACTTGTCTCTCTAGACTTCACTGACTAGCTTGTTCCTCAGTTCTTTCTTTGCACATTTTTAGATTTTTTTTTTCAGTTGTGAGTTTTGAATGTCGTTTGTGGTACTTGAGTTCATGATCCAAGTAGGCTATAGAATTGCTGGCAACAGCTGATCAAGTTTTAGCAGGTTTTTTTCCACCATGCAATAATCTCCCATCATTCACATCAGAAATACCTAAAACTTAATCTGGCAGAAAAATAGTCCATTTTTGGAAATGGTTATAATCAATGAGAAACACAGCTTCTAGTTTGTCTTCTAGTTTGTCATCCAGATCATGTTTGAAGACTTAGTTCTCATGTGTTACTCATTTTTTATTATATATCTCTAAAACAGATTCTACTCTTAAATTTGGCCTGTACTTTGAAAACCCATCAAACATTTCTTCTTCTTCTAAAGATAGTATGTTTATATGCTTTCTGAATTGTTGGATTCAGTGCAATCTTACCTGGTCCATTGAAAATGTGTCCCTGTTTTCAGCAGGTTTACTCCTAGAGAATATTTTTAAAAAGATATATGCAAAGGCAGTTCTTTAATCTCCTTGTGTTTATGATCCGAACAATATTTTCCATTTGGTTTATGTGTGTTCATTATGTCAATGAAATCAGTATTAGACATTAGTATTTTATACTCATATAACTTTTATTAAAAAAAATTATTTAGTATTTTATATTATTATTTTATACTAGCATTTTGCTCACCACAATATAAAAAAGATGTTGAGACTTTGGAAAAAGAAGAACAAACAAAGGTGATGAGTGGGCTGGAGGCTAAAATATATGAAAAACAGTTGCAGGAGTTGGGTATGTCTAGTCTAGTGAAAAGACTAAGGGTGACATGATAGGGTTCCAATATTTGAAGAGCTGCCACAAAGAAGATGGGGTCCATCTATTCTCCAAAGCACTTGAAGGCAGGCAGCAAGCAATGGATGGAAATTAACCTAGGAGAGAACCAACTGAGAACTAAGGAGAAATTTCTGACAGTAAGAGCAATTAACCAATGGAACAACTTGCCTTCAGAAATTGTGGGTGCTCCATCACTGGAAGAGATTGGACAGCTAATTGTCTGAAATGGAATAGGATGTCCTGCTTGAGAAGGGGGTTCGGCTAGAAGATCTCCAAGGTCCCTTCCAACTCTTATTGTTCTGTTAGTAGTAACAAAATCCAGCTACCTTTTGGAGATTTGAAGAAATTGGGACCCACCAGGAAAAAAGCTTAAAAGGGAAGCTAAAAGCTTGTTGAGAGCTAGAAGAGATGGCAAGCAGAGACCTCATCCCTAGGGCATCTATTTTGTGGCCATACCCATTGTTCAAACTGCAACTATTCCTGCTGGTCAAAAGGATGACTTACCTTGGCCTGTCTTCCCCCTGTCTTTAGGCAAAGTAAAGCAACCTTTTTTGGAACTGACCATCTAAGATGCCTTCTGAAGGGAGGCTTCGTTGCTCTGAATACAACAACAGCCCTCTAGAGCAGGGCTCTCCAACTTTGACAACTTTAAGACTTGTGGACTTCAACTCCCAGAATTCCTCAGCCAGCAAAGCTTAAAGGGCAGCTAAAAGCCTGTTGAGAGCTAGAAAAGATGGCAAGCAGAGACCTCATCCTCATCCCTTTGCAAGCCCTGGCCTAGGACATCTTATCTTGTGGCCATACCCAAGCATAGCTGGCTGAAGAATTCTGGGAGTTGAAGTCCACAAGTCTTAAAGTTGCCAAGGTTGGAGAGCCCTTGCTCTAGAGCAGAGTATGGACTCATTGGCCCCTCTGGAAACCTTGCTCTGAAGGAATAGCACGGGTTACTCTAATCATTTGATGCTTGGCTCTTAGTATCCCTTCAGGGTAAGGTCTATTGCCTCTCTATTTGTCAGAGAATGGAGGAAAACAATTCTAAAGTCAGAAGAAGCTCTCCTGGAGGAAGGTGTAGGGTGATGGGGAGCATCAACTCTGATTGACAGAAGTAGATCCACCACCACATCTCTCCAAACAACTTGTTCTCTTGTACATAGTGAAGTGAACATGGATTTGAACGTCAAGATCCTTTCAAACTTAAGATTCCTTAGCTAATTACTGAGCAGAGTAGAATAAAACTGCCTTACAGGTAGTCCTCAACTTGTGACCACAATGGACACAATTGTTAAGAGAGGCATTTGTTGAGTGAGTTTTGCTCCATTTTACGATCATTCCTGCCACGGTTGTTAAGTGAATCATTGCAGTTGATAATTTAGTAACCTGGTTGTTAAGTGAACCTGGTTTCCCCGCTGACTTTGCTTGTCAAAAGCTTGCAAAAGGTGATCACATGATCCTTGGGACACAGCAATGGTCATAAGTATGAACCAATTGTCAGGCATCTGGATTTTGATTCACATGATCATAAGGATGCTACAAAGATGGCAGATGTGAAAAATGGTCATAAGCCGCTTTTTCCTGTGCCGTTGTAACTTTGGTCACTAAATGAAATGTTGTAAGTCGAGGACGACCTGTACTCCACTTGTAGATGTGCTCAATTTGTTGTCTTTCCTCTTAAAATCATTCCACATTGCACACTGTCTCCTGCTTGCCTGGGGGGGTTGGACTAGATGACCTACAAGGTCCCTTCCAACTTAGTCTTTTTTTTTTTTCCATCCGCAGAAGAACAATTAGAACAGTTGCAAAAATGGGATCACTGTATTTCCCAGTTGAAGCACCAGATGTCACCAAAACCATTCTTTGTGGGCATGGATGAGAGAAGTATACAAACCTGGTAAAGAGCAACATTAAAATTATTACCTGCCATTTCTTGAGCCTGGAGAAAGGTTCCTCCTCTCCAGGTCTAGGAAGTATAGTGCCCATGCAACAAATAGCAATTTGATTGGCTCCAGCATCGCTAGCATCCTAAGGCTTCGGTAGCAAGCAATTCATCCTATCCGGTTGCTCATTCATTGCAATTCCCAAGCCTGAGGCAGTTGAACTTGCTGGATTTGTGCCTGTAATATATTTAAAGATCAAGTCAGCCCTATGTGGAACTCATTGCAATAGTCTATCCAGATGGTAATGAGGGAATAAGGTGCCAGATTCCCTTGCACTAAATTTGGCACAGTAGATGAAGCTGGACGAAGATCCCTCTATCCACAGCTTCTGCTTAAGACTTGCTTTTTCCCAGGTAATGCTTGATAATTCTGATATCAGTACAGATCCCCAATGAACAAATAACAACAACTTACCTGGGTCAGCCTGTTTCATTCCATCCAGCCATGTCTATGAATATTCTCACCAGTTGTCTGCATGGAGTGTAAATCCTTCCTTTCCCCACCATCCAGTCAGAGCTGAAGAAGCTTCTTGGATGAGAAGCGAAATCTCTTCAAAGAAAAACCAGGAAGTCCTGAAAAATCACCTTTGGGACAACCGTCCAGACACTTGCAGCCTCAAAACAGCAGGCTACAACACTGCTGGCATCCCTTCTTCAGCAATGGATAATTGGTATACCGATGATACAACATTCATATTGCTGGATGACCTGTCCCAATAGTTTCATGTAGGCATTGAAAAGTACAAGGAAGAGTACAAATCCTGTAGCTTCCCACAAGTCAAGGTCCTCTAGGTCGGGGTAACCAACCTTTTGGACCTCAGGGACCACTAAACTCATAATTTTAAATCCCATGGACCACAGACCGTGGGAAAATCCCCAAAAAAGTCTGCAACAAAATCCCCCACCCTATTTTCCTACTGATCAATCATTCTTTATTTGGGATCGCAGCTCCGTTCTCAGGGGGAGAGAGAGAGAGAGAGAAACTTTTGGCTTCATGCAAGGAAAGCAGCAGAAGCAGCAGAAGTCTTTCTTTCTCTCCTCCCAAACTCTGCCAGAATGGCACAGCCTCTTGGAGCAAGATGCCTTGCAGGGTCCCAAAGACTCATTTCTGGTGGAGTTTGTGGGAGAGAAAGAAAGACTTTTGCTGCTTTCCTTACGTGCAGCCAAAAGCAGAAGAAGAAAGAAGCAGAAAGAAGCAGCCAAGTGGCCAGGCCAGGCGTGTGGGGCGAATGGGGCAAGTTCCCCCTTCTGCCCTTTCCCCCCTCCCCTCACTACCTCAAATTGTTTGCAATGCAAGCGACGCAAGCCTTGTGTTCCCACAGGCCATGTGGGCAGCGCAGCCTTGTGTTCCCGTGCAGCCTGGATTAATTGCTTTGGGGGAAGCTTTGAGGGTGACATTTCTCTGCAGACCACCAAAATTTTCTCGTGGACCACCAGTGGTCCCCAGCCCACTGGTTGGCGACCACTGCTCTAGGCTAGAGGTCTCCAAGCATGGCAACTTTAAGCCTGGAGGACTTTAACTCCCAGAAAGATTTCTGGGAGTTGAAGTTCTCCAGGCTTCAAGTTGCCAAGGTTGGAGACCCCTACTCTAGGCCACCTCTCATTCCTCACTAGAGTGGACCAAAACTGCCCATTGAGAAAAGAACGGAACCACTGCAGAATAGTCTCCAATTCCCATGAGTGGTCCAGCAAGATACAATGGTTGAAAGCTGCCAAGAGGTCCAAGAAGACTTGGGGGGAGACAACACTACCCCCATCCAAGCCCAAATGTCGTTCATCCAGAAGAGCAACCAGTTACATCTCAATTCCTTAACTGGGCCTGAATAAGAGCCCAAATAATTGGATTCTTCTAGGTTGCTGAGCAAGTTGAAGAGTTGATACACTCCAACCAACAACTTTCTCTAAAAAAGGGGGATATTGGAGATTATTGGATTCAGGGAAGAGCCTGAAGGGACATCTGCCAGGCTCTTAAAATAGACCAGGTTAGGAAACAGATTCCACAACTTTGATTGTGGAATAAACTCTACTTTATCAATATAGGCTACAGTAGTAACAGAATCCTGAAAATCTGATCATATGTTCCTTCCCCGCCTCTTATATTAAAAAAAAAAAACTTAGATGAATCTTGTTTCAGTTTCTTTCTAATGTTCCATCTTTTCCCAATCTTAAATCCCATTTTGCTAGACCAGGGGTCTTCAAACTCGACAGCTTTAAGACTTGTAGACTTCAACTCCCACAATTCCTCCTCCAGTCATGTTAGCTTAGGAATTCTGGGAGTTGATGTCCACAAGTCTTAAAGCTGTCGAGTTGGGAGATCTCTGTGCTAGACCATCATATTCCTTCTCCACGGTCATCTCAGTGGTTTTCCATATCACAACACAGTTCATTTCTGTTGATAGCTCCCCCTCTCATTAAAAGGTGCTGTCTTGTCTCCTGAACCCAGATGGTTGTGTCTCCACCTGCAACAGACAGGATTTTATAATTTGTATAAAAATACAAGTATATAATACATATAATTTGCTCTGAGAAGAAAACTAGATCTAAAGTATGACCGTCTTCCTATGGTGGTCCATGAACTCCCAGACTTTACTGGAACTCTCAGGGCATGGAGATTAAAGTCTCCCAGCATCAAAAGGCAGGTGGTTCTTCATTGCTAGCCCAGATACTAATTCTGATAACCGGAGAATGCTCCGGCAGGTAAGGTGTATTAAGGTAACAAGTGTCAGCTTTGAGAGATAGTCCAGGCAGGAAGCACGCCCAGATGAACTAATTCTACTTTACTGTCAGGTTACATGAACAGAACCTTGCAAGTCTGAAAGTATATTTATTTATCCCCCTTGGCCCTTACAGCCAAAGAAACTATAGAGGAATTTGCCATGCCCACAAATGTTTTGCAGGCTAAGCTGCTTCTCATCTGACTGTAGCTCTTCCCTCTGCCTCCCAAGGTCATTCCACATTCCTTTACAACATGATCTCAAGCTTGTTTCTATGGCCCAGCCCAAACACACAGGCACTCCCATCCTGGTATCTCAGGAACAGATTTGCTAATTACAGGCAAAGTTCCCATCCAGTGGTGGGATTCAAATTTTTTTTACTACTGGTTCTGTGGGCGTGGCTTGGTGGGCGTGGCAGGGAAAAAACAAGGTCAGAGGTGGTATTTGCCGGTTCTCCGAACTACTAAATATTTCCGATACTGGTTCTCTAGAACTGGTCAGAACCTGCTGAATAATACCACCTCTGTTCCCGTCACAACTGAAGATGCCACCATTTCAGCTTTGGCTAAAGAATCCAAAAATGAACTGGGTAGAATTCACACAAGGTAGCGTTCGTTGCCTTCTCCCAGGCAGGTTTCAATAATATATGCCTCATCTCTCACTAGGTTGGGAACAAAAGTGGTCTTATTGTAGATAAATCGGGCACCGACCACCACTATCTTGAAAGCTAAGATCCCTAGCAATCTGGCTGCCTGGCTCCCTGGATGGCCCATTGGGCTTTTAAATTGGGGTTGCCACCAAATTGAAGGCCTCTTTTCCACCGAAATAGCCCATTTGATGCTTCCTCAACCTATTTATTATCCCTGTCCATCTCCTGCCAAAGTGGACAAGTACTCAGTCAGAAAAGAGCCTCTATATCCCAGCTAGTCCAATCACCCAGGCCTGCTGTTTGAATACTACTTAGCTGGACTTTACAACCAACAATATATAGACTTGCTCACATACACATACACTAGCTATAATGTATTAATTAATTAATTAATTGCTTAATTAATTATTTTTTTACATTTTTTATTCATCTATCTCCCTTAAGGACAGGGATGAAATTCAAAAATATTTCCCTACCAGCTCTGTGGATGTGGCTTGATATACTTGGTATAATAGTAATAGCAACCAGGGGCGATTTTTTACCTTCAAATTGTCCCTACCACCTCTCCTGAGGTGGTTGCATTTCACCCCTGCTTAAGGGACCCTGGGTAGTGCACGATAAAAAAGTTAAAATATAAAAGTACTATACAAAAAAAAAAATAACAGAAATTTAAAAGGAGAATGATTAAACACTCTTAAAATTGATTAAAAAGCAAAGGAAGGACTCACCGGGTACCAGCCAGCCCCATGGCTCATGCTGCTCTTGATTCCCCATGTAAGGCTGCAGAGTTCCATTTTCACTCCTTTCCAGAAGGCCAGGAGAGTGGGGGCTTGTTTCACCTCGGGGTGTGGGGAGCAGAACATTTCACAAGGTGGAGACAGCAAAGAGGTTTCTCTTGCTAGAACCTGCCAGTTGAGGTTTTAACTGGCAGGGCCTGCAACATACCCTCCCCGCCTGACAGGGCTGATATATCAGCAATAGCGATACCACTTAGACTTATATACCGCTTCAGAGTGCTTTTACAGCCCTCTCTAAGCGGTTTACAGAGTCAGCCTATTGCCCTCAACAATCTGGGTCCTCATTTTATTGACTTCGGAAGGATGGAAGGCTGAATCAACCTTGAGCCTGGTGAGATTCGATCTGCCAAATTCCAGGCAGCCGGCAGTCAGCAGAAGTAGCCTGCAATACTGCATTCTAACCACTGCACCACCATGGCTCATAATGGGACAAAGATGGCTCCATAGGTAGTCTGGTGCCATTAATACAAAACTGGAAGCTCTCTGCCTCCCAGATACACTCCCACCAGCTGGGCTTCAACACCAGGCTGCTCTCACCATAGACGAGATGAGGCCTCTTGTTTCCTACCTCATATTTCACCCCAGCAGATCCTAATAATCCCATGGCAGGAAAATTTAGGAGAAAAGCACTCCCAGGAAGGTATTATTAAGTGTTGCTCCACCTCCCACCACAAGTGGAAGGTAATAAGCTGGGTTGCTACTGCTTGTGTGTACTGTTAGATTAAAAACGGGTTCTTAGCTGATGTCCGTGAATGAAGTCCTTCAAGTCCTTCTCAGATGTTTCCCCCCACTCTGAAAATAGTCCATACGTTTGTAGGCCTTTCTTGTCATTTGAGGCCTGCAGTAAGAAGAGAAACTGCAACAGCCACAATTGGAGAGATGGAAAGCAGCATTGCGTGTGAGTAAGTCTTTGTGTATGGGTGAGCATGAGAAGAAAAGGTGGAATATATTGGGGTATGAGTCAGGATGGCAGAGGCAGGAAGGGTGGGGTCTGGAAGGGTATATGCCGAAATTTATGGAAAGGATCCTAATTAAGTCAGAAATCACAAAAAAAATATGTTCATAGGACATGCTTGCCCATTGCTCACTGAACTATGGTTTACTAATTTAACCCAGTTTTCTCAGTTTACGTATGTTTACCTATTATCCAGGGGTGGGGTTCAAATTTCTTAACAACCGGTTCTGTGGCCGTGGCCTAATTTGTGGGTGTGGCTTGGTGGTCATGTGACTGGCTGGGCGTGGCTTGTATGTAAATATTGTAAATACATGTGTAAAGATTGAATTTTTATTTTTAAAAAAGAGCAACTTTTACCCAAAATCAGGTAAAGCAGGCAGGCAGATTGAGCTGCTTGCAAAATCACAGCTTCACTCCGAGATCTACTTTTCTGCAATCTGCAGCCTGAGTCTGCACTGAAAAATAGAAGCTTCAATCCGAAGGAAGGTTCATCTCTGCTCTCAGGCCACTTCTTGCTCCCCCAACCCCCTGAATACCACCCCCGATTGGGCCTCAGGGATGCCTCCTGGGCGGGGTGGGTGGGGAGGGGAGAGCCAGCCAGTGGTGCGATTGGCAGGTTCTCCAAACTGCGTAGAATCGTAACAACCAGTTTTATAGAACTGGTCCGAACTGATAGAATCCGACCCCTGCTATTATGTAAGCTATTATATTTTAGCCTAGTGGAGAGGGTATCCATGTCAGAAAGAAAAGGATAGGCACTACATCATGGATATGCTTTGCAAATGAATGGCTGGGAATGTTGAGTCATCAGGATGAGTAAACCTGAATGTTTTGGAGCCTTTTTTAGAGGTTTAACATAACTATTTTGTCGTTTAATTCTCCTTCTTCACCCAACTATGATTCGAAATATAACCTTACTTCTCTTTCCACTTGCATCCAGGAAATTTTCTTTCTGTGAAATAATACACAGAATTGATCTTTCAGTGCTGTGGGGAAAAAAAAACTCACTGTCTTATAAACAATTATAGTAAATGTCACCATAGAAATCTAGTTCTGTTTTGGAAGACAAAGCATCTACTTCCTTGAAATGAACATTTTGAAAGAGAGCAAAAGCTCTGGGATGAGTGACAATAGTAGGTGAAATTGTTTTCGGCTTTCCCACACTTAACATAATGTGAGATGTGCATTTTACTTTTCAATCTTAGTAACCAAAATGTCACATAACAAAACTCTCTATTGATGTTTGGGGTCTTATGAAGGTTTATTTCGGACTTCCGCCTTTAAGATTGTTGTCTCAGAGTTTTGCGGTTTCTATGGTGTTTATTACGTGATACCTCTTTGAGGTCTTGCCTACGTTTCCCTCAGGCACTATGTCCTCTGCATGTGGTGGTTTGGCCCGTTTCCAGATACAGCAAACATCACAACATTGTGAACATGTCATCCAGGGACGGTAGATTAATCATATGCCTACCTTGGACAGAAAGGGAAATATCAGTCAACATCTGTTTTCTAACATAGGCCTACCCATAAGCTCCAGATGTTACAATATGAAGGGCTGGAAGAATGATGGAAAATGAAGGGAAATATTGGGTTTCTATCAAAAAGAAGGTGCCAAAAAAACAAGATGGCAACTTTTGGGTCTCTCTCTCTCTCCCACTCTGGATTCCAGAGTCTCACTTGAAAAATATCCATTGGCAGCACAAGGATCTTGGTTGTGATGTTCAAATAACAAATTTGAAGCCTTTTATGTAGCTCTAGGACAGTGATGACTAACCTTTTCCGGATGGAGTGCTCAAAGAGCGTATGTGCAAATGTGCATGCGCCTGAACCCCCTAAATAAATAAAATATTTTTATTTTAATATAGTATTCTGCTTGTATTTTTAAACATAATACTGATGTCGGGTGATGGAAAGAGCTTACTTCTCCTGCTGACCAGTGCTGCACTGCTAAATGAAGCTGATAGCAAAAACTTACCACTATACACCAAGGAACTGTTGGATGACTTTACACTGAAAGCAACATCTGTCTCAATTCTTGAAACTTAAAAAAGAAAATTTGAAATAGCAGCTTTCATTAAAGTGATCTTAGAAAATATGCCCACGTCGTCTTCGGAAGCATCTGAAGCACTCTGTAATTAAAATGTTGCAATATAATCCTTTCTGAAATCTTTTTCATCTTCTTTCTCACGCCCTTAAACATTTTTAAAATAAGAGGCATGTTTTGTGAAAAAGGGCACATCACGTCACCACTAAGACTGCTTCATTCTCTGAAGAATCTGGATCTTATAGCTAATTCTTTCAATGGTTATGGGCATGTTTTATTTCCCATTATTTGTGTGCTTCTTTTTATAGGAGGAAAAAAGACAGTTGCTCTCTTCTTAGGGAAAATGGGCACTTTATTTTATTTTATTTATTTGTCAATAGCTTATAAGATAATAAATATAAGTATAAATACAGGAAATGGGTACAAATAATTGGGGACAATAGGACAGGGATGGTAGGCAGAATTGTGCACTTATACATACCCTCTTAGGAGAGGAGTGAGGTCAATAGTGGTTAGTTTGAGGGAAAAGGAGTGTGGGTTTGGGGATGTGACAACAGAGTCAGGTAGCGTGTTCCAGGCACTGACCACTCTGTTGCTAAGCATTCTATGTTGTTCACTTGTTCTGAGAAAGTTCTTCTGTGTTCTCTGTTCCATTTTATTAATATGAGAAGCGCTGCAAAGATTATGTCAAAGGTCATAGTGTCAGCTCTAAATGTATGCCCCCCCCAGCGAAAAAAAAAAAATGAGGGTATTAAGAAATGGATGTGTTGGTGAGTTGGGTAAATTATTCACTTCTCCAAGCAATATAAATTGATCATACCACTTAAATAGTTTTGATCTGAAAGCTGACAAAAGGATCCCAGACTCAAACTAACTTATGTGAAAACTATGGAAGTAAAACATGATACCCAACCTTAGAAACCTAGTTGTTTCTGCAACTAACAGAGTGTGATGTCTAAAACAATTTTGAAATAAAAAGTTCATTTAAAAGAAGGAAGGGATGGTGCCAGTGGTGGGATTCAAATTTTTTTACTACCGGTTCTGTGGGCGTGGCTTGGTGGGCGTGGCAGGGGAAGGATACTGTAAAATCTCCAGTCAGAAGTGGGATTTGCTGGTTCTCCAAACTACTCAAAATTTCCGCTACCGGTTCTCCAGAACTGGTCAGAACCTGCTGAATACCACCTCTGAAGGGAACATGCTGGAGTGCTTCAACAATTTTTCCTCATTTCTCAACTGAGGTGCATTTCCACCCTTGTTTGCCAAAAATGTTGCTGTCCGACAATTTATTTGCTGTCATTGATGATCCCTAACCAGTTTCTGTAAAAGTTAATTCTCAATCACCATCAAATGATGCCGTCCTGATTAGGTATGTACAGTACCGATTTGGCAAAGCTGTTGGTCATGTTCTCCAGCTTTGTTTCCTGTCCTCTTTAATATGCCAGCATTTGCCAATCATGGTGTAGTAGCAGGATCAGGGAATGTCTGACACCAAGACTCTGGTGGCCTCTTTAGACTGCTTTGCTGGCCCCAGCCTTTATCTCCATTCTGGTCTAACACGAGTTTAATAGAATGTTTTTTAAAAATCAGATGGGACTCATAAAGGGAACTGAGTCCCTTGTGACCTTTCCCAAGAGTAGTATTTGGTCCCATCATTTCACTGTTCATTATTGCAGCAAAACTGGAAACAGCAATAGAAAAAAGTATTCCCTACAATACCATCTGGGCTGTAGCAAAAAAGAAAACCACTCAACAGGCCCTTTGCCTAGCCCCAAAGTCAATTCCCGCAAATAACACATAATTTAAATCTCTACCTGGCCATAGAGATCAATAGAATAAATGATTAGAAAATAGAAATCCAAAACAGATATGAAATGTATTTCTATAGTATTTTTTATAGAAGTTGATCTAGAAGGATTCTCCTGAATCTCCCTCTGGCAGAGAGGAAATATTCTTTTTCTTTAGAGAAGGATTCTCAGTAGTTAAACTAATCACCTCATGTTTCTGGAAAGTTCTTTGCTTTTCCATTTTATATATGTAAACAGGAAATCCCTCTGAAGACAAAGCCTGGTCAGGTCGTCTGCAGAGTCTCCTGCTTGGGGGGTGCTTTGGGGGGGGGGGCATTTCTCTGCGGCCCACCAAAATTTTCTCATGGCCCACCAGTGGCCCACCGGTTGGCAACCACTGGACTAGATGACCTACAAGGTCCCTTCCAACTCTGTTAATCTGAATCTCCTTTCAGTCTACCAGTGATGCTAGTAAGCAATGTCTGTGTACAGGTAGTCCTCGACTTACAACAGTTTGTACAGTGACCGTTCAAAGTTACAACAGCACTGAAAAAAAATGTGACTTATGACCGTTTTTCACCCTTACAACCCCACGGTCAGGCGATCAAAATTCAGACAGTTGGTAACTAGTTCACTTTTATGACGGTTGCAGTGTCCCGGGGTCATGTGATCATATTTTGCGACCTTCTGACAAGCAAAGTTAATGGGGAAGCCAGATTCACTTAACAACTGTGTCACTAATTTAACAACTGCATAGATTCACTGAAGAAAGGTGGTGGGAAAGGTCACAAAATGGAGTGAAACTCACCTAACAAATTTCTCACTTAACGAGATAAATTTTGAGGGTCAGTTGAGATCGTAAGTCAAGGACTACTTTTAGTTTTCTTTGTAATAGCATGAACATAGAATAGGCTTTGAGGGGTTGGGGGGTGGCTAAAAATAGAATAGGAGAAGAAGAAGCTGACTAAGAATGAGAAGGAAGGGAACCAGAGGTGGTATTCAGCAGGTTCTGATCAGTTCTGGAGAACCGGTAATGGAAATTTTGAGTAGTTTGGAGAACCGGCAAAAATACCACCTCTGACTGGAGATTTTACAGTCTCCTTCCCCTGCCACGCCTACAGAACCGATAGTATAAAAAATTGAATCCCACCATTGAAGGGAACATGTGGACATCACCCTGATATGTACAATAGGTGCTCTCTGAACATCTCCACTACTGGTCCCTTGATTTCTCTTTTGCCGCCAGTGGTAATGAAGTGCAACAGATTTTATAATTTTTTGAGATTATTGCTCAATGGTGTTAAAATGCAGGGTCAGGGAGGGGACCACTTTAACACCAATAACGCTAAGGGTTATTTTTTTGCCCATCTTCTGAAGTAGAGGTGAAATGAAGGAAACATCATGAGGACAGGGGAGGAAATTGCTAGTATCAAAGAACATTTGTGCTTGAGTAAACTACACGTGAGAACACAGCCTCAATAACAGCAGAGAATCATTTCCTCATGGAATAGGAATGATAAACAGTGGGGTTCTTTGAGAAGAGGGCATAATGATATGCGGGTGTCCTTCTTTCTAAAATGTCAGATCAGGAGCAGTTGTCGTTTATTTTCCTCTCCCACTGAAGATTTCCTCATATTTGATAAAAGCTGAAAAAACATTGAATAATATTGCCCTTTCTCTTTTTTACTTCAAAATATTACTGTATTTAAGTGAACTCCAAATAAAGAATGTTGTCTAAAAACAGCCACTGTGCTATTCTGCAAGTTGGTAGACTGGGGAAAACAGTTTATATTCTCTAAAACTTTTCCATTGCAGTTCCAACAATTCCTTATTTTTCTCATGTTTCTCCTTGTATGAGAATCTCATACAAGACAGATTTAGTCTTAACTGAAGTGTTCTTTTGTAATACTCTAGCGAAAGGAGAACCATCTGGTGCTCAACAGATTTTCAGAATTATAGTTCCCACAATTACTATTGGCTGAAAATACTGGCTAGGGTTTGTGGAATGTGTAATACAAAATATTTTCAGAGCACCAGTGTGGCTACCATTATTTTATCATAGTATAGTGCAAAACAGAAAACAGCCTTCCATTCCTTCTGGATCTAATCATCAATGCAGTTGGCCAAAATCAGCCTGTTTCCTCTATCACATATTTTTAAAGATATAGCAATTTAAAAAAACTGCTAATGTAAGATTAGGCTTCATACAGTTCTGGATGTGACAGTTTCCATGGTAAATGCAAGTGTTTCTGACTATTTCAATTCTTGAGTTACTTCTTTGGGGGGAGGAATGTTCTAATACAGTCTTGCATATTTCACTGATAGCAATAGTTTATTGCTATTGAATGACACTTGAAGAAATTCTTTTTAGTATTGGTAAATCAGTCCATTTTTCTGTCTAATTGCAACTGAGAACAGTACATATCAGCTGATTTTTTTAAAAAAATCATAAAATCATTTGGAAAATCCATCTTTGTAGCAGTAGGAGTATTTTTGGTGGAGATGTCAAAAACTGGATTTTAGGTTCGTTGTCAGAGTGCACACAGTGTGACTAGGTGAGAAAATCCAGGAGCAAATACAGTACATGAGTTTGTATTTACAGTACATATAGTGATTTTATCCCTACAAAAGCATGTACATACAAGTACTTTGATACAGGCCTGGAACAAACAGTAATCAGTAATCAGTAATCAGCTATACCATGGAAACACACATGGAGAGAGAGAGATAACCCTCACAGGGTGTCACTTATAATACACTCTCTTAAAGTGGCAGCAGTCAAATAACCCTGCTGACTCATTGCTACCATTGCATCATCTTTACACTATTACAGCATTACAACCTTACAGCAGCTGGTCAGCTATTACATCATCATTACCCTGACATTCTTATTAGTCAACTCACCAGGAAATACATAAACTATAATACAGGTGAAGATATAGAATAGAAATAAATAGAAGAACTTTATTGTCATTGTACAAGTACAACGAAACTGTGGATGCACCCCAGCAACTGTTTGCAATACAATAAAACCAAAGGACTTAAAAATAAAGATAAAAAAAATAGAGTACCCACGTTTCCATTTGCAATTTGAGAGTGCAATATCTACGAATATACACAAAATATACATCCAACATTGACTGTGACGCTTTGCCAAGTGTAATACATAAGAAATAGATTGTACTGTAATAAGTTTTTATACATGTGTATGAGGTATTGCAGTTTCACATCTTAATATGGTAGTAACTTATATTTATTTGCAGTTCGGATGGCCCAGGGAAAGAAACGATTTGTTACTATTAGTTCACACCTGTTAATACACAAAGACCTTTTCCCTCCAGGAATAAAGCAGCCCCTCTCTCCTCCCTGGGGTCCTTTCCGCTTTCCTCCCCTCACTGAAGAAAGTTTAAACTTTCACATCTTTGGACCCATTGATTCCCATGTATGAAAAATAAAAAAAGGCATGAGAATCTTTTGAATAATTGGAATAATTCCTTCTCTCATTTTGAAGTCGAACTGAAAATGCTCAAGAATAAATAATGGGAATTAAACAATAGAGATTGTTTGGCCAATGACTTAATTTTGCTGAGTTGACAATCAAAAGGATGGAAAAAGTTTGAGTTTCAGGAAAAGGATTTTTCACCCAGGGTAGCTACAGAAAATCTCTCTATATAAAAGCAAAATACCATATTCAATATTGCATCATCACAAAATCTCCAGAACCATAAAGACTACAAACTTGAAATTTGGCATATATGTTTTTCTTGGCTTCTAGATGCTCACTAAGAAAGGATTTTTCAAAATGACCATCAGAGCATTAGTATTTCGTATATTATTATTAATATGCTCTGATGCTAAGGAGTTCTACTCCCCCTCCCCACCTGAAAAAAAATCTATTCCAAATGCAAAACACAAGCAGAGGAGAGGGGTTTCAGTTTCAGTTTCACAGCAGCAACCAGCTTTAGTACAGAACAGTTGAGCTAAGCCACGGCCAGGCTCCTTGCTGTCTCCTTGCTCACACAGCAAATAATGTTTCCGTTTCCATTTCCAAACAGCCCTCAACTCTCTCACACAATGACAGGACACTAGCCAGATGGATGTTGGTAGGCAGAGGCACAGTTTTCCCCCTTATTTTCCTCCCCAAAAACTAAGCCCGATCACATAGTTTCGTAGCGAAGCATGGGTATAAAGCTAATCAAGCATATATTGATAGACCACTACTCTAGGTAGGCATTTAGGTCCTCAACCTTAAAATTGGAGAAATCAGTCTGATTAAATTAAAATGGTTAATGCTTATCTATGGAATCTCTTCTCTCTTCATGGTAATCCTCTTGAATGTATTCAATTGGAATATTCAACATTGATTGCATATTAATATTCTATTTATAAGTACCTCATTGCTGCTCTTGTTCTATTCTTAATTTTTTTTTAACCTGGGCGCCACTGTTAAATACCAGGATAGACGCATAGGACAAATGCAAACTCACTGCAATCATAAGTTGTGTGTTGTAATGTGCAAAATTGTTTCAAGCAGTATGTGAACCGTTATCACAAATCAGAAGCTTGCAGTCGTGTATATTACTGTGGAAGCCAGGCTGGGAGATGATATGTGAGTCACATGGCTACCATTAAAACTGAATATATGCATTTGTTCCCAACACTCTTATCATAACTAACAGCTCTGCACTTCAAGAAGATCTTCCTTATTCAAGTATGCTAAAGCCTAGACTAATAGATTCACCCATGGCTGTAATTCTAAGCAGGAAATAAATATTGCTCTCAGCAGCTATTAGGGACTGCTTTGAGAATTGTAGGAGTGCAAGGGGCCTTAACATTGTGTTTTCAGTGCAAATAATCCAGAGCTCGCCCCCCCCCCCCCCATTTAAAGTTGTCCAGTGTCTCTGCTTAAAGACCTACACTATTTCTGTAGGGACTATAGCTCCATGATATCCCTGATATAAAGTGAGGATTTTTTTATATCAGTGTCCCTTTGTTCCCTTTAATCTTTTCAGAAATACGCAGTCGCTTCAATTTAGAAGGCCATGACAAGAACAATTGGACTGATGGTCTTCATCCGTGTCAGATCCAAGTATCCATTGTATTATGACAGTAGCAACAGTAGTATTAGTGTCAGTAGTAAAAACACCCTTGAGTCAAACTCCACTCATGGCGACTATACTCCATGTCACTTTCTTGCCAATAGCAGTTTGCCATTGTGTTCTTTGTCATCATCAACAACAACACAGTTGTCCGCATTCTGACAGCAGCATGCAATATGATCAAAAATGGGCAAGATAGCAAAACCTAAAAAGACTTAAGCATCATTGGAATAAAACACGTTACTCTGTGTGTCAAGTCCAAATTTTGCCCTACTAAGAGTCCATTTCAACAGGGTTATTTGTATAATGTGTGTATGAGAGAGGGGGGGAGGGAGGGAGAGAGGGAAGGAGGGAGAGGGAGAAATATGGGGAGAGGATCAGCATTCCCCCCCCCCTTCAGAATATAGCTCACCAGGGATACGGCAACTGAAATACCAGTAACTCACTCACTGTAAGTAACTCACTCACTGTTTTCAACGGTAAGTGGCAATGGTGGGCCATTTTTCAACTAAAGCTGGTATTCTATGTGTGAAACTAATATTTATTTTACTTTTACTAGTTCTAGAATACAACTCAATACCTGTTTGGGTAGAGGGAAGACCCACTGCTTTCATGGGTAAATGTGTGTAGCCACTCATATTGTAAATCTGTAATGTCACCAGGACAAAATAACAATAGCTGAATAGAGTGTTAAAATTAGTTACAGACAAGCGTTCCATAGGCTGTTTACTAGATCACCTCCAGTTGGTGGCTTTGAGGTTTTATTTTTTATTTATTTAATTTGATTTGTCAATTGCTTACAAGATAATAGGTATAAGTAAAAACATAGTTATGAATACATGGATACATATAAGAAAAATAAAAGAAACAATAGGACAAGGATGGTAGGCACGTTGGTGCGCTTATGCACACCCCCTACAGGCCTCTTAGGAAAGGGTTGAAGTCAATAGAAGACAGTCTAAGGTTAAAGTTTTTGGGGTTTGGGGAAGAAACCACAGAGTCAGGTAGAGTATTCCAGACATTGACCACTCTGTTGCTGAAGTCATATTTCCTGCAATCAAGTTTGGTGCGGTTAACCTTGAGTTTGTATCTATTGTTTGCTCTTGTGTTGTTATGGTTGAAGCTGAAATATTCATTGACAGGTAGGACATTGCAATGTATGATTTTATATACTATACTTAGATCGGACCAAAGGGGGCGTAGTTCTAGGTTATCAAGGTCTAGAATTTCGAGTCTGGTGGCATAAGGTATTCTGCAACGAGTAGAGGAGTGGAGAACTCTTCTTGTGAAATATTTCTGGACTTTCTCAACTGTGTTAATATCAGATATGTAATGCAGGTTCCAGATTGATGAGCTATATTTGAGTATAGGTCTAGCAAATATTTTGTATGATCTAGTTAGTATTGTGATATTACCAGAGAAAAAGCTACATAGGATTAGGTTAACAACTCTTAATGTCTTTTTGGCTATGTAGTTACAGTGGGCTCTAGCATTTAGGTCATTAGACATGAGTATTCCAAGGTCCTTTACAGAGCTTGGATCATCAATAGAAGAATAAAACATGTGCTGATTACAACTCCTAGCAGCTGTCAGAGGATGATGAGAATTAGTCCTGTGTGCCTCCAAGATCACCATCAAGTGGAGGAAAGCTTCAGAGAGACAAAGGACCTAAGACACACCACAGTGTGCATATGATACTATATTAGAGGTGCAGCACACTTATACCTAAGAAAAGAACTTAAATCCACCTGCGAGGAGTTTCTGACGATCTAAGAGAGAAAAATTGTTTGGGTAAAAATGTTGGGACATAAATGATGAATGGATCAGGACAACAGCAGAGGGGAGAGGTGGGGCCGTGCAAATAGCCGTGACAAGTTAAGTGTTAAGCAAGCCTGCAGATTCCTACTCGAGCTGCAGTTCGTGCCTCTCTGCAGAAAGGGGTTTCACCTGACTGGGTGGCAACTAAAGCACCAACATCTATTTTTAACAAAGGTTAGAAGTTGATTGATCTCAGACTGAAGTGACTGGAAGCAGATTAGTTGAAACCAAAGAAAATGACAATTTGTTGGTGAGAATTTTACTGGAAGGATCCAGTTTATGTAAGAGCTTAAAAAGCAGAGATACAAGTACATAGGCTTTTAGTTTGGCTGAAGTGTACAAATACATAGACGGACAGCTCAGGAAGACAAGTAGATGATTTGCAGGAGAAGGATGAACTGAAAGTAAGTACATATTTTTTGCCTTCGTTTCGCCTATCTTCTTGGGTGGTTTAATTTAGCTGTCTTTGTTTCTAGCACATTACCCTGCAAGAGCTAATGTACTGTTTTGAGAGTTCTGTCTATTTTTTAAAGGGCTTCTCACAGACACAATAGCAGCCCTCTCCAGCCTGGTGTCTTCCAGATGTTTTGTATGCAGCAGCTTTAATAATTGGTCATGTTGGCTGCCAATGTTAGGATCTGTAGTCGAATCCATACATATGGAATGGGAAAGAATGGCTCAAACTTCCTGCTATACCTCACTGCTGCTGGCTGAAAGAGAAGGGGAGGAATGAAAATTATAGTTGGAAAGGAGAAGACAATCTAGTGAGACTTATTGTAGCTCAAGTCTCTGATCAGATTATTTGCCTGCCTGCCTGCCTGCCTATCGTCCATCTATCCACCCACCCACCCACCCACCTCTATCTATCTATCTATCTATCTATCTATCTATCTATCTATCTATCTATCTATCTATCTATCTATCATCTAGCTAGCTATCTCAATCTCTCTCTATCTACCTACCTATTATCATCTCATTCTATCTACTTTCTCTCTCCCCCTCTTTCCCTGCCTATTTCTCTCTACCTACCTACTTACATCTACCTACCTACCTACATCTCTATCTATCTATCTTTCATAATTATTATCTATCTATCTACATCTATCTATCATCATCTATCTACATCTCTCTACCTACCTACCTAGTACTACCTACATCTATCTATCTATCTATCTATCTATCTATCTATCTATCTATCTATCTATCTATCTATCTATCTATCTATCTATCATCATCTATCTATATTCATCTATCTACCTGCCTACCTAGTACTATCTACATCTACCTACCTACTTACATCCATCTATCTGTCTGTCTGTCTGTCTGTCTGTCTGTCTATCTATTTATTTTCTATGCCACCCATCTCCCCTCCAAGGAGACTCTGGGCTCCTGAATCAGCATCTCAATATATTTCCCCAACCCTTTTTCTTGTGATGTCTTTGCATATTTCATGGCATATAGTTAAAATACATTTTGTTATGCTGAATACGTTCAAAATGTAGTATGTTTTAAATGAAAGTTTGTGACAGCAAGCTGCTTTCTTCAACGTGTAAGATATTAATCTCATGTAATCAGAAATAACACATGGTGCAAACATAAGAAAGTTTACTCAAAAAGGAAAATGTATCGTTTCAAAGGCATGCTAAACTAATACTGCATTCCCATGTGGTATTCCATAGCTTCTCACTCTCCAGATGGGTCTGAATACAAATTAAGATTATGATGTCTGGGTTAAAAAAAAATCTGGCCAATCACTAGACAGCTGCAAACAGAAAGTTTTCTGTATTTCTGCACTGCTGCACTGCAGATTTTTGTAGCCTAGGTACAGAAACCCTATTACAAATCCCATAATATTTAGCAAACAGCCTGGATAATCAGTATTAGTTGTGGAAGCTATGGTCTAATAACACATTCAGAGGGTGTGTCTTCTGTTCCATTCTAGTTCTCATGTCAAGGGTTCAGAAAAAATAACAAGACCCAATTGGTTAATCAATTTAAACACTTAAATAAAACTGGAATGGTCTTCTGAATCAAATTGCTATCTGAGTTGAGTTTTACTAATGATTGGCAATGCAGCCACAGAGTCTTGTCTGTTAAAAGCAGGAATGCACTTAAGGATGAACTTTGTGGGATGCCATTAAATATTTGTTTTGGAGAGTGGTGCAGGCCTCCCTTTAACGACAACAACAACAGCAGCAACCTTCATAAACCAAGCAGAGAATGTTTGCTAAACTGGCCAGTGTATTTAAACAAGGATTCCAAATGGAATCTTTAGATGGTTAGTGGAATGTCTCAAACCAACAAGAAAATAAGTCCAGTTGCCGTGACTCAATTTCCAGACAATCCTACCTGGATGATTGAGAATCTTCATCTATGTTCCAAATGGGTCTTTTTTTCTTTCCCATTGATCAGTATTGAGTAACAATATCACATTTAAATAAAAAGGGAATACAAGCATCTAATTCTTATGTGGTTTATTTTGAAATTATTACCGTTGTCTTGATAAAACAAATGGAAGTGGGAAAAATAGAACAAGACAGATCAGATGAGGTGGGATATCAATAAATAAGGCTATCCAACATTATTTTATAATAGTTTTTTTCTCAACAGTTCTCAGAAACCCTAGTTAAAATTTCCATCCAGCTAAGAATATGCCACAGAAACTAAAGAAAGGCACAAATAGATCCATGCTGTTCAAGGTCTGGCCCTCAATAATTTGCAAGTGGCATCTGATTTGTTCCTATGGTGAACCATCATGCAGCCAGATAGCTTTCAGGGAAGTTGGTCTACCATTAATGATCTTCTTATGAAAGAAATACGCTCCCAAGGGCACACGCTCCCAAGAAAACTTTCCAAGGGCACACCTTTACAAAGGCCTGAGAAATACACATCCCCTGAGGTAATCTTGTTCCATTGTTTTCTCTTGGTGAGCAAGAAAACCCTGTACAACATAAAACAAAGGCAACCGTTATATGTTAAGTGAGCATATACCATTCATGGTTGGATGAGTTTAATTTTTTTAATTTTCTAAGCCCAAAGCCAAGGGACCATGTCCCCACTCCCAGAAAAGTCAACAGAGCCACTTAAAAACACAGCATTTTCACACTTTTGTTCCAAATAACAATACCTTTAGAAATGAACTAACAGACTGTGGCAACATCAAAAACCAGCCCTCACACAAGAGGTTATTATAACTTGAATTGGTGACTTTTGACCCCTGTAGCTGGGTTTGTTTTTACTTCAGATCTTTTGAGTTACACTTTCCAGCATCCAATATTAAGAACTAGATTTGTCTGGAGATGGACTGTAAATTTTTCAATCAAAAATTAAAATACTTCTCATGAAATTAAAAGGGACAATTATTTGGAATACTTTCTAGCATGATCTTATCATTTTCCATAAGTATAGCTGTATGGATACTTCAAGAATCATTCTCCGCAAATATTAATCTAAACTAAAGTTGATATTGATATATAAAAAACTTGTAAAACTAATATTTAAACACCAATTTAAATGTATATTTAAGTTAGATTTAATTATGGGACATTGTTAGCTAGCTAGAGATATTGCAGGTTAATGTGGAAGTGTGAAATATTGTGCTAGCACATAACAAGCTGATATAGTGCTAAAAAGGATTGACTGTTCCATATTTACTTACAAAGAAAAAAATCCAAAATCTACAGATTTACAAATCTACAGATTTAAAATTAATATTTTAATAGGCCACGTTGTATGAAATTAAAGGCAACTTTGGAGTTTTAAGAATGCGTTATTAGGCTCAGGCTGATAGTGGGGAATATATTCAATTGTGCAATGTCTGTTATTAATTGGAGTTATGGGGATCTTTCAGACATGCAAATTAATATCACCCCATCTAAGGTTATAATAAATGTGCTCCCAGAATTTTATGGGAGGAAGCAGGCAACTATATGTTAACTCACCCACCCATTTTGAAGATACAAATTGTAGCTGTTGATTTTAAAACTCTTTCTTTAGTATTGAGGTATGCAGAGCTCTTGGCTGAAAGACAAAAGAGAAATCACGTAAGATAATCTTTATATGAGCAAAACTGGATATGATCTGAATTGTTATTCTATATCAGTGTTTCTGAACCTTGGCAATTTGAAAAAGTATGGACTTCAACTCCCAGAATTCCCTAGCCAACACAGCTCACACATTTTAAAGCTGTCAAGATTGAGAAACACTGCTTTAGTTTTCTTTTTTTGTCTTTTTAAGAATTATCTAGTGTGAGAATAGGTAGAAATTCTTAGTTTTAGTAAGTTGATGTAATGGCCTCTTTTGCTATTTTGCTAGTAAATTAAATTTGGTATTTCTCTGCTTTTCTTCACAGACTATAAGTAAAGAATTACACCCAGCACCAATAATCTTCACAAATGTACCGCAGATATTATTTCTTCAGCCTTTTGTGGCTCTTTCTTCTACGTCAAGGGTAAGTTGAAAAATACATTCAACACAAGTGTCTATTTATTCAGTTTATTCAGATTTATTCAGTTTATACTTTAATGCAAATCTTCCTAATCTTCAGTTCCTGAACATGAGACCTTTTGAAATTCACTTTATTCTGAATGTTGTGATTCACTTCTCCAATCAAAACATGCATCTAACATAAATGAATAGAGAAAAGTACGTATAAAAATTCATGGGACAGTGAAATACCCATAGAGAAATATATTAGGGAAATTGCTGCTAAAATGTGCACATTATGTCTGTACTATGAAAAATGAGCAGATTGCTGCAAAAGCAGGACAGAGGGTTTAGCCTGAAGAAATAAGACACTGTGAGAAAGTACAGTTGGCACATTTTTTTCATTTTTTACTACAGGTTCTACATTTAGGCAAGAAAAACCAAACACACTGGTATAGTATAGGTGGTACCTGGCTCAATAGTAATAACTATGAGATGGACCTTGGAGTCCTAATGGATAATCACTTAAATATGAGCCAGCAGTATCCTGCAGCTGCCAAAAAAGCCAACACAGTTCTAGGCTGCATTAACAAAGGAATAGAATCAAGATCATGTGAAATGTTAAAACCACTTTACAATACCTTGGTAAGACCACACTTGGAGTACTGCATACGGTTTTGGTTGCCATCAGTGGTGGGATTCAAATTTTTTTACTACCGGTTCTATGGGCGTGGCTTGATGGGCATAGCATGGCTTGGTGGGTGTGGCAGGGGAAGGTCCCATTCCCTCCCCACCCCACTAACCTGCTTTCCAGCTCTGTTCTCCTGTGCAGGGCAACCAAAGGAGACCCAGCCGATCAGTTGGGACTCTGGAGGGAGAATATTTATTTATTTATTTGAACTTTTATACCGCTCCCTCTCCCAAAAAAGGGATTCGGGGCGGTGTACAGCCTACTAAAAACACATAACTAACATCAAGATGGGACGGGGCCAGTCAGAAGTGGTATTTGCCAGTTCTCCAAACTACTCAAAATTTCTACTACTGGTTCTCCAGAACTGGTCAGAACCTGCTGAATACCTACTTCTGGTTGCCATGATATAAAAAAGATGTTGAGACTCTAGAAAGAGCATAGAGAAGAGCAACAAAGATGATTAGGGGATAGGAGGCTAAAACATAAAGAACGGTTACTGGAATTGGGTATGTCTAGTTTAATGAAAAGAAAAACACGAGTGACATGATAGCAGTGCTCCAATATCTCAGGGGCTGCCACACTTCTTTGTGTCAAGGGAGTCAAGTTATTCTCCAAAGCCCCTGAGGGCAGGACAAGAAGCAACGGGTGGAAACTAATCAAGGAGAGAAGCAACTTAAAACTAAGGAGAAATTTCCTGACTGTGAGGACAATCAGTGGAACAAGTTGCCTCCAGAAGTTATGGATGCTCCAACACTGCAAGTTTTTAAGAAGAGATTGGACAGCCACCTATCTAAAATGGTATAAGGCTTCCTGCCTGAGCAGGGGGTTGGACTAGAAGATCTCCAAGGTCCCTTCCAACTCTTATTCTATTCTATTCTATTCTATTCTATTCTATTCTATTCTATTCTATTCTATTCTATTCTATTCTATTCTATTCTATTCCATTCCATTCCACTCACTTCACTCAATCCATTTTGAAATAGCTGGGGTTTAGGAAAAATGACCTAATCATTGTCAGTCATGTCCGACCTTTGGCACTCCATGGATCAGCACTTTCCATGCCCCTCTATCTCACACCGCTTCTTGGGATATGCTCTAGTCATCCTGGTGTCCTCCTTTATAGTTTCCAGCCAACAGGTACTAAGGTGGCCCCTTCTTTCTCCACTGATCACTTCCAGCATGGTTGACTTTTCGAGTGAGTCAGCTTGCATGACATGACATGACATGACCAAAGAATGACAGTCTCTGTTTGACAATCTTGGCTTCAAGTGATATTTTTGGTGAGGTTCATTCTAGGAGTTCTTTGTTTGTTGTTTTTGCAATTCATGGGATGTGTAATAGTTGCCTCCAGCACCATAGTTCAAAGTCATCCATTCCTATCTCTCTCTTTCAAAGTCCAAGTTTTGCAGCCAAGAAGTACTGACTGGAAAAATTATTGTGTTGACTAATCTGTATTTGGTGGTGAGGCTAATGCCTTTACTCTTCCAGATGTTATTCATGCCAGATGTTGCAGTTCTTCCAAGTACTACTATATGCCTTCTGGTCTCAGGGCTGCAGTCACTACTTTGGTTGATTTTAGAGCCCAGGAAGATGACTTAGTATGAAATATTTAATCCAAACAGTTTTTGGGAAGGGCTGACATATGAGGAGTTTAAAATGTTTTAAGTTAGGTTTCCAGATTATAAAGATTATAGATAAAGATTCAGAAACATTCCAGAGTAAGAACAATGTGGAAAAGTCTTTTTCCCCATGGGATAATTGTTTTATTAATAGGAAGATAATAAACTAGTATATCCCAGCTCAGGGTGATCCAAAGCAACTCTTGGTATCGGGGTGGAGGTATCAGCTCATCATATGTTCCAGCAGGACTAAAAATGAAGTATTCCGGCAATTATAATTCCACACATAGACACACATTTTGGAATATTAAATCTCCAAAGGATGGGGATGATCCATTTGCTTATCAACTTCTCAAAGTACCAATTTTTGGTTGCTTTTTGAATTAGATCCTTGCTGAATGTGCACTGTATAATGACAACTTAGAAGACAATGACTGGACATCTCAGCATGAGATTTGAATATCAGGATCCTGGACAAGCTAATTGCACATACACACCCACTTCACTGTTCAGGTTCTGTCTCCCAGTTAACAGGCATGTACAAGATGAGATTAATTTTCTCCTGGCACTCACCTTTGCACATGGAAACTGACAACCATCACTCACCCAAACTCCAGATATGCAGACAGAGAGAGGCTGCAATTCTACAGTTAAGTTTGGAGACACATACTTCTGAGTAGGCAGCATAGGATTGCCCAATTCAAATGCCCATTTTCAGGCTGGAGTTCTATGCTTATTTACTTAGCAGTAAATTTCATGGAAGAATAAACTTTCTCAATGTATATTAAATTTCATTTTTCGCTTATGATGTCATGAAATATTAATAAGGAGTTAATACATAATGTTTGCCCACAGAGATATATGCTAGTCATTCTTTCTTTTAGCTGGACACAAACATACATGGTGTAACAGTTTGCAAAAGCCCCATTTTTTTCTCCAGATTCAAGGTTCAAGTTTCACGCTATCCTATCCAGGTGACCACTAGGGACCAGAAAAGAAATAAGGTAATTCTTAGGATGCCACTTAGTGGTCGTGCCTATCTTTGCAACCCAAGCTTAGCAAAATGCATAAACCTCATCTCACTCCAATGCATCACCACTACAATGGAAAGTACAGGCCTGTAATTGTGAAATGGAAGCAGCTATTTGTTTTCTAAAGTTGCTGTCTAACTAGTGTTTTACTGGTCTGACTACAATTTCATCTTTCTTCTGAGCAGGAAGTACAATCAGAAAAAATAGGTATGTAAACTTCTGTGCTTGTGATTTCCTTATTTTCTCTTAAGATGAAAACATCTTTCAAAGGCGACTTCTGTTAATATTTTCTGTTGTTGTTGACATGGTCTTCTGCATCTAGTCAAAAGAATTTTGCTTCAAGTGACTTTTTTTTTTAAACCTCTGCTTTTCTAACTTTTCTTCAAGGATAAAGGTTCTTCTTGAGAAAACAATTTGTAGGAAGGCATAGCTTGTGGCGACCCAGCTTTTAAGTTACAAATACCTCAGTCATTCAAATTTTTAAAAGTTTCAAAAAAAGACTGAATATTTCCCAGAAAGAAAGAGTTCTGGTGACTCCGTAGCTTTCAATAGTTATGGCATATTGCCACAGCAATTGTTGTATATGTTTTGGAACATAAACGAGCACAACTGAATTTTGTGCTTCACCCCAGTCATGGCATTCATAGGCAATACAACCACTGAGATGACCACTCTGAAAGGATACCTTATGTTAGGCATATAGCTGAATAGTTGCTCCCATGAGCCTCTGTGGCTCAGTGGTTAGAGTGCAGCACTGCAAGCTACTTCTGCAGTCAGCTGCCTACAATTTGGCAGTTCAAATCTCCCCAGGCTCAAGGTTGACTCAGCCTTCCATCCTTCCGAGGTGGGTAAAATGAGGATCCAGATTGTTGGGGGCAATAGGCTGACTCTGTAAACTGCTTAGAGAGGGCTGTAAAAGCACTATAAAGCGGCATATAAGTCTAAGTGCTATTGCTATTTGAAAACATGGGAGGCATCTGTTTTTTTCATGCAAAAAGATCTGGACCGTTTCTTTGTCGGGCATCCTTCTAGGGTTATGTTTGTTGACAATAAGAGCAGCTATTCTCGAGCAGGAAGAGAAGCAAGTCCCTCCCACATTCCCAATGAAAATATTTTATTGTTCAGTTCAAAATGCTTCCTTTTGGGCTTTGTCCCTGTTTGCTTAGAGATTAAAAATAATGCTGAAAGAAGCTAATGGTTTATACTGGGGACTGTAGTAGTTCATCTTTGGGTTCCGATGGGCTATGATTTTTTTTAACGCTTTCTGTTCATTTAGACATATCGCTGTTCTACATATTTGTGGTTGTTGTTGCTGATACCGGAATTCTAAGAAATAGATCTCTGAAATCTCTTGTAACTTGGATAATGGGGAGTCACTTGTCCCATCCTTTTGATTGTTCTAGTAGCCCAGAGAAAAGTGCAAAGTGCTTGCCTGTTATTGTTTCCTGCCAGAATAAGTCGTCGCCCCCCCTTACAATGGAAACAGATATCGGTAGCCTTCACCACCTCTGGTATTATCAAAACAGGTGCAAGACTGAGCTAAAATAGAAGCAAAGAATTCAGGAGGAGTAAAAAGTGCTGTCAGACTTCTGATTCTTTTGCCACCATAAACTATCACATTTCTTCCCATGCAATATTAAGAATCAGTTTGTTGTAGTGATTAAGGCACCACATAAGAATCCAGGAGATTGGATGTTCTAGTCTCATCTTAGGCACAAAGCCAGCTAGGTCACTTTGGGCCAGTCCCTCTCTCTCAGCCCTACGAAGGAGGTAATGACAATCCACTTCTGAAATTATGCCAGTGAAGCTGCAGGGACACTGATTTGGAAGCATGCATACTAATCCTACAATATAGAAATAGCAGGTTTCTCTCATTATGGACAGCCTTTCTTATGCTACTCTTCCATACTCACCCACATGTATACACCCATAGAAATATCCCATTTTCTACTCTAGGTATTAAGATAAAGGATATATTTCAGTCCAGTGCTTTCTAGGCTTTGCTCCAAAATCTCTTGTAACAATTGGCAGAAGGCTATGTATTCCTACAAAGATTATTTAAAAATCCCTGTTCCTACTTCCATGTCCTTATTACCCAAAATTATACTGTCAGAGAGGGCAGGTGAACAAATTCAACATCTAAGTAATAGATGTGTATTTCAAACTTCCTCTTCCTCTTCTTCTTCTTCTTCTTCTTCTTCTTCTTCTTCTTCTTCTTCTTCTTCTTCTTCTTCTTCTTCTTCTTCTTCTTCTTCTTCTTCTTCTTCTTCTTCTTCTTCTTCTTCTTCTTCTTCTTCTTCTTCTTCCTCCTCCTCTTCCTCCTCCTCCTGAAAATGACACCCTCTGATTTCCCCCTGGGGGTATATTTTTATGGCAGATGGCCACTATTGTGCATTCCAGGCCACACTCCAACAAAAGGGGGCATTCAACAATGACTATTACTTGATTGAGATAAGTAACTTATATCCTTATTAAGAGCGTTTGAAGTGCTTTGTAATGTTGCATTATCTACTGACTTAGCCATTATTTTTATCCTGATTACAACTAGAAAAGAAGCCGTATCTCCCAGTGCAGACCCAATGGCTCGATGTCCAATTTCAAAATAACTCCTTGGTATTACTATTTTGTCTGCATTCTTCTCACAAAAGAACTCTGAGCCATGCATACCTTAGATATTCATAATTAATGATTCCAAGGAAGTGACATCTTGAACCTCTCCCCTAATTAATCCTACATTTTGTTGTTGCTTTTTGCTCTGCTTATATAGCCTTCGTTCCTCATTTCGTTGCTCCTTCTGTTGCAATTATCACCATCCATCTCCTGCCCTGTTTATTTCCTTTTCAAATGGTCCTATCTAATTAGCCCTTATCTATTCTGATGAGTCAGTATAAATTATTGCTACTTAATCTGGTTTGATGGGCAATCCAAATCTGTCAGGACCACAGTTTAAATGCTTTTTCATCCTTCCCTAAACATTACTGACAAAGGGAAATCTTTTTGTTTCAATACAACATTTTCACAAAGCAGCTCTGTTTTAGTCTCTGCAAAATATTTAAGGGAGATAATTGAAATTTTGCACGGTCCATGAATGGCTGCCTTTGGTCATATACTGATTTGTTGTTGATATTGTTAAATAACTTATTTTATCAAGGTCATTCTACTTTCTCTTCTACCACCATCACTAATTTGGGGGTCAATTATTTTAATATCATCAAGGGCTAATTTAACATACATTCTTATATCCTCTTTTGGAGAACAGTCAATAAATGCTGCAGTTTATATTTAGTACTTGATAGGAGGTGAAAAGCAGGACTGCAACTTCATAACCAAGTCAAGTAAAATCATCTTTATTTGGTTTTATTTGTTTGTTTGTTTACCATGTGGCATTTACAGAGGTCATGCAATCATTGATATACACATTTAGTTTAAAGAAATCTTTATTTGGTTAATAGCCAGCACAATTTCATAGCAGATAAGCTATGCTACTACTATACTATTTTTTTTCCTTTTCAGAAAGTTTATTTTGTGTCAAAAAGTTCACAGCGGTGACTATCCAGTTGCATCCTACCTCCCTGGATTTGGAAATCTTACTAAGGGATATAACAAATATCTACGGCCAAATTTTGGTGGTACGTCATTCCTGTAGTTTCAGTCAAACAAAACAATCCTTTGTCCTTGGAGGGAGAAATTATTTTTAACTTTAATGTTAGACTTCCAAGGGTGATTTGTTCCTAGCTAGTCCATTAATCCTTGGCAATTCCTGTGCCATATGATTCATTTCAACAACTCTGTCTCAATTCTAATTTTAAAATCAAGGAAGAACCTGGAAAAGAATGTTTCTGCTGCAAGAAGATTTTGATTCTGAATACATTCTGAATATAGAATACATTCTGAAAAATGTATTACAGTTTAAATGCTTAGATCACCTCTCCGCTTGAAAAGAACTTTGAACTGATTGGCAACTGCAGCTTTTGCAGTCCTGGTGCTCTCAAATTGTTTGGACATCAAGTGCCATAATATCCAGCCTATACAGCTGGATAGCACCAGACTGGAGACAACTGGGCTTGCTAGGGGAGTATCAGCACTTTTGTTCAGTCACATAATATGGTCAGGCTGGGTAAAGTTTTTAGAACCATCTTCCATAATCCTGACAATTTTTCTTAATGAGCACATTTAACGAGATTATGTATTGTTTGGGTTCAATTGTTTTAAAAAAAGAACAAACGATGCCGATTTAGTCCAAGTTCCTTTTGTCTTTAAATGGATACAGGATGAAGAATCAATACATTTGACCAGAAGTTTTATTAATGATTGTTCTTTAGGGCTGGGAAGAACTTTATCTTTGCCTGATGTTTAGGGCTCAATCCAGTCACTAATTCTCATTTCATTTCCCCAACTCTCAGCTGTGCAGTCAGAAACATATGTTTCAATAAGATTCTGATATTTATTTATGAAAATATGGCTTTGTGGATGCAACCTTCCAGGTGTTCCATTAGAGAAATGCATCCATGCATTAGAGACATATGCCTTTGGTCAGTGTAAGGAACCATAGATTGATCTGCTGAGCTGCAGGGGCTTATCAGGGAAAGTGAAACCATGGATGTGGCTCAGGTTACTTAAAAGAATTTCAGAGCTGCTTTTGGGCTCTATTGTTGTTCTTCTTGTTCTTCTTGTTGTTCTTCTTGTTCCCTGATTTCCCACTGAAATCAGTGTCTGTTATTGGAGACGTGGGAGAAAAATCTGCTGGGTTTCTATGCAATGCAACAAGAAATATTATTTTGCTACTATCATGGACCTTTCTTTTCATTTCCTAGGAAAACCTGTGACAATAGCAATGACCCTTGATGTTGCAAGTATTTCCAGCATTTCAGAAAGTGATATGGTAAGCATGTAATCCCTACCGCGCACATAAGGAAATAGCACTGTATAGTATACTACTGCAGCTTTGAGAATACAAAGTCCCTTAGATTGCTAACATTTTGCAATCCAGACTGACCCAGAATTAAGTTCCAGTGTGTTCACTGATGCTCACTCTCTACTAAGTGTACTTAGCACCACGGAAGTACAGCTTGAAAGTAATTTCATGGCTTTAATAACGTTTTTTCTAATTCCCTCCTTTAAAAATCATAATAATATTTGTGTCAGTGGTAGAGAGAGCATTTAAGTGAACTGGATTTTGCTTCACGTTCTGGATTTGAGGATCACACTTCATTCTATCGTGAGGAACCTTCCTCACCCCCCCCCCCCCATCTCAGTGGAATTGGTGTAAATTCAGAGTGGAGATTGTGATGTAACAGGTCAGGTAAAAGCAGTTTGCTAAAGTCTCTCAATTGTCTGAAGAACTGCTACTGATTAATTATGCATGAGATTTTATTTTTACAGTTTCATAATACAGGAACAGTGGGATGTCAGTGTTGCTTTAGGGCTCAATCAAGCCCCCTCTAGCTGTATCATGATGACAATTCACTAGCCATTCTTGAGGGACTTCTCTGCATCTCCTTTGTCTCATCCCCAACCCACAGCTGAAGCGACTTTCTCTTTAGCTGATTCAGTGTTAAAGTGTTGTGTTCTCTCTCCTTCTAGCACAAGCCTTGCCACATTCCTTACTGTGTGTTTAGTAATAACTAGGGGGTGATTATTCAGGGGTCGGCATCTTCTCGGCTCTACTGGGCTGTTACAAGCAGTCTCCCGCCCCTCTCATGCTGGTGATTTCCCTCTCTGACTGTTTTAATTTCGGCAGCAGATGCAACAGGCACTAAGTACAGGTTGGGCATTAAATGGGCACTTTATTAAGACAAAGACATCAGTCACAGGGCGAGTAGGGATTGCACCGCCTGATCTGCAAATGGGGGGAAAAAGCAAGTGAGGCAGAGATTCCCATCTATTCATGGATTAATTTTTTTCCTCTCTCTCAACACCTCCCCCATTCCCTCCATGACAGGTAGGTGATTGGAAAATGTGCCAATCACTTTCTGTAACTTTTTAACGGTAGCACTGCAGAGGTGGGTATTCAGCAGGTTCTGACCAGTTCTGGAGAACTGGTAGCAGAAATTTTGAGTAGTTTGGAGAACCGGCAAATACCACCTCTGACTGGCCCCACCCCCACCTATTCTCTGCCTCCCATTGAGTCCCAGCTGATCGTCTGGGTCTTCTTTTGTTGTCCTGCATAGGAGAACAGAGCTGGAAAGCAGGTTAGTGGGGTGGGGAGGGAATGGGGATTTTGCAGTATCCTTCCCCTGCCATGCCCACCAATCCACGCCCACAGAACCAGTAGTAAAAAATAATTGAATCCCACCAGTGCACTACTTGCATGAAGAATAGAAATTGGCTGTGAGAACAGAGGAAAGATATGTTATTATTTATTGGTGCCTCATGGAACAGAGGAAAACAAATGAAGATGTCCTCTGTCTTAGAAGAGGTATGCTCTAGCTGTTTCCTTAGCCTGGGTGATATGACTTCTTCTACTTGTTTAGTCATATACCAATTTATTATATACACTCAATCATGAAAACCTCATTCACGAAGCATTACATTGTTTAGTGAAAACCTTAATTGAGACATCTCATGCGTATCTGACACCAACATTTAGACTCGGGAAGGAAAGTTTTTTTTCCCTGCCCCCAAGTCTGTTTCATGGGAGTATCTTAGACTTACCTTTCATCCTTCATCTTCTGTGTTTGTTTATGATGCTTGCTGTTATTGTCACTAATTTGCAGTTTTACCATTATTCCATTGCTAATTTGTTTATGATTTAGTTTGGAGTGCATGACATCCAGAGCAGAACAGTTCCATTCCATGAAACAAAATGGTCAACACTTTCAGGTTTGAAATGTTGAAATGCATCTTCTTAAAGTAAAACACTCTGGAGATGAAACTAACACATACATTGGAAGAATCCAGAGTCTTGCTCTTAAAACACTACATTTTTCAACCTAAAGACAGTGCCAAGTAGAAAGGTGTGATCTAATGAGGTTTTTGAACATATAGCTAACATTAGATAGCTTGACATAATCTTTCATGAAGCTAAAGCTAACTTTTCTGATATACCAAAGCAACAATTGTTTTCTGCATCCACTAGTGATTCTTACTATATATCATGTGTATTGTCCAGGTCTCACGTGAAATATTATATAGATGTGCTCTAGATAAATAATTGAGGTATAAGTGGCTCGGGGGGTTTCACCTTCATTGCAGGGCTTAATAATTCATTGCTTTGAAATGCATAACAGTGAGTCCTCTCAGTCATTTAGGTGAACAGATTTTCTTCCTCAGAGCATAAAGATAAAATCTGGAAAGTAGCGAAAGTCCACACGCTGAATGCTTTATGCAAACATACATATGATGTGTATGTGTATGTGTGCATGAGTGTGTGCATGTGTGTGTATTTTATTGACATTTTAAAATTATAACTGATTTTTTCTCAAAATCCTTAAAGTTAGGGTAGTGGTTATTTACAGGTTTATGTCTAAATATTCATAACTATTACCTAATAATCTACCATTTTAGTACTTTATTCATGTTTTATGGTACTTGGTATTGTATGAAATTTTTATTTATGACCATAGATAAATAGTATTCTTGTATAAAATAGTATTTGTGTATAAAATATTATTTTTGTATAAAATCTGTACAAAAACAATTGTACAGCGAAGGACAATATTAAAGGAAAAAACTAAACAAAACTAAATATAAACAAGCAAAAACAAAACAGAAAAAGAAAAATAATAATATATTCAAAAGAAGCAAAAGGAGATTAACAAAAAAATTCAATAAATAAAAATATAAAACAATTCACATTTGAAATAGTCATAGGTATTCTACTATTCTTAATTTATACAAAGTAATTCATACACATCATTAAAATTTCATTTTCAAACAATAATTTGATCCTAGATCATAAACCTGTAAAATAATCTAGTGAATTTTTAAGCTAGTACTGACATAAAATAAAACTTGATATTTGAATGTTTCATATTTGACTTGACATATGACTTAAAAATGTAGACAGACAAAAAGATTCACCCACACCCAGATTGTATCTGCCTGAAAGATATGAATTTAAACAATTTTAGGTAGTTATGCAATGGTATTCATGGCCTGGAACAGTACATATGAAACTAAAACCTGTTTTTTAAACAGAATCTGCATAATTATCTATCAGAGCTATTGCAATGATTCCTATAGAGTGCAAGCAGTTGAATTGGGTGACTACTTATGCCCCTTCCAACTCTATAATCCTGTGGACAGGAAAGAAAGAAAGAAAGAAAGAAAGAAAGAAAGAAAGAAAGAAAGAAAGAAAGAAAGAAAGAAAGAAAGAAAGAAAGAAAGAAAGAAAGAAAGAAAGAAAGAAAGAAAGAAAGAAAGAAAGAAAGAAAACATGGTTCAGCATGGGTACCTATAAATAGTGCTTATTAAGACAAGGGCCAGAATTTGTTAAATATTAAGTTTTAATTTTGGAAAAAATGATGAAACCATTACTTGTTGAAAGACTCTGTTTGATAAATTTTATTTAGATTACAAAATTCTCATGATTCACCATCCTTCCTAGGACTATACTGCAACGATATATTTGCGACAACGCTGGACCGATCCCCGTCTGGTTTTTCAGGGAAACCGAAGTTTTACTCTGGATGCCCGGCTGGTGAAATACCTGTGGGTACCTGACACATATATTGTGGAGTCAAAAAGGTCTTTCTTACATGAAGTTACAGTAGAGAATCGACTTATACGGTTATTCTCCAATGGGACAGTCTTGTATGCTTTGCGGTACGTCTTGCCTGCCTTCTGATGCACCAGTTCTGCACAAGGGTCAGTAAACTGATGCTTAGTCCAGTAAGATGAAGATACAGTTGGAGAACGGGTGGGCTGGTTGGAAAAGTGTGATTCAACTAACTTTGAAAGGGGTTAATCTTCCCCTAAAGGAGGAGTGTCAAATTCAATTTCATTGAGGGCCACATCAGGGTTGTGTTTGACCTTGGGAACCAGGGTGTGTGGCTTGGGAGGGGCGTGGTCAGCTCAAGGTAGAGATCTAGAGCCCACTGTAACTACATAGCCAAAAAGGCATTACGAGTTGTTAATCTAATCCTACGTAGCTTCTTCTCTGGTAATATCACACTACTAACTAGAGCATACAAAACATTTGCTAGACCTATACTTGAATACAGCTCATCCGTCTGGAACCCATATCATGTATCTGATATTAACGCAATTGAAAAAGTCCAGAAATATTTCACAAGAAGAGTTCTCCGCTCCTCTACTCGTTGCAGAATACCTTATGCCACCAGACTTGAAACTCTAGACCTAGGAAACCTAGAACTACGCTGCCTTCGGTCCGATCTAAGTATAGTATATAAAATCATACATTGCAATGTCCTACCTGCAAATGAATACTTCACCTTCAATCATAACAATACAAGAGCACAGAATAGATACAAACTCAAGGTTAACCGCACCAAACCTGACTGCAGAAAATACGACTTCAGCAACAGAGTGGTCAATGTCTGGAATAATCTACCTGACTCTGTGGTTTCTTCCCCAAACCCCAAAAACTTTAATCTTAGACTGTCTACTATTGACCTCACCCCTTTCCTAAGAGGCCTGTAGAGGGTGTGAATAAGCGCACCAATCGTGCCTACCGTCTCTGTCCTATTGTTTCTTTTTATTTTTCTTATAAGTATCTATCTCATATATTCAAAACTATATTTATTCTTATACCTGTATCTTGTAAGCGATTGACAAATCAAATAAATACTAAATAAATAATAAAATACTAAAATGTCACACATTTGGGGGGCAACTGTAGTGGCTTGGGTAGGGCTAGGAGGATTCTCTTGCAGCCCTCTGCAGCAAAAAACGTAGCTTGGGAAGGGTCCTCCCAAGCTCCATTTTTGTTGGCAGAGGCACCATGTGCCAGTTCTTCACTGTTTCCAGGGCGGCCGCATGGTCCAGATCTAAGCACCCCATGGGCTGGATCTGGCCCACGGGCCTTGAGTTTGATACCCCTGTTCTAAAGGATCAAGTCTGAAGCTCCATCTTTGATATTAGAAGTACAATGAATATTTTGTAATAGCTCAGGCTGGCATGTTGGCATTCAGGTCCTACTTGGAATAAGGTAGCTTGACGTCCATGATCTTACATCTTCTCATCTAGATTACTGCAGTCAATACTAGTGAGGGCAAACCTTTTGTAACTGAGCATGTCAAAAACTCCTAACTCGATTCTTCCACACACACACATACACACACGCTATACCACCAAATAAAAAAGAAGCAATTCATATTCATTTTTATATAAACATATAGTCCCACCATTTGCATGATCTCTAGGATCTGTTGTGTGGCACTTATGTGGAGGTTGCACTAGAGCACACACCCCATTTGTGCACAACCTCAACACTTTGTGTCTAATAGAGTAATATCTGGGTCCTCTTATTTTTGTAAGTGAAGCTATCTAGACACACACTAACCATCAAAGGAAAGTCCTAAAAGTGCTTTTTTTTCCAAAAGGCAACTGGACTCCTTTTTTTTTCCTTTGAAAATTTTTCGCTTCTCATCCAAGAAGTTTCTTCAGTTCGAACTTAGAACTGAAGAAGCTTCTTGGATGATAAGTGAAATGTTTTCAAAGAAAAACCGAAAAAGTCCAGTTGCCTTTTGGAAAAAGCACCTTTGGGACAACCATGATCTGGATGATTGAGAAACTCCATAGACCAGGGATCTCCAACCTTGGCAACTTTAAGACTTGTGGATTTCAACTCCCAGATTCCTGGGAATTGAAGTCCACAAGTTTTAAAGTTGCCACGGTTGGAGACCTCTGCCATAGACATCAAAGCTTAATTTGCAGCCACTATAAGTATTAACAGTTGCTTATTCTTCAAAGCAGAAACATTGCTATCCATGGACTGCTATGAAGAACACAGATGCCCCATTATAAACCCCTATGCGGCTTCTCTCCTTTTGCAGAATCACCACCACTGTTGCATGTAACATGGATCTGTCCAAATATCCACTGGATACACAGACTTGTAAGCTGCAGATGGAAAGCTGTAAGTACTTCAACTCAAGGGGAAAGTGGACATTTTTCCTCCTATCTGGTCTGAGTTTGTTAATGCATAATTAGATTACCAATTTGAACATCTCATTTGTATTTTTGACTCTACTTATCCTTTTAATTAGGGAATTATTTAAAGATTTTTCACTTCATTCTAATATTACGGAAAAACATGGGAAGAGCAGTGCCATAATCAGCTAGACAAGGGATGTCAAACTCGACTTCATTGAGGGCCGCATCAGGGTTGTGTTTGACCTCAGAGGGCAGTGTGTATCAGTGCAGCCAGGGGGTGGTCTCTGTGATGGTGCACATGGCTGAGGTAGGCATGGCCATGGTGGGTGTTTGACACAGGCTCAAAATGCATTTTTTCCCTTTTCTTCTTCCTTTCCACAGTTCTTTACTATAACCATTTTCCTATCTCTTCTACCAGATATTATTGGCAAACATACTTACTACACGCAGCCCGTTTTCAGCCGACAGAGTGCTGGTGGAAGCCATGGAGGCTGAAAATGGGTTGCAGGCCAGGGGAGTTGCATGTAGCTCCTCACAGCCCGTTTTGGCCAGCAGAGGCACTGTGGATTGGTCCTTTGATATTGCCAGGATGGCCCCGCGGGCCAGATTTAAGCCTTGAGTTTGACATCCCTGAGCTAGACAGTCCAACATCTCAACTGTACACCGATCTTTATGCATTCAACATTCATGAATGGGCTGATTATGTGTTGGAACACTGTAGAGCTGGACTTGAGTTTTACGATGTCTAGAGGGTTCCCTTTCTTTTGTTGAAAGAAATATCCTTCTGGGTTCAGTTCCAAGTGGGGAAAAAGACACTGGAAACATGGAGGCTGCTTGGAAGGTTTAATGGTTACAGGGCCACATGGCCTGGAGGTCCAGAGAAGTCTGATCACATGCTTCAAGGTGAGAAGAGAAAGGAAAAAAAGGGAAGTCCAGAAACTGAGAGACCCTTATATAATCTCTGTTGGGCCCCACCTTAGTGTTTCCTGTTCCTGTGTAAGAAATGTATCCTATTGGCTGTCAGACGCCCAGGGGCTGGGGTCTTAACTTTGTAGGCTTGGTCTGGGTCACATGGCTTCACCTGAGTGCTGGCTAATGCAATCTTCCCAGAACATGTGGTGAGATGGGTAATCCTATCATTTCCTGAGGGCCATCCTTAATCCCATCACCCTGGAGCTGAAGCGGGGGCAGGGAGCTGCAGGAAACTGCTTTGTCTTTAAAACATGTTTCTCCTTTTCTCATCCAGGGAGATATAATATTCTGCCTTTTAAATATTTCCTAGGCTATTTCAATTTTTCTAGGAGAGGGGTGAAGGCTAACTTCCTACACTTTGTAGATGCCTAGATGACTTCTAATTTATTATCTCAGTTCTTTTAACTATAATCAAGTAAGCATCTGGAAACAGTGTCCCCTTCTTTAATGCAAACTTTATAGTAGCTAAGCATTATATTTGCTGACATCTACCTAAAAATAAATAAATTGCGGGGAGGGGGGGGGAGAGTTGCCTCTTTTGTTTTGCATCATTCCATATTTTTTAGCTTCTTGAGGTCTTGGAAGCTTCTTTCAGAAAATGTGACAGATGTGGCACTAAACTTCCATCCTCAGAGTGACATTTCTTGACTTTGGATGAGGGCATTCAATAGACTTTTACTATCATTGTTACAGTTTTACAAAACACGGCCCTGTAATAGTTCTGCCCTGTTCAGAGCTACTATTATGGGAGCATGTTCTCTAGAATTGCCATCACAGCATTTTGGGATATAATGAAGAACATTGATTGATGCTGAAAATTAAAAAGCCTTCTGCTTCTAATATACTGATTTGAAATATGTCTTCCATTTCAGTCAAATAATCCTCATGTGGTCAGCATCAATGTAACACTCATGACCCATTGCAGGATCTGCAATTGAAACCAAACAGCATGTAAGGAAATAAGGAAATATCCTAAGGAATTCAAGTGTAATGAAGGAAATTTTGTTATTCCACATCAAAATAATTCAACAATTGATAAGGTAAAGGAAGGTTAGGCAACCGAACAGCCATCATTCTTGGAGGGGCTTCAAACCATCATATATATCTATTTATCAGTTGGTCTCTTACTTTGACATAGTTAATTAGTAGTTCAGTTAGGGTTCAGCTCAGACAGCAATTTGGATGTGACTTCAGTGATGGATTGGGACATTTCTGTGACCTCTGACTCAGGTGAGATACAGGATAAATCTATTCCTTGTAAATCCTTTTAAAAACAGATTTAACTTCCTTTGGGATCAAATATAAGTGTACCAAAGATCTTTAGAGATCTTTTCTATTGTTATCATCTATTTCTAGATTCACAGGATTTGTTGTATTGAATGACCCTTATTGACAGAAATGGTACATACTCAGTGTCTGAGCTAGATTAGAACTTCTATTCATCAGAACCCTGATTAGCATCCATCTAAAGCAACTTCTCACAATTTTGTGAGCACTGAAGTCCTTTAACTCCCTTTAGTATGATTTTTAAAAAATCTGAACAAGGAAGATGGAACAAAACCTTGTCGACTTTTACTTTAACCTGAGAAAATTCAAACTTGGTGCATGTGCAAGAACATTTCCTTGGTAGCTATAGTAGCTACCTAGCTGAGAGTGAGAGCATCTTAGGAAATGGCAATAGCACTTAAACTTCTATACCTCTTCATAGTGCTTTACAGTCCTCTCTAAGCAGTTTACAGGATCAGCCTATTGCCCCCAACAATCTGGGTCCTCATTTTACCGATCTTGGAAGGATGGAAGGATTAGTCAACATTGAGCCCCATCAGGATTGATGCCTGCAATACTGCAATCTAACCACTGCACCATCAGGGTTCTTAATCAGCTCAATCAACATCCAGAAAAAAAAATGCACAAGTGACTATTAAATTGACTTATTATCTCACCGATTTTCTCCCACTGGATTGAATCTGAAATTGAACCACTTGAAATATATTACAGCATTATGCCACAAATTTTGCTCCAGGAGAGGCCATTGATCCCCACCCTTAAACAAACCCATTCTTCAGTTGGTCTAGAAAGATGTATTATTTATACAATTTTTGATAACGTTACAGCTAAATTTAAGCAGGCTTGCTTGAACATCATCTATCATCCATCTCTGTCTGTCTGTCTATCTGAGAGAATTGTGATAGTAACAACTTCTGAAAAAGGCCAAGAAAAGAATGCTAGTAGATTGGTTGATCTAATTGATTTCTGGAATTTTGATGTATTTTAAAAAAAGAATATTCTGATGATATTGTAGCTCAAGTCTCTAATCAGATTATCTACCTACCTACCCACCTACCTACCACCTGTCTGTCTGTTTGTCTATCTATCTATCTATCTATCTATCTATCTATCTATCTATCTATCTATCATCTATTTTTTTAACCACCCATCTCCCTCACACAGGGGCTCTGGGCAGTGAATAAACATCATCCTATTCCTCAGTGGCTTTACTTGTTACAGGCCACCTTTTCACTTAAGGGATATTTTTAGCACATTTCATCCAAGTAGTATGGTTTTCCAACTTTGCTAGCACCTTTGTGACTTTGCCACTAGTTTTTCATCTTTAAATATGTCCAAAAGAGGTGGCATTTTCCTCCCTTATTTTGCATCTATCACAGCCTTTTACATATGGAATGGAAGTATTTTCTCATCCTCTTATCAGATAGTTTCTTAAAGGAGTTGACAATATATACTCACATAAACTGCTTCTACTTCCTTTCTGACATTTTCTCAGTGCTTGCTGTTCGGGCACACACATGAAGCCTGAAAAACGTGAAGATTTTCTCTTTGTTCTTCTCTGTAACAAGTTTGATAATTACTTAAATCTCAATATATGAAGGCCAGTTTTTAGTTGTCAGCTACTAGAGTGAAGTTCCAATGGAAGTCACTATTATTTTCACATTAAAATCCTATTAGTTTGCATGATTAACTTTATTTACAATGCAGAAAACTAAAATAGTAATGATTATTTTTCTTTTTCGTTTTTTAATATGAAGCTGTTTTTAGCATAAAAAAAAGATTGGCATAGAAAAGAGAGGAAATAATTGATTCCCCTAGCAAATGTTCATGTAATATTATTCTTATTAAACTATATGCTCATTGCCAACAAGAGAAGCCAGTACGATAAATGTCTAGAATTAATGCAATTTAAATATACTAAATGAACAACCTCTAGATGAAAAACAAATAATTTATTACATAGTTTCCCTAAGTAACTGCTGCTATCACTATTATGAGGTAGGCAGAAATTTTGAAAAAAAAGACATTTGGATAAATTGTACTGGGAGAATAAAAACCTCCTGTAGTATTACATAGTTGATTTAATCATGTTTGCCTAGGGTAAAACACAGTTTCTCACTGTAGGATATTCATCAGAGCTTTTTTCATGACAATATTGTCTTTTATTGAATGACAGATCTGTACATAAATTACCAAGAAGTAAAATATTTGCTTGTTTATTGCACTTTGATTTTAGGAGAGCTGCCGTACCTCTTGGATTTTGCAGTGATTTATCTCTGAGGAATGAGGGAAGGGAAAGACTTGTCCCAATTGGTTAGACAGTTGCATCCTAAGCCTTTAGTTTGCTATATAAATAGCTATTTTAGATTGATTGGGAGTCTCATTCAAAGTATTTATCTTCTTTATTAAGAGGGCAAAAGAGAGAGAGAGAGAGGGAGGGAGGGAGGAAGGAGGGAGGGAGGGAGGGAGGGAGGGAAGGAAGGAAGGAAGGAAGGAAGGAAGGAAGGAAGGAAGGAAGGAAGGAAGGAAGGAAGGAAGGAAGGAAGTAAGGAAGGAAGGAAGAAAGGAAGGAAGGAAAGAAAATTCATATGACTAGGGTAATTGGCAGTTCTCTTTCTTCCCTTGTTGTTCTAGTCTAATTTTTCAGCCAAGTGATTCCTTAGAGGTGCATTCTTGTACCAGATGAAAATGAGAACTAAGCAACTTTCTTTTCATTTGCTCTGAAGCAGCAAGGGTTGGAGGAGCTAATAAAGGTGTCATGCTAAATGAGGCAAGGGAAATATAGGAATCATCCTGCAAGAACTTGGCAATCAGGGAAAACCCTAGGTGGATACCCCACAGTCCATCATAATTTAAAATCTTTGAATATGGAAGGAATAAAAGAACACGACAGCTCATGGAACCAATCAGCTAGGAGGTTAAAGGAGGAGTTATTCCAAGACTCAGAAGGAATGCATGAAACCTGTCTGCATTTTGTTTCCCAATTTTTTCTATGAAATAGTGAAGAATTTTTGCTTTGAGGAATTATGTCTATGCATTTGAAGGTAAATTTCTCTCTAAATGAAAATACTGTTGTTGCTACATCTTAAACCTATAATTGGTTGGATTATTTCCCCCTTCCAATGGATAACCAGTCTGAATGAATGACCATGAGCTGGCTTGACATCAGTTAGCTGCACTAGTGAAATGCTGACAGCCATTCCTCCAAAAGTAGAGTTGCTAAGGTGGGTTTGTGAAAGTGGGCTTCCCATCTCCCAGCTCTTCTGAATCCAATTTAAAATGCACCTAAGCTTGTCACATTCTTGATGTTCTGTGAGAATGCTTCTCTCTTGCATATGTTTCATCAATTGACCATCATTGGCAATGAAACATCTGCAGGAAAACAAACAAGCACACAGAACATCAAAAACCTAACAACTCAACCTTGAGCCACAAATATTCTCCACTTTGGTAGTCAATATTCTGGAAAATTACAACTGATGTCAAGAAAAGTATGTGGGTACACTTGCATGTTTTCAAGAGCACTGTTCTCATAGAATTGCTGATTAGCTTTTGTTTGTTTTTTGCTAATAGTTGGGATGATCCTCATTGGGTGTTCAGGTCCTTACTCAACGACCTTTTCTTCTTTTTAATGTTATCGCTAGGGGGATATGATGAAAATGATGTCTGTTTCGTGTGGCTGAGGGGGAATGATTCTGTCCATGGCCTTGAGAATTTGCGACTCTCACAGTACACAGTGGAACATTTTTACACGCTTGTAACCAGGTCACGTCAAGAAACAGGTAACAAATCAGAAGTTAAAGTAGGGAGTGGTGTGGAGAGCAAGGTTTATGTCAGATCTAACTATTTTCAGTGCCCTGATCAACCCTGAAGCTTTCTCTGACAAGAAGAGCTCTGCAAGTAAAGTGTATATGAGGCATTTGCTGACTAAAGTAGCCTTAAAAACTGGAAGGAAAAGATACCCAATCCCCAACAACACAACTGAGAATGCTGTGACACTGAGAACTAGTTGATGGTACCATATTGTCATATCCCATGAACTTGCTTCATGGTTTACCACAGTGGTTCTCAACCATTCAGAGTCTCAAAGATGTTGAGACTCTAGAAAAAGTGCAGAGAAGAGCAACCAGGATGATTAGGGGACTGGAGACTAAAACATATGAAGAATGGTTACAGGAACTGGGCATGGATAGTCTAGTGAAGAGAAGGACCAAGGGAGACATGATAGCAGTCTTCCAATATTTGAGGGGCTGCCACAGAAGGAAGGGGTCAAGCTATTTTCTAAAGCACCTGTAGGCCAGACAAGGAATAATAGATGGAAACTGAACAACGATTTAATCTGGAAATAAGGAGAAACTTTTTGACAGTGAGAACAATCAACCAATGGAACAGTTTGCCCTCGGAAGTTGTGGGAGCTTCATCACTTGAGACTTTCAAGAAGAGATTGGACTGCCATTTGTCAGAAATGGTGTAGGATCTCCCACTTGGGTGGGGGGTTGGACTAGATGACCTACAAGGTCCCTTACAATTCTGATTATCAGTTATCATTTTTCACTATTGAATCCCTTTAAATACCTTTGATGGCCATGGACCATGACCATGGATCACCAAGTCTTAACTCAAGATTTAAATCATAACATTTCTTCAAGCCTTCACTGACCCCTCTCAGCTCTCTAGGGGTTCACGGACCACAGGTTGAAAATCACTGGTTTACCAGATTTCTTCCCTGCCCTGAGCTGCCAACTTCTCACAGTGGATCTTTCCTATAATAGCCATTTGGCACACCCAAAAGTCAGAGCTGCTATTTGCATATGATCCAGCAGATTCACGGTAGAAATCTTTTGTGATAAAGAGTAATTCTGACCCAGTTGCTTTGGGAAAGGTTTGATTCTGATACAGGTAGACTTGACTTACAACAGTTCATTATAGTGACTGTTCAAAATTACAATGGCACTGAAAAAAGTGACTTATGAACATTTTTCACCCTTATGACCAGCATTGCAGCATCCTCATGGTCACGTGATTTGCATTCAAATGCTTGACAAGTGTCTCACATTTACGATGGTTGCAGTGTCCCAGTGTCACCTGATCCCCTTTTGTGACCTTCAGATAAGCAAAATCAATGGAGAAACTAGATTCACTTAACAACTGTGTCCCTAATTTAAGAACTGCAGTGATTCACTGAACAAATGTGGCGAGAAAAGTCGTAAAACGGGGCAAAACTCATTTAATAAAGTTCTCACTTAACAACATAAATTTTGGGCTCAATTGCGATTGTACGTTGAGGATACCTGTACCTGGTGCAGAAGGACTCCATTCTGGGCATTCAAGTTTAGTGAGCTCCTTGGTTTGCTTATGACGTGTCACCTTTTCTTGCTTGATGTGCCATGCTGAAAACAGCACTGATAATAAGGCTAATCTTAAGGCTAATACAATTAATACTACAATTTAGGAGCTGTAGGGAATAGATCTACAAGTCTTCTGTTCTATCCTGGTTGCATGGCTGTTACGATGACAACCTCTAAGCTATTTCTAAGCTAACTGGCTGTCATGGACATCTCAGTGTGACAGGCAAGGGTTCCTCTGCAAGATAAAGGGGAGATTTGTTGAATAGTCTTCAAAACCCTCCTCTCATTCTACTCATCATTTACAAGAAGAAAACCAGTGCTGGCAAAGCCAAGGAATATGAAATAGTTCTGGTCTGCCTTTCTCTGTGTCTGTGAGATACCCTGTCAAAATCATATGCTCAGCCTTTACACTTGACACTACTTTATATTACTACCATGTCACAAGGAACTTTGGAATAATCTAGTGCCTAGTGAGAAGTAGCACATCATTTCCTTCTCTGAAAGAACAGTATAAGAATTTATTCTATTTTTTTTTCTTTCTTGGACCAGGCATTTATCCAAGGCTGGTCCTGCAATTTGAGCTCAAGAGAAACATCCTTTATTTTATTCTGGAGACTTATGTGCCAAGCAGTCTGCTTGTCATTTTGTCTTGGGTTTCTTTCTGGATCACCCTGGATTCAGTTCCTGCAAGAACATGTATTGGTGAGTGACATGAAAAAGACACCCTTGTTTTATGGATGAGGGGCGGATTGAGGAAAACTTTGCTTAGATAAAAACACAGATTATGTTAAATGCAAGAATTAAAACATTATGCAACCAAAATATCTAGAACTAAATGAAATAGCCACCAGAGTTTCATATTGGTGGAGTTTCCAATTTTCTCAAATTTTGGACGGGAAGTTGTAGATGCATTCATTGTTTGACTTTATATCTGGAATGTAAAATGATACTTACTGTATGATTTGTTTTGCTTGGCATCACCTGATCATTTTGATTTTGGCATGGTTTATATGTAGAATCTCATAAGCTATAACTTATCGAATATCATTACAGGTATTTTAAAAAGCTGTATTGAATGAAAAATGTAAAATATCCTTGCATGTCAACCTTACCAACATCAGAATACGGGATAATATATATTTATATTTTACACTATCTTCATTATCAGATATTTCTCAAGCAGAGGATTAATAATAGTAGGTCAACTCTCTGAAAACATCAAATTTCACAAAAGATGTATTGGCCATCACTACATCATTGCTCACCGTTAATGATTTTTGTACTATAAAGAAAACATTGTTCTAGGATATCCTTCTCCTTCATATAAGAATAAGATTAAATAGTACCCCTCACACATGCTATACTTATTGCATTACACATGAAAACAAGTTAAATGTTCCTTTAAGGCTGGATGTTAGAATGGACTGATTGGATGGATAAAAAGATGGAAAGATACATAGAAAGATGATAGAAGGATGGAAAAAGAAAGAAAAAGAGAAAGAAAGAAGAAAAAAAGAAAAGAAAGAAAGAAAGAAAGAAAGAAAGAAAGAAAGAAAGAAAGAAAGAAAGAAGAAATATTTTATTTCTTGACAATATCACAGTTTGAATGGAGATTTTAATCCCTCCACACTTCCACAGTATAAATACTATGGGGAAAATCTATTTGGTTACATGGCTGTTTTCTGCTATCATCAAATTTTTGATGAGACAATATGGCTGTAAAAAACAAAGACAGAAAGTAATTCTCACTTGTCAGAAACTGCCAGGTGTTTATGATTATCCATGGTTTCTCACAAAAAGGTACCCATGGAAGCACCATCTGTTATGTCAAATTTCAGACAAAAATCAAAAGTATTTTGTGTTCAATTTTTTTTGTAGTTAAAAAAATCCAACTGTATTTTCCAGGTGTAACCACAGTTCTCTCAATGACAACTTTGATGATGGGGTCCCGGAAGTCAATGACAAATGCCAATGGTTTCATAAAAGCCATTGACATTTACCTGGGCATCTGCTTCAGCTTTATATTTGGGGCATTGGTGGAATATGCAGTAGCGCATTACATCACATCACAGAAACATGCGGCTAATGAGATCCAGAAGGTAAACCTTGTTCAGTCCGATTATGTAGTGAACAACCATTTTCAGTGGATGGATGAATGTGTGGATAGCCAACATTACTCTCCCTTCACTACTGTCTGGTTCCAGAGTCCAAGCAGAATTAGCTAGAAGATCATGGCATGTTTTTGTGAGCAACAACTAAAAAAATATGCTGCTTGTGGTATTATGAGAGAATTAATTTTATTCAGGTAAGGCAGAGGTGTCAAACGGATCTTGTCTGCGGGTTATTAGATCTGGCCTGGGGGGCTGCCCTGGAAACTGTGAAGGACTGGCCTGTGGTGCATCTGCCAGAGGAAACAGGCTTCTGAGCTGCATTTTTGGCTGCCATGGCCTCCTGCAACCCTCTGATAGTGAAAACGGTGCTTGGGAGGGCATGCAGAGGGTTGCAGGAGACCATGGTAGCCAAAAAAAGAACTCGGGAGCCTGTTTTCACTGGCAGAGTGCTCAAGCCACCACAGGTGCCCCCAACAGGAATGTTGAGCTGACCACTCCCACACTGGCCATGCCCACCCCAGCCCCTGAGATCCAACACAACCCTAATGAGGCCCTCAATTAAATTGAGTTTGACACCCTGAGGTAAGGAGATTCCCAAAGCTATGTTTATATTTAGAATATGTTGATTGAATACCTATACTAGGTGTTATTATTATTGTTGTTGTTGTTGCTGCTGTTATTATTTGGCCCTTCTGGCCTTAGTAGTGATAAATCAGAATTTGGCTTTTGCTAAGATTTATACTGTTTGTTAAAATCCAATGTGAGGTTATGTTAGCAGCAGTCATACTAAATGTCTGCTCTCTATAACTGCTTTTTAAATTTGAATTTACTAAGTCACAACATACCTCTGTCATCTAATGTAACTCTGGTCTATTCTAGACTTCTACAAAAGATGCCACCAGAGAAACTGAAAATAAAACTATCATCGATATATTCAATACATCACTCACTGCCAGTTTCAATCAAAAAATAAATTTTGTCTCTATTGATAATGCCTCTTGCAACAACTTACCTTTGAACCCAAAGGATAAAATTCAATACATCTTGAAGAACAAACTTCAGAGACTCACCAGCTATTTTACAATTCAAAATCCAAGCAAAATTGATTGCTATTCGAAATGGTTATTTCCTTTTTTTTTCATACTAGTCAATCTTTTCTACTGGGGCTATTACTTGATTTTCTAGAAAAATGCCTTTTCTGTGTAAAAGGGGAGCTGAAAATGGATTTCAGGATTTTACTTTCAATGTATGTAGATGTTTCATGGATGTAGCAAATGCTGGCAATTTGTTATGAAAGGGAAATGAATGTTCTTAAGAACCTGTCAACAAGAGGCTTAGTAGATGGCTTGTCTGTTTTGATTCCCCTGCACCCCCAATGTCAAAATGTGTCTGCCATATTTTGGATATGGTCCAAAGTATGATGTCCTTATCCTTAGGTAGAGAAGAGCAAGAGTCACAGACTATGGGCCAGGAATAATCCAGTTTTTGAAATATTCCTTTTCACATGTATGTTAAGTACCAATGAAGATTTGTTTCTGATTAAAGGTCATAGGATTATTCTCTGAACCATGTCCAAATTAGCTAATACATCCTTCTTGTATCTTACAGTTTACAGATATAGGAAGTCTAATTTAGACCAGAGTTTAGTGTAGTGAGAGATTGGACAAATTAACTGATGATCTACAATTGCAATCCCAATTGGTTCCTCATGCTTGCTCTTTATATCGTGAGGAGAGATTATGGTTGGCACAAATGGGAATTCTTTTCCCATGAAAATAACAGGTATTGGGGACCCAATGAAGTCTGGATTGCAACAAGATCAAGAGTTAGCCCCATTATTTAATACAAGATTCTTCACTTATATCTGCCCATTGCAGATCCTATTTGCTTTCTGAAAAGCCAGTAAGACATAATGCCAATTGTGACTTGTCCAAGGAGAAGAAATTCCAGTTTGTGTGTCAGAATATTTCTTCTAAAATCAATTGATTTTTTTTTCAGTAAAGAGATAATAATAACAAATTGTCTGGTACTCATTGCTTTACATTATTGAAGCTTTTAGCAAACATAGTAAAACCTAATACAAACTAAACTAGAAAAAAAAGTGAACGAGAGGTAAAGGAAAGAAAAAAGAAAAAATCAACAAAAATAAATAAAGAAATGGCTTCCAAATTTCATTGCACTGAATAAGCTAATATAACTTTTCACCCTCTTTTAAAATTATAAATAAAAATATACTTCTTCCAATAGTCTTTTACCCATTTTTTTTCTTTTTGCCAATTGTATATTATTTTTAGTTCATAAGCCTTTGTTTAAAATTCATTAAATCCAAACAAAATAAACTCACCAGTAGTCAAATTAAGCTAACTGTTTTGAAGGTCTTGAATATCCATAAAGCAGTAAGATCCAAAAATTGATATCTATTGTATATTTAATATAGGCTCACATTGGATAAAATTCTAAGCCATTTACTGTGGTGATTAACCATTAAACTGACCAATGGCTAATTCAAGAAATGTACCGCATATTGTGCAGTGAATAAATTAAAAGTTGCTTCCCATATAAAATAATGGATGGGGTTACTTGATTTCAAAAACTCTCTAGTCCACCAAAGATTCTTCAGTCACTTAACTACATTCATTCTGCAAATATGTTTAATATTGATATACAGAATTTTAAGTAATGAAGTGGGTAGCTAAGTATGTTTTTTGCATTTCTGTCAACCCAAAATAGGGCAACTGGGCCCTGTAGGGTATTTCTTTTAAAAAAAAATTATTGAAGCTTTTAGCAAACATAGTTAAACCTAATATAAACTAAACTAGAAAAAAAAAGTGAATGAGAGGTAAAGGAAAAATAAAAAAAAATCAACAAAAATAAAGAAATAAAGAAATGGCTTCCAAATTTCATTGCACTGAGTAAGCTAATATAACTTTTCACCCTCTTTTAAAATTATAAATAAAAATATACTTCTTCCAATAGTCTTTTACCCATTTTTTTTCTTTTTGCCAATTGTATATTATTTTTAGTTCATAAGTCTTTGTTTAAAATTCATTAAATCCAAACAAAATAAACTCACCAGTAGTCAAATTAAGCTGTTTTGAAGGTCTTGAATATCCATAAAGTAGTAAGTTTGAACATTTCCAAATATGATTAGAAATAAGCTGGATGATTATTAATTTCCTGAAATGACCAAATATAGTTTCCAGATGGGCTGGTGGAGAACTTCTAGGCTGCATATCAGTTTCTCTAACAGATGTTTACTCTATGATTGGTTCAAACTTTTGTGATTATTCTTCCTATCAAGAGAGTTAAAAACAGGGAACAATATGGATTTTTTCTGCAATAACATTGTATTGAACCATTTCCTTACAATCCACTGTGAAGATCAAAAGTGCCTGTTTGAAAATCATCCACTAGTAAACAGGTCCAATAATAATGCACAGCTGACAGAGCCAACTCAAGTCATTTTCATTGGTGGCTGACCATCCAACCCTGAGTAACACTATCTTACCTTCTTCAAGACCAGGGACTGGCATGGAGCTCTACTGGCATGGTTTTTGTTTCATTGTCCAACTTTTATTTAGACAAAATTTATTCAAATCTAGCAAGACTTTAGTGCATGGTTATGTGTGTGTGTTGTATGTGTCAATCAGCAAAGCTTGACATTAATTTATATCTCAAAGTAATTTTTAATGTTAAAATATAGCTTTATTAGTCACATGCCAAATGTCACCATGTCATGTAGCATAACACAAAAGAATCTCAAACTTAATATAATACCCCAAGTGGAAGGAAGGAAATGAATACAAATGCAATTCCTAAACAATTCACGTAAAGGCACTGCAGTTCCAGAGGAATGTGTTTCACAAATGTGTTGGTGGAGAAGCATCACTTTTATTGTTAACAATGTGAATCGACTTTTATTGGAGATATTTGTTGTTTTGTCTTCTAAAGAGAGTTGTCATAAGAAATTTCATTTACTCTATGAGATAATTTCTCTCCGTGAAGCTAAAACAAGATAATAGTATTCTGGAACAATGTAAGTACCCAGGGTATTTGAAACAATGGTGTTTCTTATTTAAGCGCTAAAAATGAAAATAGCCAAATGGAATTAAAATGCACCTTCCAATTAGTCAAAATCAAATCCCCAAAGTCTGGCAAACAGACACACAAATATCTTCATCCAAATCTGATTTATTCCTCTGCCAAGATCTTGTTCCTTTTGCTTAGAATTCAGGATGATCTTTACATGGAATTAAATGTTATGATCCATTAGTGCTGCCGTACACTATCTGAATTTTTATTGTGCCACTTCACAATCTTATACAATGGTAGAGTGATAGCAAAATTATAATAATTTTAAAAAGGAGGGAATCTTGCAAATGATCTTCTGAAATTTACTGTTCACCCAAAATTTGATTCTCTCTCAGGATTTTATTTTTTTCCAACAAAATTTAAAAAAAATATACTAAATTTATTTTGAGATATTGTGAATATGGGGTTTTGTGAGCACTGGCTTGATCCTACCATAAGAGATTCAGAGCTGTGGTGATGCAGTGGTTAGAATGCAGTACTGCAGGCTACTACCGCTGATTGCCGGCTACCAGCAGTTTGGCCATTTGAGTCTCACTGGCTCAAAGTTGACTCAGCCTTTCATCCTTCCGAGGTGGGTAAAATGAGGACTCAGATTGTCGGGGGCAATACGCTGATATTGTAAACCTCTTAGAATATTGTAAAGCACTGTGAAGCGGTATATAAGTGCTATTGCTATTCACAAGGACCAGATCCATTAGAAGGGATAACTAAACTCTACGAAAGAATTTGGGACTGCTGTAATGGGGTTACCTTTGAAGAGTATATTTCTACAATTGATGCCGAATGCAGCAGTACAAAGAGTTCTGGAGCTGATGCACATAATATTGCTGTTGCGTGAGCTGCATTGGTTGCCAGTATGCTTCTGGGTCCAATTCAAGGTGTTGCTTACCACCTTTAAAGCTCTTGATGGCATGGGACCAGGGTATCTAAAGAACTGTCTCGCCCCAAATGGTCTACTTCAATTGCCATGGCAGAAGAGACATACTGTTTACAGTATCCTTCCCCTGGAGTGGGGTGGGAATGGAGATTTTACAGTATCCTTCCCTTGCCACACCCACCAAATCACACTTACCAAGCCACACCCACAGAACTGGTAGTAAAAAAAAAATTGAATCCCACCATCCTTTTGCCTTCTGGAAGTATCTTAAAATCTGACTCTGCTGATTAACCTAATCATCAATTCAAGGCCTAATCAAATTTTCAGTTGGGGATAAGAGGAACAAAGAACAAGCAAAATGGATAATTCATATGACTTCCCCATCCTTTCTACAAAGATAGTGTAATGCCTAACAGGAAGTGACCTATTTTGTTATTATTTCCATTGTTATTTAACAATATAACAATTGGTACTCATTTTCCTAATGCTTTTTTTACCAGTATGGTCAAAAGAATATTATCTAATATGTCAGTAACTACATTTGAGTAGAAATGATTGTACCAGGTAAGTGGATATGACATGAGATTCAGTGTTAGAGATGTTCATGCATATATTCATTCCCATCTGTGTATTTTCTTTTACAGAAATAACTAAACAGACAAATTCCAAGTCCGGTAATCCTGATTTGGAAGAATAAAATATTTCAGTAAAATTAATAAAATCAATAGTGGTAGGAATTATCTCTACAAATTCCATGTGTTATGTCTTTTTGCACCAGTTGTGTTTCCTACCAAAATGATATTTCCACTGATCAAGTTGAAGTGTTATTGCTTTTATGGTCACAATGAAATCATCTTGTGCATGACAGAAAGGTATCAGTATGGGAAACTAACAGAATTATTAGAAACCTGAATTGTCCATGAATATTCCTGGAAAAAAATGGAAGCAGCGCCTCTTATTATTTAACAATATCTTCACGTGACTCAAATTCTCCTTTCCTGATGATGACATGGGAATCAATGCCATGCCTATTTTTACCCCTCCATGACCATTCCCAAATCCAAGCATTTTGGTTACAAGTAAAATGTGTTGTACATCTTCTCAGGAAAACAGTTCATACTTTAGCTTGCAAACTAGTAATTGCCATGAGATTTTAGAAGCAGAAGAAATTAGTAAACGAGTGGTGAGGATAAATGAGAGAAGAATCAGAAGTGATTGGATACCCATTAAATGTTCTCCAAGGAGCTGCTGTATTTAGAGGCAGCTTTCCATGCCAATTTTACTTTGAAGATGCATAAATTTTATAATTCTCATCATTAGTGCTATAAGCATAGTAAGGAATAAGTTAATTTTACAGTAATGTGATTATTAAAACCATTAGTCAAAGCCAAGGGATCCATAATTAACTTAATCTCCAGCATCAAGTAAATGATTCTACTGTGTGCTTTAAGGAAGCAATTGTTCACTGTTATGCAAAATACACCAGAGTTATTAGACTATAAAGCTTTGTAATCTTATAATTAAATTATAAATTTTACATATTTTAATAACCCACTTTATATATTTTAATTGTTTTCCACAAAATATTGAAAAGAACTATAATTTTACTTTTCTGTCTTTTAGCGAAACTAGAATGTTCCAATGTATAGAAACTTTGTTATCTACTTCCTGAGATTACTAGTTGTCTAGGCTGGATGTTGGTTAGGCTGTTGAGATGGTTGACATAAATATTTTACCACTAGAACAAAAATCAAAACATTGCTTGGAATCAATAAGACCATCTTTTGAACTTGAAAACATAAATGAGAGAAAATCCAGTACTATAAAACATACATTGTGGTATTTATGATTATTTCCCAAAATATAAGTAAGAACCAATGGAAAAAAAGAAAGAAAGAAGGGGGGGCGGAGCTAGCTGTCAGGGAGAAGGGATGTGTGAGCAGGAAGCTTTGCAAAACGCGGACCCTATCCCTGTCCTGCAGGACTCTATGGAGCCTAAAGGAAGCTCGGAGGGTTTTCAAAGGTGAGAGGTCCCCAAAAATAAGCTACGGACGGCGGTCCGTGGTGGAAATCGGGGTAAACCAGGGAAGAGCGGACGGTGGAGTGGACGACCATCAATGGCCGTCCATGAGCGCTGACAGCCAGACACACAAGTGGTGAGCTAGCAGAACAAAGGTACAGCCAATCTAACAAAAGTAACAACCGGAAAGTGAATTAGAACTCAATTTAAAACAAGGCGCAAAACAATTGCACTGAGAAATAGCTGGGCAATCGGAGCCGGCTCTTGTTAAGGAGATGATAGCGACAAGACACATGGTGAGTGGAACAAGTGAATCATGAAATAATAATAGAAGTCCACTGGGCAATAAATAAACAGAAAAATGACAAAGCCCGGGCCCAGACGCCCTCCCAGCGGAAATTTACAAAGCACAACAGGATATATTAAGTAATAAAATGCTTACAATATTTAATGAAGTGATAGAAGAAGCTAAAATCCCCAAATCATGGAAGGAAGCAAGGATAACAATTATGCCTAAAGATGGAGGTGATATCATGGACCTTGGAAATTATAGACCAATATCCTTCTTAATGTTGACTACAAAATTTTTGTCTCAGTTATTGCGGAAAGATTCAATACAAATTTAAATGAATTTAACTTTCCAGATCAAAATGGATTTCTTCCCTATAGGCAACTTAAAAATAATATTAGAACGACTCTGGATATTATAGAATATTATGAGGACCACAGTGATGATCAAGTTGCGTTAATGTTTTTAGACGCTAAAAAGGCCTTTGATAATGTTAAATAGCAGTTCATCACTTGCAGCAAATCAAAGATATGGATCTGGGACAAAAATTCTTAAATGTAATTTCGGCAACATATGAAAAACAAGAAGCCAGAATTTTGGTGAATGGGGGGATAACAGATAAATTTCAAATTCAAAAAGGAACTAGACAGGGATGCCCATTATCACCACTTCTTTTTATTATGTCATTGGAGGTCTTAACAAGAATAAGTAGAAATGAAACAGAAATTAAAGGTCTAAAAATAAAAAATGAAGAATTTAAACTACAAGCCTTTGCGGATGATTTACTTTTTATATTAGAGGAACCACAAAATTCGGGACCAAAATTATTAGGCAAATTGGAAGAATTTGGAGAAGTCGCGGGGCTAAAGATCAATAAGATAAGAACAAAAATATGACAAATAAACAGAAAGAATTATTAGCAACGAGAATGGGCATCCAAATTGTAGAAAAGGTAAAATATTTGGGAATTACTATTTCGGCAAGATACACAACACTTAAAAGTGACAACTATGATCCATTAATTAAACAAATAACTAACGATTTGGAAAAATGGGACAAAATAGGTCTATCCTTCATGGGAAGGATAGCAGTAATAAAGATGAATGTGTTACCTAAATTATTATTTCTTTTTCAAAATGCCCCCATAAAACTAGAGAAAAAGTTTTTTGATAATTTGGATGGAATAATGACAAATTTTATTTGGCAAAAGAAAAAACCAAGAATTAAGTTAAAATTGCTGCAAGATGCTACTGAAAGAGGAGGATTTGGCCTGCCTGACTGGGAGTTGTACTACAGAGCAGCAATATTAACTTGGGTGAAAGATTGGTTTAGTCATAGAAACAAAAAAATACTGATACTAGGTTACAATTTACAGTCGGGTTGGCATGCCTTCCTCTGGCAGGGGAAGTCAAAAGGTTATAGTTATGGATATAGGCATAAAGTGAGACAGACCCTTTTAAACGCTTGGAATAAGACAAAAAGACAAATGTATATAGAAACTCCTATTTGGCTATCAACACTAGAAGCATTGATGCACCCACACCTTCTATGCCAAGGGAAAATCATTACTTATGAAGAGATACTAAATGAAAAAGGAGAACTACAAACCAGACAAGAATTAAAGAACCAGGGAATCGAAGTGGAATGGTGGGCCTACTTGCAACTCCAATCAAAATACTTAAGAGAGAGTGGGGAATTAGTAAAACTAGGACAAAACTAGATGAAATATTATTAGGACCCGACCAGAAGATGATTAAAAAAAATAGATCAAGTTTTATTAGAATTTAAATTAGAAGAAAAAGTAAAAGTAACGATGGTGGTATGGATGAAAAACTTCATTCATAGCATAAAATTAGATGATTGGCAGAAACCATGGAATAGAAATAAAAAAATGACATTAGCGATACCCTTTAAAAAAAATCTGTATAAATTATTTTATAGATGGCATATACCACCATCAAGATTGGCAAAAATGAACTCTAAATTTTCCCATATATGTTGTGATATATTACTATCACTTATGGTGGAGTTGCAAGGAAGCCCAAAAATATTGGCAAAATTTACATAAGTGGATAGAAGAAATGTGTGGAATTAAAATACAAACAGGCCTGAGTTTTTTCTGTTGGGAATTAACATTGGGAAATACGATAAAGAAACTCTGTACTTAATGATTCATGTAATTACTGCAGCAAGGTTGGCATATGACAGAATTGGAAAAATAAAGGCATCCCAAATGAATTGGAAATATTGAAGAAAATCTCAATGTGCGCAGAAATGGATAAACTAACAAAAGAACTAAAAAATAAGGAAGATTCAGATTATTATAAAACATGGGAAAAATGTTATGGTTGGCTAGAGACAAGGAAGATCAATGAGAATAAGGAATGATTATATGTATATATTCTAGTTAAAGTGTATAGAGGAGAATTATGTAATATTACTATTGGATTTAGCGAAGCAATGACAATGATTGATGTTAGGGAGACTGTACCACGTTCAACTTTTTTATTGTAAGAATTGTCCGTGTTTGTTTAATTGTTTAATAAAGAAAACTTAAAAAAGAAGAAGTTGAGATTTATGTATCATGTATTCACTATGACCTGTTAATGTCACGTGTTGTAAAGACCTTTCTTCTGGCCTTCTCTTTCCTATGCTATGTAGGTAGTATTCTCTTAATCCTCTGTAACTCCAAATTACAGGGATTATTAGTGGAGAAAATAAAACAATAATTATTTAGTTTTGGGGTTCTATAATCTCCGAGGACTTGAAATAGATACCTAATATTAGAACCATAATTTAAAAGGTACAACAAAGACTGTTCTTCTTCTGTCAATTCAAAATGTTCTGACTGTTGGTAGTTTTACACAGGAATTATTGAGTCTTTTATTTGTACTTCTGTAACAGTTTAGTTTGGTACAGCAGGCAAACAGGACAAGTACAGCCTTCAATGAAAATTAAGACTGCAGAAAGAACTATTGCAACCAGCCTGCCTTCCCTAGAAGACGTGTATATTGTGTGAGTCAATAGAATAGAATAACAAAGTTGGAAGGGACCTTGGAGGTCTTCTAGTCCAACCCCCTGCCTAGGCAGGAAACCCTACACCACTCCAGGCAAATGGTTATCCAATATCTTTTAAAAAACTTTTCCAGTGTTGGAACATTCACAACTTCTGGAGACAATTCGTTCCACTGATTAATTGTTCTGACTGTCAGGAAATTTTTCCTTAGTTCTAAGTTGCTTCTCTCCTTGATTAGTTTCCATCCATGGCTTCTTGTCCTGCCCTCAGGTGCTTTGGAGAATAGCTTGACCTCCCTCTTCTTTGTGGCAGCCCCTGAGATATTGGTACCCTACTATCATGTCTCCCCTAGTCCTTCTTTTCATGAAACTAGACATAGCCAGTTTCTGCAACCGTTCATCATATGTTATGCCTCCAGTCCCCTAATCAGCTTTGTTGCTCTTTTCACAGTGGTAACGGCTTGTGTATATTTGCCCATGTTGTACGGGTGTAGTATTATTATTTATCCTTCATATTATCTTTTTTACTACCTCTTTCTGGGATGATGATGATGATGATTCTGTTGCTTTGCATGCACACTTGAGAGCTTTTGCACCAGAGACAAATTCCTTGTGTAATTCCAGTTGGCCAAATATTCAATTCAATTCAATTTTCTTCTTTCAAGCCATGAGATTTCTTTAATGGGTGTATAGCTTGATTGCATATACTGGAAGCACTATTATGAAGGACAACAAGCCAACCATGAATAAGTGGGAATCGTTCCTTTCCCAGACTAGAGCCTAGAAAAGATGTCATTTAAGATGCAACAAAACAGGAACTGTGCTTTACTTGTAATAATGATGCCACCGGGGCTGCAGAGCTGGTAAGTATGGGCAATCTTGTAAGAGGCAGTGCAAGTTCAATCTCCACACCTTGGAACCAGGAGAAATCTAGTGCTAATATAATTTTAAAAGCCTATAGTTCTTCTGTCAACCTGTTTCAAAAACAACTGGAATGTGACATTGTTTTGCATCTTCTGATTTCAATCCAAAGGGATGAATCCCTATTGGATATAGCTGTCCTGATAATTTACTGCAACTTTTTCAACCCTTTCCCACCTGGTGTCATTGTAGCTAAGAAGATAACTATGGACCATGCTGTTTTAAATTATGCTTTGGGCCCACAAATTATCAAGCTGAGACAATATTAAATCAGTCTGGCTGCTGTCCAGAATGATAGAGCACAGAAAAGCAGTCTGCAAGTTGGACAAAGAGAATAGTTTCTGTATCCACTGTTCAAATTGGATGGGGAAAACATCACATTTAGAGAGAGCCACGATCCCTTAAAAGGAAGGATAAATTGCTGCTGAGTGTCTATGAATCTGAGGGAAAACCTTGCAATAATATCTTCCTGTTCTAAAGTTCGCATACAGAAAGGATAGAAACATTGATTGAAGCAAAAAGGATCCTGTACAGGTTGTCCTTGACTTTATGACCACAACTCAGCCTAAAATTTCTCTTGCTAAGACACTTGTTAAGTGCCCTATTTTATAACCTTTTTTGCCATGATTGTTAAGCAAATCACTCCAGTTGTTAAAGCACAGGTGTCAAACTCGCGGTGTCACGTTGTCATCACATGATGTATCATGGTTTTTCCTTCGCGGAGCTGGGGTGGGTGTGGCCTGTGTGTGACACATCTGGCCTGCGGGGCACCAGTTTGACAACCGTGTTAAGGGAATCATGCGGTCATTAAGCAAATCTGACTTCCTCCATTGACTTTGTTGGAAACCAGCTGGGAAGTTTATAAATGGTGATCACATGACCCCAGGACAATGCAACTGTCATAAATACGTGCCAGTTGCCAAATGCCCAATATTGGTCACATGACCATGGAGATGCTGCAACACTCATAAATGAAAAATGGTCATAAATCAGTTTTTCAGTGCCATTGTAACTTCAAATGGTCACTAAATGTTTGTAAGTTGAGGACTTCCTGTAATGCAGGAAAGGAATGGTATTTAACATATACTTTCATTGATAGTTTAAATATTTAATTGGATACCCCCAAGTCTCAGTCTGTGTACAACAGAGCAACCTGCAATCATTGTATACTATCATTCGGATTGAGATAGATGTACAATCTATAAATGTAAGTGCAGGTTTTGATCTGATTAGAGAATAAATTGTCATCTTGAGTTATCTAAAAGTGGGAAACTCCAAATAAACCTCACCCGTTACATCCCTTTATCAGTCAAAAAGCTGGAGATTACTGTCTAAAAGTATTATCTATCTCTTCCAGGTTTATAATTCTAGAAGGTTCATCATTTGCTTTTTCGCTGACATTTTCTCAAATAAAAATTCCCATAAACTGGGAGGGTAATGTGTGACCTTGAACTGCTTTTCCTGCGATACCCAGAACATATCACTAACATTTGAGAGTGCAGTCTCTAAAACACTGACAACATGGCTCCCTTTACTTTCATTCAATTATGAACATTGAAATATAATTCTTGAATTAATTCAGCTTATAGAAAAACTGTCCCCATACAATAGAAAAAGATAGACAATTTTGGTCCAATATATATATAGTTGACACTATTTTGTTCATTTTGCATTGTCATTCTTGTTTGGTTCTTATTCTTCCAAAACATGAAGTTCCATCCAGGACAATAAAAAATTATGGCAATCATATTAAATAAGCATTATTAAATAAACATTAAATGTTTATAGTTTACAGTCACAATGAGAATTCCTGTTCAAAATATTTACAGTGGCACTAAAGCAAAGCAAAAACACTAAAAGAAAAGAAGGCAAGCTTTTGGTAAGTTTTCTCAACTTCAGGAACTTCAGGATCACCTTAAGAGATTTTTTTCAAAATATTCTTTAAGTTATTGAAATACCTGGGATTCAAAGGTAGAACGACGCCACACCATGGCATATTGCTACCATGTGACATATGGACATAGTAACAGGATACTTCTTTATAATGAAGCAATCATAATTCATAGATCCAAAGACATTCAGGGTATTTTTAAAAGATCATGATGCTCTTTAGAAATAGGCAGCCCTAGAATTTAGCTCTTCCAGTGAAAAAGAGTTCAACATTTCTGGGGATAATTGGTTCCAGTTCAAGCTCCTCTTACAGCTTGGGAATAAGTATTTGCCCTCCTGTAACTTAAATCCATTATCCTATGACCACGTGAGTGTGGAGGAGAAGTTCTGGGCTGCTTTTTATATATTTTCAGAAAATATGTTTTTTTTTAAAGAAAAAATGTTATCATATTTTTCCTTTGTCCTTTTAATCACAGCCAGTTTCTTCCCTTTATCTTCACTGGGCTTAAGTTCCTAGTTCCCTGATCTCATTATTTTCTTCCTCCAATCCATAAATGAAGGACCCAGAATTGGACACAAAATGCAATATGACCAAAGCAGAATAGAGTGGAAACAATGGAAATTAGTTTTTTTCTGATGCAGCTTAAAATGGCATTTGCTTTCTTTGCAACCACATCACATGACTGGTCACATTTATTTTGCTAACATTATCTAATTCTTAGGATAAATATTAGTATTTTTATATATTCCCCCATTTGTAGAAAACAGAAGATAGTTATAAGCAAATATGAAAGCAAGTACAGGTAGTCCTTGACTTACAACCATTTGTTTAGTGACCAAAGTTGCAGCAGCATAGAAAAAAGTGACTTATGACTGGTTTTCACACAACCCAGCATCTCTATGATCATGTGATGAAAACGCAGGTGCTTGGCAACTGGCGTGTATTTCTGAGTTGCACTGTCCCAGGTCATGTGACTACCATCTGTAACCTTTTGACAAGCAGTCAATGGGGGAAGCTGAATTCACTAAAGAACCATGATTCACTTAATTGAAGTGATTTGTTTAAGAACCGTAGCAAAAAGACATCCCAAAGGGGACAAATTTCACTTATCAACTGCCTCACTTAGCAATGGAAATTTGGGACTCAATTGTGATTGTAAGTTGAGGACTACCTGTACTGTATGTCATGATTCATTTTTGGTAGAAATTATTTTAAGCTGGGATAGGCAAACTTTCAGAAGGCCGGTTATGGGACCAAGGGCTGTTGTTGGTGGAACAATCATATAAAACCGTACATGCTTGCAATAGATTAAGAAGATTGTTACATCAGTATTTATATTAAAAAAGCTGGCTACAGGGAAGCTTTGGATAGCTTAGATAGTTTTGTTTTAAATGTTATAACATCTCTTTTGGGACATATCCTAGTTTCCATCTATTTCTGACTTTAAAAATGGAAGAAACACCATCACTAATTTTCAGCAATTATGGTCAGACTATCTTTCAAGGGCCACATAAGGAGAATTCTGAAGTAGAAAGGTTGAGGCCCCAGACAGAGGGATGGTATATAGTTTGATTAATTCTGAAAAATAAGATCTCTGAAGTTCCTTACGGTGTTAGGCAGAATTAATTACACCACACAATAGGTTGAAGTTTATTTTATTATATCAGAAGACAATCTCTGCATGCATCTTAATGGCATGTGGGAAAAAACAAAACGATAACTGAATGGACAGATGAATTATTAATCCGCTGCCAACTTTATAGCTTGATGTGCAAATGATTTATTCTTTTTTAGCAACCAGCATAATTTCTTCACAGAATTCCAAATAACTTGACAAGCTCTTTGGGAGGCATCTCAAAGAGGATATAGTACAGTTCTGCATTGAGATATGAAAATAAATGACTATAGAATAATGTAGGCTTTTTTGCAAGGTGCAATGGTTTCATATCATGGCCAGATATATTGGTCTTCAACTCTGGTGTTTCCTTGTCAGTAGGGGCAAAGGTCCAATATACTTGGAAGCTTTCAGATCAGAAAAGTTGATATATAACAATTACTTACTAACATATGCTGTATAGTCATCGTGCTACAGTAATAAAAATGTGCCCTGATATGATAACATATAATGTTAAATTTCAAATCACAAATGTTCAAATGTTCCTATGGCCACAATTTCCTGTCAGGTAGACCTAGTGACTAAGGCCATTTACAAAGACATAATTTGGAGATGCAATTAGCTATAAAATATTGCATATTATGTAAATTGTGACAGCATCTGGAAAACCTCATATATAGCTTTGCTAGATTTCAGTGTGTCCCATATTTTGAACTGCTCAGAATTGTTGTTTTTGTATAAAATAAGGAAGTTCAGCAATAAATATCTAGTACAAGTCCTTGAGTGTGTGTGTGTGTGTGTGTGTGTGTGTGTGTGTGTGTGTGTGTGTGTGTGTGTATATATATATATATATATATATATATATATATATATATATATATATATATATGTAAGATTGAGACTATCTGGGCAACGTTTCAACGAGATCTCACTCGCCATCTTCAGGCTGGTGCTTTTGGCTTTGTGCTTGTGCGAGCCGAAAGCACAAAGCCGAAAGCACCAGCCTGAAGATGGCGAGTGAGATCTTGTCGAAACGTTGCCCAGATAGTCTCAATCTTACATGGGAAAAGACCCAAACATACCAAGACCTGCATACACAGAGAGAGAGAGAGAGAGACAGACAGATATATAACAATGTTATGTATCAGTTGCATATTCAGAATTGGACTTTGAGCAAACATCCAGAGCATGACTTAAGAGGAATGTAAAAATGATTGGCTATCTTCACACATTTTGAAGTAAGTAAAGGCAGGACTATCCAAAGGGTCTTATCTTTATGTAGATAAAAATTGGTAAATCTAGAGTAAAACTTACTTAATTGTACTACTTCTATCAGAATGTAATAAGAATATAAGCTTCTGAGAGAGACAACCCACTTAGACTTTGACTGTCGTTTGAGATTACATTGGAAGAAATTGTGTGGTCAGGGCAAAAAAATAAGTACCAATTAAATATGGTTATTCCCAAACTAATATTTTTCCCCCCTGTAAACTAAAAAATGTAAATTAGAAGCAAGTTTTAGAAAGTTGAGTGGCATGGACAATCATGACAAATTGCAATTTAGCCTCCAATGAAAAAGATCTTCTGCTATGGCAAATGTCAATGCTTCACTGCTTGGAGTTCCATTGGGCACCTGTATCCATCTGCCCAAGTCCCAATTGCTTGCACATGAAACAGCTGCTATGCCAGAATAAGGAGCTTTGAATACAACTGATCACATTAGCAATTCATATATTTCATTACCTTTGAAAAAAAAGCAAGGAAAAGGACACTTGAGTTAAAACACTGAGAAAGCAGGAGGCATTAGTTATACTTTTCAAGTGGCTCAACCATGACTGATTGACAGCCCCTTGTGCTATCCTTCGTTAAGAAGGCTGAGTGATTCTAGTTCTCTGCAAACAACTAAAACAGCTCAGCTCCATCCTTATTTAAGTCTGAATAAAAATGGAAGAATTGGGCAATGGAAGAACTAGTGTATACATGTATCGTATGTACTGTATGCATATACCTGTATTTCCTGCCTTTATTATTTTTATAAATAACTCAAGCCAGTGAACATACCTAATACACCCTGTTCCTCTTATTTTCCCTACAATAACAACCTTGTGAGGTAGGTTGGGTTGTAAGAAAGTGACTAGCCCAAAGTCACCCAGCCAACAAATTATCTATAAGTGCTCAAAGTTGTCAGAATAGAGAATATTGCCTTCTATTTTTAATTTTCCAATATTCTGCACAATTTCTTCCATTGATGTTCTTATAAATTTTTTTTATTAGGAATGAAGGTGTTTATAACCATACAAGGTCTCAGAGGGTCTTGGAGTCTTATGCCTGAGAACCCTGGCAATACATGGGACAATGAACAATGAGCTTATGGGATTATTTTAAAAAGTCAGAAACGGCAACAATCACATAATTAGTCCAAATATATTAGTAATGTTTACAGACAATGGCATACGATCACCAGGGTTTGCAAGGGAGATGTGCATTATTCCATTAAAAAAATATGTTGGCAAAAACCACATAGGTTTTTTTCACCAAAGAAAGTTCTTCTTCTTTTATCTAGCATGGCTGTTGGCATAGCAAGGGAGATGAACAGCTAAATTCATCACCTGGCTCTTGTCCTGTTCCTTTAGCTTGGCTATCTCAGCATGCTAATCTTTGATTTTCTTAACTATGGTTTAGGAATTGATCCCTTCACAAATGGGGGTGCACTAGCTTTTCCTCCATCATAGCCCCAATCTAGTTATGGTGCAGGAAGCTGCGAGACCCAATATCCTTTCTTTTAGCCCTAAAATATTCCAGAGACAGCACTTACCTGTTTGACTTTGGTTTTCAATGGAAAGAGAAGACAAACGAGAGAATGGGACTACGGACAGAACCATATCACTGGCCCCATATTAGATCTCCAGAGAAGACCACTCCTGTACTCCCCCCCACCAATGCTTCTGAATAATGCGGCTTTTTCTGCCTTTATTGCCTGCTTAGATATAATGATACAGAATTAAATTCTCTCATTCTGAGTCTAAGAAAGAAAAAAGAAAAAATGTCTTTCCTTCCCTCAGGGTTCTCAAATTCCAGCAATTCCAGAGCAGGCTGTCTGCCTAAAGGCAGCAGTTCAAAGAAAATACACATTTCTGCAGCAGTAAACCTCACAGGGCTAAGTTTTTCAAGCATTAGACTCTGGAAGTTATCCTATAAATGGCAAGCTTGAAAGTGAATCTCATTACTAGTTAATTGGAGGAGTGATTGTCAGGATACATAGGGGTGGGTTATTAAACCTAACATAGACCCCACAATAAATAAATACGTATCAGAGAGCTGGGAACAACTCATTTCTTGAAACAATATTTTGGTTGATTGACTGATTATATGCTATCAAATTGGTGACAGATTTTAATAGAAAATACAAATTTTCTCCATGGCATATAGTCTCTAATCTGTATTCCTGAAGGACCCATAACTACTGGGAGTTACTAAAAACAGTACTTGGAGAAACCATGAGTTGCTTGCAGCATGAGATAGGTTATCCTCTGGAGATATCACTTAAATATTGAGGCCATGACATGAATGTTCTTTATAAAATTGTCTGAAGACCTCCATTAATCAATATTAATTTACAATAGTAAAAATATCTGGAGCTCTTACTTTGTCCTGAATAGAAGGCCTCACTCCCAAATGAACTCCTGCCTGTATTATTTCATGGTTCAGACTTGTTCTAGTCTATACAATGTGTTTCTTCCTTTCCCTAGTGTGGATTTTGTCACAAAATGGCTACCACAAAAGGATTGTTTCTTCAAGTTATGTGTGGGGATTCTGCCATGAATGTGTGAAAGATAAATTATGTTGAAGCCTGCCCAGTGCCTTTGCTTTGCAGGAAGACAGCTTCTTTGGGGGAGACTGGGGAACTATGTCTAAAAATAATACAAACTATATTCACTGTGTGTATCCTACCTACCAGTGGTTGACCACAGCAATAATTTTCATTTTGCAATTTTCACTTTCCAAACTGGAACCAGATTAATGGACTGGTTTGAGTCCCCCTAGAGGATAGCTTTTGTAAATATTCAAAGGAAAAATATTCCCACAAAAGCTTTTTATATTTTGCCATAGCCCTGTAATTGCAATGGCCCAGTCTTTTACACGTTTAATCTGAAAGTATGTTTGAAATCTGCATAGTGATTAAATTAAAATGTGTCCTCCCCAAACATAATGATTTTAATAGCTTGATCAAAATGAAAGTTATAAAATAGAATTTAGTGCCCAAGCGGAATTGCAGCAAATCACACAGTTTACAGTTATAACTGTCCTTCATGCTGGGTTCAAAATTAACAGCCATCATTCGGGGAGGGGGGGAATAAAAGATCTAAGCATGCTTGGAAACAGATGGGATGTTTTGCTTCATTGTATAGAACAGAAGAAACAAGAACCAAAACAATGTTTTGGGGGGAAAGTTTTAAAAAATGAAGCTGGTTATGCAAAAGAATGTTGAATTGATGGCCCACGCAGTTTCATTTTAGATTCCAAACTCAATTCATGAGTATCAAAATACTCATAATCTCCTTTATATTCTCCCTCAGTTTGACTCACAATAGACATATTGTGAAGTACTTATATTCTGGGTTTCTTAAAGAGAAGGCACAATGAGTTTACGATACATAGCCAGAACTTGTGCTATTAAACAATAGACATAATATAATTATGATATCATGAAAAAATAGGTTTTGGGGGTATAGACTGTAAATAAAAGGTGACAAGAGCCTTGTAGATTGTTTGCCTGTGTACTTTTACCCAGATGGAATCACAAGGTACTTTTTTTATTTCCGGTAAATTGGTAACAACTAACAGATTTGCACATACACAAAAAGAATAGGCTATACAAAGCTCTTACAAGAAGGAATGCTTAGGAAGGAGCTCTTTTTGAAGCATTAAAGAAGCCTCACATGAGAATGGGAAAGATAACTTACGTTAATATTAAAGTTAAACACTTTGGCCACCTAATGAGAAGGAAAGACTCACTGGAGAAGAGCTTAATGCTGGGAAAGATTGAGGGCAAAAGAAGAAGGGGATGACAGAAAACGAGCTGGCTGGATGGAGTCACTGAAGCAGTAGGCATGAGCTTAAATGGAATCCGGGGGATGGTAGTGGATAGGAAGGCCTGGAGAAACATTGTCCATGGGGTCGCAATGGGTCGGACATGACTTCGCAACTAACAACAAATGTTCAAGTGAACCCTCTTCTGGGTGTCCAATTTTTTTTTGGTCTTCTCTGTGAATGGACAGTTGCCGAACAATCAAGTCCCTTCCTTTTCTGGTCTTAGAGAATGGCCTACTTCAAAGAAAGAGGCTGAAGTGAGGCCATGGATCAAATAGCTCAATGGAATCTTCACCTTCCTTTTTGCTTTTAAAAAAAAATATATTAAAGAAGAACATTTTCGCTTAATAGGTTCATCAGAGCCAATAGGAGAAACTATACCTTGTTGGGACACTGGAGCTTCATTTAGGAGATGCCTTTGAGTGTCACATTTATCTCATGAGGAACAGTTTCCAAGATTTGCTTGTGATATTTGCTAGTGAACTACTGTATCTAGTAAGTCACGGGTAGAATACCACATGCTGCATTGGTGTACACATGACCAACTTCACAAGCTAAAATTAAGTAGCATTGGGATTTTAATTCATGTGGAAGCCCTCATGTGTACAGGAAGATTCCTATAATTGATAAGGATTCTGTATTCATGATTCACAGGATACAGTGGTAGCATTTGGGAGTGGGAATGAAACACTTCTATCTTTACTTCAAGTGACTGGGGAAAAACTAAGAATATTGCAAGATTGAATATGGGTCGGTCACCAGGACCAGAGTTTTACTCTTCTGAGCTTTCAGACTCATGCTAGAGCCCATCTTCTGAGAACTTTTCTCTACTGGACTATATGCTTTGAGCTATTCTGTGACTTGTATTTATGTAGTGCCTTCCTATCGGTTGATTGGTATGTTGATGGTTGGCGATTGGCTGTTGTTTCCTTTTGCTGCCAAGCCCGCAGCTCCTAAGTACTTGATAAGCTGGTGGTAAATCAGCACTCCTGTTAACTGACAAGGGGCATTTTTCCCAGGCTTCAATCATTTTCCTGGCTACCTTTGTACCTGTACAGTTAGCAATCCTAGTAGCTGCAATATTGAATATATGACTTTATTCATTGCACTGAGGCTACCAATGAGTTTGAGTCTCCTTGTTTGTCTCAGAAGATGGGCTCCAGTACGAGTCCAAAAACTTGGAAAAGTAAATCTCTGTTTCTGATGACCAACCCGGATTCGAATTTACAACATTATCCTGGGACATGTCTTTATTCATCTAAAAATATTGTATAATAACAACAACAACATTTATGTATATACCGCTTCTCTCCCGAAGGACTCGGAGTGGTGCACAGCCACACAATTAAAACATTAAATATATAAAAGTTAAAACTAGATTAAAGACCCTGGCTGAAAACAATTAAAACCCCTCCCTTAAACCCTAAAATTTGATATAAAAATTAAAATACCCAAATCTAAAATCAGCCCAAGCCGGCCTGGTCAAAAAGCCAGATTTTCAAGGCACGCCTGAAGGTCCCCAGGTCCATGGCTGTACGTAACTCCGGAGGCAACCCATTCCAGAGGGCAGACGCCCCCACAGAGAAGGCCCTATTCCTCGGGGTCACCAGCTGGCACATAGATGCCGACGGGACCTGCAAGAGACCCTCCCTGTGGGAGCGCACTGGACAGTGAGAGGAAAATGGCAGAATGCGTTCTTGTAAATATCCTGGTCCGATGCCATAGAGCGCTTTAAAAGTTAACACTAAAATCTTAAAGCGCACCCGAGAGGCCAATGGCAACCAACGCAGCTCGCGAAGGAGGGGTGTCACATGAGAGAACCTTGACGCCCCCATAACCACCCGCGTGGCCGCATTCTGCACCAGTTGAAGCCTCCGGATGCTCCCATTCGGGAGCCCCATGTAGAGGGCATTGCAGTAGTCCAGTCAGGAGGTGACCAGAGCATGAGTGACCGTGCGTAAGGCATCCCGATCCAGAAAGAGTCGCATCTGGCGGATCAGGTGAACCTGATAAAACGCCCCCCTCGAGATGGCCATAATGTGATCTTCCAAAGACAGCCGTACATCCAGGAGAACATCCAGATTGTGAGCCCTCTCTGAAGGGGGCAAAATCTCACCCCCAATAGCCAGTGAAGGAACTATCTGGCTATATCGGGACGCCGGAAACCACAGCCACTCAGTCTTGGAAGGGTTGAGTCGGAGCCTGTTTCCGCCCATCCAGTTCTGCACGGCCTCCAGACAACGGGACATGACCTCTATGGCATCGTTGGGGTGGCTTGGGGTGGAGATGTACAGCTGAGTATCATCAGCGTACAGATGACACTTCACCCCAAAGCCACGGATGATCCCCCCCAGCGGCTTCACATAAATGTTGAACAAGAGAGGAGAGAGGACCGACCCCTGAGGCACCCCACAATCGAGGGGCCTAGAGGTGGACCTCTCCCCCCCGCCAACACAAACTGCATGCCATACTAAAAATTTCCCTTTTTTAAAATGAAATTTAAAAACTTCAATTGGTTCGAAATGCAGAGGTTAGTCTGTAGTATTAGTGTTAATTGCCATTTAAGGGGATGTTCCTCCCTCTGCAAAGTAAGCAATTAAATGCTAGGTTGGGCTGTAATAAAATAAAGCACATCAGCCAAAATACACAAGAATGCTGAAGATGATATAAGGTGGAAAATAATATTTTAAAACTGTGGCAGAAAATTACACTCAGAGGGCACATTTGTGATGGAAGGGTAGTGGCTACTAATTCATCTAAAAATATTATTTTGAGTTTATTGTACTTCTCAAAGAATATTTAAAGCAGATGGACATTAGATTTCTTATCTTGGCACAAGAAGAAATGCAAAGGTTCTTTAACTCACTTGATTTGGTCTTGTTCTGCATTGCATTGTTTCAAATTTAAAAATAGCACAATTTTGGGGTGAAATATTATATATCAAGATCTCAAATTGAATTATATTTTTAAACTCTGGGATTTGTCAAATTACGGAAAGCTTTGATTTGACTGAGCTTGGGACAAAGCAAAGAGGATAATCCTATATAATTGGAAAGAAAGTTACTCTCCTGATTTTAAGGAATAATAAATTTATATGCAACCTGACTCCCAGGAAATAAATCCACTCACTCCTTTTCTTGTCTTCCAAAAATGTTTGAGCAATTAGGATAGGCCATGCCCATATAAGCTTCAGGTGAGATAGAGATGTGTGGACATACTGAATTTAATATAACTTATCTATGCTCTCAAGGAAATTATAACACACTCTTCTGAATGATAGCTTTCAATTATATTTCACAATATTTTCTTAACATGTATTGCTTGTATGTTTGTTGTTCTAATGCCACAACTTATAATATTGCATTTTCAGCTTATTACAAAATTCAAAATATTTTGTATTTCAGGACACAGCTTCATTCTAGTACTTTTCCCATTTTGCCCCAAATAAAGGCACTTATTCTTCATTTTTCTGGTCCTCATTTCTACCACTTTCCTTTCTACCATATCTTCCCATCAAATAATTTCATGGCTTTGTCCATGCCAAAATAGAAGGCTGGTTTTAGAAAGCCAATGTAATTTAGTCTTCCTACGTTGATGTCAAATGGCATAATAACCTACAAATTTGTGTTGGAACTGATAAGAGAACAGAAATTACCATTAGTTAACCATGCCAATGTACCTGTCTGTGATTGAAACAATGCCATCTTATATCTAAGCAAGATTTGGATGCCCTTGGTTGGCTTCACACAGGGTGCTAAACATGATTGGTTTGGCTTCAGGGCAGTAATCTGCAATTTTCTTTGGGTTGAGCACTCTTAAACTGGCACTACAAAAAGTAATAGCTCATGGGAACAGCTTTAATGTGGGGAAGAATTAAAAGGAAATATTATTGACAATTGGTCAAGGAATTTCAGCTGGCAGGGTCCAGGAGAAAAGGCTTTTCTGCCATGGTGTCCCCTGAGGTCAGATCTTTACCCACCCTATTGACTTTCTGCAAGAGCTGAAGATCTGGCTCTCTCTGCTGGCCTGAGGCTCCAAGGGAGGGTGCATCACTTTGGAGGTAGCTATTGGATTAAGAAAAGATCCCACCTTTACTGTATGCATCTTGCTCCCTTCCTCTCTATCTTTTAATTATAAATTTGTTGTTATTATTATTTTTACTGTTTATTGGCTTTGAATATTTGTAAGCTGCTCAGAGTTGCCTCTAGACGAGTTGGGCAGCATACAAGTCAAATAAATACATACATAAATAAATTCATTAAATTGTTAAGGATAATACATACATCCTTTTATAAGCACATTCTTACAGTAATTTCCATCTTCAGGTGACTCCCAGGTTTAAAATTAAGAAATACACAAGCCAAAAATCAACCATATTTTCTTCCTCCCTCATGCACAGGCATCAAGCTCTTTAAGTGGGGAATGGTTGAGAACCTGCAATGCAATTGTGATGCTCCAGAAAAAAACTATAACACATATAGTTCATGAATGTCTCTCTTCAGAAAATTTCAGTGCACCTGGGATGATGTCATAGCAGCCACATTAGAAGCAATTAGATGGTTAGCTTCCTTAGACATTGAATTGTAAGAACAATCCCATTGCAATTCTAGGGCTCCATATTATGGTGATTTTATTATGGTTTTATCTTAATTTAGTACTTTACTTCTTATATTGTATTGTCCACATATCTATATGTATTTATATATCTATATGTGTGTGTGTGTGTATATATCAGTGACTGTATGACCACTGTAGATGCCATATACTAAATAAAATAAATAAAAATGTACAGGCATTCAAGTTTTTCATATGCAACAGCAGTATCAGGGATTATTATAGGCGGGCAACAGAAATTAAGTGAAAGAGCAGCATGTAATTAATTGCTGTATTTTTCCTGACAGGAAGAAGTGCTTATATGATTTTATCCTGATGTGCCAAAGTAACCTAGGCAGCTCTGATGTACAGTAATGGGCAGTTTTTTAATGAGGATGGGTTACATGCAGATTTAATCTTCATTCATTTCACAGCGAGACTTTGGGGCAGCCTCCGATTTTAGCCTAACCTGTACCTGCAGAGTTGTGGGAGCCACATTTTACTCTATTTATGTTGATTTTACTCTGTTATGTAAAATAGGTTAATTCAGAAAAGTGTTCTCTCACCTTTGTTCAGTGCAAGGCAGCATCTACACTCCTAGCTTCTGAATTATTCCCAACAAACCTGTGAAGTTTGTTGTGTTTGCAGAGAGCAAGAGACAGGTTCTAAGTCACCCAGGGTGCTTATTAGGGGTAGGAGGCTTAAACTATTCCCCCTTCTCATTCTCTTTAACACTTAAGTGCTATGCCTCATCATTTCCTGGTTGGGGTATACAGTGTCCATACAGCTAGCTATACATCAGTATGCCAGTTTGATATAATGGCTAAGATGCTGGGCAAGAAATAGGAGATAAGTTTCTCCTAGAAAACCAGGTGAGTGGCTTTGAGCCAGCCTCTCTCAGCAAAATCCACCTCTCAGAGTTGTTGTGGGGATAATAGGAGCCCTATGTATGTATGTGGCTTGACATGACTCAAAAATCAAAGCAGGAGAAAAATAAATAGGTCTCCAGAGGTCTTGGGATAAGGCAATTCAGGACATATTAAAGAAAAAAAAACCCAACTCTGTGCACGCTTATGGCACGTATTTTCAGAGACTGCTTACTTCTGAGAAGTAGTTTGTTAATGCAAACTGCTAAAAGCCAGGGGTATTTCGTCCGGCCCTCTTTTCTACTCCCGCTTCTTCCTCCTATAGGTATGAGGAAGAGAAGACATGCCGATGGCCGAGACTAGTTTGATGCCCCACGCTTAGCCATAACCGGTTTGGGTGTTTACTTGAAGCAAGCCGCCGTGACTGCAAGCAATGGCTTACCGCTCGGCGTTGCGGGATGCAATCGATTGTGGCCAATTCCGCTGGCGCTGCACTCAACCCCGGGCCAGCACCGTGTGTACTTGGCTTCGTAAGTCGGGCGGCGTTTGCACCAGGTTTCGCGCTGCATTCTCTCCGCATAAAGTTAAAGCCAAGCGGAAGGAAAGCTACGGGGCAGGTTCGGCTCGGCCTCCTCCTTCCACCGGGCTCCCCCGCAATCGCTTCCCTTTTCCCGCCTAAACTCGCTCGCGCCCTGCCTCCCTCCTTCCTCCACTTGCCCCAAGCCGCTGCCGGCGCGAACATTTCCTGGCGGCGGGGCCCCGCTGCCCTCCGCTTCGCTCCTCCCAGCTCGCCCGCCCGCCTGGGCACCGCAGCAGCCTGCGCCTCCCCCGCCCCAGCTCCTCTCGGCGTCACCCTCCTGCCTGGAAGATGGCGCTGGGCGGCCAGGTTGGTGTGCCTGGGAATGGGGGCGGTGGGCGCCTTAGACTGGCCGTTGGGCGGATAGGCCAGGAGAAAAAGCAGGGCGGGAAGGGGTGGAAAGGCGGCCGGGGAACGGGGCGTTGGGAGGGTAGGTAGTGCATCCTCCTGGGGCAGGCAGTGCCTCCAGTGGGGCTGTGTTTGGAGGAGAGGCGAGAAGTGGCTCTCCCCCCTCCCCGCCTCTCTTCCCCCAATTGAGGCTTTGCAAAGAGGAGGGTGGAAGCAGAGGAAAGTCAATCCTTGGGGACCTGGGAGTGAGGTGGAAGGAAACCCCCCCTTTCTCGTTTTTGAGAGGTGGCAAAATGGGGTGTGTGTGTCTCCTCGGTGGTCTCCCGAAAAGTGATGGTTCTTTAGAAAATGCTTAGCTTTTGGGCAGCGGTCCCAGAGGTAGAGAATGTCTGCAATAGTGGCAGAGAAGAGTGGAGTTCTAGAGGTTCAAGTTACACCAACCCCAAAATCTGCGTGCAAAACCCCAGAATGATTTCTTCAAGCCCAGGCAAGGTTTTTGGCTCTTTGCATCGTTGTAGAGCAGGTGGAAAAAATTATTGTAGAACCTAGGAGTGACTGAGGCAAAATTTGATTATATAGATGGTATGTATGTGAAAAATATTTTAAAAAAATTTATAGTGTATTTGTGGAGATTCAGCTGCCTGGGAGATTTCTTCATCTTAGATTATCTAGATTAAACTTCATTTCGTAAATAATCCCTCTTTCCTTAATAAATGCAATCTCAAGGACCAATTACTGTATTCATAGCATCCATGGATGGTTATGTTTTTTTCTTCCCCCAAATGCTGAAGTAAATTGTTAAGAATTCCTAAAAAAAAATTTTTCCCATTTTTTAGTCCCATGAACAGACAGCATGTGTTCTTCGTTTGCTATAGGAAGACATAGACAGAACATAACCCAGAGAAGAAATATCTGTGGAATTTGTAGTCAAATTTAGACAATTTTTTTCAAGGATTTGGATGCTAAAATAGATGGGGCAGAATATAAATTAATATCTGCTAGTTGATTTATGGGATGGTTAACACAAATATGGGTACATTTCAACAAACCATATTGGATTTGCATCATATAAGTGAGAAATGTTTTGTTAGTGCTTAACCTAGTTTTCAGATTCTTCATGACAGTTGACCACATGGCCAGGCCATGCGCCAAAAAAGTAGGCTAAAATGTAGTTGATTGGTTGTGTTACCCAGGATGTTCATCTGATCTGAGTTTGTGGAATGAAGCATAATTATTTTTCCATTGCCCGTAGGTCATCTGGTTACTTTACCTTAGTGGAAATAAAAAGTTATTTCCCCTTTGAAAGTCAAACCTGATGGCTTTCTATGAGTTCTGTAAGGAAGTTTTAGTAATATAACCAGGTGTTTCTTTAAATTTTAGACAATAGTTTGAAAGAGGAATTAGACTAAATGCTAAATTAATAAGGAAATAAGAATTTTATATGAATAATGGGGAAATTTTGCAACTAAATTCATAAGATGGAGAAGTTGTAGTACCAGAAGGTAACGTGTCAAATGAAATGTTCATGAGTGTGTTATCTTTCATCTGCTCTCTGCTGGAGATTTGTGATGGGAGATGAAATCCATTTTATCTGGGATTTGAGTTTTGCTAAAGGACAGACCATGTTAGATCGAGTCTTTGAGACAGCATAATTTCCTACATACTTTTAGAAGAGTTTGTATTACACTATATAAATAATTAGAGATAAAAAATTTCCTGAATATTTTGAAGCAATAAAAGGAAATCTAGTTTTCTACTGGAAAAAATGGATATTTTGGTCAAAATAAAAATCTACAGTGGATATAAAAAATCTACACATCCCTGTTAAAATGTCAGGTTTTTGAGATGTAAAAAAAAATCAGGCAACAGTAAATCATTTCAGATTTTTTTTCACTTTTAATATAACACATAAACTATACAATTCAATTGCAAAAAACTGAAATCTTTTAGGGGGGATATAACAAAGAATGTACAATAATATGGTTTAATAAGTGTGCACACCCTCTTATAAATAGGGATGTGGCTTTGTTCAAATTAACCAATCACATTAAAACTGATATTAAATAGTAGTCAGTACACACTTGCCATCTATTAAAGTGACTCTGATTAATCCCATATAAAGTTCAACTATTATTGTAGGATTTTTCTGACATTTAGTCAGTTGCCTGCCTCTTACAGCAAAAGCCATGGTCTGCAAAGAGCTTGTAAAGCATCAAAGGAAGGATACCTTCTTTGGAAGGTATCAGCCAGGAGAAGGGTACAAATAAATTTCTAATGCATGAGGATATGCCATGGAACACATTGAAGACAGTAATCAATAAGTGGAGAAAATATGGCACAACAATGACATTATATGGATTGGACCCTCCAAAATTGATGAAAAAAACAAGGAAACTGATCTAAGAGACTGCAAAGAGGCCTACAGCAACATTAAAAGAGCTGCAGAAACTTCTGGCAAGTACTCTCTGTGTAGTATGTATGACAACATTCTCCTGTATGTTTCATATATCTGGCCTACGGAATAGGTGGCAAGCCTCTCTTACAAAGAAAAACATCCAAGCTCAGTTATATATTTTTCCCCCAAAATCTCTATCAAGTCTGATGAAAACATGTGGAAAAACGTGTTATGATCTGATGAGACCAGATTATGACTTTTGGCCATAATTCCAAAAAGTACGTTTGGTGCAAAAACAACAATGTGCTTCACCAATAGTACATCATATAGTGGAGCATGATAGGGTCAGCATTATGCTTTGGGGCTGGTTTTCTTCAGCTAGAACTGAGGCTTCAAGGATGGGAGGAATTATGAACAGTTCCAAATACCAATCAATTTTGGCACAAAATCTGTTAAATGCTGAAGATGAAGAGGAATTTTACCTTTCAACATAAGAAAGACCTAAAGCATACAACAAATGAATGGCTTCACCAGAAAATTAAAGTTTTTGAATGGCCCAGTCACAGTCCAGACCTGAATTCAATTGAAAATCTGTGGGGTGACTTGAAGGCTGATCACAGGGGATGCCCTGGCAATCTGACAGATTTGAAGCGCTTTTGAAAGGAAGAGTGGGCAAAGGTTCCCAAAGCAAGATGTGCCATGCTGATAGGCTCCTACCCCAAAACACAGAATGCTATCATAAAAATTTTTCAACACAGTTTTAAGGGTGTGCACAGTTATGCAACCATATTGTACATTTTTATCGTTATTTTATCCTAAAAATTTCCGTTTGATTTGGATGATTGGCAATTGGCATGTATTTATGATTGCATTGTCCTGGGGTTGTGTGAACATCTTTTGCAACTTTCTAAGAACCAAGATCAATGGGGAAACCAGAGATTCTCTTAATAGTCACTACAGTAACTTCACAACCACAGTGGAGGTTTTTGGTCAGCTGCAGCTTAGTAAACGTAACTTAATTTTAACTATGTTGAAACAATTACAATTAATTAGTTTTGCCTTAATGCCTTGATGTGCATAATTATCAATACTTACATTAATCATTAATATTTACATGAATACTGCATTAATTAGTTTAGTTTAGTTTACTTTATTGTCATTGCACCTCATACTAACAAAATCAAACACCATCTTCAGTGCACATCATGACCATGACCATAAACCCTTCACACATTGAACCGGAAACCCCCGACACCACACCAACACTGCACTATACAGCAGAATTCAAAAGAGCTACTGCCCTGCGATAGAAGCTGTTTTTCAGCCTAATAATCGTTTTGAGATGAGTAAACTAAATGCATTTTCACTGAATGGACATAACTTTTCTAATTATTCCTTGTGTTATCCTGTGCATCAAGAACAGGAAATAATCCATCCTAGGATAATGTTTGGGCAAATGTATCTTATACTTTTAATACTGTCATAGAACAGGAAATTAAGAGAAAAATAAATTAAAATTAGAAGCTGGCATCCATGAAGTGAATGGCACAGATCAAGCATATCCTTGAAAGTGCTGATTCTCATTACTAACTTAGCCTAAGTGCTTGATCTATGCCATCTACTTCATGGATAGTTAAATGGGAAAAAAACACGTATTTCAGATTATTAAGGAAATTTAAATGCTAAATATGGTATTTTTTGCCACTGAAAAATATTGATTGTTTCATTCTTTGCCAAAATGTGTCACCTGGATGATAAATGAATAAATTAATGATATGGATTTGCATGAACAGTCAGGAAAAATATATATGAAGTTTTAATGTTTAACATTTTATTCCTCCCAACAGAGTTTAGCAGAATTAGAAGTTCTTTGTAAGCAGCTATATGAGGGCACAGATTTAGCCCAGAGAATACAAGCAGAAAAAGTTCTTGTGGAGCTTATTAACAGCCCTGAATGTCTCAGTCAGTGCCAACTTTTACTGGAACAAGGAACGGTAAGCACTTTAAACTTTGTTATTGATGTACATATTTGTTCCACCTTTTTTGTTGTTGTTGCTCAAATCTTCTGGGTACCAAGACTGTCTATGTATTATCAAGATACATTTCACTATCAAAATTTTCTTTTTGTTATATATTTTGTTATAGTAAGATTGATTAGTGATAATAGGCAAAGAACTTATAAGCTTTTGCAAAGGAGGAAACAAAACAAAAACACATAACCTCAAGTGAGATTTTATTATTATCCACAGTAGATTGCAGCACCCAGTATATCCTGACAAAAGTTAATCAAGGTCATACTTGGTTGGTATTTGGATGGTAGATACTAGGAAAGCCCAAAGCTGTAGACCAGTGGTTCCCAAACTTTTTCAGTCTACCTCCCCCTTGGTGCTACAAACTCATCCTCAGTGCCCCCCACCCAGAGGTGGGATTTAAATTTATTAACAATTGGTTCTGTAGGTGTGGCTTGGTCACGTGACTGGATGGGCGTGGTTTGGTGGTCATGTGACCGTGTGGGCGTGTGACTGGGTGGGCATGTGACTGGCAAACCAAATATAAGTGGTCCTCGTTTAATGGCCGGTTGCTTAGTAAGTGTTCTAATTTATGACTGACCTCCCCAGAGCTACTTGACCTGTTTTTGGAGTTTTGACAGCCATGCACTCTCTCTGTCTCTCTGTCTCTCTCTGTCTCTCTCTCTCTCCTAACCCTGCTGGAATAGGTGGTTGGATTAGATATCTCATTCACTTTCTCCTCTCTTTCTTTCTTTCTTTCTTTCTTTCTTTCTTTCTTTCTTTCTTTCTTTCTTTCTTTCTTTCTTTCTTTCTTTCTTTCTTTCTTTCTTTCTTTCTTTCTTTCTTTCTTTCTTTCTTTCTTTCTTTCTTTCTTTCTTTCTTTCTTTCTTTCTTTCTTTCTTTCTTTCTTTCTTTCTTTCTGTCTCTTCCTTCCATCTCCCCCTCTTTCTTTGTCTATTTTTTCATTTCTCCCTTTTTCTTTCCCTTTTCTCTTTCTTTTCTTTCTTGTCTCTTCCTTCTCTCTCTCTTTCCCTCTCTCTTTCTCCCTTCCTCCATATCCCATTCACTTTCTCCTCCCTCTTTCTTTCTTTCTTTCTTTCTTTTCTTTCTTCTTTCTTTCTTTCTTTCTTTCTTTCTTTCTTTCTCATTCCCTCTCTTTCTCTATTTTTTCTCTTTCTCTCTCTCTTTCCCTGTTTCTCTATCTTTCTGTCTCTTCCTTCCATCCCCGCTCTTTCTTTGTCTATCCCTTTTTTTCCTTTCTCTTCCTTTTTCTTTCTTTATTTTCTTGTCTGTTCCTTATCTTTCTCTTTCTTTCCTTCCTTTCTTTTTTCTCTCTTTCCCTCTCTTTTCTCTCTCTTTCTTTTTCCCTCTCTTTTCTCTCTCTTTCCCTCTTTTTCCCTCTCACTTCTCTCTCTCTCTTCTCTCATTCCCTCTCTCTCTCCCTCTCTCTCTCCGTCCCTTCCTTAACCTATCTACCTATTTTCTGCCCAGGCAGGCGTGGTCTAATCTGTCAAGGGCCTGGGCTAATCCTGTATCACCCCGTTTCCCCTTTCAAAGGCCCTGGCCCTTAATCTCCCCATTTCCTCCCCCATGACCGCCTCTTTCATCGTCCCATGGCCATGACTTTGCCTTCCTCCCGCGGCTGCCAGGGAAGCCAATCCAGGGCTGAGCCATTGTTGTCGCTGGGTTCCCCGCCAGCCCACGTCACCCTTGACACAAATGCCTGCAGCTGCCTCGTGTTTTTTCGGTGCAGCTAGACTCCATAAATTAGGCATGACTCATTTAATCATTTTGTTTAGCAATAGAATTCTGGGAGCAATTGTGGCTGTAAGTTGAGGACTATCTGTGATATTATTTGCTGTAGCAAATAGGAAAGGGTATTTACACTGGTTCAGTTGCTGAACCTCATTGATAGAAAACCAGAGACACTGGAATGAAATAAATTTTATTTATTTCCTATATTTATAATACACCTTAATTGTATATTACTGAAAGCTGTGTTCTGTCTCTTTTCTTCCCCACAATAACCTTGTTAGGTAGGTTGACCTAAGAGACAGTGACCCAGGCAGCTTTAATCCCCAATTGAGCAATTCATAGTTTCCCAGTTTCTAAGTCAAAATTAAAGACAAAGACCATAGAATTTCAGAGAGCTGTTAGCAGAGACAAGCAGTATTAGAACAATATCTGTAAAGTTACTGAAGAAATAGACATGGAAAACCAAGGAAAGTTATCCAAAAGTTCTCTGAAATCAGAAGGAGGTCACAGCCACAAATTGGGTAATAAAGGATGCTAATGGACAGATAGTAACCAGTTCAAAGGAGATCAAACAAAGATGGAAGGAGTACATGAAAATATTATACTGTACAGTACAAATGTCACCATCCTTAGAAGATATACCTTATATTCCCCTTTCTTTCTATGATCGATAATAATTTATGAATTTTGAATGCTGCCCAGCTCTCAATGCCGCTCTACACCATGCATCTTGAAATCTAGCCCGGTGTAAACTGGAGATGCTGAAGGTGTGGTTAACGACTTATAATTTGGTGTAATTTTACGATGCAAACCTAAACCATCAGGATGGTTAATATGTTAACATTAATAAGTAATTAGGTTAACTTATGCTGTGCTTCAGCTAACCATGATTTAGTGCGAAAGCCAGAAGTTTTCCTTTGCTTTTCAAAACCTGACCCCTTTTTGTTGGAAATCTTGGCATAATGAGGGGGCACGCATACATCTTGCTTTCCTTGCACCCCACCACTGCCCCCTGAGAGAACCCCCTTCGCCCGCCCACAGAGGAGGCTTTGTCTCCTGCCACCGCCAGAGGGCTCTGGGTGGTGCCAGGGAAGAAGCTCAGCTTTCGGTCTCTCTCATTCCATGGCTCTGGGTGTCATGCATTGAGCTTCCTGAGTGACTCGGAGGCAGCGGCGGACCGAGCTGGGAGAACCGCCCCACCGCAGGTCTATCCCGCCAGCCGCCAGGAGACCTTCCTTGCAACCGGCTTGACCCGGCCCATGTGGGCACTGGTCGCGGCTCAGTGCAGACAGCGCTTCCGGGATGGGAAGGGTGAATCCTGCCTGCAGCGCTGCACTGATCCTCTGTGCCTACAAAACAACCTCCAGCCGCCGCATGTTTTTTTCGGTGCAGCTGGACTCCTCCAGCACCCCCCCTGCCGCCTCTTAGCGCCCCCCTGCCAGCCCCCTTGCCTCTTAGCGCCTCTCTAAGGCATCCCACCGCCCTCGAGGGAGCGATACCGCCCGCTTTGGGAACCACTGCTGTAGACTAGGCTGGAAAAATTGAGAAAATATCTTGGAAGAAGGCAGTTCTATACCATTTCAATATTTTCAAAAAGGTTACATGAATATGTCACAGATGTGACCTATACATATAGTCCTCAACTAACAACTGTAATTGAGCCCAGAATTATGGTCGTAAGTCATAGGTTGCAATTTGTTTAGTTGGTTCCTATCTGACCATGCCTGTTTTTACAGTCCTCTGTGCCGTGGTTGTTAAGTTAATGCCATGATCATTAAATAAATCCATTTTATCCAATGAGCATTTTTTTTTGCGAAAAACTGGAAATAAATGGTAAATACTGGTAGAAAATGCTGAAAATACAAGAATTTTACAAATGGCCATAAATGTAAGCTGGTTATCAAATGCTCACAATGGGGAAGTTGGGAGAAGTATGTTCTTGCATACTTATGCTTGTTTGGACTGGACCAGCCTCTCAGAGAGTAACCTGTTCATAAGTACAGCACTGTCTCTCCTTATATTTCACAGACTGTCTAACAAGTTATTTTGTAAATATCACTTTACCAAATGACAACAAATGAATGACACATTCTCACTTGACTAATTACATAAAGAAGTTTGTTGATAATTAAAGAAAGTTAAACATAGTTTAGAATTTAGAATTCTTGTATATCTTTTATCAAATTCTTTTGTGGATTCAGTTGCAGTCTAAAAACATTCCATACGTTGCAGAAAGTTTTAATGACTGCTTCAATATTTGACTTAAAAAGATTTAGCATTGAAAATCTTCAGATTAGAGGGTATTTTATTTATGTGTTTGATGGACTACAAGGTTATTCCCTTTTAGTTTGGGATTAGCAATCAAAGGCAGATTGCCAGCTGGAAATTCCTTGATGGAAATCTGAGGACATTAAAAGAAATAGCAGTTACCCATTTAGTTTGTTAAAACCCTGTTGCTACCAATGAAGCCATAAGAAAATTGCAGATGTGTGGATGCCCGAAAAACCATAAAGGCATGACCTTATCTATAATGTAGATATAGCTAGAACATGTTGGAGATAATGGTACTACTTATATGTAATCATATAGCCATATAATATATAAATATATAATGACATAATTGTGTATTGTATTGCTACATGGTGTTTGTGTGGCTATCTAAAGCAGTGTGTATTACAATACTCTGAAAAATAGTTATTGGTGCCTGCAATCATTTTATTTACAAAAATCAATCATAAAAATAAAGGCTCTTTCATAAGCAAAAAGATAAATAAATGGTAAATTACTAAAATAATAAATATAGGTAGTCCTTGTCTTATGACCATAATAGAGCCAAAACTTGGCATGGTTAAGCAAGGCAGTTAAGTGAGTTTTACAACCCTTTTTGCCACAGTTGTTCATTTAATTATTGAACAAATTTGGCTTCCTCCATTGACTTTGGTTTTCAGAGGCCAACTGGGAAGGTTACCAATCACATGACCTTGGGACAGTGCAACTATCCTAAATACATGCCAGTTGCCAACTGTCCAAATTTTTATCACGTAATCATGAAGATGCTACAATGATCGTAAGTGTAAAAACTGGTCATAAGTCACTTATTTCAGTGCCGTTGTATCTTCAGTCACTAAACATTGTACGTCAAGGACTATTTAAAAGTAAATTATAAAAATGAATTGTTATTTTAATATTATTTATATGGTGTTGGGTTCTTTGCTTATCATAAATCTAAGAATTATGTGTAGATTCTAAATAGAAAAACATTAGGAAAAGAATTTCTTGTTGCAAGATTGTTGGTTTGCTTTAAAAATCTTTAGTATTTAGTATCTAGTATTTAGTACTAGAATAGTGTTACTATCACCATTTGAATTGTGTATATTTTTCTCCAGACATCCTACGCGCAACTGTTAGCAGCAACATGTCTCTCAAAACTTGTATGCAAAACCACCCCTTTACCTATTCAACAAAGAATGGACATCAGTAAGCATTGTTTATTCTTTTCAATAGTAAAATTGTGTTTATAGTCAGATTAAAGTAATTACTAGCAATTTAAACATACAACTTTTTAAGAATTTATTATCATAGTTTCATAAAGAAGGGTGAGACTATTTCCTATAATCTGGGATTTCTCATCTATAGAGACGTTATATGTGTTTAATTGTTTTATGTTTTATATAAATAAGAAAATGTAAATATCCGAGCAGGAGCTGAACCACATTTGTACAAGCATCTAGTATATCTTTGCAGTCAAATAGAATAGTTTGTTGACAGTAATGTATAGTCCTTAAAATAAAAATAGTGATAGGTATCATGTTTAACTGCTTTGTAGATTGTTACAATGATCTTGAATACAATGTTATTTATTCATATCAAGGTTTTATAAATGATCCTAAGCTTAAAATCAGAAAAAAATAATGAAAGTAAGAGTTGTTTGGACTGGTTCTTACAACAAATGTAGCCTACCAATTAATAACAAAAAAAGAATTTGGATTAGTTTGAGCTATTTTGCTGAAATCATAATATGCTATATAACATTTTGACTCAAACGATTCTTGTGCATTTCTTTGTAGCTTTGTCTTCTATTTCTATGTCCCTGGTACACATTATGGTGCAGGGGCTCCTGCTTGAGCAAGGGGGTTGGAGTAGATGACTTACAAAGTCCCTTCTAACTCTTATTCTGTATTCTGTATTATAATTTTTATTCTCTTCTTCTCTAGATACTAATAATAAGATTGTTGTTCACAGACTGAATGTAAATACTTCTCACTATAAAATTTAGCTCTGGAACATGGAAGGGAAACATTTCACTTCAATACTGAGGCAGGCTTGTACAATTCTGCATCCTACCAGAATGAATTGTATAATTGCTTTTGCTTAATCACATATTTACATTAATTTAGCACAAGTAGTACAGTTGCATCAAATATAACTAGTGTCTTATATTAATAGCAGTATTAAGGAACTGCAACCATTTTAGTTATATCTGAGCCTATATGTACAGGCAGGTAAGCTACATAAAATAAATCCTACATGTACTTGTCGATAAGCTGAGAATTTTAAGTACCAATATGTATTTAAAATTTACATTCAGCTTAATCTTCAAATGAGCTTATTGTGATGCATATAATTATCTTTTTTATTTCCAATGTATATTCATATGTACAAGCCCATCCGCTAATAAGGAAGCCCTGAAATTTGTAGCCAAAATATCATGAAAAATGTGGGTTGACTTATCCATGGATAGAGCATTTTTTCTGATACAGGTAGTCCTTAACTTACAACAGTTCATTTTGTGACCATTCAAAGTTACAACAGCAGTGAAAAAAGTGACATGATCGTTTTTTACACTTACGACCATTGTCGTATCCCTCATGTTCATGTGATCAAAATTCAGGTGTTTGGCAACTGACTATGATTGTTGCAGTTGTCCCAGGCTAATGATCACCCTTTGTAGTCTTCGGACAAGCAAAGTCAATGGGGAAACCAGATTTACTTAGACAACTGTATTACTAACTTAAAACTTCAGTGATTCACTTAACAACTGCGTCAAAAAAGATTGTAAAACAGGCCAAAATGTAACAAATGTCTGCCTTAGCAACAGGAAGTTTGGGCTCAATTGTGGTCATAAATCAAGGACTACTTTGATTAAAAGTTTGAGAGTTGGGTTATTTGCAGTTAAACTAATATGTGCGTATGTATAATAATTTCTTCTTAAGAACTCAAAAGTAATTGTTTCATCATTTTCTATCTTTATCATAATTTAAAGATTATGTTGTTTTTAACCCAAAATAATTGTTATTTAATTTTTTTATATCTTGGCATAGGAAACTATATACTAAATTATATTGCATCTCGACCAAAATTGGCCCTTTTTGTGATTCAGGCTCTTGTTCAAGTAATTGCAAAGATCACAAAATTAGGATGGTTTGATGTTCAGAAAGACCAATTGGTTTTTAGAGATATTATTGCTGATGTTAAAAAGTTTTTACAGGTAAGAAAGAGAAAATGTTTGTTAAAATAATGTTAAAATGTGTAGAATATTTCTTAGAAAATTTCAGTCTTTTGCCCAAGATAGGCAATATCTTTGATTTGAGGCATCCCCAAATACAGATTTTTCCTTCCTATGCGTATACTGTATTTTCACAATCCATTATGAAAACATAGACCTTCCTATCACACCTATAAGCAGGCACAAAACTTCCACATTTGTTTTTCTTTTTACACCCCTTTAATCCCTTTGTTTGGGATGGAGTTGGGGTGACTAAATGGAGTTGAGCATTTACTGGCCGGATGCCCTTCCTGATGCCTACACGGAGGTTTGCAGCAGCTATTTTCTCTTGTTGCTGCTTAGGATTGAATTCTCAACCTTCCATGTGGGAAGCGAACGCCTTTACCTCTAGGCCACTGTGCTGCTCAGGCCCAAAATGTTTACATATTCTTTTGAAAACAATCCCTTTATTCTTACTGAAAATTGCAAATAATTCATTATTTTTAAAGAATGGCAAAGTAAATTATGGGAATATGTATCAATGTAAAAAATAACTTTGTAGTTATTTTTTAACTTGTAGCTAAAACAAGTCTGATACTGAATTTAATTTAATTTGGAATCTATTTATGGACCACGATCCATAGTTTAGGTTCTCTTAACATAAGACTTTAAAATGATAGATATTGCTTGATAATAAGATTAGAAAGAAATACTAATTGCTTATTCTGATTTATGAATCTTATTATATTGGTGGCCTTTGGACAATACCACAACAGAAATTTGTATTTCTTTTTTGTTTATTTTTCCTTGATTGCTTTTTGAATATTTGTTGAAATAATAAAAAAAACAGAAAGCAATTAATAATTACCATGTCTGAAGATTTAAATTTTCAGTTTAAATTAGTAAAAAAATATTACCTTGTAGACTTCATCAGCAAACCAAGTAGCTATTTATGGGTTATTACAGTATTGGATTGGCATGATTTTCCCTTGGGTATGGAGATCCACAGCTAGTCAGAGTAATTGGCTGTGAGCTAGATAAGCTATATAAGGCAATTTCATATGCTTGGAAGAACAAGCAGAGAGTTTCCTAGAAGTTGTGCACATGTTAGTCTAGATTTCTTTTTCAACATACACTCATTCTGCTAATTCCTACTTTCATTAACAAGTAGATGTTTCATTGCTTCCCCTTGAAATGATGGAGTGTTTTTGTGCCTGATGTTTGGAATAACGTTCTCTCCAGAAATTTATAAGGCTTCTAATCTGACTTGTTTAATTGAATCTTAAAGGCATGGCTGTTCCCCTGAGCCCTGGGATAGGGGTTCTGGCAGGGCCCCTTTTTGGAATAGCGCAGTTGAAAATAGCTTTTATTGTTTTCTCTGGATGTCTATTTTTGATGGTTATGAATTCTTTACTGTTTTTACTATTGCTCACTTACAGAAGTATTATGATGGTTTTAGGAAATTGATGAATAAAATGACCAAGGGAATATTTGCCCATATGATATAGGCTTGCCCTGCTGTTTTCTAATGATGTCTTGTTCTGATTTTGGGGGGAAAAAAAAGATACAATTGAATGATGTAAATGTGATTTTTAGCTATAGTATAGACTGGAAATTTGAGTTTTATTGATATGTGAAGAACTAAGGTTTTATAATGCATGGGATATAATAATTATCGCATTATACTAGAAAGAATGTGCTGCCCTTAATTTACAGTATAAAAAAAGAAAATAATTTCATTTGGTCAAATTGTAATTCCATATTTAAAAATTGATTTATTGAATATTTGATAAACTTTTTTTGCTTTTCTATTTAAACTTTTTTTAAACTTTTTTGTTTTACTTTTTCTTCCTTTTTTGTATTTCTTTTCTTTTTCTATATTAAAGCAATTAATTTTAGTCATCTAAAGAGGGTTTTTTTTTCAGTACCTAGAACATATTTTCCAGACATTGTACTGCATAAGTTGACTCATTACTGCCTCTTTATTTAAGTAATTACATGCATCTAATTGCAAAGTAAGAACAAATGGTTGCTTTGTTCTGTTTGCAGTTTTTGGTGCTGGAATTGACACATCATTCAGAAAGATAAACATACAGTGGTACTTTGGTGCTTGTTGGTAATTCATTCTGGATAATATGATGAATACTAATACTGATGAATACCCGGAAAACTATGTCACTTACCACGTGATTTGCTATGTTGGCCAGAAGAAATAGCGAGTCATGAGGCAGCTGATTTCAGCAAGTTCTTCCTTGAGTGTTGACTACCAGTAGAAAGACAGGGACAAGATTTCTGCTTAAAAACACATCAAATACCAAATACAATGAATTTTGAAGCTGTCGAGTGCCGAGATATTGACTGCATTTTAAAAAATGCACATATTTTTGTTCTGAGCATTTGTTACTGAGAAGTGAAAATGAATAATGTGGTTGATAACATGAATGCTTATTCTCAAAGCCACCAAAAACCTTTATTCATAGTCTGTTTCTGTTATAGGGGACTGTGGATCACTGCATAATAGGAGTAATGATTCTTTCAGAACTAACTCAGGAAATGAATTTTGTAAGTATACTTCTTCATATTAGTTTATATTGCTACTAGATTATTGTCATAGTATTTTGGAGGCAGGATTAATGAAACAGAAAACTACACTATAAATAAGATAAAAATCCCAAAGAGAAACTTTCTGTCAAATGAAGCGTAGAAATGGATTGTTTTAAAACTCACTAAGTGAATAAAATAGGATCAATTCTACTGATACTATAATTAGTTATAATCTGAAAAAAGGAACAGACCTGTTATTACCAGGATCTTTGCACATTTATAAAACCTATATATTAATACCGTATTTTCCGGCGTATAAGACGACCGGGCGTATAAGACGACCCCCGATTTTCGGTTGCCTTTTTTTCGTTTCAAAAGTCGTCTTATACGCCAGAAAATACGGTAGTTGTCATTGTACGTGCCCTGATATTTCTTTCTTTTCTTTTTTACCTAAGCTCCAGAAACATCAAAAGAGTCTACCTTATTGACAGGCCTATTACTATGCTCTTCTATTTGTAACATTCCATAATAATATGATTATTTAAATGCATTATAAGAAGCCATTCCAATGGGCTCTGCATGGTTGTTTTTGGGCTTGACCTGACAATAGTTAAACCAAAGTTGCCTTTCCTGTTGCCTATTCTGCTGCTTTTAGATAACTTGCTTAAATCTTTTTTCATTCAACATGAACATATAGTAAGACTACTAAGGTGTTGCTATAAATTTTAGATAATATATTGGCTGGATTAGAAATATTAACACTTCTTTTACTCATAATAATGCATTTTATGGGTAAACAGTAAATACCTGTAAAATCTATTTTAAGTAATATAATATTCAAATGAAGAATTTCTTTGTTTTAGATTGATTATTCAAGACCTTCATCAAAGCATCGTAGAATTGCTATCTCTTTCCGTGATACCACGCTAAAAGAAATTTTGATGCTGGCATGCTCGCTGCTGAAAGAGGTGGGCCCAAATGCTAATCATATTATAGTGAGATTATTTCTTTACCATCAGAACATAATTCGTTGATATTTTATCCCTCGTCACTCATGGACGTATTTTTTAGCCAGAAACATGCAGTTAGATTAGTATGAAATGTATAGTGAGAAAGTGATAAATGAATTTTTGAGATTTATTTATTTTTATTTATCAAATCTAGATTCCGCCATCTCACTTTTTGGCATTTTATAGCCAAAATAATAAAAAAAAACAATATATCAGTAAAATAGGAGCCAACTGAAAAACAAAGGATGTTAAAAGGCAGGGGAAGTGCCTTCAAGGAGCTAACTAGTCCCATGGTTACAGGCCATTCTGCAGAGCCAGGACTTCACACCCTTTTGAAAGGCCAGGAGAGTAGAGGCCTATCTCACCTCTGGTGTGGGTTAGGGTTAGGGTTAGGGGAGAATATTACAAAGGGCAGGGGCAACGGCAGAGAAGGCACCCTGCCAATCCGTATTCTTTAACTGGTGGAGTCTATAACATACCTTCCCTACCTGACTGAGACAGGTCAGCATTCAGAGAGTAAGATATTTCCTTGGGTAACCTGGCCCCATGCCATGTAGGGTTTTAAAGGTAATAGTCAGCACCTTGAATTGGACTAAGAAACGTGGAAGGTTGGATTCAGACCCTTAATGTGCATTTGTATCTTGCAAGAGGAACCCAATATGAAGAAAATTGTTGCTTTTAAAGATTCTGCACCATGTATATAAAGTAGGATGGCTGCTATATTTTTATTTATTTGTATCCTGCTTTCATTATTTTTACAAATAAATGAAGGTGGAGAATGTATCCATCACACCCAACTCCTCCTATTTTCCCCACAACAACAACAATGTGATATGTGCAGGCCTGAGAGAGAGGGACTGGCACAAAGTCACCAAGATGGTTTTCATTGCTAAGGTGGGGATAGAACTTATGGTCTCCTGCTTTCTACCGTGGTATCTTGTTAAACCACAATGTGAACAAACAGCATGCTCACATTTACTCTTGTGTAATTAGATAAATCAGGATGATTAATTCTGTGTGGAATTCCATAATCTTTACTCCAGTGTAATTGTGAGTTTTATATTGGCAGATACAGACCCTGAAATAGGCTTATGTCAGTGAGATTAACTATAACTCGCTTTGTATTAATGATCTAGAGGAGAATAAGGAACAAAAATATTTTTTTCTGGTACAGGTAATCCTTGATTAATGACCACTTCTCCAATGTCCACTCAGAGTTACAATGGCACTGAATGAATGCTGATAGTTATAGTTAACAGTTATAGTTCCTTGAAGTCCTGTTCGTCCCAACACTCCTGCAGTCTGTGATCGCAATCTGCATGTTTGGCAGTCAGTTCACACTGATGATGGTTGCAGCATCCCACAGTCACATAATTGCAATTTGTGACCTTCCCTGCTGGCTTCCCGCAAGTAAACTCAATGAGGAAGCTGATAGGGAATGTTGCAAGTTGTTCTGGTAAGTCTCCCTCACCTGTGCATCCTCCCTGAGCATTGCTGCATTTGCACCATGCCTCCTCGGCCACACGCACACCCTCTCCCACCCAAACTTCTGTATGACTTGGTACTTGCAATTTCCTATCAGTTTCCCCACTGATTTCATTTGTAGTAGAGTGACAGGAATTGCAAGGAGGTGTTCACTTAATGACCTATAATCCTTGCTTAATAATGGCAGCAGAGACTGCTGGGATTGCCATCTCTAAATGATGATAACTCAAGGACTACCTAGATGTTTTATCCAAATCGTTGCATTGGCCCGCATAATTGAGACTTGTGAGTGATACGTATTGGAATTCTGACGTATTGGAATTCTTAAGATAATCTCATTACATTATTCAGAAATATGTATGTTATTGATCCACATTTTTTTATTTGGATTAGATATTGGCAAAACCATTAAATCTTCAAGATCAACAACAACAGAATTTAGCAATACATCTTCTGAAGCTTGTCCTCAATTGTCTTAACTATGACTTCATTGGTAGTTCAGCAGATGAATCTGCAGATGATTTATGTACTGTACAGATTCCAACAAACTGGAGATCAAGTAAGAGAATAATCATTGCTCTAGTAATCTATTTGCTTGCTTCTAATCTAGTGCCTTCCAGATGTGTTTGGATTCTGAAATAGCCGACCAATAGAATTCTGTAGAATAAGTGAGGGGCTATTGTTATCTGTTGGGGCCTGAAAACCCTATTTGTTATAGTTAGCCGGCAGCAGGTGCAGACGGTGGAGGAGAGCAAGGACTCGGAGGAGGGGCCGGGACCATCAGGGAGTGGACTGCTGCCTTCAGAGATGGTGGGGGTTGGCAGGAGCAATGAGGAGGTTTCAGAGGAACCTGTGCTCAGTGCACATGAGCACAGGATGCTTCATAGGAGGGAACAGCTGAAGTTGCATAGACGACTCGGGAGTAAGGAGGCAATATAATGGCCCCTCCCTCTAGGGAATATAAGCAAAAAGTGTTGGAAGGGTTAAGCGTGATGATAACATACTTTGATTTATTTGAAGGTTTTCCTAATTGGATTACTTGGCTGAAAGCCATCTGGTAACTATAAAGAGGTATTTGTAGAATAAATCTTTGTTTTTGCTCTTGAGAAATTCATCTGGGTCAGAACACTATTATGACAGATTTGCAAGACACTTTAAGGATGAAATTGTTTTTGTGCTGACTTGAATGTAGATTTTGATGCAGTTTATACTGGTATGCAATGTACAGCTTAGTGTAATTATGTGAGATCGTATTCAGTTTTTTAGGTTCAAGGAGATAAACAGCAGCTCATAACCATCTGACATATAACATGTTGTCTTGACATTGGTCCATGTTGATACAATCTTACTCAATTAGATGAATTTCAGGAACCCCTCCTTTCATGATGAGTGGTGCAAAGGGAAAGAATCAACCTCATGCTGAGTTCAGAGGATTTTGCCATCTCATACCCAATCATGAATTCTTCTCCTGTTGGGAAACAAGTTGTTTGAAAGTATGGTGTCCTTGCTCAGTCCATTTGACATTGAAACATTTCAGGCTCACACTAAGCCACCGATTCATATTCTGACAAAATAATATATCCCACAGAAGTCTGGTGGATTATTTTGTATGTATTGTATATCTACATTTTTCAACATGGCTCATATTCATACAAGTATATTGGAGGAGTCTCCTTTCTGACACACTGTGATTTGGATTTCGATGAAGTGTGGACGGAATCTAAAGAGAGACATGGGAATTTTTTGAAAAATTACTGAGAATTCAACTGTGTTGGTGGAATTTTTCTGCCTAGTTTGATCTGTGCCTGATTAAATATCATATTAGATGCATTATATTTAATTTATCTAATATTTTATTATAAATTATATTTTAGAAAAATATTTTATTCTAAGAATATTGAATTCTATATAAAGTAATAATTTAAACAAATGTCATCTGGTAAATTATTTTATGACAAAATGTTTTTTTAATAAAATGCAAATAAATACGCATACAAAACCATAATGTTGGAAAATGGGCAATTGTGTTGCAGTGTCATATAATGGAATTGTGTTGGAAAAACTATGAAACAAAAATGAAACTACTGTTGAACATGAAAAGGGGCTTATCTCTGAGATGTTTTTGAATATTCATTCCTACTGAGATATAAGAGCAACAGCAGACAGAGTAGAATATAAAAATGGACTATGAATTTTATTGGCATTTTAAAAAAATGAAGGGTGGCACTTCTGCAAAATTTAAGGCTAAATGGGAGAGATGGAAGGGCTTCACAAACAATATTCTCTTGGTAGCAACCACATGTGAGTGGCAAAACTTCAAATGGGCTATGTTTTGCAACATGGCCTTTTATTTATAATCCACTTGGAGGAAATCTAGTGCTGCTGATTCATTGTGCAATGATTGTCAGAAAACAAATGCCACAATTGCATGAATAAGAGGCAATTAAGGGCAGGGAATGGAGAGAGGATGAAAATATCAATGTATAAATACATAATACTTTTCTTCTCCCCTAATCCACCTATTTCTCATTATAAAAAAAGAACCATTTGAAACTAATTGATGCATGCATTTATTATTTTAAATGTATTGTTGTGTTTTTGAAATAGGCATCAGCTAAAAAAGATAAAATCATCCGTTTATTTTCACGTTTGTTCTTCTCAGTTTTCCTGGAACCAGAAACTTTGGATCTCTTTTTTGACCTGTATCATTCCCTCCCCTCAATGCTGTCTCAGTTAGTAAGTATGGTATAAACCATCTTTAGTCTTTTTTTTTTTCAGTAGGAAACTTTCTTTAAAGATGTCCACACAGTATGCGTTTGATAAATTTGTCCAACTAAAAAGTCTTGTTACTGGAGATGTCCTGAGATTGTGTTATCTTTATGCTTTGCAATGGAAATCTCAGTTCAATCTGGGAAGAAGATGATGCGTGTATACTATTGCAGTTAAGGTCAGTAGGACATTTAATATGGGGCAGTCCTATTTTCTGGCTTGAGACGGCTGTTGCGATGACATCATGTGTTCCATAAGAAGTAACTCATCAGCACTTTTAGAAAAGTATGTATGGTCACTCTTATGTACAGCTAGTTCTTGACTTAACCAACACAGTTGAGCCCAAATTTTCTGTTGTTAAGCAAGACATTTGTTAAGAGAGTTTTGCCCCATTTTACGATCTTTCTTGCCACAGTTGTGAAGTGAAACACTGCAGCTGTATTGGTAAGTAACCCGGTTGTTAAGTGAATCTGGCTTCCCCATTGACTTTGCTTGTCAGAAGGTCACAAAAGGGGATCACATGATCCCGGGGACGCTGGAACTAAAAAATATGAGCCAGTTGCCAAATATATGAATTTTTAATCACGTGACCATGGGGATACTGCAAGAGCCATAATTGTGAAAAATGGTCATAAGTCACATTTCTCGGTGTAACTTTGAACGGTCACTAAATGAACTGTTGCAAGTTGAGGACTGCCTGTATACTTTGATTTTCTGAAACCATCCAGCTATTCACAGTAAAATGGTACATTGGCACAGTAATGAAAATGAAATTTCTGTCACTTCGGCAGTGGCTGGATCCTAAAAATCACTAGTGGACTTTGATCTTTCTCTTGTTGATAGGCTGCTGAATTGATAAGGACTCACAGTGGTTTACAAATAACATACATAAGAAATAAGATACCATAAACAAAAAAAGTACGTAAACTAATGGAAACACAGAATATAGTTAAATTAATCAACCCAGACTATAATCAACCAAGGTCCAATCATAGTCCAAAGGCCCTCTAGACTAGAGGGGCTTTGTTACCCAGCTGCTTCTGGAAAGTGCTTAGAGTAGGATAATTTTAATGATAATTTTAACATGAACAGGAAATATCCCAGACTCATTCCCATTCATAGTAATAAAAATACAACAACCCCAAATTAAGTAGTAAATGTTGTAGATTGCATTCTTACTAATTATGATGCTCAACTAGAACACACACATGCAGAATTTACAGCATCAAAGGTGTAAAAAGACTTTTCAGCCCCAATTCTCATTTTACAATAGGATTTTAAAATAAGGTTGTATTCTGGTCCATTTTCTACTTAATCTTGATGTCAACTCCCTAATTCAATCCCTAATAAAAAGTGAATTTTATCTCCCATTCTAGCAAAATGAACGATGTCTGTTTTGCTTTCTTTTTTCCATGATACGGAATGACGAGTTTATGAGCCTTAGAAGCTTACTGTAGGGAAGAAAATTTTAAAAAATTTACAAAACAAAGAGGTTGTATTAATAAAACAATGTGTTATTGTCCTCCATAAATGGAAAATCAACAGAGATCTGAGCAAAGTTAAGAAACCCAAATACTTAGGGATCGTGTTTTAATCTTCTAATAGCTGGAAAGAGCAAGAAAAAAAAACCAATTTTGCTCATGTGCAAAAAAATTTCCAATGTAATTATTTTTGTTAATCATCTTGAAAATAATTACATTCCCACTGTTAATTGTGTTTCCTAGGTCTGAGGTGCTGAGCCTAATATTTAATGGTGTACAAATTAAAGTAATTCAAAATGTGTCCTTAAGAGGAATGCTGCATTTTAAATGTACTGCAGAAGAGAATACATTTCTTTCTATTAGCTTATTCAGTCCTTAGAAATCTCAAAAATGGTAGCAAAATTCTATTCAGTCATGATCCCTGTAAGGAAACTCAGAGTATAATTAAATTCTAATAGGGTTGTTCAGAAAGCAATTATGTTTTTCTGTTTTATTATTTCAGTTTGTTACATGATTATTGGTTGACGTTTTGGTAGAATTTTGGCCTATGACTAAATAAAGTCTGGTACTTGATTTGTTACAAATTTCCTTCCTTCCTTTTCATAGTTTGAAACGTTGGGGCAGAGTAATGTAGCTCAGATTTTATTAAATATAAATTGTCTTTATGATAGTGCAAAATTTTTTTACACTTGTCTATTTTTGGCCAATAGATTGGTTGGTTGTCTCATGTGAAATAAATCTGAAATATTTATAACAGGAGTGGATTGTTTCTCAAGACCATCCATTCATTTTAATTATTGAATTTTCAGAGACTGCATTCTGTATGTACTTTCAGGCAACATTAGTACAAGTAGTTATACACATTCTAGAATGGATATGGGCTAACTATTATTCCTTCTTTCTATTACATACTATGTCTACTTCTGTGCTCTGTTTTGGCCTTGTATTATCATAGTTGTGACTGTTGAGATGTTGCATTGTAACTGGTTGGCATTCGCATAGCTACCAAAACACCATTATTATCTTGTGTACCATCTGATTTATACCAAAATGTAGATATCCATCTTTCAACTCTAGGCACCTTAGAGATATGAGATGTTACTGTATTTTAATTCACCTTATTAGAATTTCTTTCACCATGGTAAATACAAATGGATGGCAATTTTTATATTTTAAATATGTATAATATGACTGTAGTTGCAGACTCAACTTTGAAAGTGTTTTAAGTAAATCCAAAGCAAAATAGCAGCAAAGTACTTGCTTGGTTCAAAAACCAGTATTTATGTCCCATTTAACACATTTCTTAAATCATTATTTCCCTTTTAGGCACTTTCCTGTTTAGTTCAGTTTGCTTCTACAAGACGATCCTTATTTAGCAATCCAGAACGTGCCAAGTATCTTGGTAATCTAATCAAAGGAGTAAAAAGAATACTTGAAAATCCTCAGGTAATTCCCCCCTGCCCAATTTTCTTATAAATTCCAGTTATATTTGTTCCATTTTTTCTTAAGGTATCTATTATAAATATTAAGATTGATATTTAGTAAAATACTTAAATTAACAAATGGAAGAATTTACTTGAGGCATTTGAAATAATAGTGTGGAAAATGTCAGTTTTCAACTGTGCTTATATCATCTAATCTGCCGTATATTTTTGAGCTAATGCTATCTATATCTGAATGGAAATTCATATCAATCTGGATTTTTTTCAACCCTGGTTTAACTGTTCTGATTTTAGTTAGATTAGTTCGGAATGAATCCATTCAAGCAAGAATGTTTATACTTCAAATATCTAGGCTATTAATTTCAACAGCTCTGGGCTGCTTATTATATAAAAAACAGTAGAAAAATAAAACCCAAAAAACAGTGTCATCTGGAGAGATGCCCTATTCCTGTTCACTCCACATGTATTTTACTCCTTCCCTGTCCCTTTGCAGTGACAGTAAATTATGTTGCATTCTTAACATACTGCTGATTTTCCTCCAGTACACTGTAGAGGCCTATTATGATGTTCTGTGGAGAATCACAGCACTCCCACAAACAAATTTTGGACATGCAGATAATCCTACACTTAGGCAAGAAAAACCAAAAGTACACATATAGATTGGGTGAAACCAGGCTCAATAGCAGTAACTGTGAGAGGGATCTTGGAGTCTTAGTGGACAACCAGCTAAATAGGAGCCAGCAGTGTGCAGCAGCTGCCAAAAAAGCTAATACAATCCTAAGTTGTATTAACAGAGGGATACAATCAAGATCAAGGGAAGTACTAATACCACTCTATAAAGCCTTAGTAAGACCACACCTAGAGTACTGCATCCAATTTTGGTCACCACATAAAAAAGATGTTGAGACTCTAGAAAAAGTACAGAGAAGAGCAACCAGGATGATTAGGGGACTGGAGGCTAAAACATACAACGAACGGTTGCAGGAACTGGGCTTGGCTAGTCTAGTAAAATGAAGGACCAGGGGAGACATGATAGCGGTCTTCCAATATTTGAGGGGCTGCCATAGGGAGGAAGGAGTCAAACTATTTTCTAAAGTGCCTGTAGGCCAGACAAGGAATAATATGGATGGAAGCTGAACAAGGAGAGATTCAACCTGAAAATAAGGAGAAACTTTCTGACTGAGAACAATCAACCAATAGAACAGAAGTTTGCCCTCGGAAGTTGTGGGAGCTTCATCACTTAAGACTTTCAAGAAGAGATTGGACTCCCATCTGTCAGAAATGGTGTAGAGTCTCCCGCTTGGGCGGGGGGTTGGACTAGATGACCTTCAAGGTTCCTTCCAACTCTGATTATCTGTTAATCTGTTAATAATTCTTAGGTGTCTAACTTCGCAATATAGTTTGTTTCACAATTATTTCTTTGAATATTTGTAGCATATACAATGACATTAATAATTTTTGATTTGGGGATGGACTGTATCTTCTTTTTGTGTAGACCTATTAGTTATTTCTCTCTAGGACTCTCATAATGAATGCCTATTTTATTTTTTAATAATTTAGGGCTTATCAGATCCTGGTAACTATCATGAATTCTGTCGATTTTTGGCTCGATTGAAAACCAATTATCAACTTGGAGAGTTAGTAGTTGTGAAAGATTATCCAGAAGTTATTAGACTGATAGCAAGTTTCACTATTACTAGTTTACAGGTAAAGTAATAATAGAATGTTTTGTGATTGATTTGATTATTTTAAAGGGGAGGGGAATGTATAGAGTTTGGTGACTGATTTTTTTTTAACCTTTTATCTGCCAAGAATAATCTAAGGTTGTCAATTTAGGGCTCCATTTGTTTTTTGCAATACATAATCATAGGTTTTCTTGGTTTTCTTAGCTTTCTTAGTGAAGAAAAAAAATCACAAATAACATTTGTAATTGCTCGCATTGGATTGAAACTTACTCTAATGAAAAACTCATTTCTTTTCTTTATAGCACTGGGAATTTGCACCAAACAGTGTTCACTACTTGCTAACCCTTTGGCAAAGAATGGTTGCCTCAGTTCCTTTTGTAAAATCATCAGAACCCCATCTCTTAGATACCTATGCACCTGAAATCACAAAGGCATACATTACTTCTAGATTGGAATCTGTTTCCATGGTTATAAGGTAATCGAGAATACAGTTCTCCATAACTATAGCTAGCTCTGTTGCACAAAGATGCTTTCTTTCCTGATATTTATTTTTAATTGGGCAACGGCATTAATTTTTTTGAAATAAAAAGGGTGCTTCTGAAATCCGTTTGCTCCAATGTAAATTTTCTTAGGTTTCATTATTAAAAAACCACCATCAAATTCATCATTGTTTAATTAATGAACCAGCTTTCATCCTTAAATAAAACACCTCCTTCTGATTTCAGCTGTTAGTTTGTGGATACCGACTGTAATGTCATTTCAAATTGTCCAGTGATTTTTACATTGTCCATTATAATTTTTATATGGATTATAGGGAAGGTTTGGATGATCCCTTGGATGATACAGCTACAGTATTTCAGCAATTAGAACAGCTATGTACAGTTAGTAGATGTGAATACGAAAAGACTTGTGCTCTTCTTGTACAGTTGTTTGACCAAAATGCACAAAACTATCAGAAGTTGTTGCAGTCATCTAGTAGAAATTCTCTGACAATCTCAATTCAAGAAGGTTAGTATATATTATTTTTCTGATTTTAATTGTGAGTATGTCTGCCACATATGTTTGGCTCACTTATATATTTTTAATCAGTTTTTAGTGCAAGAAGAAATATTATTCCCAAAAAACATCCAATATTGTATAGAAGTATACAAACAATTGAACTTTTTCTATCTTCTTTCTCACCGCTGCCTGAAGGGGTCTTCCAAACTTCTAGGACAAAATTGTTGGTTCAAGAGGCTTTAGGAGAAAGAATGAATTGACTCCTTCCCATTTCACTGAACCATTACAACTATGAAGTGGCTTTTTAAAAACTACTTATTATTTTTCATGTAAGAATTACCACAGCCCAATTAGTGTCCCTCAGCCCTTCCATCGCTTAGACATTAAGACTCAATAAATGCTGAAGATGAAATAAAAAAAAATTAAACTTCAGTTTTCCTTCAGGTCATTTCCCCAGGTCAGATCTCACCATTGTGTTAAATAGAAGCTGTGTGTTTTTTTAAAAATGTATTTAACACAAAATAGCAACAAGTAAAAAAAGCACATTTACTTGTAACTAGAGCAATAGAAAAAAGGCAAATTTTTAACACTTTTAATGCACATTTAAATGAAATTGTTACATGGGGAAAATATAATTACAAAAAATTATTGAAAGCTAAAATTGAACATGGCAGTGAAAGAGTTAAGGGTGTAATAGCTAGAAGAAAAAAACTTTGTGGTGTTCCCCTTTCTGTGGTGCCCTGAGCACATGATTATTTTGCTTAATGGTTAAACCAGACCTGATATACACATTTTTCCATGCTTATTGCCTTCCACCATGACAGATAGTGCTTAGTATGTTGCCTTTTGTTTTTCAAATTTTTGTTCAGTATATCTTTAACTCAACCTTTTTAGCCTTTCTTTTCCTCTTGACCCTTCATTCTTCTCCATATATTCATATAATTATTGAAAGATGGGTTGGAGGTCATCTGGTCCAAACCTTTGCTCACTGCAAGATCCACTGCAGTATCTTTGACAGATTACCATTCCTCCTTTTGTCTGCCAACCTCTACTGAAGGCACTCAGTCCATGATATGGCAGCCTGTTCCATGGACTGACAACTGCTATTATCAACACCTTTTGTGATTCATCCTCATTATCTTCTCAATGTAACCACTTTATCTTAATATAACTCTTTTGTGGTAGTGAACACTTGTGTTCAGTCTGTGTATAGATCACCTCACGTTCATTGATTATGCTATATTTGATTTATCATATATGAGTATCCTACCCTCTTTTTATTATACAAAAGTACTCCAATTCAGCCTACTTTTATTATTGACTCAATCCAATTCTTTCATATCACAGTATAAACAGAATAACACTAGAACACAGCCATTTTTCTTCTTTTTCTTTTTATTTCTTACAATATGTTATATACCATATATTACCATCCCATTTATATGGCCTAACATTTGTTGATTAGTTTTCCTATCTTTAGTAAGTATTTTAACTTGGATATTGTAAGCTACCTTGAGTAGCCCCACAGTGAGATAAGCAGCATATTTAACAAACAAATAAATAACTTGCAGTCACGCCATTTTCCTTGTCATGCATAACTACCTTATCTTTGATGCATTTATTTTCTGATTCATGTCCTCATTGTGTTGGTTTTCCTAAAATTCACTGCAAATCATTTGGGCTTAACAACATTAAAAATCATAACATAAAAACCTATAACCTTCTCCACCATTACCCCATCAGCCAGCAGCAATACAATCAAATTAACTTGATTGGTTCCATTTCCATTCTGGGTCTCCAGGCCTGCTGACAAAACCACATTTTTAGGTCCCTTCAGAAAAGCAACATGGTGGAGGCTAACCATACCTCAGGGGAGTGATGTTCTATAGAAGGGGGCCACCACTGAGAACACCCTTTTTCATGGTCCAACCATCCCTAATTGATTGGACACGTAATGTATCCTGCTTTCCCGTCCTGGTAGGCCTGGTTAATGTAATAAGGGAGAGGCAGTCCTTCAAAGAGCCTGAATAAATAAATTATCATTTATTCCTCTTGCATCCATGTTGCAATTGCTCATGTGCCAGATTATTACCAGATGGATCCATAGCTTTGGTCAGTTGAGGCTTTCATATAACATATTTTGTAAGGGAAGATTTAGATTAAGGGTGTCAAACTCGCAACATCATGGTTTTGTCACGTGACGTATCGCGATTCCCCCTAAACCGGGTGTGGGCATGGCCAGTGCATGACGCTTCCAGCCATGGGCTGCAAGTTTGACAGCCCTGATTTAGATTAACTGTCATTGCATTCACACTCATATAGTGGAACCTTGGGTCATGGCCGTAATCCGTTCCAGGATTTTGGTCGCAACCCAATTTGGTCATGAACAGAAGCAAGACTGACTGCATGCGCATCTATAATTCTGCACATGCACAGAAGGGGAAATCGCCATAGCAGGGAAAATCGCTGCAGCAGTACTGATCGGCACCCAAGGATCTGTTCACGACCAGAAGCAACAATTTCCCCAAATTTTTGGTTGACACCCAATTTGGTCATCACCTGAGGTTCCACTGTATAGCATTCTCTTCTAGAGTGAATATAGGATTAACATAGTATAACATTCATTTTAGTGTGAAAAATGTTTTAGATTTTAAGAGTTTTCTATTTTACAATGACAAAAGGAGAAAAGTGCTGCTATTTTAACAATGACAACAAAAGTGGCATCAACATATAACAGGTAAAGGCTGCTTCATCCCAGGGTTGCCAGGGCAGGCCTGGTGATAAGAGAGAGCCTTAAACTAACAGAAAAATAACAAGACAAACATGCTTATATTCTTCATGCTACAATGAAAGAAAGGAAGATAGATTTTCTCTTAGTGACTACTTTTTTCCCCGCACTCAGAAATAGTGCTGTTATGTAAACATGCATTAGTACCTTTATTAGGGACTCGTTTGAAAACTATTGCCTTGGCCTCCCCATCCCTCCTTGGTGTACATTATGAGGGTAATAAAAATAACCTAATTTACAGAGTTGTAAGGAATTTTGAGATAATGCATGCAGAGTAATTTTAACATTCATAAAGCAATATAGAAGGGATTATGATGATAATTAAAATGAAGACACATCTTTCTAGGATGATATTCATTTAGTTCTTTAAATAAATTAAAGATTCTGAATATCTTAAAGCCCAGAAATTGTGTGGCCAGAGCTTAGCTTTTTCCTTTTTTTTGGAAAAAAAGTCAATGATTTGAATTACTATTAGAAATAATTTTGACATTGGTTTATATTTCTGCTAGTGTTTATGTAATATTCAGTTTCTTTTCTGTGGACTAAACATTTCTGCAAGCCCAGAACAATAAATGTTACCTCCCCTAGTTATGCACACTTTAATTTAGATGTTTAATGGCTTTTAATGTTCCAAAATAAGTTAATATAATATTAAGACCTCATTTTATTATATTGTCTTGCTCTTTGTATCGATTGTGATGCAGTCATGGTTTGCTAAAACAATAATCCCCAAGAAATGGGTCATTAACAGTAGTTAACGATTACTTGTGATCTATGGTAATGACTGATTTCTTTGGGATTATTGCTGTTATAAAACATAATTACAGATTATTACTGCAATAATTATTTTGGTAAAGAAAAAATATTCTCTTTTAGCAGCTGGAAAAGAGCAATACTGAATGTTTTGAGCAAGGAAGTAAGCACAAATGTGAAGGAAAATGAATTTTATTTTCTGTGTACAGGGACCAACTCAAGATTATTAGTGAAATACTCTTTGTGCTGACAGAAGTACTTTTGAGTTTAATGTTACATTTTGAGGTGGTTATCAATCCATGTTATGGCTTTCTCAATTTCAGTCTTACCGTATTCATACATTCAGATATAGTGAAATTCTTGAATTGTTACTGGTGAAATACAGAGTTTCTAAGCATCTAATATCATTTGACTGTTGTCAATAAAGCACATGCCAAATTTTATATTATTGTTTGTCATATTAGATACATAGATCTTAAAAATGCTGAATTCTGAATACTTTATTTTGCTTTGTTTAAAATATTTCTAGGCTTTTGTCAGTGGGATTAATAATAAAACAGTAATAATTGCAGAAATTTTAAAACTAAAGCTAGTCAATTGTTGAAATCATCCAGTGCCTTTCAAAATAATTATGGGAATATGGACTTCTTTAACTTAGGCAAGTGATTCAAGAGTTTAGGAGCCAATAGATTATAGCAACCTGTCTTTTAACTTAGTGATGGTGAACCTTTTGTGCTCAATGTGTCAAAAATTCAGAAAATGCCTATCTTGACTGTGGCATGTTTCTCTCATTCACGGAGACAGACTCACACATAGATACCGGACAAAAGAGGCCCTCTAAATCTCTTCTGCAGAATCTCCTCTTGTCTCCTCTTTTCTCCTTTCCTCTGGATTTTCCAGAGGTTTTGTAAATTGCATAATAGGGTTCACACAATTTTTGGATGTCTCAGAGTCTGCACAAGAGCGTTGCCCTCTTGATTTGCAGAAGGTCCTGAGACTTCTACAGACTCTCCGGAAGTTGTCCAAGAGGGCCTGGCGAGGCCTCTAGAGCCTCAGAAAATTGCACGAGAATACTTGCGTTATTTTCAGATGCTCAAGAGCAAAGTCCTGTTATGCAACTTCCATAGGGTCTGGGGGATCCAGCAAGTCACCAAAAATTGTATAGTGTATCACCTGTGATCTGTGTACTATAGGTCCACCATTACTGTCATAACTGGTATTGTTCTGACCAAGGCTTTCTGAGACTACCTATCACACACTGTTCCCAAAAACCTTGTTTTTATTTCAATGGCTTGAATTATATGCATTCACAGCCCGTAATGAGTCCCAAACAATTTATGAATAGTCCAACAGAAGCCTGCCACAGTCTTTCAGGATAAGTCTGACAAGCACGCACCTTTATCTCCCTTGAAATGCTGCCAACGATTAAATTGCCAATTAGCTGTACAAGGCCAAACAGCACAAAGTCAACACGGAGCTTCAGATTTTAAACTGACCAGAATAAACAAAGTTGCTTCCTGCAAAGGCTCCGGTCCCTTTGCTCCTCCTTTATGTCTTATGGGAGGGGGCAATCATCTCCAAGCCTTATTCCCGAGTTGCTCCTTTTGTCTTAACTGTTCTTGCCTTCTGAAATGTCAATTTATGTTGCTTGCCTTTATATTCTTAACCAACAGCTGTGTTTTCAGACAATTGAAGCCATTTTTCTTCACTTTAAAAAGTAAAAGATACCTGTAAAGCTAATAGATATGAAAGTTCCATAGTTACAGCCACCTAGAGTCACTTTTGATGAGATGGGAAGCTATATAAATGAGAAAGAGAGAGAAAGAAAGAGAAAACTTTTTCTGGTTTTAGACCTTCTTAGCACTATTGGTAGATTAGTCATATATAGTATATAGAACTCTTGTGCCTTTGCTGAGAAAAGAAAGGGAAGTGGAGAAGGAATTTGTAAGCTTACTAATATGCAGAACTTAATGACTAGGCATTTGCTTAAAAATTAGTGAATCCCCTCTAATCCACAGTTTAAGAAGCCTTGAATCAAGTTGCAGGTATAGTTGTTGAACTCATCCTTGCACAAGCTTTCAACTGAAGAGTGGCCTTTTCTGGAGAAATGTTTTTTAAAATATTAGGTTGCAAGCAGAGATGTCCATGTGAGGAGTCAAGGGAGTGAATAATGTAAACTCTGCAACATAATCTACCCCTATGTATGTGTGTGATACCACATGCATGTAGTTTGTGGAATGACTGGGTTGCTACTTTTGTTATTTTAATTGAAGCATTGGTTCCTGTTGCTGCCTGTGATTGGATACTTGTAACATGTTAAAGGCTAATGGGTAAATCATTACAGCCGAATGAATATGAATGCTCTTTCCAGCATTTGTCAAGTGATCTATAATGCAGTAAAAGCAAGTGAATTGCAGTAAGTAAAGCTAGACATTTGTATTGGTATTTTGATCCAAATTAAGTATGAGGAAGATAGAGTCCTGAAAAGAAAGATCCAGTATGCTTTTTTTTAAATATTCTGTCTAGTAAATGTTCTTTTTAAAGGCTAAATCTGGAAAAGAAATTGTCAAAAACAACAACAGGTTTTAAAATTTGTTGAATAAGATCAGTAGTGAAACTAAAGTACATAATACTTAACAGCAGTTTTTAACAAATAAAATCACAACAATTAAAATCTAATCTAAAGAATATGAGAAAGGTCAGAAACTTGGTGAATAGAAATTGTTAGCAATGTTTGTTTTAATAGTTCGGTGTAACATAAAGCGAGAATATTAATATTTTGATCAATTAATGTCAAAATTTGCCCATCCTTGTTTCCCATGAGTATCACTGAATGTCCTCAGAAAATTACTTGCTTTTCTTATTTCCATAATTCCTAGTAAGCATTAGAATTATTTCCATAATTTCCTAGTAAGCAAATATTTTATGGTAATCTGCAGCAAATATTTTACGGGAAATTTATTTTCTTTTTCATTCTCTGCATTTCAGGTCGTTTGGCATGGCTTGTCTATCTTGTTGGAACTGTTGTAGGAGGAAGATTAACTTATACCAGTACAGATGAACATGATGCAATGGATGGTGAATTATCCTGTCGGTATGTATTAACAGAATAGAATAGAACTATGTCACAAGAATAAAATACATTTGAATAAAATCATATTTTTACAGGATGGCTAAACAGCTTTTAAATATTATTTTTGTGAAATAAGAAATTTTGCTAATAAGCCCCAAATAGACCCTGCTGAGAATGGATTTTCAAACATTACATTGCTTAAGATTACCTGGAAGAGAAGCTGAGTTCATTATTGAGCACACTATGAACGGTGGTGTTGAGATTCAGTTTCACTTTAAAAACAATATTTTCCTTGGTGTCTCTACAATTATATTGGTAACAATGATAAGCTAGCAGAACACATGATAGCCTTTGTTTGCTCCCATCATTCAACAATGGAGGTACTGAACATTGTATCTATTGTTCATGAATTAATTCTTTTAAAAACTGTCCATTATATGGTATTGGTGAGGTGATTCAAAGTGTCTTTAAGCAAATAGTTATACAGGTAGTCCTCATTTAGCTAAGTGAAACCATGATTGTGCTTATCATCTTTTCTTCACCTTTCCTTTGCTTTATAGACATGTAAGATTGTACATGCAAGGATTTGTCATAAAGTTAGTTTTCCATCACCTTCATAAATACAAACAGTCACTATACGAGGTAGTTGCTAAAGGAGGACTACTTGTAATCCATAAGGAATGTTTACAGCTTTCATTTGTTGAAGTTCAAGGAAAGTCATAGATTCATGAATAGCTACTCTAGTATTTAGCTCTCTACTGTTTTCTAACCTATAAGTTTCTGGAACCCAATTCAGGATTGTACCTGGAGTTGGCTTTTCTGTGGATCAAGCAAAAGCTAAATTAATATTGTATAAACGCTGTGGTAAATTCAGAGAACTTATGCTCCTTGATAATCAGAGTTTATAGTGCAATCACCAAGCCTTTTTCCTTAAGAGGAACTAGGCTATATAAATTGGATGGATTGAAAAATTACTTTTGGTAGAGTGCATGAAGAAGCCATATTTAATGTTCAGTGAAACGCCAGCAGCTTTGCTTGTTTTTTTGGTTTAAGTATCAAGGGTAAACAAAAATTTCCTATTCTTCATTTCAGAGTCTTTCAACTTATTTCCTTGATGGATGCCCAGTTACCACGTTCTAGCAATGAGAAAGTAGAACTTGCAATACTCTGGTTTTTGGATCAGTTCCGTAAAACATATGTAGGAGATCAACTTCAACGCACATCAAAAGTAGGTGCTTTTCCTAGCTACTCCACCCCTTTATTTTAATCAGTCTATTTAAAAATAAGTGCATTGTAAGGCATATTGGAAACGTTATTCCTAGTCCAGAATTCCGCATGTGCTTTTACACTCATGAAGAGTCCTGTTACTTTCAGAAAGAGATAATCTGTACTTACAGAATGAGATCTGTTTAGTTCATTGAAAAGAATGTACAAGCTCTTCGGATGAAGGAGCATTTTGTAAGCATAGAAGCTGCCAATTCGTGGAACAGAATGCTGAGCTATTATGGCTAGACTGCGGATGTTTGAATGATGTTTTTTATCTTTGCAGTCAAGTTCATTTTGGTGTGCCGTATGTAAGATTTTCATCAGTTGTATTCATTAAACAGTTTGAGATTTCATTACATTTTGTCTTTTATTTGAAGCATTTAAAATGTTTGGTATATAGTATTATGTGTCACAGTTGGATATGCAAGATTTATTATTTTAATAGCTCTGTCTGTTTGACAGTTACTCATTTATGTGCTTTTTACTGTATCTCACACATTATTTGGCTTTTTTCTGCATTTTAAACAGAGAAGGGGATAAGCAAGATACATTCTTTAAGAAAAATGCCATTAATTCACTCTAACTTTAGGGGACACACATAATATGAAAAAGCTCATCAGTTGTTTCTGAGAAACGCTGAAAGAATTTTATTTGTGCTTCAAGCAAGCCTTTTTCAAACAAATCTTTAACAATTGATAAAATGCTTTGTTGGTTTTTTTGTTAAACTTATCTGCTACAGTAATCAGGCTTTCTGGCAGGCAGACCAGTTTGAAGACTCCTCTCCCTCCCCCCAGTTACAAGGATGACCATTTTCTTCATGGGAAGGGCAAATAAATACAATAGTAGTAGTAAAACTTGTTGAAATGAAGAAAAATGTAGGTTCCTTCAATCTGATGGCTGCTATTTTTACTGTGTGTGTGTGTGTGTGTGTGCGTGTGTGTGTGAGAGAGAGAGAGAGAGAGGAAATTATTTTCATGTTAATGTTTGCAAATGACCCACTATATGCCTGCTATGATTCTTTTGTGTTATTGGTAATAGTTGGATCCATTCTAGCTGAGTGGATTTTTGATCATTTGCAGAACTGTCACTGTCCTATGTGATTGAAAAACTGTTCAGTATAAGAAAAGATGAATGAGTGTTGCAAAGAGCCTCAGGAAAACTTTTTCTTTGTGGCTTCTTAACATCTTACATCAAGATGTAAGAAGAGCTACACTGGGTGAGAACAGACGCTCTGTTCTAAAATTCTGTTCAAAATAAGCAGCCAGACAAGCTTACCAAGTTTACCACAAGACATAAGGGCAGCTTGCATTGAGGTACCTAAACAATTGACTTTCAGAAGCTCAGTTTGGTATTTTATACACAGGGTTCCTTATATATTGGATCATTATGTAAATAAATTTAATATGAATTTTACAGTGAAATGAACAAAAAGCTTATTTATTATAAATCTAGCAAAGTGATTTAAATCTGGCATTCCAGAAATGGAATGAAATCATGGAGGTGGCAATGAACAAATGTAGGACATAGCTTTTCTTCTATTTAGGTTCTAAATATTTTGAGCTTATTTTTTTATTATACCAATATAATATTTTCGTCCTATAGCTTAAATGTGCTTGTCAAACAAGTATTTTTAAGGTAGTTACATCTCTATTTTTCCTTGTGCTGTAGCAGTATTTGTAGCAGCAGAGGGCATTATATCCCTACAGTAAATCCTCTTGCATAAATCACCTGCGTACATTTACTCCTATTGATTAGGATTTATCCTTGGAAGTAGAAATTTAAAATGATGTAAAAATGGATCTAGTAGTTAGGATAACAACCGTTTATATGGCCCTTTGATATTTTAAATTTGTGGAAGGATCCATTTATACCTTTCTTTTTTTGCAGCTGTGTTGGAATACTGTAGGGGATTAAATGAATTTAGGCATTAACAATAAAACTTCCCAGCATGAGGGGTCCTCAGCTGTTTTCTACTATTAGGTACATTTGGAATTTTGGGAACACGAATGTTCTTAAAATGGCTACTGTAGGCTTTGTTTATTCAGAAAATACAGTACATTTAACAAAACGCTAACTCACTAGAGTTGTACCTGATTTCCCCCTAGTTTATAACTCACACAGAATATCTCCCACGTAACTTTAACCTGGCAGATGAGCATAGTGCTAAACAATGCAATGGGATCAACTGCCCATCATTCTTATTGGCTAAGAAAGCTGATGGATCCCATTTGGGGCATAGAAGCATTATTGAAGACAAAGATGATGCTAGATATTGAAGCTTTGCATTGCAGCATGCCAGTTTCCATTGTTTAAAAACAAAATTCTAAAAAGTAGGATCTGGAGCCTCTAGGTACCAAAGCAAGTATCTTGGACTTATTAGTGCCCATCTGTACCATATTAGAGATCCTAAAGCCAACATATATGTTGTGTTGGAGTTGTATTTCTGTTATTTAATGGCTGTAAGAAATGCTTAAATCTATTGCTATACCATTCCAATATTCAATTTGCAATGGAATTTAGTCAACATATTTGTGTTTTTCCCCCCCACTAAATCCCATTGTGCCCATAAGAGGTTCTGCCCAAATATGTAATGGATATTGTGATCCTTCAATGCATATGCTTGATTCTTGAAGTAGATCTTTAATTTGTTAAAGTTCTGCATTTTATGCTATCAAAACTATATATGCTATTTATATATTTTATTTAATATAATTATATTCTCTAGAGGAAATAAAAACAATAGGGAACTATTAGAAGCTGTTGTGGGAAATGTCTCCTTCTGTTCTTTGTGCTACATATTTGTATTGCCATGGTTTTTAACACTGTTTATGAGATTGCATTTCAACATTATTGGCTCCCCAAGTAATTTTTCCTGAAGAAGAGAAAGAGGAATCAAATATATCCCATTGAATGGATTTCTATCTTCAGTGCATTGAGTTTTTCCTTCCATTTAATTGCCTAATCTTTTATGCAGTGCATAAATGAACTGGGCAAAGTTACTGAAGAAATATTCTAGAATATTAACACTGGAGAGAAAGTATTTACATTTGTCAATGTGTAGTTGTAAGATTATAAGATACCAATGAGATGCAGCAACGAGCACCTTCAGTCCTTTGCATGTTTGTTTTATCTATTACATCACTACCATACTGTTGAACTGAATATAAAATGATTTTCTTGTACTAATGAGAAGTATTGTATATGTGTTAACCTTGCTGTAAATCTTGAAAAGGAGGATGTGTGGTGGTAGATCACAGTTTAATTTAATTTATGAAATAATTAACTATCAGCTAAGACCTGTTATTATCCAATTACAAAAGTCTTTGGCTATAACTTCTTCCATCCTTCCCAGGTGGGTAAAATTAGGACCCAGATTGTTGGGGGGCAATAGGCTGACTCTGTAAATGACTTAGAAAGGGTTGTAAAGCACTATGAAGCAGTATATAGGTCTAAGTGCTATTGCTATTCTCGTATGGTATGTGGGAGTAACCTTGGGAGAAGGGGTAAAGAGATGCCCCTAGGGTTAAGAGAGAGCATAGCCCGCAGCTGCATAATGGATGGAGCAAGACATTCAGAAGGAATCCACCTTAATTTTTCAAGTTGTGAAGGTGATGACAGGGGAATTGTACTTTCAGACTTGCAAGATTTTGTTAATATAGTTGTACAATGAAGTAGATTTGGTTTATTAGGTTGATTTTCCTGTCTGGTCTACCTAGCAAAGCTGACACTTTTGCACTAAGCATGTGTTGTGATCCAGCCATTATTCTAAAATTGTCAGGCTTCACAACAGGATTCAACAGTAAATCACAGTTTTCCAGTCACTTAATCTCTTTATGAAAGCACATGGCTTGACTTGGCAGAAGACTTTCAGACATAACTAGATTAAGATCTTTGTTACAGATAAAATTTAATGAGATGAGGCAGTCGTGCAGTTTAGGTCAGTTTAAAAGTTATTATTACAACATCTCTTCATTTAGTGACCGTATCCTGATCCAGCAATTTTGCCATTAAATGCAATGGTTGCTAAGTGAACACATGCCTGAGAAATACTGCAAAGATTACTGGTTCCTGCTCTCTTGTTCAGATAAATTTATGTCTCACAGTATCTTGTGACTGGTCCTTTTTAAAAACACTTTTTTGTCCTCTTAAAAGTCAGAGAATTTGCCCAAACAAGCTATTTCTTCCTGAGCTGGTTTTCTCAGCAGCACAAAGCTTCTATAAAAGATGTTAATTACAAGTTAATAACCTTAGCTCTGTGACCTCAATTAGTTGATTAGAATTCTTCTTTTACTGCCTGAAACTGACCAGACCTTAATCTGTTTTGTGCCGAAAATGTATATTGTGAGGTGCACAAAATTAGATTGTAAATGCACACAGTCAAAAAATGAATTATTACCATCGTATTTGTGAAAGGTTGCTAACCGAGGTAGTCACTAAACAAGGAGTTGTAATGTGTTACTAAGTATCATTCTTGCTTTGTTTTCCAACAAGAAAAACACATCTGTGGGTTTGGACTGATTACCAGGATGTTTTTAAATGGTGGCTTTTTTTTTTGTCACTTCTGATCTCCAAGTCAGGACAGTAATTCCCCAAGTTAATGGAGGGTTTTCATTTAAGGGACTGAAAATAGTGTGTTTGGGGAGAAAGTATCTTAGACTAGAGGAAAAATAGTGGGCTGGGATCTCTTGATCATCAGTAATTTAAAGGCAACTATAAAACTATCAGGCTTTGTTGGGGTGATTCACCTTGAGATGAGAATGTAAACTGTAATTTCTCAGCCTTGTTTTCCAAGGGTTAGTTGTATAGCAGAACTATACAACAGACAAATTAACCACACAGGTTGGATACACTTAACATCTATATATTATTAAAATTTCTGTTTCTGCAACCTTTAACTGGACGAAACATTGCAACAATTTTTGAACCAAAGTACCCTCAAGTGAGCTACCTTACAACCCAGAACTCATGACTGCCAAGGAAGTGGAATTTGAGAAAGCTGTTGTTGCTTTAGGCTGCAGCAGCACTTATTTCTTGCTGTTTTTCCATGTTCCATTACAGTTTCTGAGCCACTCTCCCAGTTCCTGGCTCCTTCCCCCACCACACAGTAGCCACTTACCTGCCTACTAGGAAGGGAAGGGAGAAAGAGGGAAGGTTTGAGAAGGAAGAAACAGGGAAGGAGGAACCCCATGCATGTCAAACAATCCCAGCCCATGTCATCCTCTGCATGTCAAACTCGCACTCCCGTGCACAGTCCCTGACCCCTATGACACTCTCACACATCCTCAAACATTCCTAGGCACCTTCCCAACCCATGTTGTTCCCCTGCACCTCCCCAACCTATGCAACATCTCTCATATAACTATTATCTGTCCATACTTCTCCAGTTCAAATTACATCACTGTGGATCCATGTCAGGTGGAGCCATGAGTTGAGGTCTCGTTCACTCTTAGCACAGTTGCTGTCATCCATGTAAAGGACATAGCTGATGGTAGTTCCACTCCTGAACTTGGGTCCATATCTATACCTATATTTTTATAGTATACTGTATATTGTGTATATAGCATTCCATAGAACAGGTGCGCAGTCTGGAAGACATCTTGGACTCACTGTACTTGAGAAACAGGTGGCAAATGCAGCAAAGAAAGGCCTTAATGCTGCTGCTACTGTTGCTGGTAACTTGTAAGCTGCCCAATTATCAACATTTTTGGGCTGCTCTGTGTTGTGCACTGAATCTATTCCTGGACTAGGAGGCCCTGCAGACAGTCTCTTACCCCTTGGTTACCTTGGATTGCATTATATATGGGGCTGACTTTGAGACCATTTGTAAGTTGCGGTTGGTCCAGAACGCAGCAATGTGTGGACTTATGGTTGCATCACAGTATACCCATGTGACTCCACTACCTCTTGAGCTACATTGACACCCCCTTCCCCCCCCTCCAAGTAGGCTTACCAGCACAGTTCAAGATGCTGGTTGTCACCTTAAAGCTCTTCATGGCATAGAATTAGGTTACTTGCAAGCCTGCTTATCTCCAATTGAATCTATCTGTTCATGAGATCTGACCAGATAGGCATATTCCAGGTCTCTTGTGCTAAAACAGCTTTTTCTCATGGAACTCAGAAAGTATGCCTTTTCTGTTGTAGTGCTTGCATTCTGGAACAACTCCCCCTCCACAAGATTTAGATGGCCCCAATTTGTTGGCCTTCTATTTATCTAAATAAATAGAATGTCCTATGGGAAACAATATATCCCGTCAAATCACTTTATTTTAAATGGGAATTAACAGGGGTGCAATTTTGTTCATTCCTTATAGCATCTCCGATTTAAATTAACCTGTTTTTTACTGGATAATCCATATGTAAAACAACATCCCTTCCCCATTGGAAACCTGTACACTTTTACAGTGCATTTGAAGTTACCTGAATATAGTTCAAATATTTCAGAGGTATAAGAAACCAACTATATTCATTCCCCTTCAGGATTAAAGCTACGTGGCTTTAATAGTTAATTATGGAATATATGAAACATGGAGGGTTTTTTTTTTTCTTCTTCTGGGTTTCAGGAAAACTATGCATCATTTTTATTACCAGAAAATAAAGAATTATTCTGACAGGTGGTGGAAATTAGCAGACAGTTTTGAAATTGCATTGTGTGACCAGGAATTGGATCTTATTTTAATTCATCTTTTCTCAACTAGTAAATGAGGTTAATGCCATACATATTCAAGTGATATGGGTGAAGAAATTGATCAACATAGCTAGAGGGCAGCTTTAATTTATAGGTAAAGAGGCAGTGATAAATGGAAGCAATGTAGTGATGGTCACTAAATTCCTCAGCCATCAGGGCTTAAATAGTGTTAGTTGCTCATTAAAGATATTGTCAGGATACAAAAATGGAATTGTGAAAGGAAATAGTCAACCAACCCCTTAATTGTCAAAATACAGAAAATACTAATTATATGTTAATTAGTTTTTCTCTTAATGTACTGAAATTGTTACTTTTTGTATAGCACAAATGGATAGTTATATCAACAATAAATAGGTTGTTTTAATAACTTTCTTGTACCTCCTGGGAAAACTGAATTCCAATTTTTAATATGCAATAATGTTTCTCTAGCCTTTAGGATATGAAAATTATTAAGTAGCTTTATTTTTTTAAAAGATTTTATAGCAGCTTTGGGAAGAATTATTTCATCATGCATCAATTATTTTTAATTGAACTGAATATTTTTCAGATTGCATTAAATGCCTCTCATTTAACTTTAACATTTAGAGTTTAAAGAATTTTATAAAAAAATAGTGCAATTTGTATCCCAGAATAGTTAAGAATGTTTTAAAGATGGTTGAACTTGTTCTAAATAGAAATTTTCTATTTCTTTCTTAATTTACATAAACAATTAAGTTATGACATAATGAAAGAGCAAACAAATAAATAATACATTGTAGATCAAAATGACCATATTTTATCATTCCTGGACAAGAAATGAAAGGAATGAATACAATAAAAATATATATTGTGCATACAGCTTCATTCTTACACATACTTTTATAGAATTTATTAATATGAGATAAGTCTCATGTGTGCTTCTGTGCTGTGATAATCCACTATTTGCTATGAAGTCAGAAATTATTCTTTGTACTTCAAATCATAATTCAAAGTTCCATTTACCAATGGGTTACATAGCCATGGATGTTAGTAAATATAACTTATGTATGTAGATAAACTTCTGACTGGCATAGATACATCTAATTTCTTAAGTGAAATGCTGGTTTAAGAATGTGAAGTGAGTCTTTCTGTTGGAATGGTTTGACATGTAAAATTCTGGCTGTTAAATGAAAAAGGTGTCCTATTCCAAATTTTGTTGGTTTGTAAAATCCAATCAGATTGTATACTTTCATATAATTCAGGCAAAATAGTAAGTCAGTGCAATGGGAAATTCCCTTTAATAGTAGTAGTCAGAAAATGTATATCAATGAGTTTGTTCAGAAATAAAAGGAATTATAGGTTCTAAGGTTAATATTTCCTTAATGTACATGTGTTACTCGACTCTAATCAAAGCTGTATGATAGCTTCTAAGGGGATTAAATATATAAAAGATACATTAATTCCAGAAATTGAGAAGTTTTTTGTAGAAAGTAGCTATTGGGCATATTCAGTAAAAGGTACTACAAAAAGGTGATATGATTCAATTTTACTTCTCAGAATTGAAATGAATGTATTATATAAGGTCAGAATAAAATATGTAAGAAGTTCTGTTTCTCTCTGATTGTTAAGGGATTGGACAGTGTAAAATGATGAAAATCAAGAAATACTTGTAAACATTGGCCCATCAATTTTCAAGATATGAGAATTTTGACCCATGAGCGATTTTAGCTGAGTATGTGATGTTTGCTAATTAATCTATATCTTCTTTGCTAGAAGGCAATGGAAATTGTCTAAGATGTGACCTGTTTAGGTAATGTATTAAGAATTTCTTTGCTGTCTTTAATATCTTCTGTTAATGGCTATATTAAAAAGGCAATGGTCATACCTTCCGTAGATAGACATTAATATATTTTTGACCTTACTTTCAGGAGAATGTGCAGAGTTACTGACATTTATTGTATATGTTTCAGCAAGTAGCCAAAACTTTTTTAGATTCAAAGAGAAATAATCTGTTCCTTAAAGGGTATAATCAATGAATTGCATGTTTGTTAAGTAAGAATAACAAACTATACAAAAATTCTATAAGTGCTATTAGCAAAACATTTTCAGACTATCAAATAACACTAGCAGTGGGAACTCCAAGAAGCAATTAAGTAGGATACTTAATACATAAATTGTTAAGACTGCACCTGAGAAATGAGTTTTTGTTTTGAGAAGGTAGGTGTCAGCGTTCCAAGTAATGCACCCATAGAAAACAGAACTCCGAGGCAGACAGGTTCCTCAACAGTTTATCGGACACTTCATATTGGCACAACTGGTGAAAGCTGACTGGAATTTTCTGCAGTTTTCACCTAATTAAAAGTAAAAGTGTCCCCTTTCCCCCCATATTATTGGTCATGCTGTCCAATTCAAGTGCTAGCCGGTTGCTGGGTTACTTCCTTCTCTGGCCAGCCATCTGTGAGAATGTCCTTGGTTCTCACAGGAAAACTTTATTGTTTTGGCTACAAAACCCCATCTAGCTATTTCCCATCTCCCACTGTTGAGTGGCAACCCTGAAGCCTCCAAGATGGCTTCAGCCAGGTTCACTTCAGGGTTGACAGTAGGTTGCATTAAATGGCTAAAAAGGTCCCTTTTGCTTCTAGTTTCATCTAATTTCTGCTACTACTTTGCTGCAGTACCATCCTCTCATACCTGCAGAATCAGGCCACCATGTCAGTCTACCTGGAAGCAGCTATGAAAGTGGTGGTATAGTTGGTTCTCAACTTAACAACCATTATTTTGCCTGGGATGATGATTGTAAGTGGTTGCAGTTGTTAAGTGGGTCACCATGTGACTGGACCAGATTTTATGAAAGTCTGTGGTAGTGATAGTTAAGTGAACACCACGGTTGTTCAGTGAATTCATTTTACCAAATGATAATTATTTTTTTGCTGGAAACCAGAAGTAAACACCAGAAACTGACAGAAATGTTGAAATTGCTATCATGTGACTGTGGGACGCTGCAGACACTGTTTGCCAAGCGCTCAAAATAGGATCACATGACTGCAGGGGGTATGACTTAAAAATCCAATCATAAGTAGCTTTTGGGAGGCTCCTTGTAATATCTCAATGGTTGCTAACCCCACTGGTCATAAGTTGGCAACTTCTTGTAGCTCTAACTACTATTTCTTAAAAACTACCCCCCCCCTTTCAATTTTGATTTATGTATTGCCTGAATAGCATTTTAAAAAGTGCGTTCTACATCTAGTTTAGTTGAAATAAATTATTTAAATGCTTGAATGTGTGAATTACTTAGTTGATGCATGTATGAAAGTACAAAGCATATATTATTAAACCTTTAATTTGAGCATACTATAAAACATTTGTGGACTATGATCTTACTGTTGAAATATGGGTGCATTTGGTAGTTATGGCTTGAATCAGCTGAAGTTGTGTATGTGTGTGTGTGTGTGTGTATAAAATATAATTGTATAATTGAACCTTGGCTTATTTTTTTCAAGAAATAGATCTCATAAAGGAACAAGAAGTAAGTCAAGATTCGTAACCGCATGTATAAGCTAAAACAACTAAACCACCAATGTTCCTCTGTTGAAATAACGGTGACTTGCTTATACATAAATTATTTCTTTCTTAAAACAAATGACTAAATCACAGTAGGCCAAAAAAACAAATCAGATATCTAGTTTTTGTGCAGACAAGGCCTATGGATGTGAAAAAAATCAACAGGGATCATTTGTTTGACCTGTAGTAATTGGGTTATAATAACTTTTTATGCACTTTATATGAAAACTTCAATCCCATACTAATTGAAAACAATATTGGATGCTACCCACATGAACACTTAATTTTGTTTATTATACAATTGTAAGGAAAACCCTGATTTTAGTGTCTTCTTTTGGCTAGACTTTTTAATAAAATGTACTATATCTATCTTTAAAATGCTTAGCTAAGTTCACTACTAGCTCAGCTTTATTTTGTAGCAGCTAATGAAGCCATATTATGTTGTTCAGGCATTGTAATTATTGAAATGTGTGTGTCCATTAACTGCAACGTTAGGCTGTGAGTGTAATTACTGTCTAGAGCCAATATCTTTGCAAAGCTGCATCTTCAGTGCTACAAAGCCACAAGCAACATTTGTAAAATAATATTGAAATACATCTAAGAGATTGAAATGTTGCACTGTTTATATTTAGAAGATAGCCTTTAACTTGGTCCCGAGCAACAATATTATGTTGTATTTATTTATGTATTTATTTGAGAGAGTTAGTATTTGCCCAGATAAAATAATTACATAGGTGGAATGATTACATGTGTGACAGTGTTAATAAATCCTGATAACTTTAAAGGTAGTTAATGATGGATGGATCTAGGGATAGGGATAAACCACTGTAAGAGAAGATGTTTTATTTAGTGGACCGAGATTTTCCTTTGCTTTTATGGGCACAATCAGTTGGAAGCTATTTTGTATGAAACAGAGTTCTTGATGACAAGACGAGTGTAGAACAAGGAGACCAAGATTCAATTCCTTAGTTGAATATGAATCTGCTTAGGTAACTTGGACCAGCTGCACACAGTCAACCTAAAGTGCCCCATAAAATTGTTAAAGTGATTTTAAAAAAGTGTGCTTGGAGTGGAGGATTGGGCTATTACCTTCAGTTCCTGGAGAAAAAGTAGGATATAAATTTCTATTTTTTTCAACCTTTTTTGTAATAATAGATACCTTATTAGAGAAATTCTTTAAGGTGTCTTACCTTTCTATTTCCTCAGGTTCTAGGTTCATTTTTCTAAACAGTGTAAAGTATCTAGGATTTTACCATTCACTTGTGTTGGTTATAGGGTGGGTTATTTTGGAGAATATTTGAAAATTGCTGCTGGAAATTCATTGTTGAAGTAGTATTACAAATTATAATCATAGTAGCAATATTGAATTTATATTTTATTGACAAAGAAATAAAGGGAGACTAGTATAGGTCTATTTCAAACTATTTAGCTCTTGTTAGCTAGCCATACCCTTCTGGGATTTGAACCCGAGCTGCTTGCATATTAGATAGATCAGTGGTGATATTCCGCAACGGATCGGGTGAACCGGTAGCAAGAATTTGGCGTGGGTTGCCGAACCAGTAGTAAGTTCTGGCTGGCCATGCCCCCCACCAGGTTGCCCTCCCGCCCGATGTTTGCTCACCTTGCCCGCCTGCCTGACATTCCCCGCCCGCCTGCCTGACATTCGCCTAAGGTATTTCTTTCTTTTTTTTCCCCTCCCGACAATCAGCTGCAGATAAGATCAGCTGTGCCGGAATTCCCCTTGCTGAGGCCCAGGAAGGCAAAAAATGGAGGGAGGACCTCAGCCCCCCCCTCCATTTTTTGCCTTCCAGAGCCCCAGAGGAGCCTTAGGGGAGCAAAAATGCATGCCCCTCCCATGCTCTGTTTTTTTCCTTCCTGAGCCTCAGAAGAGCTTTAGGGGAGCAAAAACGCCTCCCCAGGGGCTTCTCTGAGGATAGGAAGCTCCCAAAACAGAGCTTGGAGGAGTGCTGCATGCCCCTCCCATGCTCTGTTTTTTTCCTTCCTGAGCCTCAGAAGAGCTTTAGGGGAGCAAAAACGCCCCCCCCCAGGGGCTTCTCTGAGGCTAGGAAGCTCCCAAAACAGAGCTTGGAGGAGGGCTGCATGCCTCTCCCATGCTCTGTTTTTTTTCTTCCTGAGCCTCAGTGGAGCAAAAACGCCCCCCCAGGGGCTTCTCTGAGGCTAGGAAGCTCCCAAAATGGGGCTTGGAGGAGTGCTGCATGCCCCTCCCATGCTCTGTTTTTTTCCTTCCTGAGCCCCAGAGGAGCCTTAGGAAAGCAAAAACACACCCCCCGAGGCTCCTCTGTGACTAAGAAGCTCCCAAAAATTGGTGGGGACTGCAAAAAAGAAAAGCCACGCCCACCCAGTCACATGGCCACGCCCACCAAGCCACGCCCACAGAACCGGTAGTAAAAGTTTTTGAATACCACCACTGAGATAGATGTATTAACCTCTTAAGCCACGGGCTTCCCTTATTTTGTCAGCTATATCAGGAGAAAGATTAAGTATTTTTCTGGTGAGATCAGTCTATCAGGGAAACCTGGTCTACTCAAATATGGGACGGAGCATACTGCTTCTGCTTTCATCTTTCAGCCCAATCCAGGAGCCTTCGCAGGTAGTTGCTTTCATAACAAATTATTTTTGTATTGAATTTATATTTTTTTAATATTTTATCCTTTATTTCTTTGTCAGTAAAATATAAATTCAACAGAAAAAGTTTGTTGTGAAAGTGACTGCCTGTGAAGGATCTTGGATTGGGGCTGAAAGACGAAAGTGGAAGCAGTATTCTCCGTTCCATATTTGGATAGACCAGGTTGCCGTGATAGACTGGTCTCGTCGGAAAAACACATAGCAGTAGTAACAACTATTCAGTTGGCATGAAAACATCTTGCAGTAATATTTGGCTTATTTGCCACCTCAAACTCCACACCACAGACAGCCACCATAGTACAAAGCCCCAGTTGTTCGCACTTCTCTCCAGGTCCTGCCATGCCCAGCTGACCTTCACTATTGTCCTCCTGGTGCTAATGAAGTGCATTTGGCCTGCTCCCATGCAAGTTAGCCACTGGCTGCACCAGGCCTTCTTTTTTTTTTAAAAAAAAGTTTTCTTTATTAAACAATTAAACAAACACAAAGACGGACAATTCTTACAATAAAAAAGTTGAACGTGGTACAGTCTCCCTAACATCAATCATTGTCATTACTTCACTAAATCCAATAGTAATATACATAATTCTCCTCTATATACTTTAACTAGAATATGTACATATAATCATTCCTTATTCTCATTGATCTTCCTCGTCTCTAGCCAACCATAAAATTTCTCCCATGTTTTATAATAATCCGAATCTTCCTTATTTTTTAGTTCTTTTGTTAGTTTATCCATTTCTGCGCACATTGTGATTTTCTTCAATATTTCCAATTCATTTGGGATGTCTTTATTTTTCCAATTCTGTGCATATGCCAACCTTGCTGCAGTAATTACATGAATCATTAAATACAGAGTTTCTTTATTGTAATTCCCAACAGAAAAAACTCAGGCCTGTATTGTATTTTAATTCCATTTCTTCTATCCACTTATGTAAATTTTGCCAATATTTTTGGGCTTCCTTGAAACTCCACCATAACTGATAGTAAGTTCCTATTTCTTTATTACATTTCCAATATATAGGGGAAAATTTAGAGTTCATTTTTGCCAATCTTGATGGTGGTATATGCCATCTATAAAATAATTTATACAGATTTTTTTAAAGGGTATTGCTAATGTCATTTTTTAATTTCTATTCCATGGTTTCTGCCAATCATCTAATTTTATGCTATGACTGAAGTTTTTCATCCATACCACCATCGTTACTTTTACTTTCTCTTCTAATTTAAATTCTAATAAAACTTGATCTATTTTTTTTAATCATCTTCTGGTCGGGTCCTAATAATATTTCATCTAGTTTTGTCCTAGTTTTACTAATTCCCCACTCTCTCTTATCTTTTAAGTATTTTGATTGGAGTTGCAAGTAGGCCCACCATTCCACCTCAATTCCCTGGTTCTTTAACTCTTGTCTGGTTTGTAGTTCTCCTTTTTCATTTAGTATCTCTTCATAAGTAATGATTTTCCCTTGGTGCAGAAGGTGTGAGTGCATCAGTGCTTCTAGTGTTGATAGCCAAATAGGAATTTCTATATACATTTGTCTTTTTGTCTTATTCCAAGCATTTAAAAGAGTCTGTCTCACTTTATGCCTATATCCATAACTATAACCTTTTGACTTCTCCTGCCAGAGGAAGGCATGCCAACCCAACTGTAAGTTGTAACCTTCTAGTATCAGTATTCTTTTATTTCTATGACTAATCCAATCTTTCACCCAAGTTAATATTGCAGCTCTGTAGTACAACTCCCAGTCGGGCAGACCAAATCCTCCTCTTTCAGTAGCATCTTGCAGCAATTTTAACTTAATTCTTGGTTTTTTCTTTTGCCAAATAAAATTTGTCGTTATTCTATCCAAATGATTGAAAAACTTTTTCTTTAGTTTTATGGGGGCATTTTGAAAAAGAAATAGTAATTTAGGCAACACATTAATCTTTATTACTGCTATCCTTCCCATGTGGGATAGGCCTATTTTGTCCCATTTTTCTAAATCATTAATTGTTCGTTTAATTAATGGGTCATAGTTGTCACTTTTAAGTGTTGTGTATCTTGCCGAAATAGTAATTCCCAAATATTTTACCTTTTCTACAATTTGGATGCCCATTCTCGTTGCTAATAATTCTTTCTGTTTATTTGTCATAATTTTGGTGATAATTTTTGTTTTTATCTTATTGATCTGTAGCCCCACGACTTTTCCAACTTCTTCCAATTTGCCTAATAATTTTGGTCCTGAATTTTGTGGTTCCTCTAATATAAAAAGTAATTTATCCGCAAAGGCTTGTAGTTTAAATTCTTCGTTTTTTTATTTTTAGATCTTTAATTTCTGTTTCATTTCTAATTATTTTTGCTAAGACCTCCAATGACATAATAAAAAGAAGTGGCGATAATGGGCATCCCTGTCTAATTCCTTTTTGAATTTGAAATTTATCTGTTATCCCCCTATTCACCAAAATTCTGGCTTCTTGTTTTTCATATATTGCTGAAATTACATTTAAGAATTTTTGTCCTAGACCCATATTTTTGATTTGCTGCAAGATGAACTGCTATTTAACATTATCAAAGGCCTTTTTAGCATCTAAAAACATTAATGCAACTTGATCACCACTGTACTCCTCATAATAGTCTATAATATCCAGAGTCGTCCTAATATTATTTTTAAGTTGCCTATAAGGAAAAAATCCATTTTGGTCTGGAGAGATAAATTCATTTAATTTTTTTTTAATCTTTCTGCAATAATTGAGACAAAAATTTTGTAGTCAACATTAAGTAAGGATATTGGTCTATAATTTCCAGGGTCCGTGATATCACCTCCATCTTTAGGTATAATTATTATCCTTGCTTCGTTCCATGATATTTGGGGATTTTTAATTTCTTCTAATACTTCATTAAATATTCTAAGCTTTTTATTGCTTAATATACCCTGTTGTGCTTTGTAAATTTCCTCTGGGAGGGTGTCTGGGCCCGGGGCTTTGTCATTTTTCTGTTTATTTATTGCCCAGTGGACTTCTATTGTTATTTCAGGATTCAGGATTTTTTGGTCTTCTTCTGAGATTCTTATGAGTCCTGTTTTTTTAAAGTATTCTCTTATTTTGGCATTCGCTAAGTGTTCCTCCTCTCTATATAATTTCTCATAATATTTTTGGATTATCACTCTTTTTTCTTCCTCTTGGTAGCAGATCTCTCCTTGGTCATTTCTTAATTTAGTAATCCACCTGTTTTCTTTTTGTTTTTTCAATCTATGCGCTAACCATCGCCCTGGTTTATTTGCATTCTCGAATTGATGTTGTTTAGTCATTTTTAATTGGAGGGCTAACTCTTCTTTCTCTCTTAAATTTAATTTATGTTTTATTAGCTCCATTTGTAATTTAAATTGTTTTTCCTGTGGTGTCTCTTGTAATTTCATCTCTAAGTCTTTATATTCCTGTTCAAGTGTTTTCCTTTGTTGTTTTTTCTCTTTGTTTTTTTTTTCACCATATATTTTATTACTACTCCTCTTATCATTGCTTTGAGCGTATCCCAATTATTTTGTGGGGAGGTAACTTCCTCTTTATTTTCATTAAAAAAAAAAAATTCTAATTCTTTTTTTAATGTCCTATTAAATAATTCCTCTCTTAAGATCGATCTTTAAAGTGTCCATCCTATACTTTGCTTTTGCCCCTTCCAAGTAAAACTAATCATACTGTGATCTGCCAAGAGATTTGGTTCGATATTAATTTAAATTAGTTCAGAATTTAATTTATTGATCATCCATGTCATATCGAATCTTGACCATGACTGATGCCAGTTGGAGTAATATGTATATTGTTTTTTCTTTAAGTTTCTTTCTCTCCATGGGTCGCAAATATTAAAATCCTTCCTCAGATCAAAAAAACTTTTTGGTAATTTCTTTTTTTTTTCTAGTTTAGTATTGTTTTCCGTATAGTCTAATGATTTATCAAAAACTGCATTAAAGTCCCCCATAATACAAATTTCTTCATATTGTAGCTCTTTGAGTCTATAATACAGTTTTTATTTTATTTATTTATTTATTAATTGCATTTATATACCGCCCTTCTCCCAAGGGACTCAGGGTGGTGAACAGCTCATCTAAAAACCCCACAGAAAATACAAAAGTTAAAAAGTAATTAAATTTAAATCAGCTGCTTACTAAAATTAGGATAACCCCCCCCCCCACCCTTAAAACCCAATTTAAAATTAAAAATGGAGATCAAATTTAAAATCATCATCTCAGCCCAGGCCGGCCTGCTCAAAGAGCCAGGTCTTTAACGCGCGCCTGAAGGCCCTCAGGTCCGTGCCGGTACGAAGTTCCGGTGGCAGAGTATTCCAGAGGGCGGGGGCACCCACAGAGAAGGCCCTACTCCTTGGCGCCGCCAGACGACACATAGCGGCCGACGGCACCCGGAGCAGACCCTCCCTGTGGGAACGCACCGGCCTGTTGGAGAACGTTGGCAGAATGCGGTCCTGAAGGTAACCTGGTCCCATGCCATGGGTCGCCCTAAAGGTCAAAACTAGAACCTTAAAGCGAACCCGGAGAGCCACCGGCAACCAATGCAGCTCGCGCAGGAGAGGCGTCACATGGGCGCTACGTGACGCCCCCATAATCACCCGCGCGGCTGCATTTTGCACCAACTGGAGTCTCCGGATGCTCCCCGCAGGGAGCCCCATGTAGAGGGCATTACAATAGTCCAGGCGAGAGGTGACAAGGGCCTGAGTGACCGTGCGCAAGGCGTCCCGATCCAGGAAGGGCCGCAACCGGTAGATCCGACGGATCTGATGAAACGCCCCCCTGGAGACGGCCGCAATGTGATGTTCAAGCGACAGCCGTACATCCAGGAGGACTCCCAGGTTGTGAGCCCTCTCTGTGGGGGGCAAAGCTTCCCCCCCAATAGCCAGCGAAGGTGTCAGCTGGCTATATCGGGGCGCCGGAAACCACAGCCACTCGGTCTTGGATGGGTTGAGCCGAAGCCTGTTCCCGCCCATCCAGTCCCGCACGGCCTCCAGGCACCTAGACATAGCCCCCACAGCATCGTTGGGGTGGTCCGGAGTGGAGATGTACAGCTAGGTGTCATCTGCATACAGATGACACCTCACTCCAAGACCACGGATGATCTCGCCCAGCGGCTTCATGTAAATGTTGAACAGGAGGGGAGAAAGGACCGATCCCTGAGGCACCCCACAAACCAGGGGCCTAGAGGTGGACCTCTCCCCCCCCGCCAACACGAATTGCGAACGGTCAGAGAGGAAGGAGGAGAACCATCGAAGGACGGTTCCCCCAATCCCCAACCCCCCCAACCGTCGCAATAAGATACTATGGTCGATAGTATCAAAAGCCGCCGAGAGATCTAGTAGGACCAGGACAGAGGAGAACCCTCTGTCACGAGCCCTCCAGAGATCATCGACCAACGCGACCAATGCCGTCTCAGTGCTATGTCCAGGCCTGAAGCCCGATTGGAACGGATCGAGGTAAATAGCTTCCTCCAGGTACCGGGGGAGCTGACGTGCCACCACACTCTCAACAACCTTCGCCACGAAGGGAAGGTTGGAGACTGGACGATAGTTGTTTAAAATAGCTGGGTCCAGGGAAGGCTTCTTGAGGAGGGGGCGCACCACCGCCCCCTCCTTTGAAAAAAAAGATTCTTGTGGACCGTTTGGTGCATATATTACTACCAATAAAATATTTCTGTTTCCTAATTCAATCTCGACCATCAGAATCCTGCCCTCATTATCTTTATAAATTTCTTTATCAGGGATCCATTCCTTTATATAAAGTGCTACCCCTCTTTTCTTTTGTACATCAAGAGCAGAAAATATTTTCCCTAATTTTTTATTTTCTAATAAGTATTTTTGTTTTTCTAAAATATGTTCTTCCTGAAGTGTTATCATGTCAACCTTTAAAGTCTGTAAATTTTTAAACAATTTTTTCCTTTTTATTGGGGAGTTTATACCATTAATGTTCAATGGTATCAGTTCACGCCTATCCCAATTTTTATTGATTCCTTTGTCTGGGCTGCACCAGGCCTTCTTCTTGAGGCCAGTTTTACTGTTCTCTGAATAGTGTGCCCCATCTTCCAAAGAACCATGGGAACAGAGCACACTATTTGGAGAGCTTGGCTTTCTCACCAAGTCATGTGTGGCAATTTTCTCACTAGACCTGGGGAAGATGCCCTCTGTGCATGGGCATGCCAAATCAGCAGTGGGAGCAAGAATATAGTGAAGGTCAATAGGGTGGAAGAACATAGGTTGCAGGGGACTTGGTTTGTAGAGTGGTGAGGACGACTACTGCTAGGACAGAACTTGGGCATTTCCGGGGATGCTGCAGCTTTACACCACTCTGTTGATGTTTCCCAGTCCATGGCAGCTTTGCCAGGCTTGGCTGTCTGAGGCTTCCAGGGTGACTGTGGCTTCATGCTACACTATTGATGTTTCCTGGGCAAGGTAGCTTTTGGACGCATTGTTGGAGCTCCCTGTATAGATAGTTCTGGAGCTGATTGCTGCCCTATAAGGTTGGCTGCTGGATATCAGATACGGGAGAATAGGCAATTGTGGGGAATTGAAAGGGAGGTAGTCTTTTATCTTGAAAAAAACTGAGGCTCAGAGTTGGGAAGGAGCAAGCCCAAAATAGCTTGGATTAGGTGGATCCATACCTAACGACTGGTGAAATTTGTTTAATAATGGTAACAGGGAGTACTGGTGTTAGTGTTGGTAATGTAGTCATATGATCTCACACACACGGTTTGTATGACAATGAAAATCCCAGTTCCAGTGATAAGTCAAGGACTACCTGTATTTGTATTCAATGCATTATTTCTATTTGGGATTTTAGCCTCCAGCTAAAGAGTCTGAAAGGCAGCTGCTCAGTTAAAGTGAGGGCATATGAGGTCTCAGAGCTGCCTTCTCTGAAACAGCACCTGCATTGTGGAACAGCTCTTGCCTGATATTTAAATAACCTCTTTGTTTACTGATTTTAATATATTTTTATCACTTGTTAGCTGCCCAGAATTATTCAACTAATTTGGGTAGTGGTATAAATGTAGCAGAAAGAATGGCAGGACTTGGGAGCAGAGTGAAAATGGGGAATCAGCCTGGAATCATTATGCAGCCATGTGAATTATATCCAATCCTTCTTGAATGCCATTGGCCTTTATCTAACTCTAACCAGGTCTTGACTGTTAGTTGAGAAGATTCCTGTGCATAGGCATTAGCAATAGATCCATTTAATTAAATCTTCATAAGTGGACCTAGTCTTTCACATCTGATCATAAATTTGCTAACAAACAAGTAAATAAACAATAAAAGTCTCCAAGCCCATTATTTGCAACCTATGCAATCTTATTTGCTTGTTTGTTTGTTTATTTATTAAACTTCTATACTGCCCCCTCTCCCAGTTGGGACTCTTGTGATCATAACTGTTGAAAACTAATAATTATATATAACATGGATTTGCTTACTATAAGCTGTGAAGAAAGCTGTATATTTGCTTTACAAGCATGTGTATTTAAAGTTCAGGTGTACTAAATGGAACATAGTAGAATCTAATAAACTGCTCATTTTAATGTAAATATAAAAAGGTTATGGTATCAAGTTGTATTCTGCTCAAATTATAGAGTGCTATGTTCAATCTTCAAAGACATCTATTAAACATTCATGAGCAATACTACAGATTTTAGCAAAATCATATTTTCAGCAAAAATATGTTATTTATTACTTGGTAATTTGCTGTGCTAACAGCTCTGTACATGCATGTATAAAGAAAAATGAATGAATAATTTCTTAGTTATGGAAAATCAACTAATAAAAGTCATAGTGGGTAATGGTGATCAGTATAGGTGGGCCCATCAGGTATTGACCATGGTATATAAAAGATTGCAACTTGGAACGTAGGAGAAGCAAATGATATTAATTAATAGTGGAGAGAAAAAATCATGAATTAATCAATAAAGTGAGAGAAAAATAGGTGTATTTAGACTTTCATCAGAGGTAAGGCAAACTGAAGATGTCTCTGCAAAAGTGGAACTGATGATCATGGCAAAAACAAAAAAAAATGTTTGAATAGATCAGATTCTTGGAAGCTCTCTGGATAAGGATGGGACAGGTGATTGCCTACATATGCTCCAGAAGACTGTTCCTCACAAGGAATCTTATTTTTCTCATCTTCTCTCATCTTTTCTACTACCTTCTCTTATTGATATCTTTATTATGATGATATTACTTTGTTATTTGTATGTATACTGAGAGCTTATGCATGGGACATTCCTTGTGTGTCCAATCACACTAGGCCAATAAACCTATTCTGTTCCATTCCATTCCCTATTCTATCATATCCTATCCCATTCCCATTTCATTCATGTACTTTCAGACATCCCAATACAAAGTACAAGAAAAGCTTCCTACTTTTCATTACAACTCATAATTTTGGGGGTAACTTAATTGATTCAATGACAAGGTAGTTAGAACATTAATACTATCTGCTGTGTGACTGTTAGTGCTTAAAAGCTCACAGAAAATGTACTTAAAAGTACTTTTGCATTAATGATAATCTCAGTTAACAACGATCTCAGTAATAATGAAATTCATAAGGAAAAATACCTTTCATTCAACAATCTTGAATTCTAAATATGACTAAATAGTACTGCTAAACATCTTCAGTATTTGTAAATGTAGTGTCTTATATTATGCCACTTTTTATTGGACTAGAAATTAGGTTAGCATTTATGAACTATCATCAAAGATGATACTTAAATCAATTATTGCTTTTTTATTATTTCTGTGACCTAGAATTATTGGTGAAATACTATCTTGATTTTCATTCAATGGATAGATTGCATACATTTTTGTGTATTGATCTGTGTATGAATAGCATTTTGAAGCTACTTTTGCTGTTTGATACCTTTGAACAAAGTAAGCCAAGATAATTTTAGAAAGTAGATCTTTATATATGGATTCAAATGTTGAATGCTTTTATTTATGAATTTGTAGCTTTAACATAAACTATTGGAAAATCAGTGCAACATTAATTTGTGTTTTTAATGCTTGATACACAGCTGCTGTTTTCTTCAAAGGATGAATGGTTGTACACTGAAATTTGCATGAATTCTTTGGACATACTGATGTGATAAACCTTAATGGGATTGATGCTGGTGGCTTTCAGAAGCATGCCCAAGGAAGCACATTCGGTTCCTCATTCTTAGATGACATTAAGTAACCAAGAATTCTGATTACATTATAGCACAAACTGTTGGAAAATAAGCAGTATCATTAACTTGCTTTTTAAGATTATATTTAGAAATGCCTTTGACAAAAGAAACATTTGTTACTTGCATAGAAATACCATTATGAAGCTGTTTTATATCCAGTCAAAGCACTGAACCATCTGATGGGTAGTGGCTCCCCAACACCTTAAGCACAGCCTTTGTTTTTCTCATGTATTGTGACAACAGATTGGTGGAAGGATAATAAAGGTAAAGGTTTCCCTGTTGGTAATGTTCAACTCTAGGGCACGGTGCTCATCTCCATTTCTTGGCTGAGGGAGCCAATGTTGTCTGAAGACAATTTCTCTGGTCAATTTGCCAGCATGGCTATATGTCAAAGGTGCACGGAATGCTGTTGCCTTCCCACCAAAGTGCTTTCCAACTGCTAGGTGGGCAGGAGCTGGAGCAAGTAACGGGAGCTCCCCGTTGATCAGAGCTCAGGTCTTGAACCTGGACTGTCAGCTCTCCAGCTGGCAAGCTTAGCATCTTTAACTGCTGAGCCATCGCACCCTGGAAAAATATTAAATTTAGCTATATCTCTGTAGTTAAAATTATATCAACTGATTAAATAATTCTAACATGATCATATGCTTTTTAACCACAAATTTGCATATTATAAAAGAACTAATTTATGCATGCTTTTTTAAACATCTTGCTCTTTTCTGGTGATTGAAACACCGCAGAAGAGAAGTACGCCCTGAATTAGTTTCAGTTCCATCAGTAACAATTTATCATCCTTAAGTAATCAGCTAATAACAGACCTTGATTCAGAAGTAAGTCCAGTTCAGAAGATCTTCAGATATACAGGCACAGAATCGTAATCTAATACTAATAACCCTAATTTTTTTGGTCCAGATATAAATAGATACAACTTTTTCATCCATTAAAAGGCAAATGCATCTACTACCACTGTGCTTTCTTTCTATCTTTGTTTCTGTTTTATTGCACAGAAGATTGCCCATCTTTCAGTGAAGATTTATTGCAAACCAGTCCATCTTGGGTTTGCTCTCCATGGTTGGAAGATTTTGGTTCATCTTTTGGTCCATGTGGCAGATGGGGCAAGTCTATCTTTCAGGGTGTTTTTCAACATGGAAAGGTAAGATAGCAAGGAGAAGGTCATTAGAGATGGATGAACATATTGATATGCTTTCACAGCTGCTAAGATCTATGGTTAAACTATTGGGCAGTTTATAATTTTTCAATTGGTAATTGCTTAAAAATTAAATCTAATAAATGCTTTGCACTTAGAGTGAGAACATGTTCACATTTCAAGGACATTTTCATGTCCTTTGAAACCTTTAAGGTATAAATTAACCAGGAAATTTCATCTGAAGTAAATTAACCATCAATGTCAGCTTCTATCATATGGTATTTTTTCTCAGGATCTGGATGTTTTTCTTGACCTCAGAGATTTCCAGAGTATAGGTAGTCCTCAGGTATAATGATAATTGGGGTCTGAATTGCTATTACTAAGAGGCAGTCATAAAGCATGTGACTGTGCTGCTTAGCAAGGACATTTCTGGTTGTTGTTGTTAAAATGTGCATTTTTTGCTGTTGTTAAGTGAGACATCATGGGATCAACAGCCTCTTGCTAGCTTCCACATTGATTGGGGTTGTTGGAATCCAGTGAATATTGCAAGTGGCAATCATGGGACCCTGCAATGTAATTGGGAGATGGTTGCTAAGTGCCCCAAGTTTTTCCAAAAAATAAAAAATGTACAGATTTTTATTTAAAAGATAAGAGAAATATAGAAAAATAATATAAAAGTGAAAGAAAAATAAAAAGAAGAAAAAATAATAGAAGTAGCTTCTAATCTTCTTAACAGCAGTCGCAACTTTACATGCTGTCTAAAGTTACATCAAATTTTCCTTCTTTCCACAATTTACACTTTCTAGTCATTAAATCCATAAATAATCAGTTCCTTTCCTCCCCTTTTACAGCAAAAAAAGGGGGTGGGTGGGCGGGTTCCAGTTACAAATAAATACAGTAATTGTTCTTTCTCTAAGCAAACAAATTAATTGTGTTTTAAACAAGTTATAATTTCTGCTAGTTCTGTCAACTTCACAAGCCACTTCTCCACTATGGGTATTTCAGAATCTTTCCATTTTTGTGCATAGTTGTCTAGCAGCAGTGATTATATATGAAAATAATCTTCAATTGATTTTTTTCTAGTTGATGTTCAATAAACCTAACAAAAAAACCTGGTTTCAATTGAATGTTAATCTTTAAAGTTCTTTGTATATGTATATGTGTGTATATACATACATACATACATACATACATACATACATACATACATACATGCACCAATAGCACAATAATTTTTATAAAAATTCTTTTAGGTTAGAACATAATGTGAATTTCAGTTCTTTCAACTACATGTTTTTTCTCTGTTCCAACAATAGGTTATGTCCAAAATTCTTAGCTCAATTTTTGGATGTAATTCTTAATCTGATATTAAATATTAAATTTATTATTTTTCCTAATCCCACTATTAATCAATCGGGTTATTAACGTATAAATGTCTATTAATTTTGAACAATGCTATAATGCATCGTCCATAGCTAAAACAGTCTTAGAGAAAGCATTCCTGCTTGTGTGATCAAATAGAAGAATACTTACAAGAGGATATTTTTTGTTCCATTTATACTCACACTTTAAAAATTCATTAATCACTTAGACTCTTTGAGCATTAATCTATGCATTAGGGGCAGTATTTTTTCTTTAAAAGGATTTTCAAAGACCAGGTCTCAAATGGTGATGAACAGGAGCAGAATCACTGTACCTCTTTCTTTCTAAAAAAATGTTTAAAACCCACATTCTTTTTCTCTGTTAAGGATTCAGAGAGTATACAGAGTGGTGTTTTTTTATATCATCATCACCCTGTCTGGTTCATACTTCAGCCCATCCATATGTATGCTGTCCATATATAGTGGTATACACACATGGGCATACACAGTGATGTGTATTGTTCAATTGTCAATCCATTGTTTCATTTTTGACAGCATTGTGTAACTGTATACAAATGTGTGCTTATGCATGCAAATGAACATGCCAATATGTACATATACCCATGTTTTCCAAATAGTCTTTCGATTTTGCTCGGAGGGAGATAGACTCTGCTCAGGTAGAAAGGCGTAGATGAAGTCTGCTGGAGTGACTATTCTATAACACAGGTAGTCCTCAACTTACAACAGTTCATTTAGTGACTGTTCAGAGTTACAATGTCACTGAAAAAAGTGATTTATGACTGTTTTTCACACATGACCTTTGTAGTATCCTTATATTCATGTGATCAAAATTCAGATGTTTGACAACTGGTTCATATTTACAACGGTTGCAGTGTCCCAAGGTCATATGATCAACTGTTGTGACCTGACAAGCAAAGTCAACGGGGAAGTAAGATTCACTTAACAACTTCTGGCAAGAAAGTCATAAAATGGGGCAAAACTGACTTAACAAATGTCTCACTTAGCAACATAAATTTTGGACTCCATTGTGGTCATAATTTGAGGAATACCTGTATTTACTACCATAACTGTATGAATTTGTATGATTTGTTTAGGAATAGCCTGCATTTTTAATGGAGAAAATTAGATGCTATGCAATAGTTTGAATTGGATAGCCTTTTAAATCCATCAAATAAACAAATAAATAAATATGTAATTTGAAATAGATAGTGGTGAATTACTTTACTTACTTTTAATTCATATACTGTACATTCTTGAATAATTTCACAAATTGTATACTTTTCCGTATGACAACTCTTCTCTTGTATTTTCTTAATATCCCAAAGAAGAGGTAGCTTAGCTTTGAATTATGATTGATTGAGGTAATGCTGATCAATTTCAGCATATCTGTGTATGTACGTGATACAACCCAATCACTTTGTTTCATAGTTCTACTTAGCAAAAAGGATATTAATTACTGAATCTAAGGCAAAACATACAGAGAGCAGATATGTGCATATACATCTTTATGTGCAACTATGTCTTTTTAACAGTGAAATTACCCACACATTTTCCTTGTAGTATCCCATGGTATTCAGCCAAAGTAGCACATATCTCTGCAATATTTACATACTGCTTTAAAAAGTGCTTTGTGATTTTACTTTGATTCTTGTTCTGTTATGTCTTTGCAGACCTTTCTGCAAACTACTAATGGGATGAATACAATATATCACTTTTATAATAGCAAGCTATTAAAGGCAAACATAAAGCAGTCTGAAGGCCATAAGTGCTGCCAACAGCTCCTGCTTTAATGAATTCCCTTTTAGATGTCCATTAAATGCTCATGGCAAATGTACTCATAATGGAAATGGCAAATCTAAATGGGTAGATATGAATAATCCATGGAGTTTAAATTCTGTTTATGATCATCTTCACATTTAGTTTTCAAGACAGTGCAGTTTAGTTTTCATTACAGTTTGGAATAAAGAGGACAGGGAGTAATTGATTGCTTCAAGCAGATTAAAATCAATGGTCTTATTTCCAAAGGACAAATTCAGTGCAATAATTCCAACTTTAAATATTGATTTAGGGAATTCAAAACAATGTTTTCTGTAGTGTGGATTTTATGTAAAGATAAATATTAACTTTATGTATTATATGTATGTATATAGAAAGATAGAGACAATGGTTAGCTGTGCATGCAGGAGTTAATAGTGATCTATATTAAGTCATTTTGATATTATTGCAGTCATAATGAATCAGTGATATTCCCGTCATCATTGTAATACTGTTTGTAACCCATTAGCACAGAGAAATTACAACCTATCATACCTCATTACTGTGATTGAGGGTTTATTACCATATTCTCAAATTGCTTGCTCGTGATAAAACTAAATAGGCACCAGACAACTGTAGGTAGACCATAGACTGTGTGTTATTGTATCAGGGTAATGAAGTATTGTTATAGTATAATAGGATAAAATATATGCAGAAAATAAACTTGCCAGTAGAAGGGAAACAGTATTTTTTATTCTTGTCAGCCTGATAAAGTTTGAATATTTGCTTTCAGTACATTAGTAGAAATTTTCATTTTTAAATATGTGCTGCATATTCAAATATTAAATAAAGCTTTTAAAAGACCTTAGATTGTGACATGTAAATCACATAAAATTGATATTTTTAAAGCAGATATTTAAACAATACAGTAGTTAAACCATGGTTGCATACTTGTACCAAATATTTATGGTAAACAGTATAGTTTCAGTTTATGTGTATTTTGTACATACCAAGTAAGAAAATGAATGAACCTTTATTTTGGGCCACTGTAGATAGAAAAGTGACATGTTTTGAATAGATTACAGGCATATCTTGGAGATTTCGTGAATTCAGTTCCAGACCACTGCAATAAAAGCAGATATCACAATAAAGCAAGTCACATAATTTTCTTTCATTGAGTTTGCAATGTAGAGCTTGCATTTTTATTTGTTTGTTTGTTTATTTATTTGTTTGTTTATTTGTTTATTTATTTAATTGGCTTTATATAGTCACCCATCTCTCCAAATGTGACTCTGGGCAATGTACAATGATTAATTAAAACAACTATATAAAAGCAGTCATTATTAAAATATAAAATTACATACCAGCTGCAGCCTCTTTTGCGCTTTATCAAAAAAAAAACATATTGGGCTTTTTCAGTGTGTTTAGCAGTTTTCAGAGGATGAGAAAATAGAATATCAAGCTAGTCATGTACTGAATTATTTGTACATATTTGCAGGGTTTTTTTAATGAAGGGGTAGAAACTGTGCTACCATTTTGCTCATTCTTGCTGTTCCTTTGCGTGCCTGAGCTGGGTTCTTTCAGATGCTGCTAGAACAGATTATGAGTATGATGCCATAAATGAATTTTCATCAGCTAAGCGAATAAAAGAGTTTGGCTCAGGAATACACGAATAATTCAGAACACTTAATAGTTTTTACATTATTGACGGCATTAATCTACTTGAGTCTGAATAGCCCCTGGAAACCTCAATCAGGATTGTGCTTTGCACAGTGATTTGAGACACAGTCTAAACCTCTAACTATGCAGTAACGTACCAAAAATGTTCCTTGCACATTCAAAATTATTTTGCTTATGGATGATGATGGCAGGCTATAATCTTAAATTTGTCTGTAGGTTTAGCTCTATATGAACATACATTTCTCTTCTATTTACTCTGTGATAATGAATGGTATTGCACAGAGACCAAAGTTATTCTAAGAGCCAAAAGCCGAGTCAGGAAAACGTTACGATATTCTTCCTTCACCTCCCTAGAAAAAAAGTGTTTCTTCAACAACCAGTACCAAATTTGTATAACAAAAAAATAAATGTTCTAAATGTGCTACTGTTGTAGCTCACAATAATAAATGATTCCTTTTTGATACTCAAACAGAAAATAGGCATTTGCTCTCTGGAAATGTTTCTTGAGTCAGACTCAAAAAGTCTGGGCAGGTATCTAATATGTCTCTAGGGGCCTAATGTATATGTTTATTGTTTATTCAACTTCTACACCGCTGCAATCTAATAATAGCTTACATAGTATAGGTATTCATCACACCAACTACAATTGGGACTGTCAGCTGTGTTGATGTAATCCTAAAGTTAAATGTCATATGACTATACCTGACATACAATGTCAGATCTGGCTGTGGTTGCTAAGTGAATCACTGTTGTTTAACGCACTTCCTGCTGAGTTTCTCATTGACTTTCCGTTTCGGAAGCGGGCAGTGATGATTGCAAGTTATTGTTATTATTATGTGTCAGTAATCTACGGTTAAATTCACAGTCTGGTGGAAACTTAATAACTCAATCCTAGCCAAGATCCTAAGAATTATTGAGCTAGTCTCCATGTGGGGGTTTTATTGGCTTTTTCTTCTATATCTTCAAGTATTAATGATATATTGGCTAGTTTTTCCAATTATCAAATTGGTTTTCAAATATTTGTTTTCTATACTCATAAAGTATAAATCTATACTTTATTGTTTTCAGAAGCTTTCCTTGATTGACATCCTTTAGTAATGCTTCTTTGCTTTTCTTAATATAGTCATTCAAGTGATGTTTTTCTTCCCCCACAGTTTGTTTCACCTGTATGTAGGAGTGCTCTGTCCCCTTTGGTTCTTGACAAATACAGTTAATATTATTTATCAATACCGATAGCATGGTAGATTGTCAGTAGCTTTTTTGTTTTCTGATCCAAGTTATCAAGTTCCATCTGGATCTAGCCAACTTATTTCTTCTGTATATGGTATAATGGGAACTGCCAAGATGCTTTAGTGATGTTTTCACCTTTTAGCTTTGATTTCAAAAATTTTTGAACTTGTTTAATATATTTAAAGAAATACTTTCTTTGAGTTGACTCTGTAATAATTTGGAAGGTTCCCAATATCATATATATATATGTAGCTTTCTTCCGGTGCTACTGCCTTTATCAAAACTTCATTACCAAACTGTATTACACCATCTTCAATAATTTCCTCTACCAGTGAAAGTAAATAAAACAGAAAAAAAGACAAAGCCCCTCACTATGGAATATATGGAACTGTTAACAGTAACAAAAAAATGACCTTCTCAGCACAAAGAAAAAATACTATAAAGAAAAAATATTATAGAAGGGTCATAACAGTTGAATTTTTGTGTTAGAGGCACAATTCTGTTTCTATTAATATTTATTTATAACATACTACTTCATAATGGTTAAAGGTTTTTGAAATAAATACTTGGATCCATATTTGTCTTTTATCATAAGTTTATTTAGTTACCATTGATCATCAAAGAAATTAATAAGCAAATAGATATGTTATAGACATTCCTAATCATGGTTATTTTTTGGCAAGACTTGTAAACGGTAGAAATTTGTCAATTCTGTCAGATCTCAGGCATAACATATACCATTTAAGAATCTTTAAATTCTAAGTGACACGATTTTAGTGTCAGAACAAGTATATGTCTCCAAGAATCAAATATGCATAGTGCTGCTGGATAGCCATATTCAGGAATAGTATTGATCAGTGACAACGGTGAAAAATTCAGACTTTCCATTTGCCTTTCTTGCTGTATCTTTTTGTAAGATGAAACTGTTCAAAGAGTGAACAGAAATATATTAGTCTTATAAAATACTGTACTGTCTTAATATGTAGATCTTTTGCTGTGTTCTTTTCCATAGTTTTTAAATGGCTTCCTTGCTGTGGAGAAGTTCATTATAATTATAATGGTTTCTACAGTATAATTAGTTTGGCATATCAAATACAAATCACTTTTACGGACTGTCTACAACAGGATTGAAGTAGCAGTTAAATATTGAAAATAATTAAAGGAATCGTGTTTAGTGTGGCATGATTAGCTAATTCACTTTACAAGCATTTATTAAAATGAATTCACATGTTATTATTCCATAGGTAGTTACACAATAGTGTTTATCTAGGAAAAAATATAATGAACCAAATTCTTTGTATTCAGCCCCTCACAATTAAAATGAAGACTCCCCAAGTAATATCAATCTAGGATAGACTAATTAAGTTTGGTTTGATAACCATTCATTTCTTCTATTGCCTCTGAGCAAATTGTTTATTAGAGAAAGTTATTTTACACAAATCAAATCAAATTGGTGAAGCCATTATATTTGAGAGAAACCTTAGCCATCCATCAATTAATCCATCATTTTCTCCAGACACTTTTGTTTAACAAGGGTGTCACATTATCAACAGTTTAGGTATCAGATGATTATAACATAAAATTTATTGACAAATTTTCTAATATTTCTATTATGAATAAATATGTTTTTTTCAGCTGTTTGAACAAAACACAACTAAGTCTAAAATATAGAAGCAGTAAAATAAAATAAAGATCTAATTATTAGAACAGTAAACTTGACAAAACCGGTTCATGATTTTTTGTGAAGATATTCCTAGCAATGCCTATTTAACAGCCATAATGGAGAACATGACTTTCCCAGCCCCGATTGATCTGTAGTCTTAAAGCTGTCAAAATCTGACCAAGCAGGAAAAACGGGACATTTTTTAAAATTAGAAGTCTAATCTGTTTGCATTGATGATTACAACATGGCATGTTGAGAATAACAACAATTCCCTGTGAGTTCATAAAATGGCTGCCATAATGGGATTGCAATGATAAAGCATCCAATTCATAGGAAAACAATTAGTGAGATAAAGTTAGAGTATCTTGTAAGATAAGCTTTTGAATTTAGAGCTCATTCATCTTTATTGTTTTCTTTCCTCTGTTTCTCACCCCTTCTCCAGCATATAAGATTCATATGTCATTTACTTTTCTTTCAGAAATATTCTTTAAAACATTTTTTTAAAACCCAGATTCACACAAACTCCTTTTTCTTGCTTTTTGCCCCATGTTTCTTTGACTTTTCCTGGTGAACTCAGCAACTGTATAGTTCCTTATTACCTTATCATTCTTTAGCTTCAATTTATTACTACCTCATTCTATCATATGGGGGGAGGGGTGGTATTTATGTCCAGTTTCCTTGTTGTCTTCTCCATTACATTGGATCATCCCAAGCTATTGTCTGATTTTTTCCCCTGCTTTCTTTGTCAGTTTCTTCAGGTAACTTTTTATCATGTTTATTAAACAGATGTACTGGTTTAGAGTTGGGCTTTAATACTACTGTAATATAGGATTCATAAATAAGGAATATAGAAAGATTAAAAGTTTGTTAACAGTATAAATGCAAGTACGTGTGTAGTGGTTCTATATCATTCAACTGGCAGTCAATTAGCAAAGGGGATTTATAAATTATATATAGCCATCTCACATATGTGACTATAGGCTAACAAAAATTTAAAAAGAACAATACAACAAAATATTTTTAAAATAACAAAAAGCATTAACAACAATGGAAGCATTAAAACCATACAACATAATTTGTGGAAAAGTGCAATCAATTCTCCTAACAATAAGATCACATTACATATCCCGTATCCATATTACTGGATCCTCAGGCCACAGGTAAAACTGTTTTCATGTCATTCCAGAACTCCAGCAAGTTTGGGGCCAATCTGACTTCAAGTGGGATGATATTCCAAAGGGCAGGTACCCCTGCAGAAAAGGCTCTCTTCCTGAGTTCCATTAGATCAGGGGTCATCAACCTTTTGGATCCCAGGGACCACCAAATTCATACTTTTAAATCCCGAGGACCACTAATACGATTTTTTAAAAAAAGCTAATATATTTAATATTTTTTTTTACATTATATATGTGTGTGTACATGCGTGCATGTGTGTATATATATATATATACGCACACATACATACATACACACACACACACACACATATATATATATATACACATACACATGCATACACATATACACGCATATACACATATATATATATGTGTGTATATATACACATATATATGTGTGTGTGTGTGTGTGTGTGTGTGTATCATAAATTTATACTGCATGTATGTGTATATCCATGTTTATTGGACCCTTGTCCCTCCTGGCTGGTTTCTATTGCCAGAGAGGTGACGCGGAATTGGCTCCAGGGAATTGTTAACGCTTCTTTGGTGGAGGGCTCGCTGCCCACCACTTTGAAAACAGCGGTGATGCGACCCCTCCTCAAGAAGCCCTCCCTGGACCCAACTCTTTTGAACAACTATCGTCCTGTCTCCAACCTTCCCTTTGTGGCGAAGGTTGTTGAGAGTGTGGTGGCATGTCAGCTTCCCCAGTACCTGGAGGAAGATACATACCTGGATCCCTTCCAATTGGGCTTCAGGCCCGGGCATAGTACTGAAACGGCATTGGTCGTGTTGGTTGATGATCTCTGGAGGGCCCGTGACAGGGGTTATTCCTCTGTCCTGGTCCTATTAGACCTATCAGCGGCTTTTAATACTATCGACCATAGTATCCTATTGCGACAGTTGGGGGGGTTGAGGGTTGGAGGCACCATATTGCGGTGGTTCGCCTCCTTCCTCTCCGACCGTCTGCAATTTGTGTTGGCGGGGGGGAGAGGTCCACCTCTAGGTCCCTCGATTGTGGGGTGCCTCGGGGGTCGGTCCTCTCCCCTCTCTTGTTCAACATTTATGTGAAGCCGCTGGGAGAGATCATCCGTAGTTTTGGGGTGACGTGTCATCTGTACGCTGATGATACTCAGCTGTATATCTCCACCCCAAGCCACCCCAATGATGCTATGGAGGTCATGTCCCATTGCCTGGAGGCCATGCGGAACTGGATGGGCGGGAACAGGCTCCAACTCAACCCTTCCAAGACTGAGTGGCTGTGGTTTCCGGCGTCCCGATATAGCAAGATAATTCCTTCGCTGGCTATTGGGGGTGAGATTTTGCCCCCTTCAGAGAGGGCTCGCAATCTGGGTGTCCTCCTGGATGTATGGCTGTCCCTGGAAGATCATATTACGGCCATCTCCAGGGGGGCGTTTTATCAGGTTCGCCTGATTCGCCAGATGCAGCCCTTTTCGGATTCGGGATGCCCTACGCACGGTCACTCATGCCTTGGTCACCTCCTGACTGGACTATTGTAACGCCCTCTACATGGGGCTCCCGAGTGGGAGCATCCGGAGGCTTCAACTGGTACAGAATGCGGCCGCGTGGGTGGTTATGGGGGTGTCTAGGTTTTCTCATGTGATGCCCCTCCTGCGCGAGCTGCATTGGTTGCCGGTGGTCTCCCAGGTACACTTTAAGATCTTAGTGCTAACTTTTAAAGCGCTCCATGACATCGGACCAGGATATTTATAAGACCGCATTCTACTAGTTTCCTCTCACCGACCGGTGTGCTCTCACAGGGAGGGTCTCTTGTGGGTCCCGTCGGCATCTATATGCCGGCTGGTGACCCCGAGGAATAGGACCTTCTCTGTGGGGGCGTCCGCCCTCTGGAATGGGTTGCCTCCGGAGTTGCGTACAGCCACCGACTGGGGACCTTCAGGCGTGCCTTGAAAACCTGGCTCTTTGACCAGGCCGGCTTGAGCTGATTTTAGATTGGGGTTTTAAATTGGGGGTCCTTAGTGGCGATCAGAGGGTTGGGGTATTTTAATTTTCGGGTTTATAATGGGGGTTTTAACCTGTTTATACAGCCAGGTTATTTAATTCAGTTTTAATTTTTGTATGTTTTAATGTTATTTTAATTGGATGGCTGTACACCGCTCCGAGTCCTTCGGGAGAGGAGCGGTATATAAATAAATATCTGTCTGTCTGTGTGTGTGTCTCTCTCTGTGTGTGTGTGTGTATGTGTCTGTGTATGTATATATGTATATGTATATGTATGGTATTTAGATTTCTTCGGGTATTTTCCCATGTAATATTTGTGCTTTTATTATAGCAACGTTTCGGCAGAATCTTATCTGCCATCCTCAGGCTTGTGTATTAGGTTCTTTTTAATTTTGTGTGCCAGGCTTGGCAGTTGTTTTTTGTTTAAAAGCCTGACACACAAAATTAAAAAGAACCTAATACACAAGCCTGAGGATGGCAGATGAGATTCTGCCGAAACGTCGCTATCATAAAAGCACAAATATTAGGTGGGAAAATACCTGAAGAAACCTAAATACCATACATACATACAGGTACATACATACATATATATATTTGTTTTCGTAGATTTTCACGGGTACAGGTATGCAGGTCTTGGTGTGTTCGGATCTTTTCCCGTGTAAGATTGAGAATATCTTGGTGATATTTTAACAAAATCCCATTCGCTATCTTTAGGCTGGTGCTTTCAGCTTCGTGCTTGTGCAAGCAAAGCGTGATCGGAGCTGCCGTCTCTATAAATACTGGTGGGGAGGTGTGGTGTGCTGGGTCTGTTGTAAGCAGGCTGGTTGGCTGTATTGTTATTTCTTGATTGGTTGATGGAGTTGATGTTTGCAGATTGGTTGGCTTTTTCGTAAGAACCTGTGTGGCTGAGGTACTGGCTGTGTGTCTATCAGCCTCCTGTGTTGTAACGACCTGGGTAATGGGCTGTGTGATGACCTTCTGAGTTCTATTGTTGTGACCTCCTGGGTCTTGCGCTGTAATCTTCTGGGTCGTTGGCTGTGTTGTGCCCATTAACCAGGTTGTTACAACAGAGGAGGGTGATAGAGACACAGCCAGTACCTCAGCCACACAGGTTCTTACGAAAAAGCCACACAAGTTCTTACGAAAAAGCCAATAATTATATACACACACACACACACACACACACTTATTTAATTATAACAAAAGTGTAAATGCTTAATTATAACAAAATAAAACGTTCTTGGCTGGAAGCATCCCCATACCTGCACCTTCCAAAGAGACAAAAGAGCCTTTCAGATGCCAGGTGGAGGATTGAGAGAGCTCAGTTCTGCAGCCGAGGAAAAGCTGGGGGGGAGGTGGCTCTTCCAGCCTCACCTGAAGACAGGCAAGGAAGGGTGTCCCTGGGGGCACTTCACTTGCTTTAACACTTTGCTGCCAAACCCAGCCACAGCCAGTGATTATTTGGGAGCAGGGGAGGGGGGAGAGAGAGAAAGAGAGAAAGCATATCTTGCATTACCAGGGAAGGAAAAGAGGTGAAACAAAACCCATTCTTTCACCGAGACCTACAAAACACCAATCTACCGCATTCCAGGAGATCTTAAAAACCACCAAACGCTCCCACTAGCAGTTCCCGCGCCTCCTGGCTCAGATCCCTGAGATGCACGCTCCCACACGTGGTGGTGGCAACAACACTCCCCTCCCCCAGCGCCCACTGTCAGCTCTCCCCATTAGTTCTCTAGCTTTGAATTGCCCCCAGCTCTCTCTTTCCTCCCCTCCGCGCCCACATGCAGGCAGGAAAGGAAAGGGAGACAGCTGTACGCAGCTCTCCGCTTTTCCAGCCTTTGTTGCCTCTCCCAACATTGAAGCCTGGGAAACGCGCCCTGAGTTGCTTGCTTCTCCACTACTGCCTCCTCCTCCTCTAGCACCTCCTTCTCTGGGTAGGGCGATTCTTAACTAACCGAGCTAAGGCAACTTAGGATGCTACCTCTGTGGCGGCTTTGCCTGCATCTCTGAGGCTTCGATGTTGGGAGAGGCAGCAAGGGCTGGAAGAGCAGAGAGCTGCGCATGGCTCCACCTCCCTTTCCTTGCCTGCCTGCACGTGGGGGGAGGGGGAAGGAAAGAGAGGCGGGAGCAATTCAAAGCTTGAGAACTAATGGGGAGAGCTAGCAGTGGGCTCTGGGGGTGGGGATTGTTGTTGCTGCTGCTGCTGCTGTGTGTGGGAGCTGATTGGCACGTGCATCTCAGGAACCTGACTCCGGGGTCCCTCGAAGAACCGGGAGGCGAGAGAACTGCACAGCCCAGATTAATTGCTTTTGGGGACCATTTCTTCTGCAGCCCACCAAAATATTTCCATGGCCCACCAGTGGGACGCGGCCCACCAGTTGGCGACCGCTGCATTAGATGACATTTCTTTCTCCAGTTTTATAGATTATATTTTCTCTGTAATTTCTTGTAAAGTAAATGGTTGTACAAAGTTTTTTTAATCTTGCAGAATCTTTTTTATTTCAATATTTTCCAAGAAATTAATAATTTGGGGCTCAATTAAAGATTTTTCCATCATTATATGTTAGTTTAAAAATTGTATAAAACTGTATGACTCATAAATTTAAAAATCATAAATGTGATCATTAATAGATTCTGTCTCAACACATAACTAACCTCAACACATAACTAACTGGCCTGAATTCCAAATATGAAATTTCATTGCTTTTGTTATTTCAACTGGTAAGTCAATAACATTCCAGTATTCCCTTCTGTTCCCAATATTTTTGATTAATGTAATTGAAAGAATATTCCAATTGTTCTGAATGTAGTAGACCCAAATTAATTTAGCTGCTATAAATAATTAACATTATTCATCTGTGGGGGTTTCTAGCATAAGATAAAAATGACTCTTTAACTGTCGTTTTCAGCAATATAAGATTAACATATCTTCTCCCCCACTCCCTACCCCCCAGCCCTATTTTTTGGCTAGGATTTGGGAGGGACTAACTTTGCAAAGTGAGATTTGCAAAACATTTATTAAGGGAGATCAAGTAAAACTAAAATTTTTATATATGTCAGCATTCCCCAACCTTTCCAGGAGGGGGAAGAGGGGATGGTTTTGTGTGAGACGCAGGTGTGGACATGCATGCAGCTCCATTTGTGTGAGTGGTGGGCGTGTGCATCCACCGCTCATGTAAGTGGAGCTGTAACCATGTGTGACTGCCGCTCACACAAGTGAGGCTGCTGTGAACACAAGTAGGGCTACAAGCACTACCATGAGAGAAAGTGGGGCTGTGAGTGCCGGTACCTGCCGCTCACGTGAGTCGGGCTATGCGTGCGTGAGCACTGGCCTGCCAGTCACACGGCTTGGTTGCAAATAGGATATGGCTCAGTTAGTAGGCGGCGGCCCACAGGTTGGGGATATATGTGACGCATCAGAAAGCAACAAATCAAACAAAAACATTAGATTTGAAAAAAGAACAGCAATCTTAAAGTAGGTTGCATCTTCTTTTTCATCCAGACTTATTTCTTTAACACTTGTAACTTTCAAGCACTTTAGAATGCGCTCCCTATTGTTTAGTTTATGAATAGGCTAGTTTTTGCACATTAAAAAAGGGAAATGCCTTTGACTCACAAAAAAAACATGGTTTCCTGAATTTCAGAAGAAGGCATGGATGCTAACTTAAAATGCTAATATTATCTTTATTAAAAGACTAATAAGCCTTAAATTTCAGGAAACGATAGAGCAACAATCTTTGAACCAAGATATCTTGAATGGGATAATTTATAGAATGCCAGGACCCATTGCCCATGTGGGAATGAAATTTGGGGAGATTGTGGCCACTTCAGCACCACCGAACTGTTATTGCTTTAGTGCTGCCATGGTCACCTGATCATTTCCTGCACTCCCTAAGGGAAGCAGAAAGTATAAATTTGTGATTGTCAATGCTCCCTGCCAGCTTCTTACAAACAAAGTCTGCAAAGCTGCATAGATCAGGAAGGCGGCATGTGAGAGGCACTTCATGGATCAAAGACTTGGGGATGCACAGGAAGTGCCTTGTGAATTGCAACATTTTTTTTCCTTACTACTTTTTAATGAAAAGATTTCTGAATTGTTTCATAACTGAATCCGTAAAAACAATACCAAAACCTAAAACTAATAAGGATACCAGTGCATGCAAAATAGATGTTTGTGCGGGTAAGATTATCAACCTTGATGTCAACCAAAACCAAGCATTTAATAATGAGTGCCATACCATGTGCATTAATCAAACAGGTGGCAAGAAAGTAGGGGCAGGCAGGCACAACACAGGTTATGTAGACAGTAAACACAGTGTCAGACATAAAGATCTCAAGTGCCTATATGCAAATGCACAAAGTCTGGGGAACAAACAGGGTGAACTCGAACTACAAATACATGAAGGTAGATATGATATAGTTGGAATAACAGAAACTTGGTTGGATGAAACCCATGATTGGAACATACTTGTAGAAGGATACAAACTATTAAAAAAAAACAGACCCCATAAAAGAGAAGGTGGAGTTGCCCTGTATGTAAAGAACCACTATATTGCTACAGAAATGCATGAAACCAAAGATGAAAACCTCTTAGAATGCATATGGGTCAATATAAAAGAAAAAAGAATGACATGGCCATAGGTGTATATTATAGGTTACCCAATCAAACAGAAAAAATAGATGTCCTTTTTGTCAACCAACTAACAAACATATGCAGGAAACACACAACAATAGTAATGGGAGACTTCAATTATCCTGATATCAATTGGAAAACTAATTCTGCACCAAGTGAGAAATCAAATAAGTTTCTAACCAACCTAACTGACAACTTTGTTGTCCAAAAGGTAGAGGGTGAAACTAGAGAGAGAGCCATACTGGACTAAATTCTTACTAACAGAGAAGAAGCGATAGAGGGAGTTGAAACTGCAGGAACCTTGGGTGAGAGTGACCATGTCATACTAGAATTCAACATAACACAAACACAAGCAATAGAACATAATGACACCAGAGACTTGGATTTTAAAAGAGCTGATTTTAATAAATTCAGAGAGAACTTGGGAAAGATTCCATGGATGAAAATCCTAAAGGGGAAAACAACTCAAGAATCTTGGGAAACTCTGAAAAGTATGATCACAGAAGTCCAGACCAGCACAATACCACTGAGAAAGAAAAGCAAGAAATCCAAGATGAAACCAGCATGGCTACACAAAGATCTCTCTGACAAATTGAAAGAAAAAAAGGACAAGTACAAAAAATGGAAAGAAGGACATACAACTAAGGCAGAATATCAGCAGATTGCCAGAAACTGCAAAGACGAAGTCAGGATAGCAAAGGCTCAGAACGAACAAAGACTTGCAACAAAAGTCAAAGATAATAAAAGAAGTTTCTTCCAACATATAAATAACAAGAAAAAAAATCAAGGAAACAATCAATCCACTAAAGAGAGAAGATGGCAAGGAAGTAACAGGCAACAGAGAGAAAGCAGAACTGCTTAACTCATTCTTTGCATCTGTTTTCATGCAAAAAGAAACTATAGCTCAACCCATCAAAAACATAACTGTAAAAGACAGACCAGAAAAAAAAGTTAAAATAAGCAAAAAAAAAAAAATAGTAAGAGAACACTTGTCTGATCTTGATGAACACAAATCACCAGGGCCTGATGAATTATATCCCAGAGTTTTAAAGGAACTGGCAGAGGTCATTTCAGAACCACTGCACCATATCTTTCAAAAATCCTGGTGCACCGGAGAACTACCAGAAGACTGGAAAAGAGCTGAAATGGTTCCCATCTTCAAAAAAGGAAAAAAAAAACAGACCAGGAAACTATAGACCAATCAGCCTAACATCAATACCCGGAAAGATACTGGAAAAGATAATAAAAAAACAGATCTACCAACTTCTAGAAACAAGTAAAATAATAACTAGCAGTCAGCACGGGTTTGTTAAGAACAGATCATGCCAAACCAATCTTATTTCATTCTTCAATATAGTGACTGAATTAGTAGACCAGCAAAATACTGTGGACATAATATATTTATTTTTCAGCAAGGCATTCGACAAAGTAGGCCACAACCTACTTCTTAGTAAGCTAGAAAAAAGTGGAATAGATAGTACCACCACTAGATGGACTCACAACTGGCTGGCAAACCGTACTCAACGAGTAGTCCTTAATGGGTCTAAGTCTACATGGAGGGTAGTAAGCAGTGGGGTGCCACAAGGTTCTGTCTTAGGCCCAGTACTCGTTAATCTTCATTAATGACTTAGATGAGGGAATAGAAGGAGAAATTTGCAGATGATACTAAGCTGGCAGGAATAGCTAACACCCAAGAAGATAGCCTCAAGATCCAGATGGATCTTGACAGACTAGAACACTGGGCCATATCTAACAAAATGAAATTCAATGTAGAGAAAAGTAAATTCCTACACTTAGGCAAGAAAAACCAAAAGTACACATATAGACTGGGTGAAACCAGGCTGAATAGCAGTAACTGTGAGAGGGATCTTGGAATCTTAGTGGACAACCAGCTAAATATGAGCCAGCAGTATGCAGCAGCAGCCAAAAAAGCTAAAGCAATCCTAAATTGTATTAACTGAAGGATACAATCAAGATCAAGGGAGGTACTAATACCACTCTATAAAGCCTTAGTAAGACCACACCTAGAGTACTGCATCCAGTTCTGTTCATATTACAAAAAAAGATATTGAGACTCTAGAAAAAGTACAGAGAAGAGCAACCAGGATGATTAGGGGACTGGAGACTAAAACATATGATGAATGGTTATAGGAACTGGGCCTGGCTAGTCTAGTAAAGAGAAGAGCCAGGGGAGACATGATAGCAGTGTTCCAATATTTGAGGGCTGCCACAGGGAGGAAGGGGTCAAGCTATTTTCTAAAGCACCCGAAGGCCAGACAAGGAATAATGGATGGAAACTGAACAAGGAGAGATTTAACCTGGAAATAAGGAGAAACTTTCTGACAGTGAGAATGATCAACCAATGGAACAGCTTGCCCTTGGAAGTTGTGGGAGCTTCATCACTTGAGACTTTCAAGAAGAGATTGGACTGCCATTTGTCAGAAATGGTGTAGGGTTTCCCGCTTGTGTGGGGGGTTGGACTAGATGACCTACAAGGTCCCTTCCAACTCTGATTATCTGCTATCTGTTAATACAAAGGCATTATAAATGTCTATAGTGCTTGCTTTCTGATACCAGAATTGTTATAATTTATCTTCTAGAGGCATGCTTCATTATGTTAATGTGGGACTTACACTAGAGAAAATAGTTATAGGACTGTAGTATAGGATTTCTAGGTAGTTAGGTAATAATGACATTACTCTTTGCTACTCCAATTTCACAACCTATAAGATTTTAATATGGCTGCCAACTTTTTAACAACAGCTTAAAAATCAGAGATGTCAAATCTATCAAGGCTTCTCTCAGTTCCTCATTTTTCCAGTCTTAAATTCAGTATATTTTTTGTGAGACTATTAAAAATATTGTAAGAATATTTTTAAAAATCTGCATAAAAGTGCTCACATATTTTTATTTTCATTTTCTGCTAAACTATGCCTAATCTGTATATACTTTTGCTTCATATAATTCATTTTTCTTTTTAAATACACATTTTATGTATATATTGTATAATATATGTCTTTTTGTAAATTATTTTTTCCTGCATTACAGAATTCAAAGAACTGTGAATATTATATGATGAGTTTTAATTCCCAGCTTCGCTTGAAAGGTTGAAATTACTGAACATTCTTACCCATTTCTGTTGGCATCTGCAACAGAGTAAAAGCTAATGAAATTGGTGATGGCTGTAACAATACCCTAAGAGCCTTTGTGAAAATAGCACAAAGAGCTACGTGTGTTACCATTTTCAAGCAATCTGTTGTGTTTTAAATTTAACACATGTCTAGCTAATCTTTTTAAGGCGACACTGGATTTTATCAAGCAGGCATTTCCACTTGCATAACTAACCACAATGTACTAGAGGCTTGCTTATGTGGATTTTTGTGTAATGATCAAAAATTGCCCATTTTGTGACTAATGTTCTCAGCCTTTCTCCACCCCCAATTTCCATCCTGCTGCAATAAACTCTTGGGAATATACACAAGAATCCTAGCTGCCCAGGCAGGTAATGGCAATTGTAAGTGTTGACAGTAAAACTTTTGTTTTACAGGGTGTGGGGCTGGGTACGTGGGAAGGAATTTGACTAACCAGTCAAGAGTATTGGCTGCAAGTCTCCAGTTACTAATGAATAACATACCCATTACCATGTTACATTGCTTCTGCATGTGTATTAAATAGCTTCTTAATAGCCACTAATGGCCAGCTGCTTGACGTGAGCTGAAGTTAATACTCCATCAAAGATGTCTAGACTGAATGGTGTTAAGGCTGATGCTGTATTTAAGGTTACACTAATTTTTATTCATTTAGACAATATTTTAGAAGAAAGAAGTCTTGATTTCCTGTTTACAAATTTTTAGGGGATGGTCATCAATCCTCAGTACCTTTATTGTTGTGGTTGATGCTGTCCTGGAATTATTGCTTGGGAAGAAAGAAAGAGGACCGGTATGCTCAAAAGCTTGTTTATATATCATAAAACGTTATTTTAAAAAAACCTCAAATGTGTCTGATCAAGAATTGCAGCACTATAGTAACAGCCATGAGAAGACAAAGACACACATATTACAGGAAAAGAAATATTTCCCAGTTCTGAAGAATTTCAGTACTAAACAATTAAACTCCAGCATTAAGTAGTCCACATTTTTAAAAAGGATGACTCTTTCAATTTATATAACAAAACAAATTTTACACTTTAAGCAAACTGGTTCTTGTGGCTCCTTCTATCTATAAATTCAAGGTATCTGAGTTGTTCTGAGTTCTCTCTAAAATAATGGATGATACAGTACCCCCAAATTTATCAGTTAAATTCTGTATCTTGGTTTTGTAAAATAATTTTACAGACATTATTCTTTTAAATTCCCTTTAGGGAAACTGCTTTAAACTCCCCTTCATGCTTCTTTCTACAAATCAGGCCTGTATACTTGGGTATATACTGTACATAGTACAAAATGTAGTGGTAATTTTAACCACCAAATGTCTTCTTAGTAGTTTTAATAGATGCTCTTTTATTTTGAATTGATATATGTTATTTGTGGATACCAGCGTATGATTCCCCCTGCCAAATTTCTTTTAGTAAAAAACTGGGAACAAATATTTTTATTAGAATAAATATATTCTGCCTTTATACATGTATATAAAGTGCTAATACATATTCTTTTAGGGTTTTGTTTTCTGATGTTTCATTACAAGGTAGTCCTTGGGTTACGATCATTTGTTCAGGGGCTGATCGTAGTGCTGAATGTGTGGTATTTACAACTAGTCCTTGAAATATTGGCTGTTGTAGCATCCCTGCAATTTCCAATGATCCCAGCTGGTTTCCCATAAAGTTAATGGGGAAACCATCAGGAAATCGGAAGTCCCGACCATGTGGGATCCTTGCTTAACAACCCACAAGGTCCTTGTGTTATGACAACAACCAGGACTGCCGGATTTGCTGCCACTAAGTGACATGGTCACATGACATTGCATTTTGTGTCCACATAGATTACCCACTTTTAAAGAATACGATATCAAACAGACTATTTTGAAATAACAAGGTTGCAAGAATGAAAGTGTGAAAGGTTAAGCTCTTACTTGTTGCAAATTATGTTTCCCATGTATACACTATTGCTTTTTTTTAATGGTCATTGTTACCCATATTGCGTATTGTTTACATGTTTGAGTTCTTGTTTGGATTTTACTTGGTGATTTGATATTAATTTTTAATGTAAAAGCACTTAGCATTAGGAGTTTGACATTTTGTCTGACCTTAATCGCCAGGAGGATCATGAGAGGTTTATTCAGTGGGAAGAGAACTGTTACAGTACTGACAAAAATGATGGGAAATAAGTAAACATCCTTTTAAATCTCCTGCAGAAATCAATATGGTTTAAAGATGATGGACGCTGGTTTTTGTTGTTGTTGTTCTTTTTATTTATTTATTTATTTATTGCTGCTTAAGGACTTCAACCTTTTACGGGAAATGTCTTATGGAAGTGTCAGCATTTTTTTTCCCTGAGCACTATGAATCATTGCTCCAAATAGAACACTCTGCATAGAACACTTCATCATTTATTACAGTGATGATATTGTATGAGACCTACTGTGGTAATGCAGTTGATGCAATTTAGTGCTTTAAAAAAAATGATGTAGGCTTTCATAAACTCTAATTGTTTTGTCAGCAGGCACTTTCTTTGTAAAATATAAATGGAGAAATTTGTGGTTTTCATTCTTTTAGTGAAATGCTTCTCCTTTCTCTCGCTTCCTCCCTTCTCATCTTATCAAGTTTTCCTAAGGTCAGTCAGAGCTATACTAAAATGACAGTTGTCAACATCATTTAATAATGAAAGGTAATAGTTCTGGAGTAATTGAATCAGCAGTCTTTTTTGAAAGGTACGGGTTTGGAATTGGCAAAGAGCAACATATAAATATACATTCCTATTTTCATGAATGATTTAGTAGATATTAAGTTGATGCGGAATGTAGTAATGTATTCACAAAGAACTATGTACAGATCTATGTATTTCTGCATTGATTTACATCACCCATCATATGTGCAGCTGATTTCTTGTACTAGCCAATACTGAATGCACTTTTGGAATTGCCAAAAGTATGATTATTTCAGATTAAAAATGGCTGATATTAAACTGTTTTTAACAATTTTTAAGACTTTAGTAAATTTGTTGTTCACATTAAATAAAATGACTTGAATTAGAGTAGAAGCAACTCTAGTTTTATGCTAAATCCTAGTTGTTCTACAAATATAGATAAATTATTATTTAAATGCCATAATATAAAATCCATTTTTGCTTCAAGATACTTGGGAGTGCTGGTGGTCTTTAGCTCTTACTGCTGGCTAAAAAGTTTTGTATGTGCTGAATGGGAAATCCTTTTTCAGTCAATAGTCAAGTGGCATGCATAGCATCAGAACAATTTTAGTAATTCTTTCTAATCTTTATAAAGCAATCTGTTCTTGCCATGAGTATGTATAATGTGTGCATTGGTATATGTGGGCTCATGTGACATCAAAATGAAATTAGGAATTTTATCCTAGTGTAATTTTTCTCATTAGTTCTAACTGTAACCAAAAACAAATCACTATTTATTTCTCAGATTTATAAGGCCAGAAAACCCCATAACAAATCTCAGTAGTATATAATGTTAAGAAATATATTCAAAACAATAGAGAAGTAAAAATAAGTCTCAGAAAGAGCAATAAAATATATAACCTAAGCATAAAAGAATATCATAAGAGGTAATAATCAACATCTTAAATTACCTTGGGAAGACAACTGATAATCATTGCAGCTCCCAATGTAGAGATGTTATATTAGCATATTCTGGCATATCCATACATGTTATGCCACCATATTGTGAACAGCTGCAGATATCAAATGATCTTCAAGGCAGCTCCACACAGAACTCATTGCAATAGCACATTTGAAAGGTGACCAAGGTATGAGTGACTGTCTGAAGGGCCTGCCTGTTCAGGAATGCTTGCAACTGGCTCAGAAAATTAATCTGTTCAAGGACTTTCCTAGCAACAGTGTTATCTACTCCTCAAAACAAAATCTGTCAGTTCATGAAGTCCCCTAAATTGTGTTCAATTAGAGAGGTGCAATCCCTATCCGTATTAGCATTGAGCCTCAATCTAGTCTCCCCATCCAGATCTCTACAGCTTTCAGTTACTGGACAATTTTTTGGCAGCATCTGTTTGATTTGCAATCAAGTTGTAAAACAACATATTGATACCTGATTCCAAACAAACATATGCCTAAGGGTCAAATGGAGATATTAAACTGGAAGAGTGACAGCATCAAACTTTGCGGCACCCTACACATCAGAGGTCTTGGGCTCAGTCTCACCTCCCACTGGCAATGCCAACTGAAACTCACCAGAGAGAAAGGAGAGAACTGAGAACTACAGTAATACTCTGCCCCCTTATCCTTATAGGCAGTCCAGAAAGATACGGTGATTGGTAGTATTGAACGCCACTCAGAGATCAAGGAGAAATAGGCTGTTGCACCTCTTCCATCTCTGCTATCTCAGAGGTCATCAAATCAAATCATAGGCTAGTGTAAGTAGATTCATTCAATTAAAATTTAAAAAGCATGTAAGATACATCAGAGTCTGAAACATGAAAAGTTAGATATAAAAATGTAAGTATTAAAACCAAGTATATATAGAAACAAAAGTCTAAAAGAATCAAGAAGTGTTAGGAGCTTAGGTGGGTGTAGGACAGCATAAAAGGGGTATTACATGGACAATGATATCAAATTACAGAGCACTCTAATATGGCTAAGTAGATGCTCATCAAGCCTAGTTTATGACACAGATCATCGTTCAACAAATTTTGAGCACTCAATAGCATGATCAGCATCAACAAGCATGATCAATGCCTGCTCTGTATTATTTCCTGGTCTGAAACCTGACTCAAAAAAGTGTTTATAATCTTTCAACTAAAAGCACTTGGGAGTAGGGTGATACAATGATGCTAAATTATCCACATTTGTTCATTAAAACTTTGGATAGTTTGGGAAATCTATACCAGTCAGGATTCAACAGCATTTTCTGTTGCTGAGAAAGGAAACAGCGGGACTGTGTCCCATGATTTTTCACATGTGAAATTTTGTTTTGCCATTAGGGAATCAATCCAACAAATCTTATGTAATGTTTATAGCAGATCCAGTCAGTTGAGGAAGCAAAGAAGGATTTGTTTATTTGTATATCTCTTGCCATAAACATTCTTAAACCAAAGTACACATTTCTAATTTCTGGAAGGAGATAGCTTTCTGTCCCTTGGACTGCAAGGTGATCAAACTGGTCAGTCCTAGAGGAGATCAATCCTGACTGCTCTTTAGAAGGCCACATCCTGATTGGCCACCTAATGAAAAGGAAGGACTCACGGGAGAAGAGCCTAATGCTGCGAACAGTTGAGGGCAATAGAAGAAGGGGATGACAGAGAATGAAGTGACTGGATGAAGTCACTGAAGCAGTCGGCGTGAGCTTAAATGGAATCTGGGGGATGGAAAAGGACAGGAAGGCCTGGAGGAACGTTGTCCATGGGGTCGCAATGGGTTGGATACAACTTCGCAACTAACAACAACAAACATAGTTTCCTGTGAGAGAGAAAAAATTGTATTCTGACATATTGCTAATGATGATGTTCTAGCTAAGGATCTAAAATCCTTTATTGTGCTCAATGATCTGCATAACATTTGGAATTTCTTGTTTTAATATAAGGTTCCTTTGCTCTGTAAATTGACTAGAGCCTTTTCATTTTGGAGGTTTGATTGAAATACTACTTATCTCCTTTGTGAATTCAATTTAGATAGCAACAATCAGAGCTGACAGTCCTGTAAATAATATACTTCTCTTATTTATATAATAGCTCAGTATGCTACTTGATTGTGTTCTTTGTAATTGGGATTTTCACTATGGTGACTACTATACCTTGTCACTTCCTCAAATAAATCTGGGGGAAATTAGTATTGCTTAATCACACTTTTCTTTAAATTCATAGATACAGGTAGTCCTTGACTTATAACAGTTCATTTAGTGACAGTTTGAAGTTACACAACACTGAAAACAGTTACAAGGCACCGTTCTTCATATTTATGACCATTGGTCACATGATCAAAATTTGGATGCTTGGCAACCGACTCATTTATGATAGTTGAAGTGTTCTGAGCTCATGTGATTGCCTTTTGCAACCTTCCAACAAGCAAATTCAGTGAGAAAGTCCAATTCACTTAGCAACCATGTTATTAACAAGTGCAGTTTTTCACTTAACAACTGTGGTAAGGAATAAAATGGGGTAAAACTCACTTAACTGTTTCATTTAGCAATAGAAATTTTAGGCTCAATTGTGGAGGACTACTTGTATAGTGGAGGACTACTTGTATAGACTACTTGTAAGTGGAGGACTACTTATATAGAGATTGGGATTAAGGTCATATAATCTAAATCTCTTCCAAAGTGTGTGTGATGTACTCTGTACTTTCAGTGCCACCTACATTTACACAATGATGTTACCTGATGATGTTACTTAATTTGGTAATGAAAAGTGCAAGAAAACAACTAAGCTCAGAAGCACCAAGGATCCAACCCTGAGCTACAGATATTCTCTTCTATCAATTATAGATTAACCCACAATATGCACACTATAAAATGTTACAGGCAATGATGAAAAAAGTGCATAGTATGTACGTAACCATCACAAGGTTATGTTGAATTATATCAACAAGGTGGCCTGTTCCTAAGGATTTTATCATTTAAAATGAGCAATAGGGGAACAAGAAAAGGAGAGGAAGAGGAAGACAGAAAAATAAGAGCATGCTTCTGGGAGGGCTTAATGTAGGGCTGTCAAACTCATGGCCTGCAGGCCGGATGCATCATGCGCTGGCCACACCCACACCTGGTTTAACGAAGGGGGAAAACTCCCACTACGTCATGTGAGGATGGTAGTTTGACATCCCTGACTTAATGTTTGACTATTGCTTGGAATGTAATTTTCCACATATAGAAACTGAGTTTTGAGAAAATATTTAGAAGAATAGAAAAAATGACATTGTGAATATGTTCAATGAGAGAATTCTTTGTGAAAGAAGGAACATGAAAATAAGGACCAGCAAAGATTTTAATATGTGGTTATTTGAGAAATTATTAAATCTCACTTTAATAAATTGGGATAAAACTAATGCATATTGTTCTTTTTATTTTCTTTTTTATGTTTTAACCAGAGCAAAACAATAAAGCGAGTTGTTCAGGAAGGTTTGATTACTTTTGCTTAGGATTACATCCAAATCTGGAAGCTAAAGCTATTGCTTCCAAAGCAAATCAGGATATGAAACTATGATTTAAAGTTTGCTTTTGAATTCCAGCTGATTGAAAGCAGTTCAATGTAGTTCCAGTTTGAATAACTGTAGTTTTCTGGAATTACATTTCTTAAGTGTAATAAGATAGCCTTTCTTGTATAACTGAAGTTGGATGTAGTTCTTCAAGCAGAAATACTTTTTATAATTATGATGTGCAGCAGAGTGCTGTTATATGCAATACTTAATTATTAGATATATTTTCTGAGTGCAGAACATTCATTAGATTATCAAGATGGCGTCCACTCTTAGCAATCCTTTAGACATATTTTCTCCATTATCAGTCATATTGTATTATCTGCCCAGATGGTTTCCTTGATAAAATACAGGAATGGTTCAGCATTGCCTTCTCCCACACAGTATAAAATGATCCTTTTGCCTGTGTCACTGAAATGATCATCTGTCTCCAGCATCTTCCTATATCACTGCTGCCCAATATAGGTGACCACTTGTTTTAGCAGGGCAGCTGAGATGACCTTCATGGCTTGGGTGATCCTGCTGGGATTATACACTCGTGGCGTATGATCCTGACATTCTTCTCTCATCGGTCCCAGGAAACCCCTCCCTTCCAATACTCAGTGATGAGGTAGCCCAGAGGACTCAGGGGTGAGATTGCAAATACATCCATTTAGTTTATTATTGGAACCTCAAATGAATGACATATCATACTAGTTATGCTTATATATATATTGTTCTTCATTAGGGTTCTTAACTTCATTTCCTTAATCTCTAATTTTGGATATAACTGGACAACACATTTTGGTCCTATTTGGCACTCCATGAATTTAATAAAATGGAAGCTAAAGCATTTGCAGCACTTTTATATATCTTCAGAATTAAAAAGAGCTGACAGTTTTACTGGCAGAGCAAATGTTAATGCCTATAACATTGATATTAGAGGGTCCAATCATTTGTCAGTGTACTGTAATGCATGCAGTACATCTTCATTTTATAGGCACATAGAAATTGGCTTCACGTTTCTAGATAAAATGGTGATCAAGCTGTAATTAACCTTTTGAACCTTGCTTTGTAGCAGAATAACCAATTAGTAAACATTATTATTTGCAATTGAAGTCAATTCATTGTTACCCTGCAAGAGCTTTTATGAAATAGTGAATGATAATTTATTAATTTTCACTAAAATACCAAAACTCATAGCATATGTAATTTTAAATAAAGTATATGCTGTGCTGTCCATTGTAATGTGTGCTTATTGTATTTTTTAAAAATCAGTTTTGGTGCAATGCAAGTGAATGTTTATTTTTTAATGTTCCTCATTAATGGTGTAAAGGGTAAGCATATTTGGAAACAAAAGGAAATAAATATGTTCTTATAGTGGTAACTCTAAAATGGAATGATAATTTCACATACTTCAAAGAATAGTATATAATTTGGCAAGAGTTAGTAATAAAGAGGGCATTCTCATATACATACAAAAACAGTCATCGTGCTATTCTTTTTTATACACATATATATTATGCAAAGTGTAGGAAAGAGAACCTATACAAACTATATTTTTCAACATCATCTTTCATCAGATTATACCACATACATGTAGAATGATCTGTACCTGAATTGAAAACATATGCTTAATCTGTGGATGAACCCATAGTATGTGTGTTTAATCTTAATCATTTGCACACCCACATCTTTCTGAGGGCTATGTTGCCTTTTATTTGGCTGTTCCCTAGTCTGTAACTACTCCTTCTCTTGTCCCTCAAGGACATTTACATCCACACATCAGGTGGCTAAAGCATAAGTTGTTATTTGGAGGTCCTCTTGCTCCAGAAAAGAATGTAGTTAGTGCATGTCAATCATATTGAAACCACGAAGACACCCCCTCCTCCATTGCAGTCCAACCCCAAGTGGGATAGTGCCATTTAGTCTGTTGCTAAAGACATATCATTTCCAAATTCAGGGAGTCCAAATACAGGCACTGGATCTTGCCTATTCTTCTCCAGTTTCAGAGACTAAAATAGATAGTTAACATCATTGATTGACTGGCCTGGGGTTGTGATATAACAGTTGGGTATCATCAAAACTATTGGGGATACTTAACCCTGAACTATGAGTTCAGTCAGAGTCTTCATGTAGATGTTAAGTAATGCTAAGAGCATCAAGCCCTCACGTATTAGGGTGTCATCTCCACTTGTCAGCATTGATGTGAGTGACATCAAATAGCTTGTCTGGGCTGCTGTGAGTAAAGAGGAATTGGACTGCCATCTGTCAAAAACGGTGTAGGATTTGCTTGGGTGGGGGGGTTGGACTAGATGACCTACAAGGTCCCTTCTGTATCTGTATCTACTATATAATATAGTTAATCTTTATAAATCACACAATAATGTTAAAAGTTCATGAACTTGTAAGGCTGCATTACTTGCTGTCTAGAGCTGCATGCGGCTTGTAGGTCTTGGGTTGGATGTACCTACTTTAGTTGAAGTAATCCAGACATGGGCATTGCTTTTGGTACCAATTTTCAAAAAACGATCATAGACCTGACCATAAGCTTTCATTTTGCTAAGTAGCTATTGGGCTGCTGCTTCTTTGGGTTCTATATAGGGAAAATGAATTATGTTGCAATTTGTTTCAGGAATACTACATTATATGTTGCTAAACACCAGAGAATTGCTGTAAATCAAATTGTCCTCTGATATCTTGGAATAAGCACTTCTCAGTCATATGATTCAGTAATTAGGACTGCTGTGGGCTGCCCCTTCAGTTAATAAGACAGTATTGAAACTATACTTCACAATATAGGTTAGAATAATGATTTGTCATCCCTAGATTGTAATTTCCAGGTGAATAAGAGGCTTTAATTTCTACCCTTTACATATATTTCTTTGAACCTCCTATCACCTATTGGACCTGCTTTCTGAGGTGCTAATCAGTGAGAATTACACTATTTGCATCAGATTTAACTTTAAGAATTTGGGAATTAGTTATGTTTACCCTAACAAAGAGAAGACTTAGGGAGAGCTGATAGCAGTCTTCCAATCCTTGAATGTCTATCACAGGGAAGAGGGGGTCACTTTATTTTCCATAGCAGCTGAGAGCAAGACAAGTAGCAAAGAGTAGAAGCTTGTCAGAGGGAGAACCAATCTGGAAATAAGGAGGAATTTCCTGACAGAACAATTATTCAATGGAACAACTTGCCTCCCAAAATTGTGGGTATTCTATCACTGGAGGTTTTCAAGAAAAGATCGGACAACCATTTGTCGGGGATGATATAAGAACTCCTGCCTAGATCAGAGGGTTGGACTAGAGAGGAAGGGTCCCTTCCAGCCCTATGATCCTTCGACTCTATGAATTTGATGTTGGATGTGTCTACTCAGGATTAGCCTCATTGAGTTCAGTAGAATTTATAACCAGATAAAAGTGTATGTCATCACATCTTAAGTACAGTATCCTATCTGGAGAATTGTCTGCCTCTGCCTTTTTGTGGGAATGTGATTCCATTTGCATAAGTCCTGCACATTTTTTTCCAGCAGGTTCTTCTAAGCTATTTGTCCCAGCGCTCCTTTTCAATAAAAGTATTTCATTGACCAAATAATAAAGACGCTTTCATACATGGAGCATATGGTGATAATTCTGGTATGTATTCCCCAATGTGTGTACCTGTCTAAAGGTTCCAAGAATCTAAACACTTAAAAACAATCATTTTTAAAAACTAGCTTAATATGCCATTATGTTTGGGTTTTTTTCACCACAGTGACAGCATTAACAGTTAATGTGCTGTTTCTGCACTGTATAGATTTTGCATGTTGAACTAACGGACTGTGAATGTTAATAAGACATTTAAATTCATTAAAATGAAAAAAGTCTCCATTTAAGATACAAGGATTGTATATAATGCCTGCCAAAAAAAAGCTGTCTTGTAGAAAAAACATTCCCTTTATCTCTGTATAGAAGAGTGCTGCAAAACATATATAAAGATAGCTCTAGTAATGAGCAGTACAGTCGAGAGAGGTGATTTATGATACCTGTATCTGACAGCTATAGTGCTGAGATTCCCAGGGTATGTGATCACTGTGTTAGCATTCTGACAGCTCAGCATTTAGAACATTATGGTAATTTATGCAGCATAGACTGTCACCTGCACTGTCAGAGTTTCTCTTTAATGATGGTGTAACTATTTTGTTTGTTTGTACTGCATTCTTTTCATTTGGCTAATGCCTTCTCATTAGATTCAGCTTAGAAAATGAGAGTAATTAAGTGCTTCCTATAGCTCAGATGCAATGATTAAGTTGCAGAGCTGCTGCTGGTTATGTCTCGTCATTTATCTCTATTAATCTGAGAATAATCAAGATGATAAACACATGTAATTTTTGTTAATGTTCAATAGATGAAATTTATAGTTTCTTAATCGAACCCAAGTAGTGCATGCATATTTGTGTGTACGTTTTATTATTTCTGATTTTTCATGTTTTAAGCAAACATACAATTATTCTTACAGCCACAGAGAATCATACAGCATTATACAGTGATTTCCTTGTCTTTATGAGCATCTTTCTTACTGGAACTTGAGATTAATAAATAAATAAGCAAATGTGTTTGTAGTTCTCTGGGGAGTCTGCAAAATATGCTGAGGTTTGGGGTTATTGTTCAGGAATAAAACCTGTCTTGAGATTTTAAAGTGTTTTTCTCTTTATATCATTTTCTACAAAATCCCTCAAATCAGCTTTATGTCTTAATAGAAATAATGTGTGCATAGTGTTACATATGTAAGCATGCTTTTTAATATTGCAAAAATAGTTCTAATATCGTTAAGCAATTTATAACATTTGATTCACTTAAAGTCCTAGAAATCAAGGTTGTATCATGCTTTGTTCTCACATTAAAGGTGATTGAAGAGCAATGTCTCATTTTGAAGTAGATGTGCAGGCATAGTAACTGCAATGCAAGCAAGTAATGCTTTCTGATTTGTCTGCCTGACTATTGGCCTAAAAGGAACCAATGTGTAGGTCTGTTTTGCAAGTAATTTCTGCATCCGGTGTTTGCACTTTTTTCCATATTAGTAAGTAAACATCAGACTATCCCCTGAGAATGACGAGGACAACTTATGCTAGGCCAGTAGTAGAGGTGAATAAGTTTTTATGCTTAAGGGCCAGTGAGAGAGTTTTATGGAAGCTGCCTGTAGGCTTTGGCATGATTAATGCTTTTTCCTCTGTTCAGAGGCAGTTTTTAAAATTCATTGGCTTTAGAAAGGTTCTTTGTGGATATGAAACAGCAAGTTAAGAATCCTCTTAGACCACAGAAGCTCATCAATGTGTGAGGGGATATTTTTGTTAAGTGGGGGGAGATGGACAAATCACTCTAGTACTCATGAAGATCTATGCTTCATCAGTCTGTGAATTAAAGCCTATCTTTAAACTTTAAATAATGAACCAGAGTAAAATTATCATTAGAAAGGATAAAGCATTATAATTGACACAAAAACTATACAAATCATCTTTGTGAAATGTTCATAGCAGCTTTGAGGCAGGAAGTCAAAGCAGAAATCCATTTGTGTTGTGCTTCAAAAAGTCATTAGAATCCTTTCTTGAATAGAAGACCAAACAGAAATCCTTCATTTTATAATGATGTATGATCTCAGTATAAATAACATTTATGTCCTTAACAGCACCTTTAAAAAAAACTTTCTGAAATAAGGAGTAATGGGGATTGTCCAACCAGCTATATGAAAACTTTAGTGACTTCTATAACTTTTAAATAAGCCATCCCTATTCTACAATAATATCATCCTGAATTCCTGAAAAACTGGATCGCATCTACCACCATCCTTGCCACCACCAGCAAGCTTATAATACTAATGTGAGTCCTTCAGAACAGGTTTTATGTGAAGTGAATTTTCCTGCTTCTAATATAGATGATGAGTAGAGGAAACATTTTAGATTTGGAATGTGGAGTAGTGATTTAAATACGTAGATTTATGTATGAAAGAAATAAAATTATATTGTTTCTTGACCTTTTAGCTAAAATCAAATAATCAGATGATATGTTGATGCATTTCAGGTAGGTGACTCTATGACCTTTCTTTCTTGACTTCTACTACCAATTTCTTATAAGTAGATCCTTTGATAATATTAGAGGGAACTGTCTATACCAGTTTTTGCCATCGTTTTTGCCTCAACTTTCACCTGTGTCAGTTTTATCTCAGAATTCTCAACAAATAGTCATGCTGCTTGGGGAACTCTGGGACCTGAAATCCACATGTCCAGGAGTTGCCCTAGGAAACGCTTTCAAATACTTTTTTCTTTTGTCCATTATATTTCCTAATTTGTTTTTTTTTTAAATAACTCCAGTGCTGATAGGTTCTTTGCATGTCAAAAGTTCAGTTAATTAGACTTAAAAAATCAAAACAACGGGTTATTTGAAGGGCTTTAAAGATAGCAAAAATGTGAGAGCGACTGAATGATTGTTTAAGTATGAAGGGGGAAGCTGAAGAGAGTTGAGGGGTGTGGATTTTGTGGATCATACTTGACAGTTGACTTAAATTATCATACATATTTTGGAAATCACCCATTTAAATAGAATAATTAATTTAAATACCAATTGCATTGTTGAAATATTCTATCCAAGGGATCAAGACATCAGCATTGCTTTAAGAAACAACATTAAGGAGGAATTGCTGGTTAAGTTAGACAGCTTGGAGACCCTCATGGAAAATACCATAAAATGTTGGATCATTTCTCTGAGAAAAGAGGTGAAAGTGGTCAGTGATGGCTGCTGGGCTTTCACTTTTCTGTGACTGGTAAATGAAACGCGTGCAGCTTCACCAAACTACATGACTAATGACAACCTCTAGTGGCTTCTGCAATCAAAGATTAATTTGCTTTATCAAGTTTAAAGAATAGTAGGTGATAAATCATGTCAGAAACAAATAATCAGTGGCAGGCTGATGTTCTTTTTCACAGTGGAAGACAGGTGCAATGGAGGATTTGTTTGCCGTAGATGGTTAATGTTGCTGTATTCTTGTGCTAAGTCATCCTAATTTTTATTGTGTTAATTTTTATAAGGATAAAAATCCTTTATCAGATCAACTGACTTTTAAAAAAGATTATGGCTTTATTAATATATACATATAAATGAAAATGAATAACTATCTAGTGTTTCTTTTGTTTATCTAAAAGAATAAGATATTTAATATACTTTTAATAGCATATATCAGCAAAATCAAGATGTCTACCCTGATATAAATTGCCTTGAATTCAGTGGGATGTAACTTCCAGATGAATGTACCTAGGATTATACTCTGCAATAATCCATTTTCTTTCTCTAAAATATATATAAATAAACATGCAATATGGCCACAATTCAATAGTTCAATGTAATTATATTAATCCTAAACTACATATAGCAACCAACTGTTAAGAAAAAATGATTTCAATCTTTGTAAAAAGTATATACTAAATATAGGTACTTAGGCATAACATGGTGGGGCTTATTCTTAAAGAAAGATACATCATTTAAGCTGCAAAGCAATGTAATCACGGTCAGTCATATCTCTTTCTTTTCACAGAAAAAGCCACAAACCAGGTAGTCCAGAAGTGATAATGAGGTTGTTTCAGTAAATATGTCAAAGATGGAGATGTACATGACGTAATTTGTTTTAATTGCTGTTTCATGTCTTTCAGTTGAAACCCAACTGATCAAAAATGTTTGATATTGAATTAATACTCAAAGAGATGAAAGACATTTTTGCTAGTCAGTTTTTATTTATTAATTTAAATCTTGAATAGAGAGATGCCCTTTCCTCCAACTCACTTTAACTGGGAAAGGTCATTCTGTCCCATTAGTGTTTAGTGAACTTTAAGTGCAGATTCTTTAGTGCATATCTGGAGCAAATGAAAGTAATACTCTGTGTATTTTTCTTTCGGGCTGATGTAACGCAAGATATAGCATCCTTTTAAAATCAACACAGTTCCCTTAAATATGAGTTTTTAAAACTCAAAGTTGAATTATTTATTTGGTGCTTCTGCTCACTGTACTTGTCATCATTTATTTGTAGAATAGAGTGAAGGCTATATCTATACTTGCTTTTTACAGATACATCTATATTTTCTTGCAATTCAACCCTGTTAAATGAAACTGTCTGCTTGCCACAGACGCCATATAATTAAAGGCAAATGTTTTTCTGGAATTAAATGTACATCATCTCTACAATATAATTTGAAAGAGTAAAACTAATTCTTACTAACTAGCAATCCTGAATATAACTAAGATTATTGTTTTTGTTGTTCACAACTGTTCCAGGAAATCAGTATACTGTAGAACTCAGTTTATCTTGGTATAAGACATGGTTTAAAAGAATGCAAGAAATAGTGTTATTTATTTAGGCTATTTTTAACTTCAGTGAATTATGCCTATAATTATGCTATAAGGGTTTATTGGAAAAGATACTTAAAATATTCGGCTATACTACCGCTTTCAAAGGCTCAGTACTTTGCAATAAATCATATCTTATGTTTAAAATAATGAAAAATCAGGAAAGTATATCCAGAGGAAGCAGTTGGAAGAGAAGGACAGGCACTGCTGTTCATAAATACTATGGGACCAGCCACCTCCTCTCAAACCATAGCTCCTAAATATAGGCAATACCAGGAAGCTGATCTAAATACAGTTTTATATTTCTCCTAGAGAATGGCTTTTAATTTTGTGTGCCTGTTTTACTTAAGACAAAAACTAAGAAAATGTTGGGTTCTAGTTAATCCCTCCTTTATACAGAATACTTTTCTCCATCCTGGAACCTTCTTGCCCTCCAAAACCTACAGCAGATTTGGGAAGAGAAACATGGAAAAAATAAGAGATAGGAAAGGCCTGTTGTGCAAATTATAATCCACCTGCATAACATTAGTATCCAACAAATAAATAAACAAGATCTAATAAAATGCATAATTATTAAGAATATTGACTTTTTTTTAAAAAAAGTGAAATGTAAAAAAACATATAAAATCAATTTATAGAAAAGGCTTAGATTAGTAATAATGCTTTATTACTGATTATGCTACCTAGTTTGGGTAATGAAACATCTGCTAAAAAACCAAGCTCAGAGACCACTAAGGAGCCCTCATTTTAACCCTAAATCAGGCAGAATGAACAGATCACCACACCAGTCTTTTTGTGGTACCTTTCTTTCAATGTGAAACAACAGCACTTTGAGTTAATAATAATAATTTCTATACAAAGTTTGGATTTCCATGAGCTGTTTTTAAGATGGAAGTTAATTTGGTTTTCAAACTTGTATGGGATGGACACAGCATCAGAAATTTATTTTGCCTTCCTTTAATTTTTTTTCTGTTGAAATGGTATGACTCCAACTTCCTTAAGACAAAGTCTATCTGGAATCTGCTATTTTGTATCTAATTGTGATTAACAGCTATTGTCCAGCAGAATAAGACAATTTGCCAACTTGCAATGGAACAACTTTCTGCAGGACAATTCAACAAATTGATTTAAGTATCTAAAATAATTTTAAAAATATTTTATTTTTTGTCATTTATATTTCATTATGTCCCTCCTTTTGTGTCCTTTCTTTAATTATTCTATTCCACCATTTATTTGATATCAGTGTAACTCTTCTCCCACAGCAAATTGGCCATGCCGAGTTAGCCACACCAAATTATCCTAGATCCATTGTCCAGAGGCTGTGTTATACCTCTGTGCAATACAAGATCACATACCACTGAAGAAAAGCTTTGCCATAGGTGAACAGATATGGCAAACAGTTGCATAAATGTTCATTGTAACTTTAGGCTACAATGATTGATTATGTCGTCAAGCTGATATCAACTCTCCATGACAATCTACCTCCAATTGGTCTTTCAGATCTTCCAGTGTTATAACCATCACCACTATAACTGAGTCTAATCTTGCTGCTGGTTATCCTCTTTCTTTCCTTCAGCCTTCCCGAGATTGTAATTTTTGAAGCTAGAAAGAAAGATGTCTCCTGAAATAAAAAATAGAGTTTGTGTAATTTTACGGTTCTCACTTGATGCAAATTTCATTAAAATTTTGAATAGGTTAATTATTGTTACCTTGCAGACATTTTATTACCCAACCAGGTAACATCATCAGTGCTGGAAGGAAATGGGGTTTTCTCCCTGCTTACATATAATAGCTTGCCTATTATAGGGCAGTGAGGAGATGTTTTGCTATTGCTTCCTTTTTAGATTTTTGATTGTCTCCTTTGAATGGTATGTAAATGTTTGTTTATCTGTATGTACCTATGGCTAATTTGTCTGAATGCCAGGATTTCAGAAATTCTCTAACATTTTTGGATTTAACTTAGTGTAGAATACTCAAAATTTATTTCAATCCTGAGCTATAAATATTATCTTCTATTGAGAATTGAGAATTTTATTCATGTACTTCATAATTAATAAATTGGGCTAATTTCCAACCTCATTTAGAAATTTATTTATATAAGAAGGATAATTGAGGAATCTTCCATCAGTATTTGCTGAAGCTCCTTACTGCTACTTCATTCTTTACAACTTGCATATACAGGTAGTAAAATAATTCTTCATGGATTTTTGGCCTTCCTTTGTAGAATTACTGGTCTGTAATATTAGGATGATTTAATCATTATGTTTCCAAATTTAAACCATGATGTCTCTCTGAATCTTCATTCCTGGCCATGTTTTTTTATTTATTATTATTTATATATTATTATATCATACATTATTTATTTATAAATTTATTATTAATAATAATAATGATGATTTATTTTATTTATTATCCATGGCTATTATTTATTAGTAACAATTTTGGGGATCCTATTAAGAAAAATATGTTGAAGATCTTAAGTAACCTTTAATTATAGGTGCTTCATTTGGAACCAGATATAGAGAGGTGCAAGCTACATATATGATTAATAGAATGGATTCAAGGTAAGTTAACCATTCTCAACATTTCAAGTTAACAAGTCACTGAATACAATCTTGATGTTAAAATAAAAACATTTTCTTTTCCCTGGGCCGTAGGAGGTTTCAGCTTGGTAGCTCCACCATAGTTAAATTTATTACATTTTTTGAATTTGCTCAAGTCTTAAGTGACTTACCAAAGTTGAATCTAAGAACTCCTTAATCCTAAATGATCCCATAATTTCGTTCATCCCTTTGAAGAAGCATTTGTTGGCTGCTGGAAATTCGTTTCCCTGCCTTGGCTGTGTTGCTAATGAGCATTTTCTCTAGCCCTCTTTTAATTTGATTCTCCAGATCTTCTAGATTTAATTCCTCAAAAGACTAGAGAATTGCTCTAGACCTACCAATCTACCAACCAATAACTATACCAAGGTTATATTCCTGTTTAAGTATCCCTAGCATGTTCTGTAAATTTTCCTTTCCCAGTTATAGTTCCAAAATTGCCTCTAACTGTAATAATTTGTGAAGTTCACTGAGAGTTTTCTCACTTTGAAGAAACAACTCTTGCTGAAAAACACCTTTGCCCTTCACAGATAAATATGCTGACAAATAGAATTAGTATTTAGCTTTGGCAGAATACATAGTTACAACATATCGAAGTCTATAGTTTTCATTGGTTTTAGACCATAGGCAATTATTTCTTTTGTGGGGAAAGATATGTATGTATGTACCATATGTATGTATGTATCTATATATCTATCACTGTGTTTTGGTAAAATTATAATCAAATGCTTGCTGCTCTTATTATAACTTTCTTTAAATAATTTTTGAGGTAAGAAGGATCAGTTCTATTGGCCTGAACATGCCGATGGATGCTAGTTTGGTATTGTTTCTGTCAGCTGTTCTTCTCTACATGTGGAATTCTAGATTTTGACTCTGGAGTCCAGCCCTAGCTTCATCACTGCCAAAAGTTTATTCAGTTTTATATCTTGTTCAAAGATTTCATGTCTAACATCATTACTGCAGTTTTAAGGTCACTGTACATGCACCATCCTTGATGTTAGCGGCTATGCTAAGGAATCAACAGTGTTTCCTTTCCTTCCCCTTTTCAGTTTCATTGGAGAAGTGGGAGACACGATGACAGTAATAAAAGAGTAGATATCAGTGTAATGGAAAGAAGAGCAATATTCTATACTATCAGTCATCACCATATAAAGTGCACTGATCCAAACTGAGGCAACAGTGCTGTTAATTCACTCTTGAGAATTGTTCAGAAATTATTAAAAAAATAGTCTGTAGTAGAGTGGGGAAAGGAAAACAACAGAAGATTGTGGAGAATAACATGGGATTGATTCTTTTGAATAATTGTCAGAAGTAACTGAGTGAAAAGTAACAGAGCACCATAGATCTTTTCCAGTATTTTTCTGTAGTTAGTCTGTCCCATTGCAAAAGATTTTTTGAATTCTGTATTTAGAGGTTAAAGCTAATCAGTATTAATGCTGGCTTTATCATTCCTGTGGGAAATGGTACATCTTAAGTAGGCTGAGCTGATAGCCCCCAATGTGCAATTAGAAAGGGCATCAATTGTTTTTAAAGATAGGTTCTAAAAATATTTTTTTTTCATGAAGGATGCTCTGATTCACATATATTGGGTCTATACTTACATAATATCTACTTGCTATCTTCCACAGCTAAGTGTTTGATAGGAGTCCTCTTTCTCTAATGCATACAGTTCAAGATGTATACCAAGCTACTTAAGTTCATGCAAAGAACTGTATTTAATATTTTCCTCCATTTTGAACAAATAGCCATGTTCTAAGCTAAAACAAAAATAAAAACTTGCAGATACTTTTAAAAGTAATTCATGATGGGGCTGAAGTGGCTTTTCAACAGAAAGCAAATGTGATACTGCTTTTGTTTCCAGTTTTATTTTCTGATTGTCAGTTCTAACTGTTGGGTTGCATTTTTATTACCTATGTAATGATTGTTTCTTCTTTCATTTTAACCTGTTCTTATTAACAGTTGTATTTTTCTATAACTATACTTTGCTTCCCACCTTTTATTATGTATGAGACAAACCCACGTTGCTTTCTATTGAAACATGTTGTGAAACATGTTTCTAATTTTAGCAATAATATTTTTTTCTGAAAAATTTAAAACTGATAAAAGACAATAACAACAAAGCAGTTAGAAAGATGCATTTACAGGCCTCACCATAGTCCAGTCTTGTTGACGAATATTTAAAGGCAGTATATTGTTCAATTAGTCAGGTTTCTCCCCCCCTTCCCCCGAATATGTTATTATTCATTTGGGAGAGGCAAGTTAGAATTATTCTGCATTTTGTTGAAGTGCAGGTTTTTTAAAAAAAATGATTTTTGAAAATCTGCTTTAATTTGCTGCATTTCATGCAATTTTTGTAGTTATTGAACATAATATACAGTATGTCCATAATATTTTGTTAAGGTTGTAGAATTCTGTTTTAAGAAAACAGTCATACAGATAATAAGAAAAATTGTGTTTATACGATATGAATATCAAGAAAATCCAAAATCATTAAGTATATATTCCATGTATAATTGAGTGATAATATTTCTGAGATTCTATAGTAGGACAGTGTGATTAAGGATAAAAGATAGTGAGTATCGATTGCTATTTTTTTATTGTATAGCTACATTAAACAATATTTTGGTACCTCAATTTTGAGTCGGGGACTTTCTTGGACATTTATAATTCCTGGAATTGCAAGTATAAATAGATTTTCTTAAAAATACATTGGAAATTTATATTTCTGTAGTATTTCTTTTCAATAGAATATGTGATATAATTTATGCTTCTTAAGCACAATATGAATTGAAGGATTTTTTTTCTTCCTCAAGGCTATCATATATTAGTGAATAAATTATTTATTTTAGATAACAGATTTTGTGTTCCTTGTGTAATTATTGTATACTGACCAGGATGAAATACACCGAATAAGGGTATATGTATACTTTTAGGAATAACTCAGAGCTGCCTTCAGCTCTTAGATAAAAGGTCAGATTTTAGTAAACTGGTTAATAAGACATAAATATAGACATTTCATATGATGTACCATGTAAATGTAAACCTTTGTAGTTACACGTTTTTGCAGCTGGAGAATTGTTTTAAAAGGCATGTAATTTATTAGCTATCGGTAGCTACTTTATTGCTTTGCCGCACTGCAGTAATAAATAAAAGAAAGTGAACTGATTTTACAAATGGCACACAAGGTGCACATTTTGTGAAAAAAAGTCTTTTTTTTAAGAATTGGCATTAAATCCTTTTTTTGTGATGACAAAGAGGCTAAGAGTGCAAACTGTATTTTCTGTTTATCGAAAACAGAGTCTTTTTTTCTCGAGGGCATTTTTTCCTATGATCATCAAGGGATTTCAAAAGCAATAAAGTGTGGAATCATTGTTCGACTTGAACAGTATTAAAACTTAGGTTTTAATTTTGGTGAAGTAATAAGATTTGAACCTGTCTCATGTTACAGCACTGTAAGGCATTTAGCAATTGTATTTTAAAGGAGGTTTTTAAAATGCATCTCACTTGTAGGATAACAGTCTGTCTAATAATTAATAGTGTCTTCTTGGTATGAACTGCTTTTTTCATATCAGCTATTTAGGTTTGTTAGCAACAGATTACAATAACTAAGGATATTTATTCCTAATGTAGCAAATATCTATTTTTTTCTTCTTCTGTCCAATTGCTATTGAGGCTATATAGCTAATGTTTAGAGATACTGTTTGCTAGTGTTACTTGAAAATTCAAATATATATGATTAGAGTAGCAATATATCCTATTCAGATATCAATAGCAAGTAATAAAAAATTAATCATTTAGCAAAGTAACATTACATAAATGCATTGTTTTCTTACATGTTGCAAGTGTGACACAGTAACACCTTGACTTGATTTATAAAAACTACATAAAGATATAAACTGTAACAATCTGTACCTGTCCAATGGTGTGTAGATAATTAATCTTTTATTATTCTAATGGGACTTGCTCAAAGTGGCTACAGATATTTAATTTCAGAAAACCAAGCTGTGATCTTTCAGGAAGATACACATACTAACTGCCTCAATTAGCCATAAGGATTTTTTTCCCCTTTCATTTTAATAGATGGCCAGACTATAAATATTAGAGGATCGAAAATAAATCAACATATTATCATAGGGATAGAATGTGTGAGAGCTATTGGTGTTTGGGAACCTTTGACAGATAGCTTGGATGAGGCAGATTGTCCGCCTTTCGTATCTGGCCTCCATTACTATGCCTGCAGGCAGTTTAGTCTTATAGTTGTATACTGATGTCAGAATTACTACTGAGTGGCTAGCAATGACAGATGTCTATAATTACAGGCAGTGCTTCTAGTAGTTCAAAAGACTCAGCCTATGTTGAACAATTATCTTATTTCTGGTCTGCTGAAGAGTAGTGTTCAAATTGCTAGTATTAACTATGATGTGTTTTCTGTCTTCCCCCAAGGCTTTGATATAAACGTATAAAAGGCATTCTATTATATATCTTAAGCAGGCCTCAATCCAGGAGATTTCATGCATTTTGTTGATTATGAACAGTTCTCCATTACGCATATAGTTTATGCTCTCATCTATTAGGAAATTATAATTTTTCTAAGTCATCAGTTTTGCAACAATCAATAAGACATTCGTTTAGCAGTGCTTGCAGGATATAGGGAACCTTATATCCTCAGGTACTATAGAAACTGGTTGTTTTCCTCTCTGCTGAAGACATTTTGCATATGGATGACAGAATCCACATATGCAGCCATGCACATAAGCTCCTCTGTAAATAACATTGGTGAAGTGAAATTCAATTGGTGAAGTGAGATGATCCTCTTTCTCTGCCAAGCATAGTTTCCCAATTATGTCATTAGTTACAGTGATGCATTAATTGATATAATATAGCCTACCTTGTTGCAGTTATCAAGTTCACTCTGGTAAGTCTATTAAAATTCTTGTTGAAAGGAAAGAGACGGAAACAAGGAATAGTGTTCTTGTCAGTTCCAATGTGATTTTTTAGTAGGGAAAAATAATGTAATACATTGCATAAGAATATCCAAGGAAGTAATATATAAATGGTATTAGTTAGGCGAGGTAATGATATAGATAAGAAGTCAATGCTCATAATCCATGCTTCAGTGCCTTGCATGCAAAAAGTTCCAAGTCCATACCTCATATTGTAGGGCTAAAAAAGATTCCTGTCTTTGATCTTCACAAACTTGTTATCTACTGTAGACACTAATGAGCTACATAGCAAGTGCTCTAACACAGTGTTGAGGCAGATTAATTAGACCCAGCTTCCCTAAACAGGCATTCTTCAGCTATGTCACCAGACTTGTTGCTGAAACCCCACTTCTGCTGGCAGTTTTCTCAAAAGATAGTGATCGGTCTAATTCTTAATGTTGGTCTAATTCTTAATTTTGAGATCATCCAAAATCAGACATACACAATTGAATCGGGATTCTGGACAAAGGAACATAAAACTAGATTTTAAGGATTTGTTAGGGATGAAAATGCACCAAAAGTAGTTACATTATACATCTCAAAATACTGTTTTCATCTTTCTTCATACTCGGGATAGTTGTCAATAAAATTGTAGTGCTGTTGTGCTTAAATTGCTTTTCCTCCCATCACTATTATTTACTGTTATTTGTATCCATTATCACTACTCTTATTTCCAAAATAATCTGCAATTTAACATTAGGTGTGGATTTCTCTGTGTTGTAAGTGTTTAGACCTGACCACCATGGCCAATTATCAGGGTTATAGTATGAGTCCAAAGAAACCAAAGGATCAAATATTACCCATTTATAATTTACTGCTCATATAAATTGCTGGTCACCTTGTGAGTTTAGTTGCATAGAAGGGTCTTAGTTTTTCCTTTTGTAACTGCTACTTTTTATCTTGCTAAGAAAAGTAGTAATTTCAAATTATCTTATTTTCAATTGACATGAAATATGTGAATTTTATATTCTGGCTTCCTATGAACCTATAAAAGTAAGAAGTAACTTAAAGAAATAGCAAAGTAAAATGTGAACCATCATGTTTTTCCTCATTTCTTCCATTCTGCTTACCTTCTCTCTGAACTTGGATGGAAATAGTTTGTTTCCTCTATATTATCCAGTGACCAAAAAAAAAAATGTAATAATGATGTCTATAACAATGTCCATTTTGCCAACAAAGCCTGAATAAAGTTCAGAAAGTGTTAAGATCTAAAATATTTATGCTGGGCCTCTGGGTAATAACTTTCCTGTAATTTTGTGAAGATTCGCTATCCCAAATCTTAGTTCATTATTATAGCCCTTACAAAACACAAAACCAATGCTTTCTGGTATTTTTGTATTTGCACAGTGTGAAGGATTCATTGTTCTGGTTTAATTTGTTTCATGTGGTGTTTTGAGTACATTCCATACAGAGCAGTTATTGAATTTCTCTGACTGTCATTATATACCCAAACAACCTTTAGGAACTCTCATTCTCCATCTCCAGTTTTATAATATGCTTCATATTTTAAGGGTTGACATAATTAGCTACTGCTTTTTAGCTAAACATATCTGGGGCCAAAGGATTATATTAACATAGTAGTGGAACTTTAATCTGTGTAATGGTTATAACATACTTCCTCAACGTAAAATTAAATTCCAACTCGAAGTTCAATTTCCGTCTCCTACACTCTTTGAATACCATTAGAAAAGCAAGATATTCTTTGCAATGAAGAAACAATATAAACAGGGTGTTCTCATTTCTGTGTTGCTAAAACGTTATGGCATTTCAGATATTAATTTGGGAATAATATAGTTAGATGCTGCTTACTCCTCATCACACTGTTTTATGAGGTGAGATGCAATTTGAATGGAAGTCATAATTGAACATTATCTTGATTTCAGCCAGTGCTAAAATATTATGCTAAGATTAGAAATTAACAGTCAGATTTTTCTCAGGCTACAGTTCCTATAAAGCAAATCAGTATGGTTGTGGATTATTGAGGTCATAATCTGAAACATCTGAAGGGCACCAGATTTCCAATCTCAGATGAAGCCATAAACCATAAGTGTTCAGTATGGATTATAAACAATACATTGGGCCATAGGTGCAATATGCATTTTGCATTATATATTAGTTGAGCTTTATGGGTATGTCTTTTACATATGCCTTGTTCCTAGTGCTGGCAAGTACTGTGAAAGTTACATCCCAAACTGTATAATCAGCAAGAATACAAAATCAAATGGAGATATCTCTTCAGAATAAGCTTCTATTAGGTTCCATCGGGTTTCATATTGGAAGATCCTGGGATGAGTCAAGTGAGTCATCTTATGCTACATGGTAACTCAGGTGTACACCATTCCATCAACTCAGGTATACATCATAGGTGTAAATGTTGTGTCTGGGGCAAAAAAAACCCCTTATTTTATCTACCTGTCTTCTTTCTGAACCTGACCTACACATTTTGGAAATCTCAAACAAAGGAGAATCTCAATTGAAACATCTAGGTCTGGCTTACTAACTTATACTGATATACTGAGACTAAATGGTCAGCTAAAATGACCCACTCCAGCCAAACTAGATATGGTTGATTTAGGCTCCGTGATCTGTAGCCTCGATTTAGTTCATGATGAGACCCCAGAATTTGAATACAAAGAGGAGAAAGTCAGATGCATTTCTCTCAGTTATATTCCCAGCAGAAGACATATTCCCTAAAATTCAAGTATGACTTTGGAGGGCAGGGAGGAACAAAAACAAGAGAAAGGGAAATTATTGTCAGGCCATTTTGCGTCTCTTGAAGTTAAAATCATGTCCTATTCTTATTTTCCTGAGGGAACCCCATTATGGAATTCAGTGGCCATTATTTGTAAATTAGTATCCACTGTTTCCTCTCAACTGGAGTTGAAGGTCCCCCCCCATTACCTGACTCACCTTTTCCTGCCTTGGGAGCAACCACCAACTTTAGTGTGGTGGAGCGTAAAATTAACAGACATGTCAATACAATTTGGCCGGCCAACCTTTGCCTTCTTCAAAATAGACAAATTGGAATTTGTGTGAGTGTTCTCTGGTTTTATGATTTTATTTCAATAAAACATTTCAATAAAATCATATTGAAGTTATACATCCTTCAAGAACACTTTTTTTTCCTACTGAGGATCACATCTGAGGTAGCTCTCCATGAATTGCTACATTGAGAAGGGCCATATAAAAAATATCAGGTAGGACAGCCTGCTTGCTTCCTTGTCACTTTATGGTGGCCATGCCAAACCTGTTTTGACTCACAAAACCGGTCTTCCTTTGGCTCTTAGATTTCATGTTTTTTATGGGATTAAGATCGAACTTTTGTATTCCCGTTTTCCAGTACTTGCAGTCAGTATAAGAATTCTATAAATATAAGTGTTGTAGTCTAAATAGAATCTTCAGAGCCATAAAAAGTCCACCCCTACTTCAACTGACTCATTATCTATAGGAAAAATAAACATAATAAAGTTCTATGCAATACCACATAACTTCAGTTTATATGGTCATTTTCAACTAGCTTCTCTTTCCCAGAATATATTGTTTAACTATGCTATTCATTCTGCTGATTAAAATGAATTTGCCACCAGTGAAAACAAATCAGATTGTTGTTGTTTAATGAGCTTTTCAATTAACTTATTCAGTGGTTCGGATAAATAGGTTTAAGAGGTAATGATCCTGTTTAGCACTCAGGTTTAACTGTCAAATCGTAGCAGGCGAAGGACATCTCTAGGGATAATGGTTGACACAGATCTTGATTGGATAATAGAAATCAAAGCTAAAGCATGGTAAAAAGGAGTAGCAGAAACCACAAGGATAACTGTGAATTAAAGTAGCGTTCTCTTGTTTGACATTGCTACCAGTGTTTTTCATTTTAAACGATGGTAGCTTAAAATAAAGCATAACTCATCTTTCCTTTCCTTTCTCCCTTAAAGTTGCATGTAGAGGTATATTCTGAACAGTTGTCTTCTGGCAGAAACAAAACTGTGTTGTGATCCCCATTCATTCTGCGGGCTGAGATATCTTTGTCTAGACCAAGGGTCTCCAACCTTGGAAACTTTAAGATTTGTGGATTTCAACTCCCAGAATTCCTCAACCAGTTTGCTAAAGTTGACTACTAGTTGAATATTTTATATTTGCAAAGATAGACACATTATATCAATTTTAGGAAAGAATATAGAATATGGAAGGGGGTCAACCTATTTACCAAAGCATCAGGAGGCAGGACAAGAAGCAATGGATGGAAACTAATCAAGGAGAGAATCAACCTAGAACTAAGGAGAACTTTCCTGACAGTTGAAACAATTTAATCAGTGGAATGAATTGCCTCCAGAAATTGTGAATGCTCCAACACTGGAAGTTTTTAAGAAGAGATTGGAGAACCATGTGTCTGAAATGGTATAGGATTTCCTGCCTGAGCAGGGGGTTGGTCTAGAAGATCTCTAAGGTCCCTTCCAACTCTGTTATTCTGGAAGAAAGACAAGAAATTAGAGAGCCTGCAATTAATGTTTTACAAGAAGAAAAAATACAGTTCCATTCCAGGAACACCTAAATTGCAGTGTTAAAGCTGAACTGCTTCGACTATACATGTGTAGAAAATTAATTTATACCATATTTATGGTGATTCTCGATCCTTTCCAATTACTTATAATTAGAACCAGCTTTTTGGAAATGAAACATTAGTTTTATTTCCTAATGTAACAGATTAGAGAATAAGAATCAGGAGCAGAGAATAAAGTACTGTTGGTCTGGAACTTCAGTCTTTAAAATCCCAAGTAGAAATGAACAACTAAATATTTTAAAGTCATAGCATGTTAGTGAAATGCCACTTCTTTTTTTCTTTCAGGTTTATGCTCGAATGTCTGAAGTCTTGGGAATAACTGATGACAACCAAGTTTTAGAAACATTTATGTCAAAAATGTGAGTTTATGTCTGAGTTATTGTACACAGTTGTTTTTGTTGCTAGAGTTTATGATTTAAATCTTAAATTTAATGCATGTCAATGTTAAATATTAATCTTTAAATTTTCAGTTTCCGAATACATTATGTAATCCATATTATCTCCCAGTCCTCACTATCACTGTTAATAATGTTCTGTTACTTCATTTGATTGAAAATTTGCTATTTTTCATATTTTCCTTTTATATATAATTTTAAATTTTTCTTTAAACTTTCCTTTAAATATATTACAAAAGTAGAAAAAATATCTTTTTCTTCCAATTTAGTAATTGCATTAATAAAAACTATTTATGGTAAGCTTGACATTAAAAGAGGAGAAGCAAATTTTTGAAGAAGTATAGCAGCTTCCAGGGTTATTATGTATACAATTGCTTGTACCTACTCTGCTGAAGACTTCATTTTGTTCTTTTTAATATTTTAGTGTTACAAACCTTAAATATTGGGGGACATGTGAGCCTGTGATTTCAAGAACACTTCAGTTTTTAAATGATCTTTCTGTTGGATATCCTTTTAATTGTGTATTATATATGATATCTGAAACTAGACAGTTAGAAAGGGAAATTGAATTTGAATTGAAATTTTAAACAGTCTTAATGTACAGAGATGATTAATATTAGTCATTTAGTTAGCCTTTTTGATGCATAAAACATGTTTAAAATGTCTTTCCTGTATACAGGGTCTTCAACTTTTTAATGAGCTATCAAACCTATTTTCCTGCTTTAATAGGTAAAGTCTGACAACACTAAGTATTAGACTATAGTTAATAACTCACAATGACTGGATGTAAACAGCATATAAGGCAAAACCAATAAAATGCTCTGTGTTTATCACAGAGGTGAGTAACCTGTAACCCTCCACATATTGCTGAGCTTCAATTCCCAGCAGTTCCATTCAGTATTTACCAGTAGTAAAGGATGCTGGGAGCAGTAGTTCAGAATTGTGTGAGAATACATCGGTTGCTCAACTTTTAATATGCTGTGTGAATTAAACTAGTCTCTTATTTATCATCCATCCATCCATCCATCCATCCATCCATCCATCCATCCATCCATCCATCTATTTCTTTAAATGCCCACTCCAGCAGTCTCTGTGCAGCTTACAAAATCTAATACTAAATTAAGACAATTTAAAAACATACAGAAAACAAAACAGCCTGGACTAAAACAGCCATTAAAATGGAGTGCCACAGCTCTCTCCCCAATACTTTATAACCAGGCTTGGGACCAGAGCTAGAGTTTAAGGATTTTTCAAAGACCCAGGAGACTGGAAACATTTGTTCTAAAGGGTGGGAGCTGGAACTGAGAAGCCATATTCCTACAAGATGGCAATTGTGAGGTTGGTGTTCTAAAAGGCAGTAATTCTTGCCCTGTAATACGATCCACTTAATATACCACTCTGAGTGAAATATTTAGAATGCACTCAATGCTGAAATTCTCTAAGACTTTACTCTTAGTAGTGAACATTCCCTGGGAATCAAGTTTCATCAGAGCCACTGAGGAAATAACCATTTCCAGGGCATGATTTGTAAGACTGCTTTCCTGATTCTTGATCCATCCACTAAGAAATAGATTTCATTCACATGGAATGTGAACTTACTGTTAGATAAGCGCACTTCAGAATCTATAAATGGTCTCACTCCTCAAGAACTACAATAAAAAAATACCCTTCCTCTGAGCTATTATACTCGGCACAATCTCAGAAAACCTCTCCTACCACTGTTGTGCAAACTTGAAGCTTCCTTAGAAAGCAAAAGAAAAAAGAAAATTTTCCTTGCCTAACATTTGTGTACCCTTTCCCAGAAACACAGACCAATATTCATTATTCCAAGACTCCCTGATGTCACTCTTTCTCTACAAAAAGATACGACTTTCTTTGAATATCCCTTGCTGTTAATATGATAACTCTGCAGGTATTTCATCCTGAAGCATTTCATCTTAGTAAACAATACTTTTCTGCCTTACATGACTACTTCCACAGGTCTGGACCCAGGTTGAGCCATTAGCACTGTAGAAGTGAAATCCAAAGCATTCTGTTTCACAAAGCTTTTAATATTTTTTATTCTGTTCAGTTCCTTTTTTAATTATTGAGATAACATTTCATTCCATGCTTCTTAGTAGACTTTGTTTTTCAGCTGCTGTTCTTTCAGTTTTGTTCCCTTTGCTGCAAAATGTAATCTTCATTACAGTATAATTTTAATTCTTTTTTGTATGCTACTTTATTATGTTCTTTAAAAAGGGAGTGATTTTTCTTTCTTTCAGGGAATGGTGGACGTCTACATTTAGTTTACATACTAAAGATTGTTCTTAGTGCCAGGACAGTTTTTAAACTTTTATGTATTTTTATATAAAAATGAACATTTTTATGTATTTAATAAGGTCATTTTATACTACAAATTAGTTTAATGATAAATGTTAGCAGTCTCTAGAGCTAAGTTCAGGTTTTCAAAGTCCATACTTCATTTGAGGGCTTACGTTATCATGCGTAAGCCATAAAGAGGGATTATTTTTAACATCTGTGCTACTTGGGTAGGAACTCAGAACATGTTGAAGCAAATACAATTTTATTACTTTCAATATACATTTTCTCACTTTTACCACATACATTCATACATACCTCACTTTTACCACATACATTCATACATACCTCACTAGTCAGTCACATTCAGTTGAGGTAGGATATTCAACGAAGTATTACACTTTCCACCCTGTTTTATAACTTCCAATGCTATCTGCATCATTTGGTATTTTTCCATTGGAGTACAATTATGTCAGTTTATATGGGAATTATCTTTTGTTTGAGAACCATCTCTTCATTCCTCATGTTATATAAGCTGAACACTTCCAAAACACACCCTTCTGAATCTTTTAGTTGAGTCTTACTTATTACATCATTCATACATGTCAGTTAGGTAGTCCTCAACTTACAACAGTTCATTTAGTGACCATTTAAAGTTACAACAGCACTGAAAAAGTGACTTATGACCGTTTTTCACAATTACAACCCTCCCAGCATCTCCATGATCTTGTGATCAAAATTCAGCCGGTTCATATATATGACCATTGCTGTGTCCTGAGATCATGTGATCATCTTTTGTGACCTTCTGACAAGCAAAGTCAGTGGGGAAGCCAGATTCATTTAACAAACAGGTTACTAACATCAACTGCATTGATTCACTTAACAACACAATAAAGAGGAGGCGATAAAAGTTGTAAAATGGGGCAAAATCACTTAATGTCTCACTTAATCACAGAAATTTTGGGCTCAATTGTGGTTGTAAATTGAGGACCACCTGTAATGCACAGTACAAAATTATATAGCGCTAATAATATGATAGCTAAAATATAGCCTTATATAAATATAATGGGATGATGAGTGGAAGACAAGAAGCAGATATAACAGGACACAAGCACAAGGTCAGATTCAAGCCTGTTTTTGTAGTGATACAGATGATGAAGTGGAGCTTCTTCTCTGTCCTTATTGCATTTGCCAAGCTGCACTGTTCATAGTGACCAGGTCCTTACTAGAGAAAGATGGAGTGAAAACCCTAGGAAGTATAAATTGTGACCATCCGTTATTCATTCGAGGTTGGAAGTTGAGTGGACAGGATATGATGATAGTGGAGTAATCACTTGGGATGTTTGGAGCCTGGGCAGAAAGGAACAGACTCAGATTTGTTAATTCAGAAGCCTGGTGACTGTAAGGCAATACCAACTTTAGTTCTTCATGGCATAGCATTTCCCCAAAAGAGCAAATTCACATAATTTGGTGGGCCTCTGGGACTCAAGGTTTGTTGTGGAAGAGCAGGTAGCAGCTGTGACCAAAAGACACTTTGATAAGTTTGGGCTAATATGTCTGTTGTGCCCTTGATATCTATTAGATTTCTTTATGGCATATGTCAGCACGGGCAATATTCTCTATGGAGGACTCATACCTCCAGATCCAGAACATGTGCAGTTCCAGAGCACAGATGTCCATAGTTCTCTTAACTCTTTCAGTTTTCAGTATTTTTCCCATTGATACCGTAGTAAGCATAGCCTATTTGTCCAGCCCAAACTCCATTGCAAGTAGATAGTGTTGAGCAGCAATTCCATGTCAGATGCTGTTTTTCCATACTGCTTCAGATGATCCATGTAAAGGAAGTGGGATAGCCTGGCAGATGTTCTTGTTGTTTCATAGCCACAGCCTTGTTCGGTATTCATGCTACATTCAACTTGGTCTACCTTCTCTTGCAGTTTTACACAATTGTCTTGTCAATTAAGAACTGATCTTTTGTTCCTCTGCTGTTTAGGTGATTTCCTTTTTGCTCAGGTAGAAAGAGCTTTTTTTCAATTAGATCATGGGTATCCAACCTTTTCACTTGCCTGGGCCACGTTGAATGAAGAGGAAATATCTTGGGGCTTGTTTAAAATATATAATATTAATATACTGTGTATAAATCACATAATTAATGTTAAAAATTTATAACATTGTGTGGTGGCATTACTAGCTATCTATGGCCTTATGTGGACCATGGGCCGTGGGTGGGACATCCCTGAACTAGAACCATCAACTTTAAAGTTTTTGGTAAGTGGCCTGTAGTTGCCTAGTGCTCACCTATTGTTGGATCTTTCATTGTCAAGTAGGTTTTGCCAGTAGGTCTTCCATTTTAGCCCCTTGCAATATGTTGTTATATAATTATTACTATTAAGATTATTCAAGGCTATAGTATTTTTGTTCTTTCTTTCATAACCCTTTTGTTGACAGATAATTTTACTCAGTTATTTGATGTAATAAGCAGTATAAAAAGTTCTTAGGTTATATACAAAATCAGATTAGCTTTGCAAATTATTTCCTAAATTGGCTGCATGAAATGAACATTATTTTGAATAAACAAAATGTTGCCAACTAATAAATCACCCAAAATTACATAATTTTTTTTATCTTTTACCTGTTTTAAATGGATACAGCACGGTAAAGCTAACCTGTTTTTCATTTTATTCTTGTGTGTTAGTATTAGTTAAGTTTAAAATTGTATTTCTTGGCAAATGAGAAAAGAATTCAGAAGTATTAAGACACCCACTTTTGTGCTAGAATTTAATATGCAACTTTTTATTGGAAAATAATCGTCCTTGTCTGGCAAAATCCACCATGCAATATTTCTGTTAGTAGACATAATGTAATAAAGGCAGGGAGGGCTATTTATCACAACAAATTTTGAGGATTTCAGGATTCTTTTTATTATTTTAATATATTTCTTTGGTATTAAATCAGAAAAATGATAAATTACACCTGTCGAGGTTGCTTTTCCTTTTTGCTGGAAAATGATGAACAACCCAATTTTGCTGGTCATTTTGGCTTTTACCAGTACATACTTTTTTCCTCTTAAAAATTTATTGGCTCAGCTTTTAAAGAATAATACTAAAGTACTTTTTATTTCTTACATATGAAGTGTTTATAAATACTTCTGGTATTGCAAACAGTGACCTTTATAACATTGCATTAGTTTATCAGAACAACTCTGGCTGTAGTGCTCACTTAACACAAGCATGCTTCATTCTGATGGGGATTATGCCAGTGTGGTAGGTCGAAGATTAAGCTCCCATTAGGTATATAAAATTTTGTGAGAAGCACTGGAATTTTGGGGGACATTCCATTCCATTGCCTCATTTCAAAACACAGAGTACATTAAATTGTGATTAATTTAAGAGGCTAAAAAATAATTACAGAATTTATTTTTAAATGCCTTCTCATTGTTTAATTCATTCTTATGTATATAATGTCCTTTCTGTAACAATTGCCATGTGTTTCTTGAAATTGGTGCTTTTATTATGCATAAGGATTATTTATTGCTATGGGGGGTATGTAACACTTTAAAAATAATTTTAGAAAGGATAAAAGAGAGGAAAGGGGAGAAATTTTAAGCAACAAGAGGCAACAAATGATTTGTGTTGCTGTCTTCTTTTGTATTATTTTAACACTTTCCAAGCTTGCATATTTAGAGATATATTAGTCCAATTTGATTTTAAGGCTCGGTTATTTGAATTATAAATCATTATGTCCCTTCTAGCTTGATCAGTCATGGAATAGCTTTGAATTCATTTACATAATGGAATGTGTTAGTGTTTCTTTTATGTTGGTGCAGCAGTGCTGTTTTCATGTATTCTCTTTCGTTTCTAATAATTAACTTTATCATAATGTTTCCTGTAACTTGGAGTGCATGTGTGTGTGTGTGTGTGTGCGTGTGCGCGCGCGTGCTGCTTTTGTCTGTTTTTGTGAAGTTACTGCATGCAAATGATTCTTACAATTTGGGGTTTCTACTTCCTCATGTTTATATTGACTGAAACTTTTCTTTAGATTTAGGAAAAGTAGAGTTCTCAATCTGAAATATTTGAGTTGGGTTGGTAATAATTGCACTAATATTTAATAATTGAAAAAATCTGAAAAAATTAAAATGAACATTTTGAAATCTTATCCATTACCAAAAAGGAAGGCAGCTTACTTAAAACTTGGGTTTTTGAGCAATGAACAATGCAGTGGTCTGAATCTGGTTTCCCTAATCTGATATATCTCAGAAGGATTGAGACAACATTCCCAGAATTCTCAGTTTTATTTGCAACTTATCTATTCCATCCAAAGAAGGTTGGTTATTCTTTACATTGATGTAATAAAGATACAAATTAAGACCATTTTCCAGTATCGATTTTAAGTGATGTTGATAACTCATGAGTTTATGATCATGAAATCTAATCAGTCACTTTTGTTTAAACATGCTTATAACATGAATTACTGCCATTATGTAAATAGTATGAAAAACACATTTCCAAATTTAATGACAGATAAACTGTATGCAGGTGAAACTACAAAGATATGGTTGTATGCTTGAGAAAAAGGAAATATAGATATTTTCACTTTGATTTAAATAATTTCCAGTTTGCCAATAATTTTTTTCAGTAAAGATCAATTTAGTGCTACAATTTCAATTCTATTCCTACATTCTGGATACTATAATGGTTGGTTCACAAATTGATGATAATTCAGGATTCAGTGTTATAAACTTACAAACTCCTCTGTTATCAGTAAAAAGAAATGCCTCCCCTCTTGTGCACCAAATAGTCATTACAAAACAAGTGAGAAAGCTCTGCCCTAAGGAGAATAGGACAGAAATAATTCAGTTGCTGAAATTTTTGAAACCCTCTCCCTTTCATCTCAATACTTTTTTTAAAGGAAGATTCTAAGAATCATAGTTCAAAGCATTATAAGGCTGGAAGGAATGGAATGGAATAGTTGGAAGAGACCCTGGATCTTGATGGTCTTCTAGTCCAATTTTCCCAAGACAACAGTGCTTCTTCCATTCCAGACAAATGGTTATCCAGTCTTTTCTTGAAAGTCTCCAGCTATCGAACAGTCAGAACTCTGGGAGGAAAGCTGTTGCATTGCCTAATTGTTCTCACTGTCAGGACATTTCTCTTAAATTCAAGATTGGATCTCCCTCTGACTAGCTTCCATCCATCGCTTCTTGTCCTAGCCTCAGGTGCTTCGGAGAATAAATCAATCCCCTCTGTCCTGTGACATTCCTTCAAGTATTGCAAGACGACTATCATGTCACCCTTAAGGATTCTCTTCATTAAACTAAAGTTATTAGTTCCCTTAGATGTTTAACGTATGGTTTAGCCTCCACATCCCTTATCACCTTTGTTGCTCTTCTTTGTGCTCTGTCTAGGGCAGGGGTGTCAAACTCAATTTCATTGAAGGCCGCAGCAGGGTTGTATTTGACCTTGGGGGGCTGAGGTGGGCATGGCCAGTTCAACGTCACTCATGTCAGGGGTGCCTTTGGTGGCCCGAGCACCGTGGGCCAGTCCTTCACTGTTTCCAGGGCGGCTCTGCAGGTGAAATATAAGCACTCCGTGGGCTGGATTCGGCCCATAGACCTTGAGTTTAACACCCCTGGTCTAGGGTCTCAGCGTCTTTTTTTGTATTGTGGTGACCAGAATTGGACACAATATTCCAAGGGCGGGTTTACTAGCATACTCTACAGTAGTACTATCACTACTTGTGATCTTGATGCTATCCATTTGTTGATGCAGCCTAGAACTGCATTGGCTTTTTGGCAGCTACAGCATACTGCTGACTCATACGTAAGTGATGATACACCAGGGTGTGTAGATCCCTCTCACAACTATTACTATTGAGCTAGGTATTTCCTATTCTGTATCTGGTTTATCCTGCGTAAGTTCAGAACCTTATTTTTCTCACCACTGAATTGCATCTTGCTGGATAACGCCCAATGCTCAAATCTGCCAAGATTCTTTTGAATCTTGAGTCTGTCTTCCAAAGTGTAAGCAATTCCCCCCAGCTTGGTATCATCTGCAAATTTGATGAGCACTTGGACGAATTACATTGTCCAAAAATAATTTTTCAAAATAAGATTTTCAATTTTTAAGATTCGTAATGTATATAAGTTTGGATAATAAGTGATGGTTTTGAACTATTTCCTGGTAATGACGCCAACTGTGGCAAAATTGATAAAGGCACCCTCAAATTGATTTTGATTGTTGGTGATTATAGGAAAGCTCAAATAGTTTATCTTTTTCAGCAATCCAGAAATGGATTTGTCTTCTGCAGGATGAATGTATATTTGCTTTTTAATTTTTAAAGGCCATGAAATATTACATCTATGCCATTTTCCCAATATTATACATTTCCCACTGGTTTTCTAAAAAAGCAAGACTTTTTCACACGTGTACATGTGCACTCATCTATATGCAACTATATACACAATACATATATCTATATATGTTGTTAACTCTTATTTCTTGTTTGTCAGTCAAAATTTTAAATGATGTGTGTGGTATTAACAAATTAATTGGACTGTGTTATTTTCCTTAATGAGAAATACTTATATCCTTTTAAAAAAGCTTGTGAAAATAGATGCTGTGAAGTTCATGCTACAAAATCATACGGTAGGCCTTTTTAATTTGTTTTATCTTTTTTAAAAAATGCTAATTTTAAATCATGAATATATTTATTTTGTTGTCTGTTCTTTATTACCAGAGTAAACACTTTCCATTCTTGGGTGTCAATGATAATTATGGTTTGACCGATCTTAGATGCAGAACAATCTTCTATACTGCTCTTACACGTCTCCTCATGGTAGATTTAGGTAAGAACATGTTTTTTTTTCTTCTGATATTGCACAAATTTCTTTACAATGTTCTTAATAATTAACTCTTCGCATCAGTGCTATTTTTTTTCAGCCAAAATAAAGCCATGCTAGATAATTCTGAAAATATAATGTTGAAATCTAGTAACTTAGATTGCATATAAAGAAGGCAAATTTTGAGGTTTGGGGATGTGCATTCATAAATGATAAATTATTAAGTCCTAAAGCAAGTATCAGAATATTCAAATGCATTTTCTTATTACAGTTTATCTAAATACACATATTTCTTTATAACATACATGTACATTCTCTGTGTATGTTATTCAGAACCTTCTAGAGCTACGTTTTGTATTTATCATTCTCCATTCTCATCTCTTGAGAAAAAAATAATTGGAATTCTAGATAAACCCAATCTAACCATAAATCTTCATAGATATATTTAACCACTTTGGAAAATACACTGCTCAAAAAAATAAAGGGAACACTTAAACAACACAATGTAACTCCAAGTCAATCACACTTCTGTGAAATCAAACTGTTCACTTAGGTAGCAACACTGATTGACAATCAATTGCACATGCTGTTGTGCAAATGGAATAGACAACAGGTGGAAAGCATAGGCAGTTAGCAAGACATCCCCAATAAAGGAGTGGTCCTGCAGGTGATGACCACAGACCACTTCTCAGTTCCTATGCTTTCTGGCTGATGGTTTGGTCACTTTTGAATGCTGTGGTGCTTTCACTCTAGTGGTAGCATGAGATGGAGTCTACAACCCACTGAAGTGGTCAGATAGTGCAGCTCATCCAGGATGGCACATCAATGTGAGCTGTGGCAAGAAGGTTTGCTGTGTCTGTCAGCGTAGTGTCCAGAGCATGGAGGCGCTACCAGGAGACAGGCCAGTACATCAGGAGACGTGGAGGAGGCTGTAGGAGGACAACAACCCAGCGTCAGGACCGCTACTTCTGCCTTTGTGCAAGGAGGGACAGGAGGAACACTGCCAGAGCCCTGCAAAATGATCTCCAGCGGGTCACAAATGTGCATGTGGCTGCTCAAACAGTCAGAAACAGACTCCATGAGGGTGGTATGAGGGTCCGATGTCCACAGGTGGGGGTTGTGCTTACAGCACAACACCGTGCATTTGCCAGAGAACACCAAGATTGGCACATTCGCCACTGGTGCCCTATGCTCTTCACAGATGAAAGCAGGTTCACGCTGAGCATATGTGACCGACGTGACAGGGTCTGGAGACGCCATGGAAAACGTTCTGCTGCCTGCAACATCCTCCAGCATGACCGGTTTGGCAGTGGGTCAGTAATGGTGTGGGTGGCATTTCTTTAGGGGGACGCACAGCCCTCCATGTGCTCGCCATAGGTAGCCTGACTGCCATTAGGTACCGAGATGAGATCCTCAGACCCCTTGTGAGACCATATGCTGGTGCGGTTGGCCCTGGTTTCCTCCTAATGCAAGACAATGCTAGACCTCATGTGGCTGGAGTGTGTCAGCAGTTCCTGCAAGATGAAGGCATTGATGCTATGGACTGGCCTGCCCGTTCCCCAGACCTGAATCCAATTGAGCACATCTGGGACATCATGACTCGCTCCATCCACCAATGCCACGTTGCACCACAGACTGTCCAGGAGTTGGGGGATGCTTTAGTACAGGTGTGGGAGGAGATCCCTCAGGAGACCATCCACCACCTCATCGGGAGCATGCCCAGGCATTGTAGGGAGGTCTTACAGGCACATGGAGGCCACACACACTACTGAGCCTCATTTTGACTTGTTTTAAGGACATTACATCAAAGTTGGATCAGCCTGTAGTGTTTTTTTCCACTTTAATTTTGAGTGTAACTCCACATCCAGACCTCCATGGGTTGCTAACTTTGATTTCCATTGATAATTTTTATGTGAGTTTGTTGTCAGCACATTCAACTATGTAATGAACAAAGTTTTTAATAAGAATATTTCATTCATTCAGATCTAGGATGTCTTCTTTTTGTGTTCCCTTTATTTTTTTGAGCAGTGTAATTTAATATCACGGTTATGGCTTTGACTTTAAATTCTTACTAAGAATTTGGTCCAGCATTGTAATCTATAATTAGATTCTTTGAATTTTTAAGGTTGTTTCCCCCCCAACTACCACAGCAGTTACACATTTGGAATCTTTCTCTTTAATCTGTGATTTTAAGTAGACTCATAGTGTTATGAGTCTACCCCCAAAGATTATATGGATGTAAAAGCTGGATTTTTAAAGTAACTACAGTGTGGAAATAAACATCTTCCTCTGTTGGGTAGTTAGTGTATCTCATAAAAATAAATAAATAGTAATACATCTGATCTTGGAGAAACGACATGTAGTTAAGTCATGCCTTCACTACCAAGCACTTCCCTAAGCAGGAGAGTACAAGTAGTCTCCCACTTGTGAATTCTTTGGGGAAAAGTATTAAGACTGTTCAGTTTTGAAACTTGCAATGCACAATAGCCAAAGAAACCTTGTAGCCTATCTGCAAATGTAAAGTATTGAAATAGTTGTTGATGGTTAAAATCATGCTTTTTCCTCCTTAGCAGATTGTAAATGAGGTCCCACTACTGGCAAGCCAAATATCTTAATATTCTGGGTTGGGTATTCTAAACACAATTATATAAAATGATTTAAAAGTGATCAAAATTACTCAGCGGCTGAGTTGAGGAAGTGAAAAATGTTTTATCAATGTAACTCTGATCCCTTCCTCTGTTTTTCTCCTCCCGGTCATTTCAGTGGAATCTCACCCTACTTTGAACAGTCCTAGTCAACCTCCATGTGATTCTCTAGAACTAGCTCTGCAGGGAATACCATGTCACTCAATGAAGGGGTGTATCTAGAATTTCTGACTCCATGTTAATTTTATCAGACATGTTGGCACCACAACAATTGGAATGTTTGTATCAAGAACTACTGATAATGCAGTGAAACTGTGTGTTTCTTTTGCCTGGAGGACTCCATTTCTCAGTCCTTGGCCACCATCTTCCTGCTCAGTGGAATGCTGTCAAAAATAACCATAGACAAGACTAATTGTATATAGATAATCTCCTGGTGACCATGTCAGCCTTGGTTTGCTCCCTGTCATCTGTCAAAATAATATATACCTCTCACAGGAAACTTAGATCTGGATCTTTATGAGGGCAAATATGATCCCTCATTATTCAGTCTAGCAGTGTGGAACATTCCTATATGGTTCTTCCTGCATTCAAGCCCAGGAGAGACTTATAACTGCAAAATTAAAACAACATGGTAGTGAGCAAAACCTATTGTTGAAAATGATAAGTATTTTAAATATTTGCAACCAGAATCCAAATGACCACATCTACTGTTTCATATACTACTTGCTTTCTACTGCTGGGAAATATTTGACTTCTTGTCCTTAATGGTTTGTCACCTTCTAATGGCTGATATATTGCATCCCATCTCCCACCTCCAGCAATTTAATTAAATGCTTCCTAAAAGGTTTGAACCTTTAACAGCTGTGTTAAAGTTATCAAAGATATTCTACCAGTAGTGCTTTGGTAACATATTGAGTATCACTGTGAATCCAGCTGTCTACCTTTTCATGTGACATTCATTATTAGGAGAGCAGATCCATTATGCCTTGGACATTGGGCTAAACCTCTGGACATATCAGGTGTTTTAATCCATGCAGTGAGTACCGAAACCTGGCTGTTCCTTACACAAAACCTTTTAGACATTTCTACCACTATGTATATGTGAATTACAGAGACCATGAATAGGAGGATCGGAGTATTTATTTGTGATTGATTTCCTGAATCAGTGAATTCAAGTCTGACATACAGTGCAATAATATCTTGATCCAAATATGTAAAGAGAGATAAGAGTAGAACCTCTGGATGTTAACATTATGTTCCTCCTTGTTGCTTTTGAGGGTAGCAGCTTGGTCATTTATGCTGTCATCACCTGTCCTGCAGGCTGTCTCATTTGTATCTATCCCCTAATTCTAATATGCGATTGAGATAAAAAAATTATAGCCTTTGATGCCTTATTGGCAATGAAAAGATCAGAATGCAATATTGAAAGAAATCTATGTGGTATTGCCATTTCCAAAAAGCCTGGTGTATGTTTGGTTGTATGTACGTGTATACAAACATACACATGCACGCACGCGCGCACACACACACACACACACACACACACAATGACTTATTCTTTTTAATATGACTTAAATCATCATCCAGCAATACCTGTCAGGGTTTGTTTGTTTGTTACATTTTAGAACTGCTCATCTTTTCCTCGGAGGGACTCTGGGCGGTATACAATAAAATATTAAACATAAAAACATTATATAAAATGTAACATTTTAAAAAAGAGGTAAGAATTATTTTAAAAATTAATTAAAAGGTGAAGAGACAGTTTTGAGGGCACTAATCAGTTCCATTGCTGTGTACTCCTTTGAGTTCCCCATGCGAGGTCGCAAAGCCACATTTTCATTCCTTTTCAGAAGGCCAGGAGAGTGGGGAACCTTCTTATTTCATTGGGGTGGGGTAGGGGATATTCCACAAGTCAGGGATAATGGCAGAGATATGACTCTTCTTCTGGATCTGGCCAGTTGCAACTCTTTAACTGGCAAGGTTCACAGCATATCTTTCTTGCCTGACAGAAACTTGTGTCTATTAATTATTTTGAGCAATGTTTGTCCTACACAGAATCTGCGCGGATTCGATAATAGGTTGCGTGGGCAATTTTGGGCATCCAAATTTGTAACACCTTTGCTCCATGAGATGCATTTGGATGCCAATTTGCTTCCAAGTTCATTTCAGGGTGTTAGTTATGACCTTACATGGCATTGGCCAGGCTACTTATGGAACCATCTTCATTTCATTATATCAGTTCGCCCCATTCAGCAAAAAATGCAGCCTCTACTTCTCTAATTTACTGGGTTCAGCTCAACTGGGGATTTCTGGAAAATTCCATGACTTGATTCATCTTGGTAAGATTCACATGCCATCTCTGTTAGGGTCTGGGTACTTTCCTGAATCCTTAAATAATTTTCGCCTCTGACCCATCGGCAGCATTTTGATATATGAATGTTGTTTTCAATGTGTTGCTTCATTAATTTGGTGGATTTTTGACAGTATATTTAGCTTCACAAATTATATAGTATATAGTAATAACACCATCCATATTTGAGTAATTTCAGCTATGCCACATGTTAGATAAACAAGTAAACAACTTACATAATTATGTGTGCAAGCCTAAATGTAGCCTAAAGTATTTCAATCCTCCCTGTCCTTGTAGCCTAACAATAACCCATATTATTATGATTATTGTGCATGTTGATTATCATCTAGAATTGCATCAAAAATAAAATCCTGATATTGTCTTTTAGAAAAGACTCTATAGCAGGCCTACCATATCTAGACTGCAAAAATTCAGATAATCCCTGTCCCATGTTTAGGAGAAAGATTGTTAAAGAGTTTTTTGTACAGTTACTCCTTTTTTAGCAACTACAATTGGGGCTAGCAGCTTGTGATTGTGATCGAAAGAGCCATGGTGGCACAATGGTTAGTATGCAGTACTGCAAGCTAACTCACTGCTCACTCCAGGAATTTGATTCTGAACGGCTCGAGATTGACTCAGCCTTCCATCCTTCTGAGGTTGGTGAAATGTTGGGGGCAATATACTGACTCTATAAACCGCTTAGAGAGGTCTCTAAAGCACTCAAAAGTGGTATATAAGTCTAAGTGCTATTGCTATTATAACCTTACTTTCCCTTCGATTGTTAAATGAAGTGTTGTAGTCGATAAGCAAAGCATCTCATATCCGCAACTTAAGATTTTACTTTTTCTTTCTCTCTGAGCTCTGTTTGTCACAAGCCAGTTGTGAAGCACATTAGTGGTGATCATGTGATCATGAAATCTGAAGCACATAAATGGTGATCATGTGATGATGGGCGCTGCAATGGTGGTAAATGTGTTCTGGTTGGGAAACGCATAAATAGTGATGTCGATATGCTATGAAAGTCATAACTGTAAAGATTGGTCAGACATGTTTTTTTTAAACTAATAGTTTAGTGTGGCCATTAAGTGAACAGGGCAAATAAAATCCAATGATTGCCAGTCTTCTCAAAAATCATATTTGTATGTAGTTTTTCTAAACTCTGCGTTTATAACAGATCTGTATCAATGCAGTTTAGATCAGAATGGTTTGTGTGTGTATGCGTTCTGAATTTCTTGTTCTTAGTTCATTATTACTTAGTTATTTCAAAATGAACTATTAAATTTTTGTTGATCACCAAAAGTGACAGACCACCATAAATTTTGACAGAACTTCGAAAGATGTAGCAATAGTACCATTTTATTTCTGAATGCCAGGAAAATACTCTGAAAAATAAGTAGTTTGTGTACTCCTGTCAGTGATACATAGATATGAACACCCTCCTCTGAGATCTGGGGTGGGTGGGTATTTGTCCTAGCCTTCCCAAAAAAAGAAAAAAAACCAACAACCCAGGAACATCTGGCTTTTCTCAAAGCATTGGGGTAGTATGAAGCTAGGGTCCAGAAAGTGTGTAGTGGTTGTGTGTGAGGATCTGTGACAATTGGTGTATGGATGTTTTGGTTTTTATTGTTTTTAATTTATTTCATTGTGAGCTGCCCAGGATCATGTTGCATAAAATGTGCAGCTTTATAAATCAAATAAATAAATAAAGTCCTAGGATACCAGTGTTACAATGTGAAAAGCTTTGTTTGTTTGATTAATTGATTGATTCTTGTCATTCCAGTCCGTTATCTCCCACTTTCTTTTTTCTTTCTCTCACCAGGAATTCCTCTATTTTCCATGCCCATTATTATTACAGTATTTTTTATCCTAATTAATTCTTATTTTGGAAGGGGATTGTGTATGTATTCCAGAGGTGCTGTATTAACAATGTTTGACATATTAGTGATTTTGAGGGGCAACTTGAAGAGGGCAGCTCAGATTCATAGCGAGAACAAAAAGGACATTAGCCAGGCAAAACGACAGTTCTTTCTAAACTGCACAGATTAAAGTTCCTCTCCAATTTTCCCACTTTTTTCCTCTCCCCTCACCCCACTCTTATTGAGGTATCTCAATATTACATTCTCTTTGAGTTCTTAAGGGACTATTTTGAACATTACTTTCCTTAGTGATTTTTACCTAAAGAATATTGAACATTCAGTGAAACCTCTAACTATAGGGTGTTCATATTTTCTTTGAATCATATATGCTACAATTTCAGTTACATTAGCTTGACATGAATTGGTGCTAGAGAGTATGCTAGCCGGTAGAGTTAACTGAAAAAAATGTTCCCAGTGTAAAATATACTAAATATCTACGTGAATGAGATAGCTTCACAATTCCCTTAATTATGACCTTTGTGTTGACAGAGGTGGTCTATAAAAAATAATAACCATATTCATTTAAACACAGGTGATGCTTCAAACTTCCTCAAGGCCAAACACCTGAGTAGGATTCAGATCAATTCCTAAAATAAAAGAACAAAGGTGAATAGCAATAGGCTGCGTAACAATTGCTGGTGACTGCTTTGACAGTCCATGTGTTTACTAAAAGAAGTTACCCAGATTTCAGAACATTTCAGGCAGGGATGGGATCCGACCGGTATAACTACTGGTTCTGTTGCTCTGCATCTCATGCACATGTGCGAGTCGCGCGAGTGCAATTTGCAACCTGCTGAGCTGCCTGGACAGCTGAGCAGCACTGCGTGCGGGTGCGCAGCAGTTGGAAAAGCCCTTTTTCCCTGCTTTTTCAACCACAGCTGTGCCACACAAAGCAGCTGAGGTTGAAAAAGCAGGAAATAAAGGACAGGTAAGAGCCTGGGTGGGCAGGTGGGCCAAAACAGCAGCAGACACAGAACCGATTCTGTGTCTGCTGCTCTTCAGAGCTACCGGTTCTGTAGAGCCGGACAGAACCGGTAGAATCCCACCCCTGATTTCAGGTGTAGCTTTGCATAACCCAAAGTTTTTGTTTGATTCATATAATAGCTTCTATGTCAAATTATTCAATAATATCCGTGTTTATAGTTGTGTCCTCTCCCCTCCTTTTCTTGCAGGAGAAGATGAGGATGAGTTTGAAAACTTCATGCTTCCCCTGACAGTTTCATTTGAAACCTTAGCCCAGATATTTAACAATAGCTTTAAGCAAGAGGAAGCAAAGGTAGGTTACTCTGAGTAGAAGGAGAAATCTTGCTCATCATAATAAATAGTGGTTTAAAATATGTAAAATTAATCACATTTAAATCCTTTTGAATTCAGTGGAAGTGAGTTATGAATAATTCTATTCTCAGTTTGAAGTCCATATGATCAGTTTTGGCTACATTGTTGAATTTTTCTTATCCTTGCCTTTATTTATGGAATGCTGTCTTTTAAAAGCAGATACTCCATAAGAAAATTCTATAACTGCTGGACTTTCAGGTATGATGCTACACTCCCCATGGAAAGGGGAAGGCCTGAAATCTACATCTTAAAAGCCTTGCAAAGCATTGACAGGGCACAATAGTCAATCAGAGAGCAGTGGTTTCTTTTTCTTTACTTACCATGCCTCTGACTCTCATCCTGACTTGACATCTGCCTTGTAGCTTGGTCAAGACAAGTTGCTGAATGATTGAAGGGGCCACAGCAAATGTAACTAATTACTGGTCTGTGTTGATTGTCCAAAGAGAAGAGTAAAGGCTTTGCCATCCAGCAGGGAGAATAAGACTCCATTGGGGATTTTTTCCCTCAAGAACTTTATTCATAAAAAGATGAAATTAAAAATGGCACTGCACTTGAAAATATAACAACGAGCTCCCTTCTGTCCATTAGATTTAATAAGAGATATACAGTATATGACATTATCCAGTCAGTTTACTTATTCCCTTCACTTCCCTTTTAGCAGCAAATAGACAATGTTTAAAACATGATGTTACATTATAGTTTTCCTTACTAAATAGGAGCCAGACATATGACTGGTGTTTTTAGTTGTAGTCCTGTAGTCTACCCTGTATTTAGTTCTCCCTGCTGATTACTGCTTTTGAACAAGATCTAAAATAAATGTTTAGCATCTTTTCCTTGTGTAATTTTGTCTCTTGCATATTAAATACTTGGGAGCTTGTGTGCTCATCTGTCTGTTTAATTTACATATTACAGCTGGGTGTGAGTAGATTTATAGAGGACCCAGATATACACAAGCTAAAAACATTGTATGCTTAGAACATCTCTTCTAAACAAGAATTTAATATATAAATCAAGAGTTTATTAAATGGCTGGGCATATATGTATAAATAGGAACTGGTCTTGAAGTATTACGTTCTTAAACCCAACTAAGTGATTAGGATAACTGATAGCTAAATAAGGTTTTTATGTGCCTGTGGGAGCCATATTAGGATTGATTTGACAAGTCAGTTCAGCTGTGGCAACAGTCATATTATCTAGCACAACATTATGTTTTATTAGTAAAATCCTTAAGTGTAGCAAGCTGTTTGTGTCAAAACAACAGTATATTTTAAGGGGAGAAAAGACTTGCTAAGTGGAAGCTGCATTATCAGGAACAAAACACATTAGCATAGCATTACATTAAATAAATTGCATTCTTGTATTATGAACAAACAGTTAACCATGCACTCTAGAGTGGCTATTTCAGATATGTTGTGTAATATTTCTAGATGCTCTGTATTTTTTATTTAGCATTTTAAAGTGTAATGGGAGACTCAGTAGCATCATAGCTATTTTTCCTTCTTTGATGCATTTCAAGAGAACACAAGCCCCAATTCAGACAGCTATATATTAATTCCATTTTGAGCTACTTATTCAAAGAGTTCTCCATTCCACTTTGCTAGCTGTAGGAAATTTAGGGGAAGTTAAAAAAATGGTTCAGGGACAGAGCCAAGATACTTTGCCTGTTTGAGAAGGAGGACAAAAAGACACCACTGCCATTCCCTTATTATATGGAAGCTGCCATACAGCAGCCAATGAATCTCAGTTACTTGTAAGGGGAGCAAGCTAGCTTGTAGAGATGAAAAGGAAAGCCATATGGGATATTTTCCCTTCCAAAAATATCAGCCATGAGGTTCTAGAAAACATAGTCACTGGGGAGATGGTTGTTGTTGCTGCTGCTACTACTACAACTACTACTACTGCTACAACAACAAATAATATTGCAGCATCTCCTGACTGAAGCATCTATCTTTACTTTGCAGCGTGATAGAGCATATCTTACTTTGCAGTGTGATAGGGCATAGTATCAAACACATGTAGTGAATTTATGGACATATTACTAGAAAAAAGCCCAAAACTTACTTGATTTGATTTGATTTATATGACTACATAATTTTTAAAAAATGCTGCTCCAGACAGCAAACACCCATATAAACAAAATTATAATTTTGTTTTATTTTTATTTGTATCCCATCACCATTATTTTTATAAATAACTGAAGGTGGTGAACTTTCCTCCTTCTATTTTCCTCAGAATAACAGCCCTTGCAGTGAGTTGGGCTGAGAGTGAGTGACTGGCCTAAAGTCACCAGCTGGCTTTCATGGCCAACACAGCAGGTGAACTCACAGTCTCTGGTTTTCTGGCCTGGTGCTTTAATCACTGGACCAAATTGGCTTTCCTACAATTAAAATTCAACCAAATATATAACATACCTCCAGTTCATTGGATGAGCTCTTCTCATCTAACATTCTTTCTCTTCTAACCCCCATGCCTGAGGAAACAATCAGGGCTTCCTGAAGGTTAGCAAGGTTGCAGCAAATCAAGTGGAGATGAAGATGGCAGTAACCATCACAGAGAAGGGATGCTTCCTAAGTTCTATCAGATAACATTGTTTTACAGAAGATATTTGAAGCATGCCCACTCTATTGGAGTATGTGGGATGGGCAGAAAAAAGATTCCCCCACAATGACCTAGTCTTACACCAGGTAGGCCTTTATAAATGATAACCAGGACTTTTCATTGTGCCTTGAAGCCTACTGGAGCCAGTGTAGCAGATTAATGAGATGCTACATGGATATACTGATAAGTACCCATGACTATCTGTGCTGCTGCATTCTGGACAAATTGCAGCTTTCAGAAAGTTTTGAAGGGCAATCATGCAGACTACATTGCAGTAGTTCAGCCAAGAGATGACTACAGCATGAATAATGACAAGCAACCCTCCTGGTCCCGGTACATATACAATTTGTGCACTAGACTGAGTTGTGCAAAGGATCCATGGCCACACCTATCACTTGCCCTTGGAGCTGGATCCAGAGGCCCAAGAGGACCTACAGATTGCATACTAGGCCTGAGCAGAAGAGTGTCATTCCCCCCCCCCCCCCCAATTCCAAAAGTTTCCATTTCTCAGACAATGAGGACTCAAAACTCACAATTGCTCAATCTTGCTAAAGTTGAACCCAAGCTTGTTCTTCCTCTTCCAGGCTCCAGGCACTGAGAAGTATTGTTGACAACATCATTTAGATGTCCAGGAGCAAAGATATATAACGATTACCAACATACTAATTATACTTCACTCCCTGCTATCAGATGACCTCTCCCAGCACTATACAAATAATAATAAGGGCAGGAGATATGTAACACTTCATGGATCAGAAAAATCCATGACCAGTGATATCAAAAACCACTGAGAGATTGAGGAGGACCAGTTTGGATGTACTATCCACATCTTGTTCCCTCCATAAATCATTAACAAGTGCAACCAAGTGCTGTCTGTTATAGCCAGACCTGAATCCATTGATAATACACTTTTTTGAGAGCCCTATGGAATTGTAGCCTATTCATGTCTGAACAACCTTCCCTATAAATGAAAGGTTGGAAACTGGATGAAAATTGTCCAGTTAGATTGGATTCACAGTGAAAGAGATGACAGAAGCACCCCCTCTTTCAAACTCTTGAAAAGCTTATAAAAATGTGACCATAAATGATTAGATGTGTTAAATCATGATAAAACGGGTGATTTGATTAGCAGCTGTTTAAGAAAAGTATATGAAATGTGTTCATCAGATTCTCTAGATACTTTTGTAATTAATATCATTATTCATCTTTCATTCTAAAATAAGCATTGCCAATTTACTCTTAAACTGGTAGACCAGTTAGAATAGCTCTTCCCAGACCTAATACTATCCGTGTATGTTGGACTACAATGACCATTAACCCACCTACAGATTTGGGTAAATCTCATTAGATACAAATATCATATGTGCTCTATTTCATTATTTGATCTATAGTGTCATTTAAAATTAAGATTTGTGTTTTACATAACCCTGATGAAAGATTGCAATCTGTTGTCACTTACAGACTTTATCAGTATTGAAAACACAGTGCTCATGTACCGTCTTACTTGACACAGGAGCATTCTTACTGGGGATGCTATTGTTGTTTTTTAATGGAGTTCCAGTGTTATATCCCTAAACTAGCAAGTTCTTAATGACCCTAGAAAGTGATTGCTTTGATTACACTTTAACGGTATTTGCAAATAAAATCACAAGTAATTAAGGGGAAATCTCCAGGCTTTTGAGCAACTTTGATGCATGATAACTGCCTGATTCAGCTCCATCTAGAGTAATGCTGTGTAGACAAGAGCTACTGAGATCAATAGCAACATAATGATAGTGGCAGAATTAAGTGAGTAACCTGAGAACTATGCCTTCAGAATGCATGCAGCTGCCACAAGCCGGGCCACACAGTGCACTCCTTGCTTCCGTCCTAAATGTTCATCAAAAGACGCCCTGCAGGAAAATGGAGTTAGATGCTCTTTATTGCTGATCGTGTCTCTTGCCACATTTATCAGGGAAATTGGATTAGCAGTTGGCAGCTGCAGGTAGACAAGGTTCTGCAGTGATTAAATATGCAGCTTGGCTGCATTTGTTGTGACAGACCTTTAGTAAATTCTACTGTAAGCACCATCTGTCTAATTTGTATAAACACAAACTTCATGCTTTAAGCCACTACTAAAGAACTAGATTTGTTGCTTTATCGTAAAGTCAACTTTTGTACCAAAATCTTTTAAACATCATTTATTAGGTTAAAGGAGTGTTTTTGTTTGTTTGTTTGTTTTGTTTTGTTTTGTTTAGATCTTAATGAATAAATAATATGTGTAAAGTGCTTTCAGGTACTCTGTTTTGTAAGGGATGAGAATAAAAATAATCTGTTCTGTTCTTGAGTAAAATGTTTAGCATTCCTGTTTGCAGGGAGGTGACATTGCTAAAATATCACTTAGAAAATGGCCTGTGACTGCCAAATTCATTTAATTTGTGACTTCTAATAGTGGTTTCTAATTAGCTTTTATACATCTGAAATGTGTAGTTGAAATATAATTGAGGCAAGATAGCTTATCATTCTTGAACTACATCTGTAATTGGCAATAGGGTTCATAAAGCATATGTTCAGTTTTATTTTCCAGAAGATGCTAACAAAATATACGGGGACAATTTTCATGTCAAGGCATTAGCTGGAATAGGAAAACTCATGTTCCAAAAGGATAGCCTATTTTCCTCAACTCTATTCTCTTAATCCCCTAGATTGGACCTGGAAATTCTGCTCAGTAGTATGCTGGCTTTCTCTATTTAATGTCAGTGTATTTTGATATTATTTATGATGTGATTAGTTTGAAAGAACAAGTAAAACAATGTGTCTGAGGAAGAGTTGTTAAATAGCATTGTGCTATTTATAGCTGGTTCACCCAAACTCAAAACTGTTGAATTATTTAAAATCCTTGATTTCAGCTTGCACACATTAAAAGTTTTCACACTAAGTGCCAAATGTTGCAAACAGCACTTTAACAGAATGATTTTGCTTTGATCCCTGTAGCAGTTCCTGAATAATTTATCACAGGTTATTGCCTTAATTCTGGAGAGGGATAGTGCAATAAAGGCAGATGAAAACACTCCAGTTGAAACACCTTGGGGCCTGCTCATTCCTCTGACATGGCTCTTTTGTTGGAACTATTTAGAGGTTATTAAGACGTGTCTGTAGAATTAAGAGTCTGCTGTAAGGATGAAGAAGACAGCCATCTTAATTCTAAAGACAAAGCACTATGACCCCTCACCTTTTTCTTGGCTGTTATTATAGAGCAGAATTATGAAGGTAATAATATAGCGGCACCCAGAAGTACTACTATACTTAAAAGTCTATCAGACATTTCCATTATAAAATCCTGTTTTGGGGTGTTGAATGGTATCTTATCTAGCTAGCAAGTTAGACTGACATAGACTGTTGCTGTATACAGAAATTTCATGTTCTGTTGATATCCCCTTTCCTATCTCTGAATAACTTTATCACATTTTGAACTGCCCATCTCCCTCATAGAAAGCCATAAAATTAGAGTTTTTGAAAATCAAGAGATTGCTTTTACATAATCCCAGAAGAGTAATTTTAAGAATAGTTCTCTTTTTCTTTATAGTTAGTTGTAAAATATGCAACTTTCATTTGAAAATGAAATTGTGCATAAGTTTGGTTACCAAACAATGTGTTTCCACATTTTTCCATATTCAGACTTGAAGTATACCTTTTGGATTATTAAGGTGTACTACTAAAATGGATCCCACTCTGTAATTGTAATATGGTTATAATAATAAGGCGAGCAAAAACATAGGGTGTTTTCTATACAGGGAAAGAACGCATTTATTATTTATTTACTTGATTTGCAAGACCGCCCATTCAAACAGTCTGTACTGGGAGCATACAACAACAACAACAAAATGAGAAACTCCACCCACACATAAAATTAAAACACATACTATATATAAATTACAACAATGGTAACCAAGACCATAGCAAAACAAGCAAAAGGGTACTCCTCTCAACTGTTCCCTAATGTCTTGGGTGGCGGGGGAGCCAAGTCTGTCTCCTAAAAGTAAGCAGAGTCGGGGCCTGTCATATATCGGGGGAGGGGTAGTGGAAGAGATTATTCCAAATCCAGGAGTAACCATAGATAAGACACTTTCCTAGGTCACATAAGATGGCACGATATAAAACAGAGGTCCCCAATCTCTTGCCCGTGGACCGGTACTGGTCCACAGCCTGTTGGAACTGGGCCATGCAAGTGGCAGGCATTCATTTCTGTAGGTACAGGATCTAAGTTGCGTGTGCAAAGCCATCTCCTGCCGCCACTGCCAATCCATGGAGCCATAATGGTTGGGGACCACTGATATAAAATAAGGAATCTGAATGCAAGTTCTATTGTTCCGTTCTTCTTTATATCACCTTTCATGAAAACCCAGTTGATAATGTGAATACCAAAGGCTTATTTTCATTTTTTCTTCAAGCAATGCCACCTTGAAACTGTTCTTTTATGTGAATTCAGTTGTATGAACCTAAGAGCCATTTTTAAAATCCACCATAGACTAATAAATGGGATTTTGGTTCCTAAATATGTTTTGGCTGCTGTAAATAACTACATTTATGTCCCTACTTTTAGGATGTTTGCTCTCAGCAAATATTTGTATAATCATTCAGCAATTTTATTACAATATAGAGTAAGCAGGACTTTTTGTATAGTGAGAATGTTCTTTATGATTTTTTCCCATTATTTTAACTTTGGATAACCATGTTCTATATGTTTATCTTATTTGCTGTTATAAACAGCTAAATAATCCACTGGAATATGATTTCACTTTTTCTCATATATCAAATATTGTCAAGAGTTTCTCACATGGAAAGGATTTGTCAAGAGTTTCTCACATGCCAAGTCTGATGACTTCTCAAGGCCATGGAAGCATAAGGCCCATTATATATAGACCTGACATTCACTGATAACAACCTGAAGCAGCTGGCTTAGTTTTATTTATATAGCATATGGCATAGAGTAATGGTTAATAGTAGTAAAATATATATAAAAGGAGCACATAATGCTATAGTACACACGAATTCAAGAAGTTATATATAAGCTGTAGATTACATTTTGAAATACATTGGATCATGAGAATAGAATTGGAATGTGACAAAGTGTTCGATATATTAGTATCTAGACCATTTATCCAATTAATAAGCCTAGAAAGAGGGACTAGCATCAAATTGTTCATCCCCCTTCTTCTAAAACAATTTCTTGTAGATTATTTACTCCTAAACTCACTTCATTGCCCTTTTCACTTTCTCTCATCTGTCTCTTTGCAGCTCCTACTTTCACTCCTGATTTTCAGGGTTCCAACCAACAAAACTAGATGATCATAAAAATAATCCTCTCCTCTCTTCACTGACAACCTGAGTGGTTAACCTGTTAGTAGTGGGGAGGAACTCCACAACTGTCTTGTTGTCTCAGTTCCATACTGAAAATATATTTGCTTTTCCTGAATTACAATTTCTAATTCTATAAGTTTTGGGGAGAAAGCAGAAAACTATTTATCGGTAGCTATTTTTCCCCTGCTGTGTATCCTTTGAAAATTTCATTGTGAAGCCTATTATCTTTGTCCTCGTGATTGGAAATTTAGTAAAAACAAAACAAAACAAAAAAAACCCTGAAACTGACCTACTGAGATTTACCAGATAATAAAGTTGTTACAGTTCTTGTCATTGCAGCTTTCTGGGGCTTCATAGGATTTAATGGAAGACATAGTACAAAAGAAGTTCTTCTGGATATTTTCTTTTCTGTTTTATTAAATCAAATAGCATCTAAATAAGCAAGCTACTTTCAGTTTTGCCACATTTCTTAGAAAAAGTTAGCAAGAATTATTTACTGCTAAACAAAACAAGATTGTTTCTACCTCATTTCTTCTACCCTACCAGAAACTTCCTATATTTCTGGCTTTTTTTTCCCTGTACTCAAGATTGCAACCTAAGCTTGCTCTCATTCCATTTAGCATTCCTTTACATGGCTATTTCTAATTTTCTCCTCAGAAATAAAGAAGAGCTGAATATACTGGCAGCCATTCAGACTGGCATAGGCCTTATCTTTCATTTCTGGCTAACAGAACATCTTCATATTCTGTCATGTTCGATGCCAGAAGGATTATCTGTGAAGGATAAACAATAGTGTGCACTTCTCTTTGATATTAGTCAGCTTTCCTTCCTTATGTCTAACAACCCATTCCGCTTTCCCTCATACAACAGCTCAAAAGGCCTGAATCCTGTGAACACCTATGATGCTTCTTCCTCTTTATTTTCAGTGAGTCTTCTTACCTAACAATTTTCTTCAGCAAGCTACTCTGGACTTGCCCCGTATCAGTTAGTCTTCAATAATACATTATAATTTAGTCCAACTTAGGTTAACCAGCCACATTACTTTATAACAGTAACAAATCTTCAATAGGTAATGCTGCCTAGATCCATTTTAGGTCATGCCAACCATTTATATCCCCTCTATCAAACTTCTCCTTCCAGTTTTTCTCACAGTTCTTTCTGATGTTTTTAATATTCCACTTTCTCTTATGAGAACATTTTACTATGAGAAACTAAGCTATCTCTCCTATTCTTAATTTCTTCATAATCATGTTAATGAAAAAAAAAGTATTTGTTTGGGTGTCTGTATGTGAGTAGCCAGCAAGAGGTCATGATTAAATGTAGAGTGTGACAGGCGTATACTTGTATATCACACAACAGTTTTATGCTTGAGAATTAAGTTTTATGTAATCTAATCTTACAAAGCTCCAGGAGAGCTCATTTTGATTCAGAGTAATATTGTAGTTCAGAACACCTTATCTGATTACCTTTCTTCCTTTGATAGTTGATGTTACTGTGACATTTGGCAGTGTCCATCCAATTTCTCTTTTTGCCTATTCAGAATTATGGTTGAATTATATAATTGGTAAATTGGAGAAAACATTTTTTTTTGTAATTTAAAAAAACAAAATCAGGGTAACTATTTGGATTGAATTGTGTATATTAAGTTGAAATGTTTTTTTTTTACATTTTACATGACATATTATTTAAGTATTAATGTAGATAGATTTTCTTTTGCTCTTATCATGAATTAATTGTGCTGGAAAAGTTATGTGAACCCTAGAAGGGTGATCTAATATAATAGATTTTTTTATTAGGAATAATCTATCATTAAAAACTACTTCAGAGTTACTGTAATAAGTATACTACAAACAAATTGTGTATATCTTACAAAAAAGTATAAGATTTACATTCAAATAATTTCTACGTACAGAAAAGTTAGTATGGTAGTAAAACTGCCCATATACTGATCATAATACCAATTGTCATTCTTTTCTTTTGAGGTTTCTGAAATTAGACAGTTCTGATATTTAAACTGGTTATTTAAAACATCTGCAAGAGAGGAGATACTCATGAACCTTGAACTCTATGTATGATTTTTAGAGAATATCTACTAAATGGTTTCAGCATCTGTTCAATTAACAGTCAACATTTAAAATCTGAAACACTTTAAACTAATATTTTCAGTGCATTTATTATTAATGTATTGAATATGCTCAGTAATATTTATGGAAATTTATTCATGTTTCCTGCTCATCAACTACTTTTAGTTGAAACATAAAATGAACTAATGCATTTTCTTCAAATTATTTTGAGTGATGATCAAGTTAGGAAAGTTTCATCTGTAAAAATCCTCAATTTAGCAAGGAGGGAGGAAATGCCATATATTTTCATAAATGTTCATTTTCAGCTTTAAAATATTGCATGATTTTATATCCAATATTTAAACTCAATTACATTATTCTGTGGAAGCCTTTTATTATATATTTGTAAACAATTGATGAATATTAACATTTAAGAGGGAGACTTAATCCCTAGCATTCTTTAGAGGGGGAAAAAGACATTTACACTAATGAATTAAAATCAAATATTGTGCTCATTACTGGTTGATCATTACTCCATCTGCTCAGTGCTAACGTGAAAATCAATTACTGTGTTTCTTTCCCACTGACAGCGTATGTTGATCGGACTGGCAAGAGATCTTCGAGGGATTGCCTTTGCTCTGAACACAAAGACCAGCTACACCATGCTGTTTGACTGGATGTATCCTTATTACACTATGACAATACCAGTTCTGCGCACAGAGGGATACCACGTCCTTTGCATTCGTTTAATAGCATGGCACAGTGGGGAAGAGGAAACAAAGCTAAACGAACTAATATGTAATCAGCTAAAATTACAGTACAGTTGCACTCATGCCATTAACTGGGAAGGCAACATTTGGAGAGAGACCACAAAAAGGTCACTTTTTTGGGTGGGGGGTTACACCACACTTAATCCCTAAATGTTTTGAAACCCTGCAGTGCTTTAATAATTCTATAGCCCTTTAATTTACGATGTGATATGTCTCTGCTTAGTTAAAGTATGTATAAGATATCCTGTTGTACACTTAATTTTCCTATACTTATTGCAGGAATCATACTTTTAGATGCATTGATTTCATTTGATGCTATGCGGTCTCATATTACATCATAAATGGTTTAGGCTAGCAAAACTTGCAGATTTTGATTGTGTTGTCTGTTTTATTTTAATAGAAAGCAAAAATCGATTTCTATCCTACCAATGTTGGGTTATCATTTCTGTTTAAGAGCCAAAGTAACAATTTGTGTAACTTGATTACTAGCATTAGTTAGTGCATATGACTTTCATGAGAAAGGGGGCTATATGTCTCCTTAGAATCTTCTAACTGGTCTCCCTTAATGAAATCAGGAGCGCTTATATTAGGATCCATCCATCTGGACTTCACATTTAGGGAGAACTTTGAAGAGTAGTTTTGTTCCATTTTGAAATCATCTTAGACAATATTTGGGAGCAGGTTTTCATTCTCATATGTATAAAAACTCTTTAAAATAAGCTCTCCTTTCTTAATACTAAGATTATTTTATTTTAAAGCTACTACAAAAGCCTTATTTTAAAAACAAATATATAAACAAAAATTAAAATAACAGAGAGATCAATTATTTAACAGCAAAATTAATGTAAAACAGTAAAAGATGCACAAGTCTCCAGCTGTTCTGCTAAAGGGCTTTCTTTCTATTGCTGCTTCAGTTGAATAAATGTTTATAAGAAACTAAAAAAACCTCTTAGAATCCCTTGAATTTTCACTTCGGCTAAACAGTTCTGAATATGACTTTTGACCACTAGATGGCAAAAATGATCAAAATCCATAATATTTCTTAGTTGATCTTTGACCTTGGAATCATTATATATATGGAAAGGTTCTCTTTTAATGCTTAGAAGTATCTAGCTGAGCAAGAACATTAACGTTATCCTGCAAAATGGAATTGTTTGTAGCAGGCTTGCTTATACTAATTGGGTTTCCATAACAAATCAGACTCCTTGGAAAAAGGCCAAAGGCTTTTCATAATTGTATTGACAAGAAAATGAATATGATAAATGGTGTTCATTCAGTTGAGAAAAGATTTATAGTTTCTCCCTCTGGGCAAAGGATGAAGAGCAAATATGTGTAATAATAAAAAAAAATCTGTTACAAAGTTGTAACAAATTTGATCTCTCATAAAGCTTTATTAAAATATCTCAAAATATGTTAAAGGCATTTCTGATAGCAAGCTATAGATTCGGCTTGGTATATTCCTCTATGAAAAGGAAAATGAGGATGAAGAATTAAAAATATAAATATGGAAGTCATACATTTCTCCTGAAATATTGATATGTCAAATTGTCTGATTCAGGGGTTCCAGTTCAGAAGTTGATTTGTCTTGGTTAGTTAATAGGGCATATTGGCTGTATGGAGCATGCCTAAACATATAGAAGCAATATTTTTTAAAATAAAAACATGTGCAACTGAACCTAAAAATTAGAATGCAGTGAATTATTTTTCCATAATTGTATAGTTCCATATTTCATTTAATAAATTGTACATCTTTTGAGGCTTTAGTTAAATTTAAATGCTTTGCTACAAACAATTCAGTTTCTTAAATTCTGAAAATTCAGGCAACACATAGCTAGCATAGCAGAATAAGGCTCAACATACATTTACAAAAGCACTGTGATTGATGGAATTGGTAAAACTTACTTCTAATTACAAAAAAGTAATCTGTCAGTCTCTTGATTCTTTTCTACCTCTCAGCTACCATTTTCTATGTATCAAAACATAAATATTTATGCAAAGAGATTTCTTTTTCTTTATTTCTATTATTATAGCCTTTCCAAGTGTTCAGGAAGCTTTAGGTAAGATGCAGGTTTTGTTACAGTCACTGCAGAGCAAATTCTATTTTACTGTATTTCAGAGAGCTATAGAATAGATAGGTCAGACACTGGTAACTCATAGTTTGTTTTTGGCTTAGTGTATTGTATGGATTCATACATTGTGGCTTAGCATTATACTGTTGTTTTTTAATCATGGCTTAACCATAGATTTTAAATTCAGCCAAGACATGCTTGATTCAATATGAGATTCAAGAAAATCTAGTGCATATTGTTCCTGGATTTGCAAACACCCTTCTCTGTCCGTGCAAAGCTGCATCACAAGAATCTGTTAGAAGACTGCTCCCCTTGGAGTTCAGCTTCTCACTTTGCCTCATAGAATTAGAAGGTACCTGAGAGGTCATCCAGTCCAACCCTGGCATGATGCAGCATTCACTACACTATCCCCAGTAGATGACTATCCAGCCTCTATTTGGAAACTTCTAGTGAAAGGGAAGAAATCATTCTGTGTGGTATTCTATTCCACTAATCGATACTGTTCTTCTTAATGTCTAATCTATATCTCCGTCTTCAACATTCCATCCCATTAGTTCTAGTTTTGCTGTCTGGAGCAAGTGAGAATACCTCCAGCTCTCTGCAGTATGACAGCCTTTCAGATATTTGAGGGCAATTATTATGTCCATTCTCAAGCTTCTCAAGCTTAACCTACCTAGGTCTTTTATTCCTCATAGACTTGGTTTCCATTCCTTTCATCATCTTGTTAGCCCTTGCTTCAATTTATCCATGTCTTTTTTGTTTTCAGCTCAGGTGTGCAGAATTGAGCACAATACTCCCAAGTGAGGCATGACCAAGGTAGAGAAGAGCAGGATGATATTTCCCATGATCTGAATTCTTTGATCCTCTCAATGTTTCTATGCCATTGACCTTGTTTTCTGATAGACCTCTCTGGTTCCTGTACCAAAGGAATGATCTTTTATCATTAATTGGTTGTGAATGGCATGCAATATATCAATGATTTTAACTTTAATAGTGATAGGAACACTTCTTTCTGTCATAGGATGTAAGAGTGTTGAAAGTATTGCTATCTTAAGTTTTCTTCATAAAACTTGAAGACATTATTGCTTATGATTGAATTAAAATGTTGGGGGGGAGTGTACTTTGGTGAGAGTAGAGTTAGACTATATGAATAAAATGCAACTTTCACCTCCAAGAGCAAAGGTGAGATATAATTTTTTTTAAAAAATAATAAAACTGAACATCTTACTGTAAGAATGTAATAGATATGTAACTATAAAACAAGGTCTATCGATGTATGTTACATCTTTATATTATAAGCATTTTAGCTTTGCTTTAATAAAAATTTATAGATACTAAAGAAAAGACCCAATTTTAACCGTGTTTTTAGTAGACTTTTAAGCTGTACATGATGCATGTCACTTATTTTGAATCTTTAACATAACTTACAAAAGCTACCCATCATATCTTCCCATTCTTCAAACAGCTGTTGAACTTTGGTATCGCGAACCAGCATGTACAACTCCAATCTTGAAGCTTATGGCTGAAATGATGCAAAACAGGTACAGTTGTTCCCATTTAATTGGCTTGATAGTTCTCTTAACTATATCAACAACTGCAGGATTTGCTTCAAAACAAAATTTTGTATTACTAGAAACCATATTTGTGGGGATTTTGTGTAATCAAATTAATATTGAAAAGCTTTACTTACAGCTATTTACACATTTTAAACTGCTTAATGTAGCACTATCCTATGCAAATTTATTCGGATTAAATTTGATGAAATTTAAATCAGCTCTGTGATTTTATCTGTACTTTTCTGATTTTTTCCCGTTGTAACTCCAACAAAATGGTGGAGATAAACTATTTTGCTGGTTTCTTTGCAAATATGGTTCTCTTGACTACCATGAATATAGAACAATGCAGTGGTGGGATTCAAAAACTTTTACTACCGGTTCAGTGGGTGTGGCTTGGTGGGCATGCTTTGTGCACGTGCATACACATTGCATGCCAAATATGCACTTTCTGCAGGCACAGATGCATTTGCGCAGGCGCAGAGGTATTCCAACTCACCTCCTGCAAGCCTGCACTCTCCCGGTCACTTCAGCAGTTGCCGCACAGCACTCTTCTGTGCTGTGCAAAGTAGCTGTGCTTGAAAAGCAGAAGATAAAGGTGAGTATGGGAGCCTGGGCAGGTGGGTGGGCCCAACAGCAGAGCAATGGAGAGAACCAGTTTGGTCTCTGCTGCTTATCGACACTACCGGCTCGGCAGAACCGGGCCAAACCGGTAGCATACCACCACAGGTACAGTGCCTGGGGAATTCTGGCTGACTAGTGAATTCTGAGAGTTCTAGTGTCTTAAAGTTGCAAGGTTGAGAAACACTGATATAGAGTGATTTGCTATAGGAAGCCAATCAAGACTGCCTGATTTCCTTGTGAGACATCCTTTAAGAAAGGGAGCCCAATCTACTTTAGCTCTGAGAAAGTATTCCATTATTGGACAACAATGGACAATTTACTACATAATTCCAACAGAAATACCCAGCACAGTTATCCTATCTTCATATAAGCAACGACTTTTTTTCCCTTTTCTGAACTTGAATGATTGAACTTTTCAATTATTGTCTTACAGTTTTTAATGGATCACATAATGGTTAGGCTGAGAGGGTACCATTTAGAACAGGCGTCCCCAAACTTGGCAACTTTATGACTTGTGGACTTCAGCTCCCAGAATTCTCCAGCCAGCATAGCTGTCTTAAAGTTGCCAAGTTTGGAGACCTCTGATTTAGAATAACCAAGTTTGCACTCAAAATCTTGCTGTAAACTAAATGTGTGTTTGCAAATATATTTGATTTTTTTTTAAAAAAAAGTATATTCTATATTTAAATGGTTGAGTTAACTGTCACAAACAGGTGGCCAATCTTAGTCAAAATTGAAGGCGGTTTTTAATGTGTTCTAAGTCAACTCAGTCTATAAACTAAACATTGAATGAATATGTTTTACATATGACATATCTTAAATAGAAGATATCAGGTGATTGGGTGACTTTGGTTGATTTTAACATTGATCTATAGTAAGCTTCTCCAAAGAGACTTTTAAAAAGGAGTTATTTTTAATATATCTACGTATATCTTTGTAGCTATCATCTAGCTAACTGGCTATAAAATGTAGCTTTAAAGGAAAAGGTACAAGAGAAACCTTTACAAATCCAAACAATTCCAAACAAGACAAAGAGGTATAAGATTAAGTCTCTAAAGGAAGGAAACCTCATTGAAATATTGCATATTCATTAATTTACCTATTGGTATTCAGAAAGTCTATATTGTTCCCATTAGACATCATCATTGGGGATGGGTTTGCTTTTTCTTGAGTTGTGTACAGCATTAAGTTTTACAGGTTAAAATGCACAGTACAATACACTTTGACATGGTGGAAATATGTTACAGAATATTAAATTGTGCAATATGATAAAATGGAGTTGCTTCCATTATTTATATCTGCCAGATGTTACTATTTTGTACTTTGTAGAATAGAAAGTATTACAAAGTGTTCCTTATGCATCACAAAATCCTAGCCTCTGTTAGAGAATTCAGAATTTCTGGAATTTTAAGAACATTTCTCTAATTTGTCCACCTAAAACAATGACATTTTGTCCCATTCCTTCATTTAGGAAATGTCTGAAATAACAGGGGAATACATGGAGAATAAGGCTCTGACTTTGAAACAAGTTTAGAATAGAACAGAACAGAATAGAATACTTTATTGGCCAAGTGTGATTGGACACACAAGGAATTGGTATTGGTGTAAAAATACTCTGTATACATAAAAGAAAAGATACATTTGGCAAGAGTCAAGAATCATCAGGTACAACACTTAGTCATAGGGTACAATAAGCAATCAAATCATACTAGGAAACAGTCAGTATAAATGGTAAGGATACAAGCAACAAAGTTATATTCCTACAATCACAAGTGGGAGGGGATGGGTGATTAGGAATGATGAGAAGATTAACAGTAATAGTAGTGCAGAGTTTGTAATAGTTGTACAGCTTTGAGGGGATTATTTGTTTAGCACAGTGATGGCTTTCGGGGAAAAACTATTCTTGTTTCTAGTTGTTCTGGTGTGCAGTGCTCTATATCATCGTTTTGAGGGAAGGAATTGAAACAGTTTATGTCCGGGATGTGAGGGGTCTGTAAATATTTTCACAGCCCTCTTTTTGACTCGTGCAGTATACAGGTCCTGCAATTGAAGGCAGGTGGGTGGTAATTGTTTTTTCTGCAGTCCTAATTATCCTCTGACGTCTGTGTCTGTCCTGTTGGGTTGCAGAACCAAACCAGACAGTTATAGAGGTGCGGATGATAGACTCAATAATTTATTTCTTCCTAATAGTTTCTTTTGCAACCAGTCCATTTGTCCTACAAAGACTTAAAAAAAAACCTAACAAACAATCTAAATTGGATTACTTTCTTAGAAAGTGAATTTTCATTATTAACTAAATAAAGTCAGTAATAATAGAGGTGGTTTGGTCTAGTGTGGTTAAGGTGCTATCCTGGGAATTAGGAGGTGATGAGTTCTTGTCCAAGTGTGGGCTTCAAAGATTTTAGCAACTGGTTTTTTGTCCGGTTGCTGGGTGGGCGTGGCAATGGTGGGCATGGCCTATTCAGCCTTCTGCACCACAGCAGGGGGGCTGTTTTCACCCTCCCCGGGCTCTGAAGGCTTTCTGGAGCCCAGAAACGGGCCTGTTTCCAGCCTTCCGGAGCCTCCAGGAGACTCATTTTTCAGCTTCCCCGAGCCCCTCCACACAGGCCCTACATTTACCTGGGATCCAAAACGGGCCACGTGGAGATTCCTGGGAGGGGTGGGAGGGGCCAGCCAGTTGTTGTAACTACCGGTTTGGCGAACCAGATGTGAAATCAGCATCCAGTTCACCCAAACCAGTGCAAGCTGGTAGCAGCCCTTGTCCCATCTTAGCTATGAATGCCAGTTGAGTGACTTTGGGCCTACCTTACAGGGTTGCTCTTGTGGAAAATAGGAAGACAAAAGAGCATTGGTTATGTTCTGTGCCTTGGGTTATTTATAATGAATAAAAGCAGGATAAAAATCAAAATTTATGACTGCTCCATCCCAGAATGTAACCACAATAGTTAAACATTTTGCTTAGTTATTTATATTGAGTTATGTCTTAAGACTAATATGCTTCAGGTTTGAGTTTCTGCTCCTGATATCACTTGCCTTTGTCATTGCTTATGATGTGACACCTATATATGTTTCCTTTTTATCCTCAGATCCTGAACAAGCTTTTTGTCCTTCCTTCAGAATCTTGTATACATCCCCCGCCCACGCATAACTCTCCACTTCTATATTTTGAGGCATCACCTGATATCTCTAGCTCTACTGTTCTTAACTGTCTAAAGATGTCCTGGCTCCCTGAAGCAATCTTATACATGCTTCTTCTTTTGATTTCCCAAAATGCCAAAGCTCCTTCACTTCCTTCAAATCAATTCAGGACTCACCTGTTCCATGAATGCTTTCAAAGCTTCATCACCAAAGGAAGGTGGTGCTATTTCTATTCTCTGTAACTAAATGACATCTTTCTTTGTTCATCACTATCTCTGTTCTGTCCCTGTTCAGTGTTATTTATTTTGTCACTTTTTCCTAGGTGGTAAGTCCTTGAGATCCACATTTTTATTTACTTGTTTGCTTGTTTGTTTATCTATATGTGGCATTATATATAAGAGATAAGTTTTCCTCACTTTGTCAAGGTGATTGTTTCTCATTCATTTTGCCACAATATCCAAGCAGGAAATCTAACTGTATTACTTGCTAAGCTTCACAATCAATCTTGTGGAGCTAATTTATATATTAAGGTTGATATGAAACATTTTTCCTGTCTTGTGGGAAGTACATATTGTCTTTATTTCCATCAGTCAGCACCCACTTCAAACTATATTTATTTTTAGACTTAAAAGAGCTGTCCAAATGTATGCCGGTAACAGTTTGCTGGGTACATGAAGGTTGAGTAATCAAACTCGGATTCAGTTCAAGAAGTATCAACATTCAGGCTTAGAAGTCATGTGGCACCTTATTGCCCTCTTTTGAAGCTTGTACATTCCCCAAACATAATTAAGGAGACTGCATCTCTATGAAGTAACTTTTAATACATTAGAAATACCATCACATTTATATGATGTGTATTTATATCATAAGGCTGATATTTGCTAATTAAGCTATTTAACATTTACTTAATCAAGCTATATTGAATTGATATAGTGAGTCCTCCATTCGTTCTCATCAGTGAATGAGTGCAGAATAGCTTGACTACTAGTCTTGTTTCCAGTTACATATATTTGAGAGAAAATCTGGAACCTATACATTTATTCCCTCACACCTACAAAAGTTCTGATTGGAAATTGATTGCACGGAGAATCTATGGATAAACAGCTTGATGTACATCCCATCAAAGTTGTGAAAGTTGGGATCAGCAGTTACATTAATATTGGGAATAAAAATGTTGAATATTCTCATTTTGGATGATGAATAAACCTTATATTTAGGCTTAATTTGAATAAGTATTTGTAGAATAATAAAAGTTACTATCATTCAAGCATCTATATTTGTTTTTATCTTAATAATCATGATTCTTCCTTTTACATACAAATCATGATGCTTTATACTCTATGCAGTACATATGGTTACATGTTTTTGGAAGATTTGAAGTGTATCTTTAGAGAAAGGGGGAGAGCTTGGATTCAGGATTTTTCTTATTGATTCTGATAACTTATTTAAAAAAAGATTAGGAAGACATGATGGAGATTTATTATAGTGTGAGGACATTAATTGGTGCATTGGTGAACTTTCCAAGACATTTAATGGGTTAATACGCAGTAGCAAGATAATGCATACACAGATAGGTGGTATTTTTGTTGATTCTAATTGTCTTTGTTTCTAGATGCCCCATTCTCTTGTCCTCTCCCTTCCCTTCCTCATCCCAATCGTTTCCTTCCCATAATACACGAAGTGCATGCTTTGCCCATATGTTGCGATAAATGATTGGCTGGAAAAATGATTATCCTAGGCAAAATAAAGGAAAGCTTAAGAGAGAAGACAATGGATAGCTAGATAGAGAGTATCAAATAAATTATTGGGATGCTTGTGGAAGAACTGCTTGTTACTAGAGATTAGAAGATTCTAGTAGACTAGATGAAATGACAAGAGACTAGATGAAATGACAAGCATTTGTCCATTCAATCAAGTTTAACTCAAAATATACCTATCATTTTGCACCTGTGATGCCTTACTGGTTATTTTTGTCAGAATTTTTTTCCTTTTAGGGTTATTTTCTCTGCTTCTGCCAACCGTACAACCTCACCAAGCTTATTGAAATCTAAATAGCTCCATTTTGGTTACATAGCTCTCATAATTCAGGAGTTGAATTACTATTGATATACATTATAAGTGCTTGTTTCATCAGATTATATAAAGATATGCTGCTGCTTTTTTTCCTCAGATCTCAGCGTTTAAATTTTGATGTGTCATCTCCTAATGGAATTCTCCTCTTCAGGGAAGCTAGTAAGATGATTTGCACTTACGGTGAGTTTAGTTGATGATTTCTTACATATATATTTTTGTATACTTAATAATAAGAAAAAAAGCACTGCCTTCCAATTAAACAGGACCTGGCTTTTAAAACAATACTTGGATTCATGGATCTGGTTGTGAGAATTTATGGTATACAATGTCAGTGGACAACAGATCACTTTGGGCAGAAGGTGAAATACATTGATGCTGTACTTACAATTTGAAAGCATAAGTAAGCCACCCAGAAATATGACAAAGATTTCTACATACAACACATCTGTTTATGCATTAAAAGAAAAATAACATTTTAAGGAGAGAGGAGGATTAGAAAGGAGGTTGAAACAAAACCTCTTTTCCCACATTTTTTCAACTTTCAGTAGAATAAAAAAATTAGATATGTCAAAGAAGGAGTTCTGGAAAAGAAAAAGGAAAAAAGGGAATCTTAAAGGAATATTTCTCCTACACGTGAACCTAAAAACATTGGTAGAGGTTGGCTAGATATGCATGAGGAATGAGAATAGGTTGCAATATTTTGTGGTAGTTGCATTTAGATTAATTATTATAAGAAAAACAGTAGTTTAATGTAAGTTAAAGTAAGAGATTAATTATGGCATAAGACTTCTTAAAGTTAACTGCATCAAATTCACCCATATTAAAATTAACAGACTTAACTGTAATTATTTCTAGGAAGTACTGTAATAATTCAGATAAGGTGCTGGTTTGTTTCATAGGCTTGTAAATAAGAATCTTAGAGTTAGAAGGAGTTCATCTAGGCCACTGAATCCAACTGCTCAGTGCAAGAATTTTCAAGCATCATTAACAGTTGGCTGTCTTAACTTCTGCTTTAACATGTCCAGTGAAGAGAAATTATCAGCATTGAATACTGTGGTTTTTTTTGATAAACATTCAATTAAAATCTGCCTTCCCTAACTGAAATCCATTATGGAGTAGTCAAGAACAAGTATTATTCATTTTTCATGTGATATAGATCCAGAATGCTACCACATCCTCCTTCATTCATCTCTTTCCTCCTTCCTTTTTATACAACTAAGCTTCTAATTCCGTAATGATCCTAATTGACTGAATAAATGTAGTTTATTTGAATCCTTAAAATGTATTGTGTGCAGAACTGGACTCAGTATTCGAAGTGGGGTCTAATCAGTACAGGATGTACTGCAAGCGTAATCTCCTATGTTACTATTGATGCAAGTTCATTGTCTGGTTTTTTGCAGCCGTATCACATTGCTGACTCATGCTCGGTTTGAAATCAACTGCTAAACAAGAATATTATCCCAGATAATGTCACATCATGTATTCTTCATTTCATATCTGAGCATTTGATTTTTACTTTCAAGTGAAGAATTTTACATTTGTTTGATAAATTTCATTCTATTACTTTTAAGTCATTTCTGCAATCAATTAATTTTGAACTTTATTTCCATCTTTTAGAGCATTAACAATCCTACACATTTAATAAACATTTCCTTCACTTTCTTATCCAAGTCGTTGCTAAGAACATTGAAAACTACAGTATCTACAATAGAAATTCATGCCATTTTCAGTTTATTGAGAAACTATTAATGAAGACTTTTTGGAACGTGTTACAAGATGGCAACATATCATATCTGTTAATAGCCATGCCTATTAAATAGCTTGCTAAGAAACTGTTGTGTACTAATTTATCAGCTGTTGTGCTATATCAAGATATATTACATTTGCAGATTATAAGTACTATAATCTATTAAAGTAAACCAATTAAAAAATAAGATAACGTTAATTTGGCAAAACTTGTTTTTGACTAATTCATGTTAATCTGGTATTTGCAACAGTATTTCAAAGTGCTTGGATCACTTTGTGATTCATTGTAGTATCCAGATACTGATATCAGATTAACTGGCTTGTATCTGAATCCATCTTTCCCTTTTCTTTAATGACAGAGGCAGCATTTGTCCTTTGGTCATCTCACAGTTCATTTAATCTCCAGGAATTTCCAAAGAAAGAATATATGTTTTGGTTCAAACATCTGTCATTTTCCTTGATATCTTAGGTTGCAATACATGTCTTATTTCCTGGCAGTGTTCTATCAGTCTCAAGGTTCAACTGTGTTCATTTATCCTTTTCTTCCCGCTTATTAAGTGGAATTTATGTTCTTGTAGAAAAGATTGATTCAAATTAGAAATTCAGCTTTTTTTTCTCTGTGTTCAGGTCTATATTGTTTTTTTATGTGCAGCTGCAGTATTTTTCCTCTCCTGCCCCTGTTCCAAGTTATTGCAGTTGTGCTATTATATTATCTTCTTTTTTAGGAATTACCACTCATTTTGAAAACATGCTAATTTTCCTTCCAAGTGCCTCATGTTTCCACTTCTCTCCTTACATTTCACCCAAATTTCTATTAAGCAGTAAATACAAGTTCATTAATGTAGAATTCAGAGTAAATATGAATTCTTTTCAAATACGGTGCAGTTCTACCTATTTCCATTACTTCAGTTCTCCCAAAGGTGCTTTTTCATGAGGCAACTGGTCTTTTAAGCACTTGGAGGCTTATCTCTGTTCTCAGGGTCACCTGAGTAATGCTCCTGGTTCCTGTAGTCTGCAATTTTTTTCCCCTCTGGAAATCCATTCGTACTCCCATACCATTCAAAGGGTGTCCATCCCAAACTGGACGACTGAGAATCTCTACCGACTATTACTTGAGTTCCTTTTATTTAAAAAAATGTGTCCTTCAACTACTATTTTAAAACCATCCCATTAGCTCTGCCATCCTACCTGCTATACCTTTTTGCCTTTTTGTACTATGGGCTTAACATTGAACATTATTTACAATTATTCTGGTTATTTGAAGGGGGGAAATGTCCTCCTCCTTACATTTTCAGATGCACTGTATGTCTCACAATCTAAAATTCTGCTGTTGTTGTTTTTTTGAAGCATTGATAGAAACCCTGTGACCTTTGAACTTATTGGTTAGATCCTAGAAGGCCTAGTGAGACTGTTCCATTCTCAATCCCAGTAATAACTCCCTGATGCTTGGAATTTTAACAGCCATAATCCTTGCTTTGCTAGCCTGGACCCGAACAATCTGGAAGTAATTAGACTTATAAGATGTATCTAAGTGGAGCAAATACAACGTATATTGGCAGAACAGGGTGAAAAAGATTTGTTCTAGACCCTAATAAACTGCATTGCTCTAGGTTTTATTTGTTAATTCTTCCACCTCAAGTTTAGGAAGACTGACAGAAAAATAATATTTTCAATATGCTGTATTTTATTTATCTACATTCTGTCATGATATACTTTGATGTAAGTTTTTAATTTTGTTGCAGCTTTCAGTTGTTCTAGCAGTTACTGCTCAGGGTCAATCTCAAGGTTAGCCACAGTAGCACAGAACAATTTCCTGTTCTCATAGACCAGGTAACATTTGGATGAGGATTACATTTTACCACTTTTCCAGTAGCCGGGGACATTATTTCTAATGAGCTTTAAATTGCTTCTAGAACATCTATTTTGTGAAATGTAGTGTTGTAATCCATTTTACTCTTCCAGCTTAATATCATGTATCTTTTTAAAGAAAAAGTTATTTGTTGCTGTCTAATAAGTATTATTAATTTTTAATCAATTGTTCATTTTCAATAATGGAACATACTTTATATCCATTGCTTGTTCTATTTAGAGCCTTCATAGCAATGGAAGTGACATTTTGCAGATATATAGATGCTGGCAGATTTTAGAGTAGTAAGCAATAGTGTTGCATATTTTAAAAGCATACAGACACTTATTTCCCTCTGTTTTTTAATGATAGTTCAATCTTAACAATTTTATTTTAATAATATCTGCTTTTGGCACTTAAATATTTTTTATTTGTATTTATACAATTTGCAATAGCATAACTCCCTCTAAATTCTAAATAATACTAGGCTGAATTCTGCTATATGTCCAAAAACATTAGCTGTTAAAAATACTCTCCACAACAACAATAACTGCTACAATTGTGAGACAGCTACTAGAAAGTTCATCCCCAAGGTACTATAGCTGCTTGTGCCAACTGCAGCATTCAGTCAACTACATCATGTGAATGACAAAATCCAGTCAATTGAGGCAATTTCTAGTTTTTGCCCTCTATATCCTACTAGAAAAAGAACTGGGGAAATACAGTGGTTTAGAAAAGCAACTGTCTCCATGACAAAACTGATTGCTAAGTCCATCCTACAGAATGTATCTCCTAAAGAGTCATTGGCTGAAAAACTCAAGTCATTCCTGTCTCCTGTGTGAACAGTGCCAGTAATATAATGAAATCTGCCAATACTGTCCTGTTACAAAGATTTATGGGTCTCTGGGAAGTTCTGGATAGGGGATTCTGAAAGTGACAGCTCTTGACTCAGTTAGTGTGATTGTGTGGTGCCAGTAGTATGGCCATTTAACTTAGTTAGCAGTTGACTAGGTTAAGTGTTGTGTGTAAAGATTAGAACACATGGAACACAGTGGAACTTTAGTTTTAATTTTAATTTCAGGTAACAATTGTTTCCACTTACAACTGGTCCTCACATTTGTGACCATTGCAGCATTCCCACAATCACATGATCAAAATTAAGACATGTGTTTATGACAGTTGCAGCATCCTATAGACATGTAATCGCAATTTGCAACCTTCCCAACTGGCTTCCGGTAAGCAAAGACAGTAGGGGAAGCCAGATTCACTATATTCTCGTATATTTATCTGTCAAATAGTAACTCCCTCCAGGTCCCATCTCTTTGAGATTGTTGTCTCAGAAATAGGCTTTTTTAATAGCCATGCCACATTTTAGAACTCCTGAACTCTAGAACATAATTATTTCAATTAATACAGGACGAAAGAATATGTTGATCGATGGTGCAGTTGTGAGCATTTTATTACTGTATTTAGCTGGTTTGATAATTTTGTTTGATCAGTTATTCTATGTATTTTTGTGACTATTTTAATGATGACATTATTAGCTACTTAGAGCCTTCTGGAATTGGCGGCATATGAATAAAACAAACAGTTGGAATCTATGTCTAAAGAAGAATTGTTGACTTTATTTCAAAAGTAAGGCTTCCAAGCCTTAAGGCCACTTCCAGGCCACTTAAGGCTTCCAGCCAAAGATGTTCCCTTGGTTATTTGGTTGCAGACATTTAATTGCCCAACTAGTTAACATTATCACCTTGCACTGTTGATGTTATCTGAGTAATGAAACATCTGCATGCTAATAAGCACACCTGGAGAGCACCAAGAACTCCAATATTTAATCCTGAGCCCCGGTGAGCAGTGGCTAGAATGCAGTACTGCAGGCTACTTTTGCTGACTGCCAGCTGCCTGCAATTTGGCAGTTTGACTCTCACCAGGCTCAAGGTTGACTCAGTCTTCCATCCTTCCGAGATGAGTAAAATGAAGACCTAGATTGTAGAGCAGTATGTTGACTCTCTAAACCTCTTAGAGAGGGCTGTAAAGCACTGTGAAGCGGTATGTAAGTCTAAATGCTATTGCTATATTCTATTGCAGATAGTTCCAAGTTAATTTTCTCGGGCTGGAATGAGATTATAATAGTTCCCCCACATAAGAAGGGGAAAATGGAACATTCTGTTAAATATAGGCTGATTAGGTTGCTCTCAATCCTGGGAAAACTCTATGCTAGACGTTTACATGAAAAGTTAAACTTGTATCTTGAAGAGTACTTTATTTTAACAAATGCTCAAACTGTTTTTAAAAAAGGCAGATCAACAATTTATCCATGTTACCTGGCAAGACAACTATTTGCTTTCTTTATAGATTTTAAGGCCTTATTTGATTCTGTTAATAAAACTAAATCTGGGCTAAATTAATGAATTTAGTTCCAGATATACTTCTCACATACTTAATACAGGTGTTATATTAAAATAGTCTAATGCTGTTAGGCATGAAAGCCAGCTGGGTGATTTTAGGCCAGTCATTCTCTCTCAGCCCATCTCACAGAACTATTGTGGGGGAAAGGGGAGGCAGTATTAAGGTATATTGACCATCTTGAGCTGATTAATCATAATAATGCCAGGTCCTTTGGAAAGATTCAAAGGGTGGACAAAAATGCAAAATCACCATTGGTCAGCTGCAGAAGGCCACCTTACTGGGATCTGCTCGCATAACCCGCTGATACATCACACAATCCTAAACGCTTGGAAAGTGTTCGACTAGTGATTTGTGATACGAAACCCAGCATAATTATCTCATTTGCTGTGTACACTTGTCATTTTTAATAATAATAATAATAATAATAAATCTACACATTCCTTGGAAAGGACACAATATGTGGATAAAAATGCCAAATCCAGTCTAAACATCTGACTCTAACTAACCAAGTATTGCCAAAATAATAAATTACAAATCAAATAGAATAAAACTAAAATTTTGTGGAGAGGGGAAGATGTTGAGAAAAAAAATCAAAAAGTATAACTGGAAAATTCAAGATTATATGATTACACAAGTGGAGAATGTTAATTATCTTTGCATTTTATTTAACCATGCTCTGTCCTGGCAACATCATTGTAAGACATTAATCTTGAAAAGCTATTATGAAGGCCTTGTACTATATCCCTTTAGCAATACAGCTTTTTAATGCAATAATTGCATTTCAAATTTTATATGAAGCTCCAATTTGGATTACAATTGCCAACAATTAACATAGCCCAACAGCAGATAAAATTGTTAAAAGTTCTAAATTATGTTCCAAATTCTCTAATTCTCCATTGAGCTGCTCTGAGCATCCATAGGTTGGGAAGTGCTTAGTCTCCTTCACGATAGGCTGAGCTTGATTAATAGGATGCTGGCTCCTCCCCCTGTCTGCTGGCCAACATCCCCAGTTTTTTGCTCAGCCTCGTGACGGTAGGCAGCTTCCTTGATCGGAGCAGGACGACTGAGTTTGACACTTGTTAGAGGGTTTTTTTCTCCCAAATTGGCCGTAAATTAACATCCTGAGCCTAGCCAGCTGCGATCTTCAAATTGCAGCCGGAGCAATCGTGGGGCGTTTCCGACGCCTTTTAAAGATCGCGCTGATAACGCAGCTCTCCAAGGCTCAACTGCTTGCATTCCTTACAGCCGTTTTTTTCCCTGACTGTTACTGATCCCTTTGACTAGCCATTTCAACAGAACTGGACAGTGGTCTCCCTTAATTCCTCCCCAGAGACAAGGGGTGGGAGCGTTGAAGCCATCCCCCCCCCAATTTGGCATCGCAGAAGCGCACTTCTGCAGCTGTTAAATTTGGCGCCAATTGGCTCTGCACCAAAAATAACGTTGGGGACAGTCCGCCATTGTTGGCGTGCGTTTCCCCCGCTATTCGCCTCCCTGACTATCAAGAAAGGCCTCTCCACTTGATCCTGCAGACCTTAACCCAAAGTTGTCTGCAGCCTTTTCTTTCTCTTCTCTCGCTCCGGCTGAGGGAAGAAATTGCTCTGTTCGCATTGTGCTCAGGCATCCTTTCAGGTTGCCTCTTGTAAATTGGATTGCCAAGGCTCAGGTCTGTGGGATTCCCAAGCTCAACACAACCCTTGACAAGTGGAGTTGTTTTTCCAATTTGGCTGTATATAGTTTTCATAAATTTATTTAAAATAAATAAATACATACATACATACATACATACATACATACATACATACATACATACATATTTAAAAAAAATTAAAATAAAAACAATAATACAGGGGAGAGGTTATTATTCAGGTCACCTGTCACCGTGCGGCTGCAGGGACCTGACTGTGCTTTCTGACAACACAATCCTCATAAATATATATATATATATATATATATATATATATATATATATAGACCTTCTCTACTCAGTTCCCCAAACAAATTTTTGCTGAAATGGCAGGCAAAGGGGAGCCAATCTTAGGACCAAAGATAGGTCCCAAAATCCCAGCAAACCTTCCAGGGCTGCGGACAAAGACGCCTCCAGGCGCCAAAAAGCATTAGAGAGGCAGATTGCCAGATACATTAGAGAAAGAGAGGAAGTCTCTCTACCACGCAATTCATCCCCTCGGGCTCAGACCCAGGATACTCAGGCACCGCTAGACTTGTCTTTGCCATCTCGCCCATCTAGCTTCACCAGACCCGGTACCTCTAACCAGCCCAGGAGTGCCCCAGAAGCTACGTTCACGCCCACAGCAGCTGGCTTAAGACAACAAGAGGTTCTCCCAGAAGAGGTACCTCAAGCGCTGAGATCCTGGATGGAACTGGCGATCAGTACGGGCATTGCAGCCGGCCTTCATCAATCTGACAAGACCAGACAGGTAACGCTGTCAGACGGTGACAACCAATCACTCCGCTCCTTAGATAGGTCGGAATATCACTACCCGCAGGTTCTTTCTCCAATGGGGCCTTCCTTAGTATCTCAGGTTCCTCCTCCTGCTGAGGGTTGTGACGACCTTAATGTGGACCCCCTGGACTCAATTTCCATGCAAGGCAGTAACCTACTGGACACTGAGGACCCAGAAGGGGGTATGTCAGATGATGAAGAGGTCCGTCCCGACCAGCCTGTCTTCACGGGACTCTTCCACCCCCAACTCTTTAAATCCCTGCTTTATAAGGCAAGAGCCACAGCCCGCCTTGACAAGCCTCCTCCTACCCAGCTCCAGGAACCTCAAGAGCAGATTGATGACCTCATCTTCTCACAACCTTCCACTGCGGTTGAGGTTATCCCTGTCCCCAAAATGTTTTCCGACTTACTCCAAAAACAATGGTCCTCTGCCTCAACACATCCTCCGCCTACAAATTTTGACAAAAAATTTTTCAATCTAGACCCAGAATTTTCCGACCATCTCACCACTCCAGCGGTGGATGACCCCATCATTTCCTTGGCTTCCCCTTTCTCTGTTCCCACGGAATCAGAGAATGCCCTCAGAGCTGAGAACAAAAAAATTGAACTCACACTCAGGAGGGCGCATCTCTCCGATGCCTGGCGATAAGGGCGGCTACCGCTGCTTCCTTTTTCACCAGAACTTCCCTCAGATGGCTTCGCCACCTGAAGGACACTATCCCCAGCTCCAATCTCAGAGCCCATCAGGATGTTGCCAAGTTGATGGCGGCCGCAGAGTTCTCCGCTGATGCCACCTTCAACTCGGTAAAATTCTCGGCTCATGCCATGGCCTCCCAAATGGCAGCCCGCCAGTTGTTATGGCTCAAGAATTGGCAGGCGGATTCCAAAAATAAGTGGAAGCTAGCTTCTGCCCCAATTTCCAGAAATAAACTGTTTGGCACTGCTTTGGATCCCTTGTTGATCGAAACATGGAATAAAAAGAAGATTCTCCCTTCCCTTCTCCGCCGCCCTGACCCAAGACCTTTTCAGCCCTTTCGGAGGAGCTCCTTTCGTCCCGTCTACAGGGGATTGTACACCAATAGGTTTCAAAGGGCTTCGGACTTCAGAGAGATCCGGCAGCCAGAGGGGCCCGACTTCGGGGATAGATCCCACCGCGGGGTACAGGGGAGGAAATCCTACAGGGGGCCTGGAGGAAAAGGGTTCAGGCGTCCAAGATAGCTGCGGTCAATCTCTTCCCATTGGCGGTCGATTGAGAGGGTTTGCAGACAGCTGGGACTCCATTACATCGGATGCCTGGGTCCGTGATACGGTTAGATTTGGCCTGGCACTGGAATTCTCCACTACCCCCCCAAATTTTTTTCTAAGATGCCCTATCTCCAGAGATCCTATTAAAAGGAACCTTATGGAGACAGCGATTACTCATCTTCTTGAAATCAGAGCCATCCAACCTGTTCCTCTAGATCAGCAAGGCCAGGGTTTTTACTCCCTTCTTTTTGTCGTTCCCAAGAGTTCGGGGGGATGGAGGGCCATATTAGACATAAAGCGATTGAACCGTTCCTTGGTTTATCGCAAATTTAAAATGAACACGTTGCAGTCCATTCTTCTTGGAGTAAGGGACGGAGATTTTTTATCTTCCATAGACTTGACAGAAGCGTACCTACACATTCTAATTCGGCCTTCTCACTTCAAATTTCTCAGGTTTTGTTACAATAACAGGCATTTTGAGTACGTAGCCTTATCCTTTGGTTTATCATCCGCCCCGAGGGCTTTTACAAAGGTCTTGGCTGTTGTGGCCGCTCACTTACGAAGTCTCTCCATCCGGCTACACTGCTATTTGGATGATATTTTACTGTTATCCTCTTCTGTGGATCAGGCTGAATTGGATTTGCAACTAACGCTCCAGGTTCTCCAGCGGCAAGGTTTTTCAATCAATTGGGCAAAGAGTCATTTGGCTCCTTCTACACGATTACCCCACTTGGGAGCCATAATTGACACAGTTCAGGGACGAGTTTTCCTCTCTCCAGAGAGACTGGAAAGCATCTGCTCCTTAGCACACAATGTCAGAATTCAGAAACGAGTTCCCCTTGCTGATTTGTCCAAACTATTAGGAAAAATGATCTCCTCCATCTCTATCATTCCTTGGGCTCGGTTCCATACCAGATCGCTAGAATGGTTTTTACTTTCTTACCAAAGATCAGGGCGAAGCAATTCCAGGCTCAAGGTGCTGGTCCCAACAAGTGTTCGTCTCCCTCTTTATTGGTGGACCGTTCCGACTATCAACAAAGGCTTCCTTCTGAAAGACCCCCACAGACTCACCATCACTACAGACGCCAGTCTGTCCGGCTGGGGCGCCCACTTCCAGAACGTATCGACCCAAGGGCTCTGGTCAGTATCCGACCAACTACACAACATCAACTGGTTGGAGCTCAGAGCGGTTCATTTGGCGCTCTGCAACCTTCTCACCCACGTGCGCATGGCTCATATTCTCATTCTCACGGACAATGTCACAACCAAGGCCCACATCAACAGGCAAGGGGGCACATGTTTGAGACTGCTCATGCAAGAATCAGGGAGGTTGTTCCGTGGGCGGAAAGGAATTTGAGCTCCATCATAGCGGAACACATTTCCGGGATGGCAAACACGACAGCCAACTGGCTGAGCAGGGCCACGGTCGACCAATCAGAATGGCGCCTGCATCCAGATCTCTTCCAGGAGATAGTTTGCAGGTTCGGTCTCCCGCTGGTGGATCTCTTTGCCTCTCCCCAAAATACACAGCTCGCCAGGTTCATTTCGAGGTATCCAACTCAGGGGGCGGAGAACTTTGACGCCCTCCGTTGCCGATGGCCCCAGGGCCTTCTTTATGCATTTCCACCGATTCCTCTGATACCCAAAGTAATCCACAAGCTGTTAGAGGAGAGATCGGAGTTGATCTTGCTAGCTCTGCACTGGCCTAGGAGAACGTGGTTCGCGGACCTCAAGAAACTGTCTGTAGCCTATCCTTGGAGAATCCCACCTCGGAAGGTTCACCTTACACAGGGACCGGTCCAGCACCCCGAACCTCAATGGTTACAACTAACCGCCTGGAGGTTGAGCGGCGTCATCTAACTCAAGAAGATTTTTCTGCCCAAATGATTGCCACCATTCAAGCGGCCAGATGTCCGTCCACAAATCGCATATACAATGCTACATGGACCATTTTCCATAAATGGTGCACCAAACTCAGGATAGATCCGTGCTCGGCATCCCCAGCGCAGGTTTTAGGAATTTCTGCAGGACGGCCTAGATAGGGGGCTGTCCGCAAACACCTTGAAGAGACAAGTGGCGGCCATTGCTTCAGTAGTGAGGTGGGCCGGTCTTTCTTCTATCTCTCATCACCCAAGGATAAAGAGTTTCCTGAAGGGAGCAATGAATCTCCGCCCTCCCACGATCCACCTGGGATCTCAATAAGGTACTCTCCGCTCTCACTGGCAGCCCATTTAAACCCCTCAGAATGACGAGCTTCTGTCATCTCACCTACAAGGTGGTATTTTTAGTAGCAGTCACATCAGCCCGACGCATCTCGGAAATAGCAGCATTGTCGGTCCGCAAGGACCTCTGTATTTTCCATGCAGATAGAGTGGTGCTTCAACCCGATCCGACGTTCACTCCTAAAGTAAACTCGACCTTTCATAGAGCGCAGGAGCTAATTCTCCCAAATTTCTGTCCCAAACCTTCTCGGGGCCTGGAGTACCAATGGCACCGCTTGGACGTCCGCAGGGCCATCTGCATCTACATTCACCGGACGGCTTCCTTCCGAAAGACGGAGGCCTTGTTCGTATCCTTTCAACCCTCCACTCAAGGCCAAAAGACTATTGGCAGATGGTTGAGAGCCACGATCGCCAAGGCGTATGAATCCAGCTCATTACAGGTGCCAAAAGGTATCACCGCACATTCCACTAGGAATGCGGCAACTTCAGCAGCGTGGGCCACACAGGCTCCTATTACTGAAATTTGTAGGGCAGCTACATGGGCTTCTCCCTCACCCTTTATTCGGCATTACAAAATTGATACATTTGCCTCCGCTGAGGCCTCCTTTGGCAGGAGGGTGTTGCAACAAGTCCATTCTGACAGAGAGGGAGTTCCAAATCAGACGGACTCCCTCCCGTAAGACAGCCAAGCTTTGGTATGTCCCAACCTACGGATGCTCGGAGCAGCTCAATGGAGAAAGGGCGTTGGTACTTACCTGATACGCCCGTTCTCGGTGAGCTGCAATGAGCATCTGTCCCCTTCCAATGTCCGTCTGTTTGTTCCTGCTCCAACCAACGATATAGTTGTGGTTGAATTATCATTTAAAGTAGCCTGACTTCCTATGGGAGGGTTTCACCTCCTCGGCTTCATTAAAAAAATTGGGAATGTTGGCCAGCAGACAGGGGGAGGAGCCAGCGTCCTATTAATCAAGCTCAGCCTATCGTGAAGGAGACTAAGCACTTCCCAACCTACGGATGCTCGTCGCAGCTCACCGAGAACGGGCATATCAGGTAAGTACCAACGCCCTTTCTCATGGAAATTGGGCAGTTCTCTTTGAAAGCAAAAGCTTGGCTAAGAACTATTAAGTTTTGGATTCAAGTGTATGTTTTCAACAACAAGGAAGGACTGCTGCAAGAAATCCCAGTTGATTCCTATGTAGGTATGTGGTTTAAATAGGTGACCCAAAAGATTGATCACATTGGTATGAATCCTGATTATTTGATTTCCAAGGATATGACTTCAGCATTTAATAGAATTAAACAAAAATTATAGAATATTTCAGGACAGGAATTATTGGCAAAGCCCAAAGTTCTGTATTTACTCATGATTTATGCAATAAATTACAAATAAACTTTCCAGCTCACAATACATTATAATAATTTAAATTTAAATAAAAATAGTCTTTTCAAAGCAGATTAACTGTGTTGCCATCCAATATGCTAAACACTACGTTTCAAAAGATCCCTAACTCAGAAATGTCCCTGTCATAGTATTGACCTTGATGCAATAAATCATATTTTATTCCATTGCGAATTTTCAGTAGGATATTACCTAGTTTATTTTAAAATCAAGATCAGGGAGACGTATTTTTAGATATGTTAAAATTTTACTCGCACAAAGAAATCCTAGCATTACAAAGGTAATAGCCAAAATTTTAACAATGATTATAAAAGCAAGGTCTTTAGTAGCACAACAGTAAAATTGAATTTTAAATTTATCAATTTATTTCATTTGTTAAATCATATTACGTAACATTAAATTTTAAATTACCTCTGCACTTCACTATTTGGATCTTTTGGTCAGAAATAAAACTATATATATATATACATACATACATATATACACATATGCACACACACACACATATACATTCATATATATATATATATAAAACTAGCACTTTGAATTGCATCTGGGAATTAACTGGTAACCAATGCACGTCTTGCAAAACAGATACGAATACAGCAACTATATATGGTTCATTGAATTTTAGTTTTTAAACGGTCTTCAAAGGGTATCTCATAATTCAGGTACTAGTGGATCCATCATCAGTAACTGAGTTTAAGTGCATTTGGGATAAATACATGCCCATCACTTGACAAAAATTAAAAAATTAATAAAACATACAAATAATTAAAAATAATAAATTAATTGTTTTAAAAGAAAATAAAAAATAAAGGGCAGACTCGATGGACCTTTTCTGCTGTCTGTTTTCTATGTTTGTGTATCGAGTATATTGCAGAAGTCTATCCTTTGTTGGTAAGTGCCTGACTGGTGTAGCCATAATCTGTTTAAGGTAAAACTACAGCCAGTGCATCTGCTGAAGCCAGTAGCCATGACCAGGAGGATCTCCTGCTCCCCCTCAAGGAATAGTACAGAGTTGACAGAATCATCTCTACTAATGTCATGTTAAGCAGGGGTTGGGTGATGCCAGTTTTAGACTATTCCATCCATCTAGAATCTGAAGAGCCCCAAACAAAACTTATATCAAATTCTGCAGTAGAAAGTAATCTAACATTCATCATTTGAGATATATGTTATCTCAAGAGTAGTTCATTTTCAATAGTTGGCTTAGCTAGGGTAAGATTTTTTTCTGGATATATAAAACAGGATCTGGGGCACACTCAGTGCTTTTTATTTTAAAAGCCAATACCTGTATGTGGGCATGTAAAAATGTAATATTTGATATCCATATATCTTTAGTACTGTATTATCATTATATTGCCGAAAGGACCAATATATATGTTGGAGGGAGATATATATCTTCCCCGCCCCCCAGTCTCCCTTTGATTTCAGGTCTGACACTTTTCCAATTCTTAGATTTGGCCTTAAGAAGGAAAAAGGTTTATTTTTTCATTCTTAAAATACTGTTTAAATTTGGCAGATTTTTACTACCAGTACTAAAAAGCTTTGTTCCCCCCCAAATAAGTCTCTTCTTTTAACTTACACAATTCAATGACAACTACTTAATAGTAGGGCAATATTAAATAGTCCAACTCATCATCCCTTAATTTGTCCTAGATGTAAAGCAGATCACATGACCTGTCCATTGATAATCATATAGCACAAATATTCCAGTAATGATAAAAAGTAATAGTTAAGTGAAAGTGCTAAGTAATACAGATTCCAGGTTTTTCAGTTACTTATGTCAGTTTCTCTTTGTTTTTTTTCCTGCAAACAGGTAATCAGATCCTATCTCTTGGGACTTTGTCAAAGGATCAAATTTATCCATTGAAACTCAAGGGTATTTCCATCTGTTACTCTGCACTCAAATCTGCCTTATGTGGAAATTATGTCAGCTTTGGCGTCTTCAAGTTGTATGGGGACAACCACTTTGACAATGTACTTCAGGCCTTTGTCAAAATGCTGCTTTCAGTATCCCACAGTGACTTGCTAGTAAGAAATTATTCATCCTGGGAGTCTTTATGCAAATTATGTATTACTACCACAGGCTTAAAATGAAGATAGAGTGGAATCTAGAACAACTTAAGTGCAGTTTATTTTTGTTTCAACTGCTATGCATGCATTAGTAGTTCTTATACATGCAATATTATGTGTAGTTTCATTAACTGGTTATGAATATTTACCTTAAAATATTTATAATATGTCATCAAGATAATCACAGATCATCTACTAAGTGGATAATAATTCACAAACTGGAGTAGGATTGTTTTTGACATTGTCAGTTAAACTTGCTGATATGTTGTCAATCAGTATTCCTCTGACATTAACTCCCATGGATTGATTTTAATGAAAATGACAGTCTTACAAACTAGTATCTATCTGACAAACGAGGGGGAACTCTCTGAAGACCAAAATCTTACCACTGGGTCAAATAAGCTGTACATCTTGTATAGCACTGATTTTTACCTAGTCTAGTAGGAATTACCTTGGTTTTTGCAATTCTCTCTGCAGTACTTTACTCAAGCAAATTTTTAGGAAAATTAAATATATAAATCCCTTTTAAAATACCATATTTTTTAATTATCTAACATTATACACACAGAGAGAGACACACGTGTGTGTGTGTGTGTGTGATGTAGATTTCATTAGTAATCATTTTTTTGCATCAAGGTTTCCCAAAGCAAACAGTAAAACAGCACTGGATGCCACGTTTATTTGATTGTATGTCCCAAAAGCTGCTCCCAGACAGATGAGAAACAATGACAGTATTATTAAAGGAGATATACAAATGTCTGAAATAAGAAATGCAATCAGAAGAAAAGGGTGTCATTACAGGTTTTTTTTTTTTACATTTTTCTTCTCCCCTTCATCTGAGTTGCATTACTGCTTATGATGAGTTGCATCATTGTGTCCACTTTAATTCTCCTGTTAGGGAGTCTTATCTTACTGTCTTCAGTTGGGAAAAAAAGAAAGCATAACAATGACAACATTTCACAGTTGGCAGTATTTAGAACTATTGGAATTTTTACATACAAATATCAAAATAGCTTGGCAAAATGCAGCAGTAGCCACAAAGAATATATTTGGAAAAGAACATGAAAAATTGGCAGCACAGTACAACTGGATAAGCATTAATAAGCAGTTGTAAAACTTTTATTCAATATTAATTTAATTTCCGTTTTCATAATATTGAGGACTCCAATTCAGCTATTGCAAAATATTTGACCTGATCAGTTTTTAATATCTCTTAAGCTGAAGTAATATTTTTCAGAATAAGTAGTTTAGAATTTTTTAAAAGTTTAGTTTGCCTTGGATTTTACTATTATAATTAAAATTCTAAAAATACAAAGTTTTTATTTCATAATGGAAGACAGTGCAGGTCTGAAAAGATAGTTGTATGTTTTCAATAGCAGCCAAAATATGTATATTCTTGTAGAACATAAGCTGATTTGAATAGTTAAATATTTCAAAATTATTTGCAGCGCTCTCAGTAGCAAAGAGAACTGTAACTGTTACACCTGGCATAGTTATATGGTAGATTCACTTCAGATTTACTAGGTTGATACAGTAAAGGAAGCATCTTTCTGCCTCTTCTTGAATTCCAATTTAGAAATCCTGCATGGTTTTCCTTTATCTTTCATATAATAATGCACCTGCAGAGATCCACAGCTATACACCTGTACATATAATTACATACATTTGGATATTCTGGGTTAGTAAATACAAAGGTATGTGTATTTTGTAATTCTAGTAGCAATCTGTGGTTAGATTCCCAGTGGGCATTTCAGCCCCTTACTGTATTGTGGCTCTTCGCTCACTTATGTAGCTCGCAGAAAAAATGGCTGAATAGTGTTAAGATTGTGTTTGGTCTGTTCTGCCTAGAATATAATATATTTCTTTTCATATAAAAATGCAGTAGATAATATTGAATATGGTAAAACTCTGTGTCAGTTGTAGTATTTTTTTAATAAGGCATGTAATTTCTTATTGCATCTTATTCTCTGTTTCTCTTCTATCCCAAGCAATTTAGAAAATTGAGTCAATCTTACTACCCACTTTTGGAGTGTCTAGCTCAGGATCATATGAGTTTCATCACCAGCTTAGAGCCACATGTATTAATGTATATATTTACATCGATATCTGAAGGACTAACTGCACTTGGTAAGTACACAAAATAAATAAACTAAGGAAGAATATAAAATTATTCTAAAGCAGACAGAAGTAATGTGGTCCACAAATATTAGATGTTTGATTTAATTACTATAACAATGCAACACATAATTGTTTATTCATGAGTCTTTTAAGTCTAGATGGTCCTGTGTTCAGAAGGATATTTTTACACACTAGTAGAGTAGACGTAGGCATGATCTTCAGCTAAAGAAAAGAATCTAAAAATTTATTGTCCAATAATATTCTTTATTCTTTCCAGTGCATTCAATGAAAGCTAAAGAAAGGGTATATTATTTTGAAATTTTACTTGTTAAAAATTTGTTTTATGATTCATGTAGAATTTTACACTTCCCTAATGTTGAAGGACATCAGTCAATATAATTTTTCAGTCCACCCAAATGATGGCGCTTGGCCTCAAAAATCAGTTTCTTTATTTTTCTCAGTGACATTTTCTTACGCTTTTCTACTTCTTTTGTCAGAAAGACTTCTCCAATGTTTTGTCTCCTAAATCCTTAGATTAAGCCTGTCATCATTGCTACAATTTTTCAATGAGAAAACAATCCACAAGATAGCAGTTTCAGATTCTCCATTAAGTTAATATGTGTGCTGGGATTGAATTATGGGCTTTCTGATCCAAGTGCAATTCCCTATAAAATAGATCCATATTTTATGTAAACATAAAATAATAGTTCCTATTGTTGTATTGGATATTTGAAAGAAAGTTAAGTGAGGATACCAAGTATCACTCTTTTTTTAAATTAACAAACCTGTAAATACTATTTTTAAATCCTCAAATCATAAAAAATCATAAAATTGAAGTACACAAATAGTAGCTAATACTTTATGAGTATTAAACACATAATGGCCTTATGGATGTGTAAATGTTAAATGGTAATGTAAGAAACAGACATCCTAAGTTTTATTTAAAAAGCAGAGATGAAAATAGCTGTTAGCATTTGTCATTTCTTTGAAGTAATTTTTCTGGTATTTCATTTTCTTAACAAGGTTTTGTTGTTTTATCCTCTTGCCTCACCAAAATGTTTGACATAGAATATAACAACATGAATTAAACAGAAGAAAAAAGATATGAAAACCTACATCTTAAAACTTCTTTTAAAGTAAATTGTTAATGGAAATACCATGGGTATCATAGTTCCAGACAATGAATGCATTGATGGATTGATTGCTTTATCACATTTCTATAACCGCCCATCTAATATAGTGACTCTGGGTGATGTACATGCAAAGTCAATGAGGGAAATCAGACTCACTTAATGAGCGCATGATTTACTTAACAACTGCAGTGATTTGCTTAACAACTGTGACTAAAAAAGTCATAAAATGGTGCAAAACTTACCTAACAACTGCCTTGCATAGCAGTGAAAATTTTGGGCTCTATTGGGGTTGTAAATCACCATGTAAAGCTTTTGTAGATTATATATTGCCATTCATAATAAAAAGAAAGCTTAATATTTTCTGCACTAAGCTATTATTATTAAATGTTAAACAGATTGGCTTGTTTATTTTCAAAGTTGAGAATTTTGAGAAGAGATCATTTGGGTTTGGTAAAAAGAAACAGGTCAGAGAGCCTTTCACTTAAATAATTTCCCTTCATCATAAACTAAACAAAACTCTCAAACTGTGTCATGCACAATAGTGTTGCCACTTGCCAAATAATTCTTCCAGCTACATACATTTATAAAATGCCCAAGTAAATCTTTTAGATAGCAATGCTTTGTTCTCGTGAAAAGAGAAATTTGTTGAAATATAAATTCTAGGTTGATATTAAGCATTGTTCCACCTCTTCCTTGCTTGTTTCTTCAACAGCAACAATTATCATTTTTCTCCTTCTTCTGTGTTTTCCTCCCTTTAATCTGCTTGTTTACCTAACTTGAGTAAAATGCAATAAGCATTCTATTCAGCTTTAGCAAATGACTCTGTTCATTAAAATCAGTATAGGGGTCTTGCATAACATCTTCCCATGTTACACTCATACAGTGAGAAGAAAAATGAATGTCACAGGAACCTTTGATATAAAGTTATGGGAAAATATAAGTAGCTCTTAATACTTAAATTGCATCCTCATGAACAGCTAAACCTCTCCACTGTGCTGCTAAGATCACTTAAAGAAGAAAATAAATACCTACTTGTATGGTATCAGCATGTTTAGAGCGTTTTTAAATGGACGTTAGTGATTTACTTTGTGTTATTCAATTTTCAAACAAATAGTCAAAGTACTGATTTAAAAGTACTGCAAAACATGCTTATGAAATATGCATTTCTAGATACCTTTTGAAACGTTCATTGCTTTCCTATGCAACCAGGGGGAAAAATATGTGTAAGGAAAACATAATGGATCAGATGCTTTTTAGTATAATGGATCAGATGCTTTTTAATATGTACATAAACAGAGAGTCACTGAGAATGAATGGGTGGCCAAACATATATTCTTAAATAAGTAAGTAAGTAAGTAATTCTAGATCTGTGTACAGGATTTGAACATGATTTAGAGAGGAGTCTGACATAAACAAGAGAGGTGAAAACCTGATCATTTTCACACAAACTAATAAATGTATCTAATCTGGACTATATGTTCTCCTACCTCCACTAGGGAATCAGAACTCCATCAATTCATCCTCTATGTATCTGTATGAAGGTTTCAGTATAATACCTTCAATTATGTACTGCAATATATCTGTGGAATATGTTGGAAAAGAATCAGTGATATCTCTGATTAAATACATTTAATCTTGAACAACTATGGCAACTACTATCCCCTTCTTGGAATCAGATTAGATTGGGTAGGGCTATTTGATATCCCCTCCCCCGCCTGTTTGAATAATGATTCAATTTTAGTGCAAAGCAAAGTCAAGCTCTTCTATGTAAATGAATTCTAATAAATAAAAAAGTGGACAATTAAAATTGATCACAATATTGAATACTTAAAACATTTAACTCTTGGGCAAAATGCACAATTGAGCATTTATTAATATTAAATCATGCTCTTTAGAGAGAGAATTGCTGTGGGAAATCTTTACTTGGACTTCCTTTCTTTCAACATCCAGAGTAACTATCACTTGAGTGTTTTCTCACAAAAGTAATACATGTATTGTAGATAAGGATACAAGTGATTATTGAGATCAACTATGCATTCTTTTTCTACATTTTGCTGATATATTACCTTACCTTTTGATATGCTGTGGAACAAACATTCCAAGGCCTAGTGCTTGATTCCCACAACAAGGATAGAATTAATATGCAACTTTTTGACACCAGATTTTATTTATTTATTTATTTATTTGATTTGTCAATCACTTACAAGATAATAGGTATAAGTATAAACATGAGTAAGAATACAGGAAATAGGTACAAAAAATTGGGAACCATAGGACAGGGACGGTGGGGCACGATGGTGCACTTATGCACTCCCCTTATAGACCTCTTATCAATAGTGGATAGTTTGAGGTTAAAGGAGTGGGAGTTTGAGGATGTAACAACAGAATCAGGTAGTGCATTCCAGGCATTGACCACTCTGTTGTTGAAGTGGTACTTTCTGCAATCAAGTTGGAGCAGTTAACATTGAGTTTCTATGTGTTGTGCGCTCTTGTATTGTTGCGGTTGAAGCTGAAGTAGTCATTGACTGGTAGGACATTGTAGTAGATAATTTTGTGTACTACACTTAAGTTTAGCATTATTTTACATTTTGCTTTTTGAAGTATTCTGAATTTATGCTGGTATCTCTACATTTAAAACATAGCCATCTAAATATTAAGAAAGAGAAATCTTATGAATTTGTCCTTGTTAGCTTTGTGTAATAATTGAATTGGACAATCATGTATGCCGTTCCAAACAGTATGGTGCAGAAAAGACATATTGTTGTGGCCTGTTTTGAAAATGATCAGAGTGGATGTATTTTACAGATGAAGAAACCAGAAACAAATATTTTCTTTAGTTTGCATCCAGTAGAAATGGGGATTGTCAGAAATTCAGAGGAATGTTTCATACGTGGCAAAATGAAGAGAGTCTTGAGACTAATTGTGGTTAAATTGTCTGCAAAATCTTTCTTAACATCCCAGGAGAATTTAGCTTAGGAAAAAAATATTGCAGTGATGTTGAAAGAGAAGTAAACTTCAAAACAACATTTAGAAACCAGAACTGGCACAGATCAACATTCTGTGCCTAGAGGGAAGTTTTCAAATACTCACTGCAATATTGGCAAGCTTCCACTTATCACAGTTTAGGGGGATACACTTAATTGAGTCTATCATATACCTTGCAGTTCTCCTTCAAATAAGCAGTATTTTAACAGTAATGCTTGTGCAGTTGTACAGGTGAAACTCGAAAAATTTGAATGTTGTGCAAAAGTTCATTTATTTCAGTAATGCAACTTAAAAGGTGAACCATATATATGAGATAGACTCATTACATGCAAAGCAAGATAGTTCAAGCCGTGATTTGTCATAATTGAGATGATTATGACTTACACCTCATGAAAACCCCAAATCCACAATCTCAGAAAATTAGAATATTGTGAAAAGGTTCAATATTCTAGGCTCAAAGTGTCCCCCTCTAATCAGCTAATTAAGCCATAACACCTGCAAAGGGTTCCTGAGCCTTTAAATGGTCTCTCAGTCTGGTTCAGTAGGAAGCACAATCATGGGAAAGACTGCTGACCTGACAGTTGTGCAGAAAACCAGCATTGACACCCTCCATAAAGAGGGAAAGCCTCAAAAGGTAATTGCAAAAAAAGAAGTTGGATGTTCCCAAAGTGCTGTATCAAAACACATTAATAGAAAGTTATATGGAAGGGAAAAGTGTGGAAGAAAAAGGTGCACAAGCAGCAGGGATGACCGCAGCCTGGAGAGGATTGTCAGGAAAAAGCCATTCAAAAGTGTTGGGAACTTTCACAAGGAGTGGACTGAGGCTGGAGTCAGTGCATCAAGAGCCACCACACACAGATGGATCCTGGACATGGGCTTCAAATGTTGCATTCCTCTTGTCAAGCCACTCCTGAACAACAAACAACGTCAGAAGCGTCTTACCTGGGCTAAAGAAAAACAGAACTGGTCTGTTGCTCAGTGGTCCAAAGTCCTCTTTTCTGTTGAGAGCAACTTTTGCATCTCATTTGGAAACCAAGGACCCAGAGTCTGGAGGAAGAATGGAGAGGCACTCACTGCAAGATGCTTGAAGTCCAGTGTGAAGTTTCCACAGTCTGTGTTGATTTGGGGAGCCATGTCATCTGCTGGTGTTGGTCCACTGTGCTTCATTAAGTCCAGGGTCAACGCAGCCGTCTACCAGGAGATTTTGGAGCACTTCATGCTTCCTTTTGCAGACGAGATTTATAAGGATGCTGACTTCATTTTCCAGCAGGACTTGGCACCTGCCCACACTGCCAAAAGCACCAAAACCTGGTTCAATGACTGTGGGATTACTGTGCTTGATTGGCCAGCAAACTCATCTGACCTGAACCCCATAGAGAATCTATGGGGCATTGCCAAGAGAAAGATGAGAGACATGAGACCAAACAATGCAGAAGAGCTGAAGGCCGCTATTGAAGCAGCCTGATCTTCCATAACACCTCAGCAGTGCCACAGGCTGATAGCTTCCATGCCACGCCGCATGGAAGCAGTAATTGCTGCAAAAGGGGCCCAAATCAAATACTGAGTACATATGCATGCTTATACTTTTCAGAGGTCCGATATTGTTCTATGTACAATCCTTGTTTTATTGATTGCAGTATTAGTCTAATTTTCTGAGATTGTGGATTTGGGGTTTTCATGAGCTGTAAGCCATAATCATCTCAATTATGACAAATCACGGCTTGAACTATCTTGCTTTGCATGTAATGAGTCTATCTCATATATTAGGTTCACCTTTTAAGTTGCATTACTGAAATAAATGAACTTTTGCACAATATTCAAATTTTTCGAGTTTCACCTGTATATATCGTTCACAAAGAATTCAAAATCAGTAATACAATATCTGAAAATAATCTATATTTGCATTCATGGGGGCTATGGTTTTGTCCTCATTTGAATGCACTCCTAAATACTGAAAATTACACTTTTTATTTCTATTGCACCATCAGTATTCTTTACAAGTTTTTTTTCCTTTCACAAATAGGCGCTTAACTATACTAACTAGTATTAAAGAATGTCTGCTCCTAAAACTAATAATAGGAACAATACTTTAGAAATCTGTGATGTATGGTATTTAAAGAAGTTTGTATATTCCATGAACGATAAGATTGCTGAGTCCGTAAGTAGTGAATAACTAGAAGATTCCAAAGTTGTTGCAGACAATCACTTGCTAATAAGTGAAAAGAAATGTGCACAGTTTGAATAGCAAGTATTGAAACAATATGATGCAACATGTTTGTGGTTCACACGTTTTATATCGAAACTGCTGGCTGAGATGAGTATAAGTATAAACAATATTCCCTTTAAAAATTGTCAAACATATTGAGTAATATGTGGATTCTGAGATTGATGTCTATAACACATCCACAGTTATTTTGCTGCTATGGTATTGCATAGAATAGTTGCCTGTTACCTTGCAAACAGTAAATTATAAAAGAGGAATTTATTGTTATAATATTTTGTTTTGAATATAGTAAGTAAAGGTGGTCCTTTGCTGTCTTATTTCTCACAAGTTTTTTAAAAAATACATTTTATTTGTATTTTCATAACAACCGAATAATAAAAATTAAGCTATACAACTTACATATTTCATGGGGGACAGTTGGTTTTCAGTTGCTTTGCTTTTGGTTTCTCAGGGAAGGAGGATTAGTTACTCATTTTGTTTCCCAACATTTACATCATCCGGATATTTAGTTTTCCATATAAATGCATTTGATATTGTGATATCTCTCCAGATTTATTAATGTTTTGACTTTTAATATTTATGATGGTAGAGAAATTTGGGTCACTTCTCCAGTGTTGGTATGGAAAAGTATCTGTGAATGCCACAGGTATTTAATCTATGTATGTATTTTTATTCTGACCATGTCAGTGGTTTTTCAGATTAAAACTGCAAAAACAATACATTTTTTTTCTTATTCCCCCAAGTACAAATTCTTTGGAATTCATAATTTCATAGCAATAAGGAAGCAGCTGGATTCCTTGAATTTGTAACAGCCAGCAGGAGTGCGTAAAACCAGGCAAACACCAGCCAGTAGGGTGTAAAAGCTCTCTCTGTGCTGCAGTAGAGTGAAAGATAAGGGATTGTCATAGCAAAAGTCTACTTGGAATATGTTACAACATCAGAGTTAGAGCAATAGTCCCATCTACCCTTATTATAGTTCCATAATCCCATTTCAATGTATGTTGTTGATAATAAAATTATTTCAGAAATTGCAATGTTGTATTTCTGTTTCTTTTTTTTTTAATGTTCAGATACAATTGTCTCCTCTAGCTGTTGTGCAAGTTTGGACTACATTGTTACCTATCTCTTCAAGCACATAGCAAAAGAAGGAAAGAAACCCCTGAGAATCAGGGAGATTTCCCAAGATGGGCAAAGATTACTACATTTCATGCAGCAAAACTCTGAGGTGCTGCAGCAGGTAAAGTTTCTGCATTGTCCCCCAAAACATCTCAGTTGTGTGAGTTCAGTGACCCAGAAATATGTCAATGAATTGATGTGATTATAAAATTTTAGAAGCATTTACCTACAATGGAATATAACTATCTTTTGGTGGAATAGTCAGTGAAAATGTCAGCAGTGAGTACTGTAAGTGGTAAAAAAAAGCATTATAAGAGGATGAAAATGTTAAAAGAAGCCTTTTTTGAGATTTTTCTAATCAGATTAGAAAGCTGTATTTTGAATACTGCATAGATTTTTTGTATCTTTCCTATAAGGGCAGTTGTTTAGGCATTATGGCATGCATTACTTTGAATTCAATTTGAAAAACACACCAGTGCATGAATAAAGTACTTGTCATTGACTCTTTAAAGCAGATATTTTTGTTCCCCTGGAAAGAGATGCAGCTGCTTCGATGAGTTGCCAAATGCTTTATTGTTGCTCTTTCATGCACTGAAGCTGTATTTTGGAGTCAGATCTGAAGCATTGCACAGTTTATTGGACATATAGTTGTCAGTTTTTTAAAAAAAGTCAATTTGTAGCAACAAAATCTGGCATAGATGTCTTCCAACAAAGACTGGATTGATATTTAGTGGGGATTCTTTAATTTAGATTTCTGCATTGAGCAAGGGTTGGACTGAGTAGCCTAGTGGTGCTTTTAACTTGATGATTCCCTGACATTAAAGTATGCTCATATTATTTTGTTTTCAAAATATTTTTTTGCTAGAATAATCAAAATATCATGAGAAAATAAAACATCAATTGGACTTACACTTCTCTAATATTAATAGGAGATAGAATATACCTTGATAAAAGATTTAATGTGCTTCCAAATAACAGATGGGTAAGTATTTTAAGTAGATCCCTGTTAGCAAGGATCTCCCTGAAATAACTGCTTAAATTTATGGATGTAATCAAATCACAGTAACATTATTTGTAGAGTTCTCATGATCTTTAGTAACCTGAAAATGGTGCTGATTATGAGGTTCCAGCAATATGGTTGCCATTTAAGTGTACAGGATTTATCCTTCTTATTTATTGCTGCGATTACTTTGGATGATCTTTGCCTCCAAATAAAACCAAATTGAGAAGTAATACATAGCATAATACCTAAGTATATATAGGACTGTTATTACTATCCTCGGTGATTCATTGCCATCACTGTTTTATATTGCAACTTCCTGGAGTAATCACTCTACTCAAGTAGAATAAAAGTTGATGAGAACCTAGAAATGTATTTCACATTTGGCTGTTGCCAAGCGTTACAGCCTCACTCTAAAGTTCAGCTGTGTAATCAGGAAGATCAGGTACGTTGGCCTCAAACCCAGATTTTCCTACATTTGCTGTTCTTATGACCTTAATGTTCTATTTTGTGTCAATGATACTTTGCAATCCTAAAATTTATAGCATATGAATAAGGTATGATATGTCTTTATTAGCTTCGCAATCTGTGGAATACATTATATTTAGTTTGAATGTAGGCTTTCAGGTACTCTTTTAAATATTTATGATCAGTCTCCAGTAGTCAGCATAAATATGATTTGCATTAGCACAAGTCACACTGCATTGAGTGCTTCTGATGTCAACCATTCAGTGTACTAATACCTGACATCATCTCCCGAGGTCATTGCCAATTTTGACCTCTCTCCTTCTGTACAGTTTCTCTACTCTCAGAAGCTCTTTTGAATTGATTTGAAATTTTGACTCTTCCCTTTATGAGGCAGTAAAATTGATAATTATTCAGATGGGAACTGAGTGCTGAGTGAAAAATCAATTCTACCCGCTCTCTGCTGCGTATAAAATTACTTCTGACTCTGCTGGTCTGAACAAATGGGCAAGGTAAAAGCAGCAGGCAGGAGTAGTAGAAAGACTTAGCTGGATAAAGCTAATAGCCTAAAGGGATAGCTCTTTGAGATGAGGGAGTGAGCCAGTTGGGGGTGGTTATCAACAATGATGGGACTCATTGATTATATGTTTACATCAGATTTCCATTGGGTTATAAATCAGCCCCTGAATAGAAATAGAACCCTAGGCTTTGCCTCTTACCAAAGGGACAGTGAATTAGATTATTCTCATTTTCACACTCAGATGAAAAGTGATCCATTGATTATTCATCGGCAGGCCATTAAACCATAGCTTTAGAGCTGATTTGACTATCATGCAGCCAAATGAACAAGACCGTTGCTTCACAACGAGAGGTTTCAGTTTTCTAGACAGCTGTGTCTTGTAAGTAATGCCTAACCCTATTAAAACAAAAGGGTTATTACAAATTGCTTAACAGTGTTAGAAAACTAGGCCCTAATGACTAATTGTACTGTGAGCTTAAAGAGACTTGTCAGTTCTTTAAAGTGATGCAATGAAGCTAAATATTCTCCCAATTTGTCTGCTTTGATAGCAACACGGTTACATCATGTCTCTTTTTAAAGCAGGAAAGATGTGTCCCTAAATATTTGCACGTCATATGTGTTGAATTAATTGGGGAAAAGTGTACAGGTAGTCCTCAACTTACGGTCACAATTGAACCCAAAATTTATGTTGCTAAGTGAGACATTTGTTAAGCTGAGTTTTGTCCCATTTTATGACTTTCCGTGCCACATTTGTTAAGTGAATCACTGCAGCTGTTAAATTAGTAACGTTAAGTAAATCTGGTTTCCTCATTGACTTTGTTGTCAGAAGTTTGCAAAAGGTGATCCCATGACCATGGGATACCGGCAAGCTGTCATAAATGTGAGTCAGTTGTCAGGCATCCAAATGTAAGCCAAAATGATCATAAGTCACTTTTCTCAGTGTCATTATAACTTCGAACAGTCACTGTGAACTGTTGTAAGTGGAGGACTACCTGTAATTAAGCATATGAAAATACATTTTAATACATTGCTACATGACAATACTGCTGGATTATCTGTTTAAAAGTATTGCAGAAATTCAAGTTGCAAATCAAAAATCTCAACTCAGGTAGAGTGAGAATCAGTTCACTTGAATTAAACAGCTCTGTCCCTTCTTTCCATACCCACTGTTACATCAGGTATACCACCACCTTTTCTACTGACTTTTTTTTTTTACCCTTTAGTGCCTTGTACCTCATCCAGCTATTCTTGATTGATTAATAGCAACATAGACATATGGGTAGTATTTCATTGGGACTAGGGGGAAAGTATTCTTAAACTATAGGGCTTAAAAGCCATTTCAAATAACTTGGCATAGTCTTGCACTCTCCTGTTTTGCTATCCTTCAGGCTGATGGATTATTGTTGTGCGAGTAACACGAGATCAATAGCTATGTGTAGTTTGAAATGGGTTACAGTTGGCTCTTTAAAGAGATTGTTGTAGTATAAGGTAAATTACAGATGGGTCCATCTTAAGCTTTTGCAGCAGAAGAAGATCTATGACAGCCCAGTTAAACAACCAATTAGGCATTATATGTATGAGGATAAAAAAAACCTAATAGAATTCAGACAGATCACCAATGTTGATGAGGTTCCTCCACCGTTTCACGCCAACTGTAGGCTAATTTCTGTCCAAAAGAAGTTAAACTAAATCAAAGGAGGAAAGGAAACTTGGCAATACAGAATCTCTCTTTGCAACTTCATAATGACTCAGATATACTGTATAGCATCCTTGGGCAGCAAGCTTAGCCAGAAAAACATATCACCTGGGGGAAGCTAGTGGCCTCATAATCCACTTTGCACCTACCCACACCACCAGCTTCCACATAGTCCTTGCCGCTTCCTCTTATTCATCTATTGGTTAGATTTCTTTTCCACCATTCAAGGCAGCGTGCTGTGCATAGTTCTCCCTCCATCATTCCTCCATCACTCCACATACCCCATAATAAGTAGGCTGGTCTGAGAGAATATGTCTGGCTCAAAATCACCCAGTGAGTTTCCCAGTCTGAGGGTTGACTTGAACCTATGAATTCCCAGTCCACCATTTTGATCACTGGGTCACACTGCACTCCTCCCCCTACCCCGAAGGAGTTATGCCTCCAGATATTTCAGAAGTAGGTTAGGAAAAATGTCTTAACACCAAGAATGAGCAACTTTTGCAAATAATTTATGAGAGGGTTCAATGCCTTAATATGATCACATAGCAAAAAAATGGAGTGTTGCAGTGCATCACTGTTTGGGTCACTTGGTTTATCCAAAAAACTAATCCTCTGCTACAGTCTTGAATCTAGAAATAATAGTATTGAACATGTAGTTAGAAGTATTTTAAAACATAAAGTATTATTAAGAATTTTATGCAAGAGGCACTTACACAATTTCAACATGGAACAGCAACTCAAGCATGGAACACATAGTAGGATTGAAAAATGCATTTTAAGATTTTACCTGCTTCAGTCTACCAGGTTTTATTTATTGATGAAATGGAATCTAAACAGAAAGCTGTTACTTGCAGAAATGAAACTCGACATTCTTTGTAAATAAATGAAAGGACTTGCATATCTATTTGCATAACTTCTAATTTAGTTATATGATCGTCTTTTGTTTCGTATTCCTGTCAGTCTCACTTTTAAATGCTATTGCTGTCTTTTGCAGTGCAGTGAAACGGTCTGTTTAAACATCCGTCAGCTTGTTTGTTCTTTTGTTAAAAATGCTTCAGTTTCTATTAAGATTAAACAAAAGCCAGTGCTGTCCAACTATTCTTTTTTTAAAAAGCCTTGAATTTTAATTAACATGTTTGAGTAGCCTGTATAAACTGTAATGCTTACAAATTTCTATAATGTAAATAGAAACCTTGTTAATGTTTAGTATGCAATTTAGTTAAAAATAAAGTGAAATACACATTTTCACATCATACATCTCATAGTTCAATTCAGTCTTACTCAGCTACCCCTCTTTATGATAGCTCATATATTTACACTTTCTAATACCTGGATATGCTGCATGGTTTGTTCTTTGCATTTAAAGTTCTGGCTGTATTTAAAGTTCTGTGTTAGTAAACTGAGAGAAGTAGCAGCATACCAAGAAACGGTTTATAGTTTATCAAGCAATTAAAAATTAGTCTGCCTTACCAGGCAGAACATTAATACAGGGATTGTAGTGTTTCACTGTGATCTTTTTCAAAATTAGTAAAATTTAGAACGTCAGTTTGGATTTAGAGAAATGTTCAATACCCCTTATCTTTTGTGGCTGTCTTTATTATTTTTCCCCCCTCAGGGGAGAAGGAAAATGCCAGCATGATAGAGGGACTCTTTTTTAAAGTAGTGAAACCTTTTCAGCTGACATTTGTAGGTTGCTTCTGCACTAAACTGCCATTCAGTTAGATACCTTCACTAGCATTTGACAGAAATGGGAATGGACAGAGTGGTAATAATAGATAATTAATATATGCAGAAAGCTTTACTTTAAAAACCAAATCAGATTAAAATATGTGCATTTATACTATCCTAGGTTGAGCAGAAATTAGGAATATATGAACTTACATAAAGAAGAGAGTAATGTCAGTCTAGGCTCTCTCCTAAATTGAAGCTGTTGTCCCTGCTTTTTGATATTACTGTACACAACACTGGAGTTAGATTAGAAAATTATACCATGAATTCCCATGAAGCTCAGTCCAGAAAGATGTTCCTTGGACTAAGAAAAGAATTCTTATACTTGATTCTCATACTTGAGATAATGGAGGGAAATCTATGGATAAACTTTCACATAATTAAATTAAGTAAAGAAACATAATCTAACAACACAGTACTGTAAGCCTTAAAACCCAAAAAGACAGTTGCATCTTTGGATGTCTAATAATCTTTGGACAGCAGCTTTTACTTATTTAGGTTTTAAACATGCTTAAAGATAATATCACGTTAGGTTTTGGGATATTGTATCTCTGTTTACAATTTTATTGGATTTAATTATGTAAACCAGTGTTACCATTTTTTTTAAAAAAAATTGAAAAACAAAAATATAACAGCTGTGGGCCAAATCAGCTGAGAGTTGAGTGATTACAGAACCAGAAAAAGCACCATATTGAATGAACTAAAATTCAATCCCAATGCCATTTATTTTATTGTTTGACATTAATTTGGGCTTTTCAGCTATTCATTGATAGTTTAATATCATCAATAATTTTAAAGAAATTGACAATACATGTAAATTGTTATGTATTGATTGTTCTACTTAAAGCAATTTACATTTCTTATTCATCTTAACAGAGTAACCCTGTATACAAAACAATAGTTCCAGACATTTTGATGCAGATATAAGGCAAATGTCTTTTCAACTTATGCAGAAACTTGGGTAAAATTACAACATACCTAAATGATGAACACAAAAGTTTACAGAACAATCTGTCATTTTATTCCGAAGTCTTTTTGTGGATTGTTCTAGCTACTTAAATCATTTGCATCTCTTAAAACATGAAGTTAAATCATTCTGGTAGGACTATTACTGTCTAAATGAAGCATGTGAAACAGTTAACAATACAGTTTTGTGGGCAGCGTGACGTTCACAACTGTGGCAAAGTCTGTGTGGATGGAGACAAAAAAGTGTATAATTCGGCTTTCAAAAAAAAAAAGTTGCTAGAGGTGTCAATGGGACGAGGTGTACCCTCAGGCTAGGCAGCTGGTGTCTATATGCTTTTTGTTTATCAGTTTCTGGTTTTTGTACCCTTTAGGCCCGCAGATGAAATAATTGCTCCTACAGGGTCAACTGCTGGTCGAAGCAAAGTAAGAAAAGACCTTTGCGTTCAACCACGTCAGCCGTCATTTTAGCGCAGCTGGCACCTGCTACTGGTGCACAGCAGGAGGGTTAAAGGTCAAAGAGGCAGTTGTTCTAAACTCAGTGATGGCTTAAAGGGACTTGTAGATTAATCTGCTTTATTAACTTCCGTATATTAGATAACTATTGCTGTGAATGAAAGCATGTCTTTCTGAATAAGTACCATCACCTCTTTCCCTTTTAAATTGGCTTTTGAGTAATGAATATTAAATAGAATGCGTTTCAAGGGTAATTAAATGAAAACATTAGGATGCTAGTGTTTGCATCTTATTTGTAACTTTGTTGCATATTTATAACGCACTGCTTGATTTTGATAGTACATTTGGAGGAATACTAAGTGCAAAGAATTTAAGAAACACGATTCCTTCCTTTTAACTTAGTAATGAAAGTTTTCTCTATAGGTTTTCTTAATTCTAATAAGACTGGTATAGCAAATTTTGTTTCTTTACCTGGGTCTTCTTTTATAAATTTATTTCTCTTCTCTGAAGATAATGAAAAGTTTGGAAACAGTCAAAGCTATTTCCGTTTTAACTCCAGTGTATTCCAGTGGATATGGCCAAATGGCAGATTAAACATTTAATTGATCAGTTTTTGATCATTCTCTCTTGTTTTCAGACCAGTTATCTGCCTTCCTCTAAAAGTAAAGGTTGTTATTTATTTCGTAAAATGTATAGAAGAGATTTCATATTTAGTGTCTGAAAAACAAATTGCATGGGAAGATTGTATCTTTCATTCCTAGAGATTTTTAATTGGCTGACCATTGCTGAATATTTTTTCTGCTTTAAATGGAGCTGTTCTGTATAGGTGACATCACCATGAAGGTAATCCATAATCAGTTTCTGAAAAAAAAACCTATATTAAATCTATGGAGGCAAGTCTTATATTACATTTCATCCTACGACCTGTCCCTCTTTCACTTTCAGATTGAATAAGAGTTTAAAGTGAAATCTGCTGAATCTGTCTTCATGCCTTAAATAAGGATGAGTGATCTAGGGCTCCAAGACTACAAATTTCCCATGAATATTTTTGAGTGGTTTTTGAACTTTGACAAGGATGGTCTCTCACAGGCTCTTGTATAGGAAACAAGGAGGGAAGGAAGGAATTGAATATGAATTGACAGAAAGGCAATCAACTGTTCTTTTGCCATGAAGAACAATGCTCTGCAGCAAAAAATTTCATCAACATCAGCTAAACAAGAAGATGAGCACATTAGTAGTAGTTACAGAGAAGAGAGATACCCAGGAAGATTTAAATCCTTCTGTTAGATAGTGGTTATGTGAAATCTTGTGGAATTTTATGAAATGAAAAAGATTAGTGGACGTGATTGCCACCTTAATGACATCTGTCTTTCATCTTTTTGATTAAGTACCTCAGCAGTCATTTTATGAGAATGTGCTTTTAAGTTGCAAGTTGGTCACAGTGCAAGTTTTAGAACAAAGTGTTTAAAAACAGTTTTAAAGCAAAGAGACTGTAAGTGGCTGTATTGAGAGATGCAAATTTCCAGCATGTCTCCTAAATACTACCTTGCTTAAGGATAATCCTTTGGAAGCCTCTTTGCTCAATAAGAAATCTAAAACTTAGGCAGATCTGCTAAATCTTGTCAATAATCATTCTAGTTTTTAGTAATATTTAGTTGTATGTAAGGAAATGAGTTAGTTTAAAAATAGGAGTCACTACAAAGTAAGAACTTATGAGATGGACAGGAGAAGTAATCCCCACATTCTTTCTCTCCCTACTCTTGTTTTGAAAAATGTGTTCCACAATATTGTACCTTAATTAAGGCACTGCATTTAATATCAGCCCAGCCAGATGATGAGCGTACCTGGAAGGTGCCATCTTGAAAAACTTTTGGTTTCAGCAACCTGATAAACATAATCTTTCTCAGAACAATTTTTAATAGAAAATCATAGAGAAGTTCCTTTGCCATTATCATGTACTGAAAAAGGATGGCATAGATTAAGTTATGAGTCAAATGGAGAAGGGAGGTTCCAGTAGAAGTTTAGGACAGATAAAAAGTGATTGGTTGTCTAAAATCATGCTTTTCCATGACCCTGCTGCCAAATCCATTGTTAGAAAAGACATGATAGACTGGTCTTCAAAAGAATAGGCTGCCTGTATTTTTTTTCTTCTCTCAAGAGACACTTATAACGGATGATGCTTTTTTTCCCCTTCTCATTAATCACATGATAGTGATTGTCCAAAAACACAATTGCTCTCCAATCCCTGAAAATTCAGTGCAGACACATTGGGAATAAGTTCAACAAAGGTTTACGTTTGCATTGCCCAAAAGAGAACAATATTTGATCAAGTCCTCAAGTTCATCATAATCTCCAATATGTAGCATGATATGTACTGTCAGGAAATGACTTCTGTAAATTTTCAGGCAGAAGAATGCCATACAGCAGCCCAATCAGCTGTTCACTGAATCCTTTTTGCCATCAGTTATTCCAGCCTTGCAGAAGAAAAATCTTCACATTAAAAATCACAGATGGATACAAAGTTTGGAAACATCTATCGGTTGCTTTGCTTCTCAAACACCAAGAGCTTTGGTGGAATTTTGCATAGATAAGAGTAAAAAGGCAAAAAAAACCCCAAAAAACCTGATTTTTGTGTTGCTTCACAATAAATAGCATCATGAAGCAACAGAAAATCAGCAACCCAGAATTAAAATAAATAAGATAAAGCAACCTAGAACTAAGGAGAAATTTCCTAACGATGAGAGCAATCAACCAATGGAACGCCATGTTATACCACTCCTGCGCGAGCTGCATTGGCTCCCAGTGGCCCTCCGGGTGTGTTTCAAGGTCTTAGTTATTTTCTTTAAAGCGCTGCATGGCTCGGGACCAGGATATTTGCGGGACCGCCTCCTGCCATTATCGGCCCCCCGCCGACCAATACACTCCCATAGAGTCGGCCTCCTCGGGGTGCCACCGGCTGGATGGCTGGCGACTCCGAGGATGCGAGCCTTCTTGTTGGGGGCACCCTCCCTCTGGAACGAATTACCCCCGGAGATGAGAACCATCCCTGATCTCCTGACCTTCCGCCGTGCGTTGAAAACCTATTTATTTCAGCAAGCCGGTCTGGCCTAGGGGTTTTTAGAGCTTTTAATTTGGTTTTAACCTTCTTAATCTCTTATTTTTAATCTTTTTGATATGGCCAACTTATCTAATTCTTTTTAACTTTTAAATATTGTATGTGTATTCTTATATGTATATTTTATCTTGGCTGTTCACCGCCCCGAGTCCCTCTGGGAGAGGGGGGTAGTATACAAAAATAAATGAATGAATGAATGAATGAATGAATGAATGAATGAATGAATGAATGGAACAGCTTGCCTTCAGAGGTTGTGGGGGCTCCATCACTGGTGACTTTCAAAAAAGAGATTGGGCAACCATTTATCTGAAATGGTAACCCCAAGCAAGGGGTTGAACTAGAAGGCCTCAAAGGTCCCTTCCAACTCTATTATTCTATGAATGTGGTCTAATCAGGCACACCTCTCTTGACTTTCATAAGAGAAGTCTCAGCAATATTTTTTGAGCTGAGTTAACACAGCAGCAACAGCACCCAAGTCTTGTCTTACTATAAGCTCTGTCTCTAGACTTATTTGTATGTGCAGCAGATGGATTATAGCTATCGTTTTTAATAAGTCACACTTCTATTTCCTGCCTCCCGTTTCAGTTGGATTTACTTTCAGATTAAAGGCAGCCATTTGGTTTAATACCTTGTCAGCTCTTTCAAAGGCTTGCCAGCTGTCAATACTGTATTTTCTGTAATAAAATGTAAGAGATGATAGAATACTAGCTTTTTAATCAGTAAAGAAATACCATTATATATTATTTGATAATGTAAACTGAGAGACATAACTAAGTCTGAGCGCTATTTTCTAAATGTCTTCCTGAATCAAAGAAGAAAATAATTGGGAAGTGCAATTATAATTGCCTTATATCTGATTTTTTTCCATCTCTTCCAGAGGAGGGCAGGTTTGGGAAGTCTTTTCTGCATAGTTACACCAATGCCACTCTCACTATTCTCCCTATACTCGTTCCCAGAAACACTTTGCAGTTGTGCTTTTTCTTTTCTGGCTCTGATAATATCTGTAGTAAAAAAGCCATCTCACTTACATTAAAGTTACTTTAACCTCAACTATGTAGCATTGTGGGAAGAGTAGAGTCCTTTAAGGTTAAAGGCCAGGTTAGGCTCCAGCCTATTGACTTATGTAATTTGGGGATAGCCAAAACTGGCTAAGGAATTCTGGGAGTTGAAGTCCACAAGTCTTAAAGTTGCTAAGGTTGGAGACCCTTGATCTAGTCTAACCCTCCGCCCAAGTGGGAGACCCTACACCATTTCTGACAAATGGCAGTCCAATCTCTTCTTGAAAGTAGTGATGGTGCTCCCACAACTTCCAAAGGCAAGCTATTCTATTGGTTAATTGTTCTCACTGTCAGAAGGATTCTCCTTATTTCCAAGTTAAATCTCTCCTTGTTCAGTTTCCATCCATTATTCCTTTTCTGGCCTACAGGCGCTTTAGAAAATAGCTTGACCCTTTCCTCTCTGTGGCAACCCCTCAAATATTGGAAAACTGCTATCATGTCTCCCCTGGTCCTTCTCTCCACTAGACTAGCCATGCCTAGTTCCTGTAACCGTTCTTCATATGCCTTAGTCTCCAATCCCCTAATCATCCTGGTTGCTCTTCTCTGCACTTTTTCTAGAGTCTCAACATCTTTTTTATAGTGTGGTGACCAAAACTGGATCCCAAAAAGATTGCCTGCTCTTGATATACAGTAGTTCATTCGGCCAAGATAATAGTTGTTCTCCTAAGTTTTTATCTCTGTCTTTCATTCTCTTAATTAGAGATACTAGTCTTTCTGCATTCAAAATACATAGTCTTTCTCTGAGTGATAAGCAGAGATCATTCTCATACAAACAGAACAAATAGAGGGATAGACCAGAACTGGATATTACCAAAAATTTAAAAAGAAAACTTATGAGAAATGCTCATCCCATCCAAAAGAGTTTCAGTTCCAATCCTTTACATGAGGACAAGAGAAACAGGAACAAGGACTTGAACATTGAATATAGTGAAAATAAAACATGTATTTGATATAGAGCTATCACTGGAATTCTTTCATAATGGCTTTTTAGCTTTTTTTATAATACAGCAGAAATTCTTGAATTTCTAACATACCTATTCACCTGCTTTCAGTCTAGCTTGCTGGGGAGAAGTCTGATAGCCATGTCTTTTTCAGTATAGTTAAGGCTAAAGTAAAAACATTTAAGCAATCTGTTCATACGGTTTTACTGGGAATTCTGGGGACTGCAGTTCCAATACATCCTGGAGGTAGGAAAGATGGAAAGTTTAAAGGCATAAAGGTCAAACTATATATTGCTTGCAAAGGATACGCTTCATGTTACTTTCTTACAGAAAACAAATACTCGAAGTAGAGGAGTGACTGATCATTTCTTTAAAAATACAGTTTTGGATTCTGATTCTGGAACAAATCATTTGAGGAATGGCAATTTAGTGAGCAGGAAAAAGGGCTGGATTGTCTATTTCCTCTTATCTAAATTGCTTTTTCCTAGCATATCTATTCCATTTCATAAAGGGATATTAGCTTATATTTTTGCCCTAATTTTTTTAAGTTCACAATATTGTTTTAATGCAAATGCAATTTTTTTTAAAAGAGCAGGTAGACAATATGTTGTTTTTAATTAATTTTGAGGACTGCTGAAGCTAGAAGAACATCTTGCAAATGTTAAAAGCTAAAAAGAGGACTTCAAGATTTTTATTCCTGTTTTAAAATTGTAAAGAGGACAAAGGTCCTTCAAAGATGTAACAGATTGTATTGTACTTCTACTTTGTGACAGTTTGTCTCCAGTTTTTGCGCCTTAACATCAAACCAGAATTCCATGAGAGAAATGTATTTTTTAAAAAATTAAGGATCATCCTAATGTTGACCTCCTTCCTTTGCTTATTCAAATAATCCACCATTAAGCAATTTTATTGTTGAACCAGAGGTTCTTTCATTAATTTGGGGGGAAAGGATAGAAACTTGCTGCTGTAGTTTTCTCTTCCCTTCTACTTATCTATGTTCCACTGATAGATTTACTTTCTGCAGAATAGCTGGCTGGCATTTTCTAAACCTTCTGAATTGCAATTCTTTTTGAATACATTGTTTACTAGTTTACTAACTAGTGGTATTCAGCAGGTGCTGACCAGTTCTGGTAGTGGAAATTTTGAGTAGTTTGGAAAACCAGCAAATATCACCTCTGACTGGAGATTTTACAGTGTCCTTCCCCTGCAATGTCTAGCAAGCCACACCCACAGAACCGGTAGTAAAAAAAATTTGAATCCCACCACTACTTCCCATGTACTACTGCATATTGTGTATAAATATAAATAAAGCGCTGCTTAAGATAAGGACTTCTTACATCTAAAGTGGTTTGTAGAACTTAAGCCCCTCCCCCCACACACTCTTTTGGCCTTCTGGAAGAGCATTAAGACCTGGCTCTGCCAACTAGCATGGGGATCCAAGAGTGGTATATAGCCCTTGGGGTGGCTGGTTCCTTGAGGATCCCCTCCTCATCTTTTAACAGTATTCGTATATTTTTGTATCATTTGTTTTATTCTCTCTTTTATTGTAAATCTACCAGTCGTTTATATTGTGAGCTGGGTGGTGTATAAATTTGATTGATTGATTGATTGAAATTAGCTCTTAGCAGCTGGTTTGACCAAGATGACATAATGTTTTTTCTCAAGATTTACACTGAGAATTTTTGATTATCCTCTATGAAATATTCTCTACTTTGGTACAAAGGACATTATTTATATGACATGTTACAATTGTACAAAGTAATGCAAGACAGAGTGCCACTTTTATCTTTATACACCCTAGAAACAAATGGATGAGATAAAGGTTATGGTAAGACATTTTCTCTGAGTATTAAAGGTGCTAAATTAAATAATGGTTCCATATGTACATTCTGTTGGGTCCATCTTTCCCAGTATTCTCTGTGACACAGGCAACAGCTTTCCAAAGCCTCAGGCAGAAGAATATCTTTACCCCTGAGATTCCCCCCCCCCCTTTTTTTTTTTTAAGTTGCTAGGGATTGAAATTGGATCTTCTTCAGTCTGCTAGAAGGGTTTTGTTTTGTTCTGTTTTGTTTTGTTTTTGCCTATATTGGTTAGAAGAGAAATGTTTTAGCTCCGAGCTGGACTCCAAGGTTGATTAAATAGGGATCAAATGCAAAATAGGAAGAACAATAAGAGTATAAAATTACACATTTTACATAAAACTGTCATTTTATTTTCTTCTATAAAGGTATTGGACAAACTCTACAGTCTTTTGCAAATTCTCCACAAAACACCCAATACATACTTTTCTATTATCTGTTACCTGTCATAAATATTTCCTCTAGGTAGAAAATTTCAGCATCAACAGTGTTTAAATTATTGGGGAAAATTTAGGAAATTATTGATGAAATAAACAAAACTTACTTCTTGATTCTCTGATAATAGGTATGATCCTCATTAACAGAAATAAATCTTGAAATGTAAGAATAAAGAATTTATTGGGGGGGAATTAACAAACAATTTAATGACCAAAGTATTGCTTCACTACTTAGATGTTTCCATGTGTTGTGTATGATGATTCCATGTAATGGCATTAACTTGTCTAAGAAGCTTATATCTAATGGACAGGTCAATTCCCAATTAATCTGTTTCAGGAAATATTTACCAGAAACCATTGTTACTTGCCTATAGATGAAGTGTGTGATTTTGTTTACGGTGTATAGATAGAATTCAGGTATGGAATTGGTTGCTAGGGTCATAGAAACATCATCAGATACTCACATTGGCACTGCATCATGTGAGTCCCATTTATTTTCTGAAGTGCTATACATTAGTCCAGTGGCCACTTAGTCCAGGGGCTTACATTCTTTGTATTACATAATTTTTGTTGTTGTAGAGGTGCTAATGACACCTGTCTCTTTCTACTAATTTTCAAAGAAAAATCCTTGAATTTGGGCCTCATTCAAAATTTACTTTGACCTGGTCCTAGACTACATGTAACTCCAACCTCCCACAACCAGTGTCAATCGATTAAATAAGGTTGTCCAGTGATGAACAATGTGTGGGAACTATGCACAGCAGTTAGTGATTGATGCAATTGTTAATATGTACTAATAGGGAATTGAAGAATGAAGTGCTGAACATATTAAATTGTCTCATACTGATTTATATCACACGGGTCTCTATCCAAGCTAGCCTTTGAGGTCCTAAATAGAGTTTTCCTAGGCTTGTTTGTGAACAGCCTAGGCCCCTGATGACGAACTTTTGGCACACGTGCCAGAGGTGGCAGGCAGAGCCATCTCTGTGGGTATGAGCGCCATCGCCCCAGCACAGAGTATGCCTTAGGGCTGTTTCGTCCCTCTGCTGTGGTTCCATGTCTGGTGATCCCACCCTGGCTGGGTGGTTTTTGAGAATAAATATGATCTGCTATGAGACAGAGGTTTGGTTATGGTGATCAGTACAATACAGTGTACGTGTGTTTGTGTGTGACATGGCCTGCTACTGAGATAGAAGTTTGCTTATGGTGATCAGTACATGAGGATCCATACTGCAGGTATGTTTTATTTCTGCTTCAGCTAGTGATAGTTTGGGTGAAGAGCTTGAAGTTCTTTGCTAATTGTAAAAGATGACACATGATATGCTTTTACATCTTTATCATAGTGAATAGGAATAGGAATATCTATACACAGTAATTAAAAATACAGTAATCTGATTAGGCGGATTATAAAATGCAATGTTAATAGAGTGCACTAGGAGTATTATTTACGTGGTTGCAATATTAAAAAATGGTTACCTTATTCTGCTAATGACATGTTTAGCTTCAATTCTCCCACATATCTATAGCTTCATTCTATTTTACTAGAGAAACTGACTTTTTTTTCTGGAATAAAGAGACCTACCTTTCATCGAGGTTCAATCCAGAGGGCAATGCTCAATTCTGGATCATTCACCTATGAAAAAGACAGGCAATAAATTCAAATTTTTCATTTTCTTCAGGTTTTCTTGACTTGTGAACTATTCAAAAACCTTTTATGATTGTTGCCTTCATCTGAATCTTTTTGAATTTGTTGGTACTTTCATAAAATATTATACTCAAAATTAGACGTGGCATATGCTCTCCCTCTCCAAGGTCTAAGTAGAGCAAAGGAAAGCTCTGTTATTATCTCTCTTATCTTGAATATTGAAAAGCAGCATACAATGGCATCTTTCTCCCCTCCTCTTTTATAGCAACAACATCAGAATGCTAAGTCAGGTTTAAAATGTTCCACATTAACCTGGTACGTGCATATACATGCAAACGTTCACTTATTTCTAAATTTTGTTCATATTCTCCATTCACTACAATTTTTCCTGAAGTTTCAGGTTTCTCTCCAATTTAATTAGTTTCTTAGAAGCTACTATAAATATGGAACAATGGCCTGCTACAACATCTGGATTGTCACTTTTTCTCTGAGGGTGCATCCCTTTGTGGAATAGCCCACCTTCCATGACACACCAGATAGCCATGCTAACCTGACTCTTAAAAACTCACTTTTGACTTTAGTTAAAGTATAAAATCACATTTATCCTTTAATAATTTGTTTTTCTTTCTTTTTTTAAAATATACTTATAAAGAACATTCAAAACAGATTTCTGATTCAGGCTTGATAAATTCAAATTATGATTCCAATAGAAATGATTCTTAGTATCTAATGCAGGGGTGTCAAACTCGATTTCATTGAGGCACACATCAGGGTTGTGTTTGAGCTCGGGATGGGTGGGTGTGGCCATGGTGGGTGTGGCCAGGGGAGGGTGAGGCCGGCTTTACGTCACTCGTGTCAGGGGCATCTGTGGTGGCTAAGTGCTAAGGCAGGACTTCCCTCAGACACTACCACACTCTCATTATAATCTTCCTTCTTTTATCTTCTTTTTCTTTCCCTCTTCTCCTTTCTTCTTCCTTCCCCTCTTTCCTTATTTTTCCTTCCTTGCTCTCTTCCCATCTTTCCTTCTATTTCTTTGCCTTTCCTCTTTCCCTTTCTCCTTTCCTGTTCCTTCTTGCATGCTCAAATGCAAAAAGGGAAACATTTCTCCTTTTGTTTCGTTTTTAGTTTGTTTTTGCTAGCTCTGTGCCGAGGCTGTCGTGGCTGAAAACAGGGCCCAGGAAGGCTGTGTGTAACCCCCCTGAGCTCTGTTTTTGCTGACAGAGGCACTGCGGGCCAGTCTTTTTGCTGTTTCCAGGGTGGCCCTGCAGGCCAACAGGCCTTGAATTTGACACCCCTGATCTACTGCAAAGGTGGATCGAGTGAACCCAGAGAGAAGTTTAGGTGGCTAGCTAAAGCAATGGACTTCTGGAGTTGCTCTGCCAGCTGCCCCCCTCAGGAAATGGCCTGTTGCAGAAGAATTCATCATTTTCTCTCTTCCTCCACCACAGCTTCTTCTCCATTCTCAGACTTTCCACCACAGCTAAAAATGGAATTATGTTCCCTAGAATCCACAGTCTATGAGGACCTTATGTTGTTTTGCCACAATGTCCTAAGCATGTTGTTAAAGTCCAACAAGCCAAAGATATCCTATTTGTAGCAGACTCTAAGACTGTTAAGCCTATGTCCCCAAATAAGGAGCTGATTTAAAAAATTATTGCTGGGGGAAAATATCTTATTTAAAAATAATGTGATAGGAATTAGTCAGAGATGTTCCCAGGGTTTTTTTTTTTTTTTCAGATAAATCACCACAATGTATGAATTAATAGATGGATTGACAGAGCATCCGTATACAATATAAAACAACAAAAAGTATATTCTTTGTTTTTTATCTTTAGCTTTTATGGTAGAAGATTTGATATCAAAATAATGTACAAAGAAATGTCTTTATTTTTCCACAGGCAAATTATTAAAATTATTTTAATATTGGGATATGTATATATAGAGAAAGCATTTTAGCATATTGCATACACGATCCATTGTGTCACTTTTTTTATGGGCTTGGATGATGGCTTGCTCTCCGCATGTACTGGCAGCAATAAAGTGAAGCCTTGCTTTTATTCTACAGTGTACTTTTTGTGCTGAAGTTTCAAGTAATCTTTGATAATTTCCTTGTTCTGAGTGATTTGCAGGGCTCCGAATATCTCTTTTCATTTAGTGAAACATGTTGTTTGACTTATTCTTGGGCAGTTATTACAGTCTGGCTTGCAGTGTATGGTTAGTTCTCTAGGGACTCAGTTCACTGTTACTTCTTGGCCTTGGAAAAATAATTTAAGGTTTTTCCACATTTTCTTTGTGTTTGATATTGGGTTGGATGCTTTATTTATAGCAGTAGTATGTTACAGCTTAATGGACAGATTTTATAAGTGTAATACTCTAAATCTGATTAAGCATTATCTGCTGTTTGTGCTAAGGGTACTGTGCTGTCAATGTGAATGTTCTGCCTTCTTTGCTTGTTTATTTTGTACTGTTTTGGAGACAAGTCTTTAAAATTTCAAAGCAAGTTATGGACAATAATAAAAGTACCTTCAAAATACTTAATTACATCCTGCCCAGTATTTCTTAATAGGCTGTGCAAAAACAGAAAGTGATTACCTATTGATTTAGGAATAATCATTTTTTACAATTCCTTATCTATAACATTTTTCCTTAATATTTTATATATTTTGTATGCTTCGAAAGACTGGTTCTCCAACACCTTAGAACATGCTTCCCACCAGACTTTGACAAACATCAGTTTGCCTACAGGGGGAACAGGTCAACAGACGATGCCATAGCTACTGCCTTCATTCTGTAGTGAGCCATCTGGAGAAACCCAGAAACTATGTCAGTACACTTTTCATTGACTACAGCTCGGCCTTCAATACTATCCTGCCGAGCATCGTTATTGAAAAGCTGACTGACTTGGATTTTCCCTCTTCCATCTGCGACTGGATCAAAGACTTTCTGAGGGACTAATCACAAACAGTGAGGGGTGGGTCTGTCACATCTATCTCCCTAATGCTTAGCACTGGCTCCCCACAGGGCTGTGTTCAGTCCCTATCTGTACTCACTGTATACACATGATTGTGTATCGTCTGACCCATCCATTGTGATCATTAAGTTTGCAGATGATACTACTGTATTGGGTCTCATTACAGGTGGAGATGAAACAGTGTACAGGAGGAGGTTCAAAAATTATCCTCATGGTCCCTAGAAAACAACCTGCACCTAAACATCAGCAAGACAAAGGAGATGGTGTTAGACTTCCGGAAAAAGAGAGAGGAACCCGCACCACTTTACATAGATTTGAATCTGGGTCTTTCTGGAGACAACATCTTAATCAATCTACTGTCAGGACTCCAACAAATCCACCCCCATTCAAATCATAAGTCTCTAGCTGCATCTCAGAATTTATTAGAAGTGGCCATGTTGGTGTTAGCGGGATGCAGCCGATACTAAAATACATCATTCATTTCCCCTTTGACCCTAGCCTTCCCCCCCACCCCACCCCTTGGATGTGTATTCTCCAATGGGACACATCCATCCACAAGAGTCATTTAAATTCTCCTTTAAATTCCTGGGAGTCTACCTCAGCAAAGATCTTACCTGGAAAATCAACACAACCCAGGTGGCCAGAAAGGCCCAACAGAGACTCCATTTCCTTAGGGTCTTGCGAAAGAATAAAGTGGAACAACGACTGATGACCTCCTTTTACTGATCCACAATAGAAAACGTCCTCACATATTGCATTACGATGTGGTATCCTGGCTTAACAGTCGCGGACAGAAAGACATTACAGAGGGTGGTGAGCACAGCACAAAACATTGTGGGCTGTTCCCTGATACCGCTAGATGACATCGCTAGGGCTCACTGCTTTAGAAGAGTGAGGAAAATTCTCAGGGATAACTCACATCCCAGTCCGCACTTCTTCACTCTCCTGCCATCAGGTAGGAGATAGAGAAGCATAGCTAGCCGCACCAACAGGTTTCTACCCTGTGAGATTTCTGAATGGAAAATAACTTCATGTCAACATAGTATGATAGACTTGCGGGACCGGCGCATTGTGCAACAAGTCCACATAGTGTATTAAGATTGGGACTGGGTTAGGGACTTCCGTCCTCATTATGAGTTGTGTTGGGGGAGGGGCATGCACAAAAGGAGGCTCAGCCAATCTCATTGTACACATGTTGTATTCTGACAATAAAGGTAATAATAATATTCCAGAAGAGCTTTGTTGTCTATTTTTTAAGCCTCATACTAAATACAAATTCCAGAACTGGTCAAAATGTATAATGAGCATATTAAATATTGCAGCATATATATTTTTCTGAAGAAAATATTTTCTTTCTTTCAGATGATGTCCATCCTTATGAACACTATAATTTTTGAGGATTGTAGAAATCAGTGGTCTGTATCAAGACCGCTCTTGGGACTCATACTCCTCAATGGAAAAGTAAGTATTCCATAATTATAAATGGCACAAGTCTACTTGTGGACTTACCCCTGGATTCTGCTAAAAAAGAAAACTGAATTCTGTATTCCCTTTTAAGGGAATCTGAATGGAAATACTCAAAAAGTGTAAACTTGAACTTACGTTGCCCTGCTCTGATTGCAAAAGCTGTTGAATCCATTACCTTCCTTAAATATGAGATAAACATACATGATTTGTCTAAGATGAGCATCATGACACTTGGTTTATGAGCATTCATTTCTACACACACAGAATATCATAAGCTATTGTCTGCATTTTATAGCTGTTATTTCTATTATTTTATTATTGTGATAACTCACCAAAATTCCCATTATATTAAGAGCTGCTGGGAGATTGCACAACCTCATTCATTTCCAGTAATAGATAACCCATTGGAAAGTTTCAATCCTAAATTTGAGTGAAGGTCAAAGTAGGTTCTAACTCAGATGTCTGCAACCTAGTGCAGAGGTGTCAAACTTGATTTCATTGAGGGCCATATCAGGGTTGTGTTTGATCTTGGGGGGCCGGGGAGGCATGGCCAGCTCAACGTCACTCATCAAGGCTACATTTTCGGCCGCGACAGCCTCCTGCAATCCTCTGCCAGCGAAAAGAGAGCTCAGGGAGGCCTCCCCAGGCTCTGTTTTTGCTGGCAGAGAGCTGCAGGAGGCCACTGTGGCCAAAAATGGAGCCTGGGCAGGCCACCCACAGCCTCCCTGAGCTACGTTTTTACTGGCAGAGGTACCTGGCTTCCCTGAGCTCAGTTTTCACTGGCAGAGGTGGGCCCGTGGGCCAGATCTAAGCACCCCACGGGCCTTGAGTTTGAAACCCCTGACCTAGTGCCTGTTATTATGTAGAGGGTGATCAACAATTCCTTTGAGAACTCCTAGAGCTGAGATGTTGTATGTTGCATCTCAGAACAGTCTTGTTCTTCTGCAGTAATAGAAGAAATACCCAATAATACAAATCACTTACTTGTGATAAGCAAGAATTAAAAGAGGAACTACAGATGATTGGTTAGCAACAATTTGAATTTATTATGACCTGGCTGGAAAGTTGATCTTCAGGATTGAAAGCTTATTTTTCTTAAGAAATTATCATTTATAATTTGATATCATCCAGTAAAGTAGCAACTTGGCTATCAGCCCATACTTTCATATAGTATTATGTTTTGAAATTGTGATCTCCCACCGTGCCATAGTTGATCAGTATTGCACAATATTTTCTCTTAAATGGTTCATATTGATTGTTGAGTAGTTCCATAAGATTGGAGATGATCTCACATACTCAGGGCAGCCTATTCATTTACTCCTCCGCTTTGCAAATAAGTGTCCTTTCCTTTATTTTTATGGAACAAGCAGGCTCACTGTATACTCAGTGTATGCATAAACTTGTTTTAATGTTTTGATGTCGATATGTATTTATCCCAAACCTTTGATACAGTTCATTTTGTTACTGTCCTCGGGATAGTTCAGACTCTCCTATGTAATGAGTGTTTTTCAAAAAATTTCACCTGTATTCAGTCAACTCCCTGTACCTGAGCCCTCGAAGAAAACAGTTCCCAACAAAAATTCTGAAGTTTCCAAGTTATCATTAACCTTTGGGGATTTTTAGCCATTGATACTCTGTCTTGATGATTCCGGTATTTTTCATATCACTGGATTTTGCAAGGGTTGCACATGGCATCTGGACTTCAAGCCGAAGTTGGATACCAGAAAGAAACCTGTTTCTTTCAGTGCAGTACAATACAATATCAGCTATTCTGTACATGTACAAGCTTGCAGCGGATGCTAAGGGATTGTTTCTGATGATATTGACCTGGAGTGTTCTCCATACTTCAATGCAAGTTCTGACTTTATTCCAAATCTATTTATCTCCTGGGCAGTCACAAGTGGCAGTGCATTACTGCTTTGGAGAATGAATTGTCTATACAATAAGATGGTGCTGGGAAAATATAAGACACTAAGATTAGCAGCAGCCGCATACATTAAAATTCAAACTGAAATCCCAGCTCTGGTAGGAAACTAATAGAAGAAGAAAATATATCAAGTATAGAAGCGCCGCCTCATCATTCACCTGTGCTGAAGGATCCAATTTTAACCATATCCAATAGCACTGTCATTCATCTTCTTGGTGTATTATTGTGATTTAAATCCAAGCTCCATACGAGAAGCAGTTCTTTTAAAATGATTGAGAGGGAATAAGGGCAAATTCAGTGTTTAGAAAAAGTTTATGACATCACAATATTATCCTTTTATAATGGAAGCAATATTTCCTACTTTGGGAGGAAAACTAATCATTTTCTATCTGCCCTGAGTCACTGCATCATTATAAAAGGTGGAAATAAGTAGTCTTATGCATTCCCAATCTTGTTCTTGGCAACACTTTTGTTTAGCCAATGTCTGATTTATAGTATTAAATATTAGCCTGGCTCTATATTAATTATGTGGTTTTGATTGTAGCAGCTTTAGTGTAAGAAGGAATTAAATATTTCACAAGGAAATATAGCGGTGCAATCATGAATAGTAAGAAATATGAGACTAGCACAATTTTCCTTTTCCTGGAACAATATTGCATTCTAATGATCATGGAACAGGTTCATTGTAAAATGTATCTGTGTGGCATTATTTATCTACAAATCCTGAGCAGATTCTGAGTTTGCCTGGTTTAAATGCAGTGTGGGGATGGATGATTTTTTAAGAAATCTATTTATTGAAGATATGGGTGACAACCAGCAACAAATATGCTATGTGCTTGTAACATTCACTGCTGTTTCCTTAAAAACCCAGCCGTATGGTAATTGGAGCCACTTTATTTCACTTTCATTGCAAAATTAGATGCTATTTGGAGATACATCTTTCTCAAGCCAGTGGCATTTTCATGGAAGTACATTGCTTGATTTCCTTCTGGAAAATTTGCAGGAACTTTGCAGTAGATTATATAATGAGCTTTTCCATTTACATTGCTGACTTTAGATTATGGAAATTTATGTTCAACTGGAGCACATCGTGTTGATGATGTGCTTGGTTGCAGAGTTGTTGTTATTGCTATTACAGCACATGCACTAATTTTCAAAATTTCTAATCTAGAAATATTCTAGGATTTTATTTCTGGATTCATATTAGCAAATCATTGCTCTTTTTTTAAAATTAAGTACAATTACAAGGAGTCACTAATGCCAGGGGATAAAGTGAAATTATCGAAGTGCTAAAATTTCCTATGTAGCCTGTTTGCTGTAGTGCAGTGGTCCCCATCCTTTCCAGTTCTGCAGACCGAGGTTGGTGGGGGGGAGAAGAGAATGGTTTCACTCAACACTTGCACAAATGAACCTTTACACTTGTACGATCCGGTTTCCATCAAGCCACAGCCTTGGGAGTTGGGCACTCCTGGTTTTATTATTGGGCTGGTATAGAGGAGATTTGGGTTCTAAATCTGCCTTTGGGCCATTCCCTTTTAGCTACTGCACAGGGAGGTTGTATGAGGAATAAGTAGATCTTAGAGCCTAATGCTGGGAACCATTGAGAGCAAAAGAAGAAGAAGGGGACGGCAGAGAATGAGGTGGCTGGATGGAGTCACTGAAGCAGTCGGTGTGAGTTTAAATGGACACCGGGGGATAGTAGAGGACAGGAAGGCCTGGAGGAACGTTGTCCATGGGGTCGTGATGGGTCGGACACAACTTCGTGACTAACAACAATATGTGCTTAGATATAAATACATATCAAATAAAAAGAATGCTCCTGCTATTTCTATTATTTAATGTGTAACATAAACCATCTTTTAAAATCCTGCCTCTGACTTGGTGTCTTTCGATTATTGTATGACTTAAATGCAACTAGCAGTTTCTAGACTGTGCTCCATTAATCTTGTCCTTTTTGCCCTGTTGGCACTGGGATACAAGGGACCTACATATTTTCTCAAGCTGTTGTTTTAATGTGGCTTAATAGGTGAAAAATATCTATGTGAATGTCCCAGTGCTGTAAGTTGGATTAAATCATCTTGAGACATCTTTCCCGCCATAGAACAGTATCGTCTTGAAAGGCAGTGGAAATTAGGCAATCATTCTCCCCAAACTGAACTGCTTTGTAGTCAGGGTTTGACAATCACTGATCCACTAAATTCAGTCATTTTTATTGTATTATTTTGCCCATTGTCTTGTCAGTACTTCAGTGAATTAAGGGCAAGTTTGATAAACAGCCAGCCTTCTGAAAAGCAAGAGTTCCTTCATCAGTGCTTTAGAAACCTAATGGAAGGAGTCGAGCAAAATCTGCTGGTAAAAAACAGAGACAGGTGAGCCAAACAAATATCTAAAGGTAAAATGATAAAATTTAACATGCATTAACTTTCATTTTGGGGGGTTATACAACATACGTTAAAAGCTATAAATTCAGATATGTTTTATTATTTATTGCATTTATATTCTGTATTTTCTTGGAAAGCTTAAGGCACTGTCTTGTGGTTTGGGGGAGGGAGAGGGGGATTTCATCTACTTTCTTCCACAGAAGAAATGCTGTCAGTTAGCCTAAGAAAGGGCTGCCTAAAGCCATTCCAGAGAGCTTCATGGACAACTGGGAAATATTTCCTTGAGAGGATATATAGTACTGTGCTGCTGTTTCTAAAATGGGGTATTTAAGTCTATTTAAAACTTCTTTATCCTTCCTAAAATACCTGTAAAACAATATAAATGAATTCATGAATGGCAAGGGGAAATATCTTCAACACCTACAGGTGCTCCTCAACTTAAAACTGTAATTGAGCCCAGAGTTATAAGTTATTGCAGTTGTAAGTCATCATATGACTGAACTCAAATTTTCATCATTGTTTGTGGCAGACATTAAGCAAATCTATTAACCTACTGGGCAGGTGTTGCCGGAAGCCAAAAGTAAACCCCAAAACTGGCAAAAACCCTCAAAAATCATTACACATGATTGTATGGATGCAAACAGCCATACAGCCAACTCAACATGACCAACTCTCTGCAGGAAAACTCACCATGGGACAACTTGCCGCAGGACAATTCAACAGATACAAAAGTTAAATTAACTTCATCAGAACCATGGGCAATAATAGTAAAATAAATTAATCCAGAAATAACAAGAGGTACAATAATTTCAATGAAAACATGGTCACCGATAATAAAACTGAACGAAACTATTAATACAACGTTGAATTGTCCTGTGGCAATTTGGCCATGGCGAGTTGTCGTAGACCTTCCAGTAGCACCTCCAAATTATATACCTTTCCTTTCTAAAGGGATGCAACTATTTAAAATAAGTGGTTTTTCTGATTTCCCAATTCCGGTATTCATCCACCTGTAAGATCTCTATCAGTATCTCATTTCATTGGTCCAGTCACTTTACCTAGAGACTTGATTCAGAATATGGACATCTTCTTTCATTCTACAGGACATGCATATGGGGAAAATATTACATTTTTTAAAAATAAACCCCATGTGATTTCTCATTCTTTCATATTTTATATATATATATTATTATTCTGTGTCCTCAACACTTTTTTGTAAAACAGCTTCCCAGAAGTGATATGACCTATTTTTGTTGTTCTCATAATATTTTAATGCAAGTGATAACATTGAAAAGATTAACCACATTGGCACTCAGCAGGTAATATAAGAAGTTGCTTATAAGATGAGTGATCGTCCGGAAGTAACTCTTTTTTTGACAAGCAATGCTATTTTGCTAAAACACTTCATTCTGTTTTGAAGTTAAGTTCCCCCAATCCAGAGTCATCCAGAAGAACAGATGAAAAATCTCTGGCCATTGACCATAGTACCTCAAACATATGAAAATGGTAGCTCAAAACATCTGGAGACCATCTAGATGTCCACACCTGCCATAGAAGTGGTACAATTATTGTCTGGGAAACTGCACTAATATTAAATGGCTGAAAATTTGTTTCCAATGGTATAATAGAGGGTTTATGGCACCAAAGTCTGGTTTTTAGTTTATGGAGAGAAAATGTATTAAATACATAATATATGATACAATTTATCATAAATTTGTATAGATATATACAAAATATATCTATACATTTAGAAAATATATAAAATACATAAGGAGCAATCATTTGGATTCAATTGAACCAGTTTAATTCAAATCTAGATGTCAGCAAAGATGAGCATACACCCAAGAAAGCACATTCTCTCATAACCCTTTTCAGTTTTCTCAGTCTGAGGAACAAAAAAAAAAGATTTCATCCTTATTGGATCATCAGAAAATCTTGTTTTATGCTGTGCATTTATTTTGTGAGCTATCCAGAGACCTCATCCTGGGAAGTAGAATAAAACTATAAATAACATATATTTTTTAAAAAATAAATAAAATAAAATCCTATTGAAAAAAAAAATATAACTCAAATGATGATGCTAAGGGGGTTCAGGAAACAATGAGATGACTTGGCTGCTGTGAAAAAAATGGTGTGTCAGTAACTGGTAATTTCTGATCATTTTATAATAGATGCCAAAAAAGACATCTGTATCTTTGTTTTTGGAATTCTGTCACTTTTTGTTTGATGGATCTGATTATATTTTCTAAATGATTTAACAGAAAAGATATTTTACATCTTTGTAACCTCTTTGACTACAGGTTCACCCAGAATATGTCCATCTTCCGCAGAGATATGGCTGAAACTTTGCGTTGTGAGGGTGTATCAGAATCAGGCAGTACAGAAATGATGAGCTGATACAGAACTGGAAATGTGTTTAAATAATAATGAACAAACCTTGAAGTTGGGCACCATTCTATATTGCTAGATAGATTTTGATTTTCATGGAAAATATTTTTTTAAAACCTGCCTTTTTGTATCTTGGGCATAAATGTAAGGATTCGTAACAGTGGGAACAATCTAAACGCAAATGTGACATAAAAAAACATGTTGCATTTCCTTATCCAGATTTCTAACTCTTTTTCTTAGTTACATGGTACAAAAAACAGAAATTAACCAAAGAACAAAATAATATATGTATTTCTCCCCTTTAAAACTGCAGCTGTTGAGATTTTCATTTCCAAAACCCAGTTAATGCAGTTTCTCAAAAATTTATTTCAAGGGCAGTGATGATATCATTCATTTATCTCATATTTTTATCCAAGCCTTCGGAATGACTGGAAGCATAATTTTGCAGCTAGATCACTATGTGTACCCTCTCTCTTTTTTTAAAAATGTTCATCTTAAATACATTGCCAATAAGAAAAATATTAACAAAGAAAATTTCTTGTCCTAAATAAAAGTGAACATGCTGAAATTGATACTTTATAAAACTTACAAATGGGAATACATTCTTTGGTAGACTATTAATAAAATGTTGTTTCACACACGTACATCTCAGGTATTTCATTCTTGGAAAAATGTATGTGTTTTTAAATAGTAAAATATTGTATGAACAGGCTGTAAATCATTTGCTACTGTAAACAGCCACCCAATAAGCACATAACACTCTTTTCGCCCACTAAAATACTTTATTTGTGTGCCTGAATATGTATTTTTGTATGTTAAAGCCCTACCTTAGGGAGGTTAACCAAAAACAAAAAGAACAACTCATATCTCATAATTCAAGAGCTGTGGTATTAATCACTGATGAAATGCCCAAATGGCATGAAAAGTGTGATGGCAAAAAAAGAATTTTAGGGGCTGCCATCAATTGTTTAATCTTAAAAGCTGGATTCTTATAAAGCGTTTTCTGGAACTTATTCACATCAGTAGCGAAGCACAGTTTGGAAAACGAGAAACGATTTATGGAATGATACAGTAATAAGCTGTCCATTGTGTGGCAAGCAGTGTGCAACTTCCTTTCAGTCATTTAATTAAATTACTATCAGGCAGCCTATCTTACTCTAGTAAGTAGAACCTCCGCCTTTCCACATGTTCTTGTATCAAAAATGAATTGCCCACCAGTAATTCATGCTGGGTGTTTTTGTTTTTTCTTTTATTTTGAGGAGATCACACATATTCTTTAAGAGAATCGTTTTTCTTTTCACCTGAGAAATTAGCCTTAAGTACCCAATTCTTATGAAAATATTCCCCCATATGGAATGTTTTCTATTAATAGATATTATTAGAGTTTCTGGATTTGATGAATTTGCATGTAACATCACTTTGCGTTTTAAGAAAATGGCCTTTTTATATCTTATTTTATATCTTGGGCATCACTTTGCATTTTAAGAAATGTTCTTTAATTCCACTAATTTGAGCTTGAGAAGTACTACAACCTGCAAACTGACATGCTTTCATATTCCACAAAAAACATTGACGTTTAAGTTTAGTAGTTGAAAGTCAGAATCTATATAAAACTGTCCACTTTTTCTTTTAGGTTATGCTAGACTAAGCATTGCTTTTACAGTAACTTTAGTAGGTCAATATAGTAATTTTAATTCAGCCCTAATTTTGACTTAGGCATTGTGCCATTCCAAAATTTTGCTTTTCTTCTTTAGCAATAAATTACATTTAATTTTGCATAAATACTTAGGGCTAAAACAATTAGGTCTTCTTGCACCCCTCCTAAAAGAATCAGGGAGGTTGGCAGGGAGCACGTGAGCTGTTGTTTTGTTTATCCAGCAAGGCATTTCATGCAGTCAAAAATCTTAAGCACTATTGTGCATCAACAAGCTCTGAGCAGAACTGACAGTATGGACTAGAAACAGGAAGCAGGATATTTCTAATCCACACACAAGATTTCTGTTAATTTTTGGATGCAGTGGATGCATATAGGTCTAATAATCAGAAAACTAACAAATTATATGCAAGTTCTGTTCATTTGCTTCTATAATTTGCTAGTTTGTAAAACAGTGAGGCCAGAGATTATGGATGTGTTACAGACAGGGGAGGTTTATTTTCAGGCCTTTTAGTTGCCTGGCATTTGGGCTGCTATGTTATATTTTAACTGATTTGCTCTCTGTGGCAGCTCTAGTTTTTTCCTGTGTAGTTTCAGGCTTTGCTGCATTTAATTGATTGTTTAATTGTTTGTTTACGTTGCTTTGATTTGACAGATTTTATTTGCATTTTTATTGTACACTGCTGTGAGAGCTGTTAGCTATGGAGTAACTAATATATGTTAGACATTAGAAAATAATGGCCCAAAATACAGCCAACTGAGGAACAAAGACATTGATAAAATGGGTAATTGTGTTTCTGTTTGGCCATAGGCAGAGCAGAGGGGCTTTATGCTGATGGGAGTTTTGACAAAGAACTGTGGCCAAATGTTTGTCCCCTGCATAGTAGCTACACAGGTCCAATTTCCAGCAAGAATTTTAAATAATTAAAGTTGGAGATAGGGAGTTTCTTATCATTGACTTGCATTTGCTGTTTCTCATTCTGAACACATAGCAATTTAGATCGGGGGTGTCCAGCCTTGGCAACTTTTAAGACTTGTTGACTTCAACTCCCAGAATTCCACAGCCAGCTATGCTGGGAGTTGAAGTTCACAAGTCTTAAAGTTGCCAAGATTGGACATCCCTGATATAAATTCACACTCACTCTTGAGACTTTTGCAAGTTGCTGGCAGCCTGACTTAAAATAAAAATAGCCTGCTTTGTGTCCCCCGTTTAAATTTTGTTACAAGTTGTGTTTTGTGATACACTAAACTCTGAGGTGCAAGCCCAGAGACTTGTATTCTGCCCAATTCTTAGCTTCAGGGTGCCAGTTCCCCAAATCAAAGGTGTTTTTCCTTCCTGCTCCTCTGATAGCCGCAGTGCAAAGCCATTCCCTCATGAATCTTCATTGGAAAGGCTAAAATTGGAAGGAGTGGTGTTTCTAACTTCTCATTCCTTTGTTATCAGAAGAAAACTCTGAATATTCACAAATCAATGAACATAACCTTTTCTTGGTTTAAGTTCTGAATTTAGTGATTCCCTCAATGATATTTACTCACTAAGGCAGTGTTTCTCAAGCAAATTGAAGCTGGGTGGACTTCAACTCCCAGAATTCCCCAGCCAGCAACTCCCTAAGGCAGGGAGGGGAACTATGGCCCTTTTAGGAGTTGTGGATTTCAACTCCCAGAATTCTTGAGCCAGCCATGTTGGCTCAGAAAGTCTGGAAGTTAAGTCTACAAGTCCTAAAGGAGGCATAATTCCCTAAGGCATTGGAATCCATTCATGAGATTCACAAAACAGATTCCAAGTAATAGTTAATGTGAAACTTGGTAGACTTATTTTGAAGTTTCTCACTCCATATTGCAAATTGTGAGAATGAAATAGATGATAGAGATATATACTGTATCTGTCTTTAGAGATGGAAGTGAGTGGCAGTCTCCTTCCCCTTAGCATATGAATTGATTATTATAGAAAGCACTCTTTCCAATACCATATATCTTATATATATATCTTCCATAGTTATGAGCCAGGATGGGTATAATGAAGGGAAAATAATTGTAATGGGGAATTATTGTAAAAGGTGATGAATATTGGGCCATAGTAGTTTCCTCTGGTTTGAGCATCTTGGATCTTAAATTGAAACCATAAATTTAACAAATTGGGATTTTCAGTTGGAGAAAAGACACAGTTTGTCCCACTAAACACCTTAGAGCAACAAGATGAAATCAGACATAAGCCACAAAGAGAAATAACAAGAATCTTTTGTTTTGTAGCCCAGGGAATAAAGTATTACTTGCCTGTCAAGAAAGGAGAATGCAGAGAATGAGGCAAATCTAGCTGCCTTGGGGTGGGGGGGGGGAAATTCACATTAATATAGTCTGCTTGCATAACAGTGTTTCAGAGGAATTCAACTCTAGGTCCATATTCAGTTGTAGTATCTTCAACTTGTTAATGTTTCATTGTGGTATGTGTTTATGGTGACAGCAAACCTTTCAAACTATCCAGAAATGCCATGCTTCCTTGCCATATTAAAAAATAATGGTGCTGTAGATTTTATGTATCTTAGTTTAGATTGCTGTTAAGAGCAGTGCTTTGATGATATCCTTCTCAAGATTTACAGAAAAGTGTAATAAAATATGTAAGTTACATTTCTACAAACTCAAGGCCCATCATATATTTATAAGTGTGAGATCTGAACAGTGTCACGATAAATAAACCCTAATGGATATCTGCACCATCCACTCTAATGCAATTTGCCCAACAAAAGTATTTGAAACAGATCTCTATTTACTAGAGGAGAAAAATATGGCAAGAGAAAACGTATGAAATACAAAGGAAAAAAGGGAACTCAGAAACAAGTTAGCTTGCTGATGGGTAACTTGTTCTTTCATAGAGCTGTACCTTGATAGACTTACAAAACAGTTTCCCCTTTAAAATAATTTGTTATTGAGATGCTTGGTAGAATGAACTAAATTTCAAACTGGCTTCTTTAAATAATAATAAAAAAGAGCCTACTGACAAACTTTGCTACTTTTGATGCTACACCATGTCTTAATGCGGTGCTACTAGTTACATGTATTTCTACCAAGTAGCAAACCTGTGGGGCACCATTGTCCATCTCTAGCCTAAATAATGTTCTACTGATTGATCTTTCATTGGTCCTAAAATTGTGGCCATTCCAATTGCTAATATATTTGCGGCAAGATGAACACCATGGTCACCTGATGCTTTCAGTTTAAAAAAAGAATTACCTATCAGGTCCTCACTTGCTCTTCCAAGTGTAAGTTTTCTTTATTTTTGCAACTGTTAAACCTCAAGCAGAAAACAGCTCATACAGGTGAGGGACACTTAGTCCAGTAGGAGTGATCTGTTAATCACTTTCTTGGAGATGCAATGGAGCTCCACAAATTAATAAGAAAGCCATCTGTCTGGAAGGGATGTAAACATTGATGGCAGCACAATCTGACCAGTAAGAGGCCTAAAAGAAACCAAAAAAGGAGATACGAATGTGAGGGAAACATGGTAGAAAACCAGAGAAAGGAAGAGGTCAAGTAAAATAATTAACAAGTAAAATTCCTCCAAGAAAGTAAGATGCAGTGTTCTTCTGAATTAGCTAGCCACTGCAATAATAGCTTAAAATATTGGACATTTTCTTCCATCTTCTCATTTTTTGAATGCAGGGACAGGACAATAAGAGAGCCTGGTGGACAAGACTCTTGTTAATGGGGAAAAGTTTCCATTGGTTCGTTGTTTGGCTAACTACTAGTCCTTTTATCAGAGCACAAAATGACTTACAATTAGCGTCATAACTCATTTATCTTAATGTCTTTCTATATGTGATGGGGAGGGCTTTTGAAAAAGAGCAGACCATCTCGCTTCAACCTGTCCCTATTAAGTATGCAAGTCATATATCTTCCTGCTTCAGTCCAACTGGAAAAACATGTCCTTGTGTTATGGCTGGTTCTGTCCCCTGGTCCGTTCTGTCATCTACTTCCCAAGTGGGTGTCTGTGGGTACTCTGACAATGCTTTACAATGTCACTTTCATTGTCACATGTATCTTTCTAGCTTAATACTGCTTTCCCCCTTTCTACTTGATTCTGATAGCAAGATGGGTAGGTTCTGCATACTCCTCTCATGGATTTTCAGCAGAGTAACGAACAAGCCACGTACCCATACCTGGCTTCCCACAACTTCCCACTATTCCTGATTAAGTTCAGTGGCTTCTCGTGGCCAGCTGTAACGGCAAAGCAGCAATCTGTTCCCTGTGAGAACATGCTAAAATAGAAGAGCATTGGGAAAGCCAGTTTGTGAGCTGCACTTTTTACAATAGAGTCTTGCAGCACATAGCTGATTGTCCCCTGCTTTGCTTTACAATGAAACCCTTGGGAAAGTGTCACCTTTAGTATCTTCAGGCCTTCCACTAAGCTAGTGACAGAAATAAGGATGGGCAATTGAAGGTTGTATGAACACTTCTAAAGGGAAGGAAGAGCCACAGAAAGCAAACAAATGATGCGAGATAGACCAAGTTATAAATTCCAATGAAGTCATTTTTTTCCCTGAGATTTTGGAGTGACTAGGTTAAAAAAAAAAGATGCATTTACATTGGTTTTCCAAAAGGGCAGGTAACTGCAGCAACATTTGGCAATCACGGACTGCAAGGTAAAGATTGTAGGAGTCCCATATTATCCTGGATCTATGGGCAGTCTTTTGGTGGGGATGGCTCACCTATCCCTCCTATATGTTATGAAGTGTAGGGGCATATTTCCTGCATCAGGAGGTGGTTAGACTACTTGATTATTCTAGGCTCTATAATCCTTTTATGATTTGATGACAGCAGATGAAATCAATTGGTACCTATTTCATTCACAATGAATGATGCCGGACCATTTTCCCTTATGCTGTGAATTGGAAGACATTCTTCATTTCCCCTAGTAATGCTATCCATCTTGCTGAGTCCTTTCTGCTTTGTTGCAACTCTTCAGAAAGTTCAGAGTAATGTAATATCAATTAATGTTCCATTATTATAAAACGTTACCTGTCTCTTTAAAAGGTTTTTAGGGTCTTGTTTTCACTAGATCATTTTCCATCTCACCTCACCTCTCTCTCTCTCTCTCCCTCCTCCTCTTCCTCCTCCCTCCCTCTCCCCCTCTCTCTTTAAAAACAGATAAAATAGGCTATGTGGATTCAGCTGAAATGTTATACTGTTGATTAGTATTTATAGCTAGCTTGATAATTATGCTAAGGAAAGGAGGAATGCACTGCACTGAAACCAGAGGAAAAAGCAGATGCTACCAGAATCTGAACTGAAAGCTGGCTTTGGGAGAAGCTGTAGTGCTTTGTAATTCTAGAAGTAGATTTACAAAAAGATACCAATTATTACAGATAACAGAATTTTGGGAAAGGACCAATTCATGACTCCAAAGCAATTTTCCTTGATAATTTTGTCCAACAATATTTGAAGAAACCATCAGTGATAAGGAAGGGGTTTGTCCTATTCCAGAATTTCTTGGTCATTTAGCCATACATACATACATACATACATACATACATACATATAATGTATGGAAAAAACATGTAACGTTCAAGCTGAAACCCTTCAGACAATATGGGAATGATCTTGGATAATTTATGCACAATTTAGTTCTGTCACATTGTCACTTAAGTACACCGATTCAGTCATTATGCAAGAAAGCAGTCCCACTACAGAGAGAGAGAGACACGGGAATGTGGCGTGTACCTTTGATCTGGCCAAAGGACATCAAAATGACCTGTGGTCTTTGCACAAATGCAAAAAAAAAAAATGGCCCCACATAGTAGATGGTTCCACTTAGCATAGGTACAACCATATATTTTAACAAACCCAAGTTTGTGCTGAATTAGAAGTCTGAAAAGAGGGAGGGTTTGACTAAGCAAGAAATGAAGTCAACTCATCTTTTAATGGTTTATACAGTCATAATCTGAATAAGCAAAGTATGCACAAAATATTCATAATTCATGATGCCTTGTTAAATTTGTAATACTGGAGACTATCACGGAGACCATGTGCATCTTTGATAAAAAGCAGTAACATTAAATTTATGTTAACAGCTATATGAATTTCACATCAAAAGTTTTATTATTTATCACATTTTTAGAAATCGCCAATCTTGCTCACAGAGCGACTCCAGCAATAGCAGGACAAGCCTAAATGATGTATGTTCCACTTCGAAATTGTTTGTCAAATGCAAAATGATCTTAAATTCTAACCAATAGAGACATTTTCTCTTAGTATGAATTGCATTTTGAGATCAAAAGGATAGTTTTACCAATTTGAAGGCACTTATTTGCATACACAGACCTTCAATGACTTTATTCAATCAATCAATCTGGACCACAGAGTGACTCTAGGGGGTGTGTACAATTAAAAACCATATACATATTGTATTCTGGAAGGAGGCAAGATGTCGTGCAAATAACCAGGTAGAATTCAAGCTAGCTTCTTTATTATGTTCTACCTATAATATAGGAATCTCCCCAATCTGGAAGCCTACCCTTGGGAACAATTAGATAAAGCACCAAGGAATTCAAGGAGGGTTGGTTCTGGCCCTGGTATGTCCAGTGACTCCAGGCTAGCATTTTGTTCTTCACAGTGGCCAACCAGAAGATCCATTTGGGGTCTCATAAACAGGAGGTGGAAGCACACACCCTCTGCAAGAGACAGAATGAGCTTGCCACTCCCAACCCAGAGATAACATTGAGTCTCAAAATAAGTAGTTAGTGAGAGAATTGTCTTACATTAACTTATCAAGTTCCCTTTTAAAGTTATTGAAGTTCTTGTGTAGTTAATTTGCAGGGTAGTGATATGTTGTGGAAGAAGTTCTTCTATTTCCTCTAAATATTCTCACTGAATGACCACGGTCCTACTGTTGTTCGAGAATAAGACAATTTTCCCCGTCATGGACATAACACAGTACATTCAAAAAGCAAAAAAAGTGTTGAATGACAGTTGAATGATGGAGTACAATTTCATAAACCTAGTATAGATGCTGGACAACCAAATCTAGAAAACTCAATGATAAAAAAGGTCAAACCATAATTCAATGACATGGAAAGCTATGGACCAGTCTTCTTACACTTGCCTGGATGCCAATATAGAAACTTGGCACACCATCCAGTTTTATCACTACTATGGACACTAACATACAATTTAGCCAAATATCTTACCAAGAAATGTGAACATTTCATAGATGGAAATGAATATTCCATCAATCACTACTACAATGCATCAAGAACACAGAAGATCTAACATAAACATCACAGCCTCATTAGATATTACTGCATTCTTTACATTCATCAATCCTAAAAGAGCAAAATTGTTAATTGCAGCATTGTTATAAACAACAAAACAGCAGACAAACACAAGACAAACACTTTTGATGGACTCAAACTAGTAAGAAAACAGTAACAAATTACACTTACATGTCATTCTAATCAGGAAAATGAATAATGCAACCTGCAAAGCCACGTGTACTATATATGATGCACCATCCAAATACTTAATAAGCCAGCAGCACAAAATAAGCTGAGTAAGAATTCTGTTCAAACAACAGTGTTATAACTCAAAACACCGGTACACAGAAATAGATAACCTATACAACATTTCCAGTGGAATAGATACCCACTTGACAATTTTGTTTGAGGAAGGTTACATTAAGGCGGGATGAGAGTAATAAAATGCTATCAAAACATTCCTCAGAATTAAAGAATATGGTATGAGTTCCATTAGTTTTCCTACAATTTATATACATAGCAAGAGGAGAATAGCAAATGTCAAAATAATATAATGAGTCCTTTGGGCTTAAATCAAAGAAATCCTATCTGATTGCTCCTCTGTGTAAAAGAATCAGTTAACTTTCTTCTGATAAGTAGAAACTAAGATAGTGAAGAGCAAATTAGCAGACTATTTTATTCTAGAATTTGCCAATTCACACGATCAAATATTGTTCCCTTCACTTCATTTATAAATGGGCACAGTCCATTCAGCCAGGTCTTTAAAAACAAGAAGTAATGTACTACTGGAATAAAATGTTCAGAAGCCAAAAATACACAAAAAATATATTAATTGCAGGTGGCAATGTGTTGATTTACTATCACACCAATACAAAAAGATACTGGAATGGCAATGACAAATTTGAGAGCTGATGATAAGTGAAGAAAGAAGAGTAGTCCCCAATTAAATCCACAACACCTATGCCTGATTTCCCCTCTTTTAGGTAACAATAGCAATGGCATTTAGGCTTATATACCCCTCCATAAAACTTTATAGCACTCTTTGGGCAGTTTACGATGTAGAAGTATTACTTGCATATTTCCCCCAACAATCTTAAGTCCTCATTATACCGACCTTGGAAGGGTGGAAGGCTGAGTCAACCTTGAGTCTTGTTGGGATTGAACTCCAGGCTGTGGGCAGAGTTTTCCTGTAATACTGCACTTAATCACTGAACCACCAGGGCTCTTTTAGATGCAGTATGTTGGGTTCTTCCAGTCGAATTCAAAGAGATTGTTTATTTAAAAAGAATTTACTCCATTATTCAGCCTCCAGACAACCTCTGATTTCTTTCAAAGGGTTTTGTGCTCCATCCTTAAGCTGTCACAAAACAATGCTGGCATAACACTTTGCTGCCTTACCACTAATCCTTATGTTGCATCTGTTACCTCTATTCCCAGTCACAGCTCCATGATTTCTAAATAGAAATCTAGAAAAAATATAGGTGTTAAAATCGGGGAGAAAGTGAATTGAAAAAGAAAACACTGCCATCCCTTCACCCAAGCAATAGAAGAATGTATTGAGAGAGATTCCCCCCACCCCCAGAATCACTGCTTCTGTTTCACTAAACTATGCATAACTCCAGAGTTGGATTTAAGATTCATTTTCCTCCCATTCCATTTGTGGAGAGCTAGGACCAAATACTTGTGGAGTCTAGACTCTAGGCAGCATCCTGATGGAGGAAAACTACTGTATGCTAAAGATGGATAACCAGGTATCCCTCTGACATTAAAAATGGCTAATCTTTGATTTATGGACCTCAATGAATGAATCATTATAAGCTTCCAAAGATACATAGAGGAACTGAGATGGTAGCAGAAAAAGTGTAGGCTTCAGAGACCATGTCCATTGATAGAAACCTTTGGCTGCTTAAGCATTGGCTATTCAACATCTGGGATGGGGCAGCATGTCACTTACTGCACTCTTCTACTCCCATAAGTTAGTGCCAGCTAGCTTATGGATGTAGAATAGACTACACAATTTCTGCACATTCAATTGCCTTCGGCCGCAAGTTTCCTGATACCTTGTTCTGCCTAACAATAGAGCTGGCCTGAATTGTTGCAACCTATTTCTGTTCCATCACAGACGCTTTCTCTAGGGTACAAGGTGTGCATCAGCAGGGATTCTTGTGTGCAAAATGGCTTTATATCTATCTATCTATCTATCTATCTATCTATCTATCTATCTATCTATCTATCTATCTATCTATATTACACACGCACACACAAACATATGGCCACAATAAAAGGAATTGTCTTGTCTCCTGCCCTGCCCTTACGTCAGTTTTATTTTTCCAGAGACGTTTGCTAAATTAAATAATGCTGGATATGGCTACACAGATGGCTCTTAATATATTTTAAAAATGCATCCAATACCAGAGGTGTTTCAATAGGTTCAGACTGTCTGTTTCCATCTGGTCTCCTCCCAGTGATACATGTATTCATCCCAAACACCACAATGAAGCAATTAATGCCAACATTTTGTTTTATACACTGCTGAACAGAAACCAGTAGATCCTACTGCAACCTTCCTTATGGGGTAACCTCCAGAAGTATGGACTTGAACTCCCAGAGATCTCTCAATGCCTATCCTGGCTAGGGCATTCTGGGAATTGAAGTCCCAGTTTTGGGGGAAGAATGTCTATAGAGATAGGATAGCACTGTTATACATACCGTCCATGGCAATAGTATACAGTATTGGCTGGTACACGCTATAATCTACACTTCAACATGCTTAATCTAGTTAACTCTTGACCCAATCAACCCTTCTTATTGGTAAGTTCAGGCATCATCACACAGAGCCAAAAATTATTATTCTGGCAACATCTCTGACTTTGTCCAAGAAATTCCTAGTGTTGATTTGAGCCCTTTACCAGGTAAATATGGGCAAAGTGTCAAAACATCATAGCCCCTTTCCCCTGAAGGTAGAAGTAAGCAGGTTTGGCCAACCCAGACCATTCAGGTCTGGAAATACTTTCTATAACAACAAAGGGTATGTTTCAGGAGGGCCCTCTCTCTCCCTCCCTCCCTCTCTGCTTCCTTCTTTCTTTCCCTCCCTCCATCCCCCTTCCTTCTGAGGAAGAGATATTTTTCACAACTGTTTTGTTTAGGTGAGATTAGTTAACCACAGTGCATGACTGTTTACTTACATACAACTGCAGCTGACTCCCTGGGGTTTTAATTAAATGGGTCAGTTCAACTTTTTGATGCTCCCAGAATATATTTACCCCCTACATTGATCCAGTTAAGCTGATTGTGGGAACAAGGCCAGTAAGTTGAATGAATTCCATCCACCCACGTTAAAAGAATCCCGTCTCTCTTCCTAGATGAAACCCAACTGTTTTTAAGTCCGATTAGGGAGTAAATTCAATGTAATGGCTAGTGTTGCATTAAAACAGAGGTCTGCAAACTTGGCAACTTTAAGACATGTGGACTTCAACTCCCGGAAGAGAATTCTGGGAGTTGAAGTCCACAAGTATTAAAGTCGCCAAGTTTGGAGACCTCTGCATTAAAATATGACAGATTGTGAGTTCTGGTCCTCCCTAGGCAGGAAAGCCAGTTAGATTACTTTGGACCAACCAGCCCCTCTCAACCTAATCCACTTCTTACGTTGTGGGTCAAGTAGAAGGCAGGAATGTTAATGTACATTGCCTTGGTTATACAACATAAAGGCAAGGTATACATCATTTGTTTATTTGTTTATTTATAACAAAATAATTTTCATTATTAAGCATTGTTTGTTCATTGCCCCCTCAGGAAGATAGTATCAATTTTAGGTGAATACTTGAAAGCACTGAGTTGTCTATCTTTGAATAGGCCTTTAGACTGATTCCAAACAACCCTTCTTACAACCTCAGTTGAAGAAGCGTTGATTCAGACTTTGTTATCTCCTTCACAACATCTTCTCATCCACAATAATAAGCTTACTATAACTTAAGTGTTTTTCAACCTTGGCCATTTTAAGATGTGTGGACTTCAACTCCCAGAATTCTGCAGCCAGCATGGTGCTAAGTTTGAGGAACACAGCAGCTATAATTAAACTCTTAACTCTCTCCTTCCTCCCATCATCCTGTGTCCCTGCATCTTATTTAACGTCCTCCTTCTTCATATTTACACAACATTTTCTGTCCGATTATTTACATAGGATGCTAACAAATGGCTTGCGTGAACCTGGCCTGCATCTGAGAGGAAGACTGCAATCATGTGTTAGCTTAGTTCTGCTCTTGATCCCAGTTATGAAAATCACTGTAATTAACCCTTTTAGGAGTTAGGTAGTCTTTGTTTTGAATGGGGGGGGGTGGTCCCCATTTTTAAAGTCCACTCTTATTTATACAGCACTATGTGAGAAACACGTTGCAACTTGATAAAGCGGAGGCAGCCAGGGGTTTACAATGGGTCAAAATGCCTTGGTCAGTAGAACAAGTGGAGCCAAAGGAACCCAAGCAGGGAACAGCCACGGTTTTCCCTGCCTTCTTCCTGAATTTCCTGCAAATACTGGAGCCATCACTTCTCCTCCTCCTCATCCCACCACTATATAGTGGTTGTCTCCTTCCCAGGAGAGGCCTTAGCAACCTCACAAGCCTCATCTTCCTTCCCAGTTTTGGGATCTTTTATAAATTGTAAGATAAGGGTCATCTGGTTTTATGGCGTCGGTGACCATGAAACCAACAAGGAGGTGCCAAGCTCTGATTCAAGGGAAGGGAAGCTCTGTTTTCATCTGAGTCATTGGCGGCCCTACGGTGACGAGGCTGGGAGGCCTCAAAACACCTTATGCCGCGCTTCTTGAATCCGGAGCCAGGGCGCTTGCTTCCGAGTTCAGGCACATTCTGAAAGCTCGTCCAACGCCACCCCCACCCCGTCCAAAAGCAACCCGAATCAGTTTACTCAAGGGAGAACTCGGTACGGTTCGCTCAGCCCAGATGCCCTTGCTTGCGCGTTGCGAATCCTCACGAATTCTCTCGGCCGTCGCCTCGATCGCGGGCATCCGCTTGCGACGCCGGAGACGGACTCGGCCCAGCTCCCAACCGCCCTTCCGGGTCTCCTTCACAGGCCCGGAGCGGCAGACTTTGCCCTCAGCAGAACCCAACCCCGGGTTGGCTTAAGGCTTTCTCTGCTTTTCCTCATGGCCGATTCACCCCAGGCAAAGCAGGCGGCTCCACTTCGCCCGTCCCGAGCTGACAGGGTCCGAAACCGCGGATCGGCCGAAACGCCAAACCACCTGTCCCCGAGTTCGCCGCTCCGCTGCCATTCGGACTTTGGGAGGGCGGAGGCAACTGAGAAAAAGCCTCCCCCTCCCGCCTTATCTCCCCCTAGTAGCCTCCCTCGATCTTGGGCCGGAGAAACGCCTCAGAAGGGCCAGGGGCCGAAGCAGGAGAAGTTCAAGAAGAATAAATAGTAAGTACGCATCGATCTGGTCTTCTGAACCTCCCTCCCAGCTTTGGACCCTTCTGCTATTCAACCCTACTACTGTAAGGGGTTTGTTTCTGAGGAGGCGTGAGTGAGCCTGCAGATATTGCGGAGTTTTCAAAACTCCGGAGACAAGAAGGTATGAGCTGGAAGGGGGGCGGTTCTGTCCTAGAATTAACTTTTCTTTCTTTCTTTCTTTCTTTCTTTCTTTCTTTCTTTCTTTCTTTCTTTCTTTCTTTCTTTCTTTCTTTCTTTCTTTCTTTCTTTCTTTCTCTTCCCTTCCCTTCCTTTTCCTTCCTTTCCTTTCCTTCTTCCTTTCCTTCCTTTCTTCCTTTCTTCCTTCTTTTCTTCTTTCCTTCCTTCCTTCCCTTTCCTACCCGTTCTTTTCCTCTTCCATCCCATCCACCGCTGTTTCAAACCCTCCTCTCACTAACTAGAAGAGTCCTGTAGAAAACTTCTCAGGTGCAAATCAGCTATAAAGGCCTATGTTTATCATCCTGGAGAAAATGCTAAATAAATAAAACAGAAACAAAAAAAAAAAAACCCACTGAAAGATAAAATCTAAATTCCCCCCTCCCTTAAAATAGGACTCGATATAAATTATGTCTCATTTAAGGAATTAAACGAATTTCTTGGGTGTGAAGGCCAGAGTACACCTAATAAGATTGTATGTGAGTGAGTGTGTTTTATGCACAGGCCATTTTATACTATAAGGCTTCTCCATAAAATATTTCCAAACATTTTTAATGAAAGAGATGGAAAACAATGGCAATAAATTCACCGGGTGGCAAGCAGAAAACAATTATTTACTCGATGTGACCCGGTGAAGTCTACCAGTTCTCAAAAATTAATTCCCAGGTTGATTATTCATGGTGGCAAAAATAGTACAAAAGAGCCGCACCGAAGGGGAGGGGGGGAAAGGTTGTATCAAAGTTATTAATTATAAAATATAATTAAAGTAAAAACGACCGAACGTCAACATATTAAACTTAAAAAGCTAATATTAAAATAGAGTTAATATTTAATAAGGAAGCCCAGCCTTGCAAGGCGGCGTGTTGAGAAGTCTGCAGAAGTTAACTGTGTGAAGGCGGGCGAGAGAAAAATTCCCCCAAAGAAAAATGTATTGTTTATATGATTATCAAAGACTCCGTGATATATTATCCATTTCTCCCAAATCATATAGATCTCTCTCTCTCTCTTTCTCTCTTTTTAAATATAGTAATAAAAACATACTAGCGCCTTTTAAAACCCACTATTACTTACCACCCCTTTTCATATTGTACGATCAGAGACACTTTGGAATTGGTTTAAAAGCCCATCATTCATTATTCAAAGCTCATCTTTGCATATTATTTTTTTTTCTTCCCTAGCTCCGAGTCTGCCAGGCTCCCTGTGAAATCGTTCGCAAAATTGATAACAGCAGACGCACCCGCAATAAAATGATCGCCTTGGGCAGCCCGGGCTGCCATTATGCAGAGCGAGCCGCAATTTCCTCCCTCTGCACAAAAGCCACGGAAGCCTGCCCGACTCGGGGCCGGCGAGCTGGATTTCTTGATTTACTTGGGCCTGAGCCTGGGTTCCCCCCACAACCCCAACCCCTCTCCACCCCAATACCCTCCGACTAAAGCGCCGATTCCGGCCCCGAGGGGCTCCTTCCAAAAAAGAGGGTCCGCTCCCCCCCTCCCCTCCATCGCCCTCCCACCCCCCACCCCCCCGGCGGGCGCATTTGGCCCTTTTGGCCGGAGCTGGGACTCCGGAGCCTCCTTCCCCGCGGAGCAGCTTGCTGGTCTCCTGGAAATCCAATTAGCTCCGCTCGGTAGGAAGCCCCAACTAATGCTCAGGCCGCCCCGACGCGCCGCGAGAAGCCAGCGGAGAGAATCCAATTAGCTCAGCCTCCCAGACGGCAGCCGCTTCCCAGAGGCGAGGCGAGGCGAGGCGTAGCAGGTCTGCCCTCGGGCGACCGAAGGATTCGCCCAGCCGGCGTGCCCAGCCGACGGAGAAGGCGCGGCAGCAGGAGAGACGAAGCCCACCTGGGCAAGTGGGCGAGCTGGCGCTGCCCACGAGACGTGTCCTTCCTCACGATCTTGGGTTCCCCCTCTCCCCCTTTGCTTCTCCCAGACAAATGGAGGAGGCCCACTTACCCGGGGGTGCCCGTTCGGGTTTCTAAATGCGTATTCGGGTATCTAAATGTAAAGCCTTGTTTTTGCAGCTGTTATTGAACTCCAGTTCCCAGCATCCCCACCTAGACCGGCCAATGGTGAGCGAGGTTGGGAGTTGTAGTTCAGCATTCTCTGGAGGGCCACGGTCCCCACCACCACCCGATCAACTATCTGGCCCTTCTCTCTCTGCCCATCTCTCTTTCCGTCTCCTTTTCCTCCGTAGTTCCCTTAAGTTGTTTTGGATACTGTACGCTCTTCCCGACAGGGACCGGTAAATTGTCTTCCGTTAAATACCTTGCACCGTTATCCGGAATGAATGATTCTCAAATACAGCATATAAGTAGTTTTCATAGATTCGTATACTTATATTGTACACACACATATACACACACGCGCATACTTTTTAGCTGAGATTAAAGGCTCCACCCCCACCCCCCCACCCCATCGCCTCGATTAGAACCCTAGTTTCAACGAGTCAACTCAAAGACGATCTGCAGGCACGGGAGGTTTTTATCGGGCACAAATTAGGAGTAAAACTACACAAACTCCCGGCGCCCACACGGAGCCTTTCTTAACCACACTTTTCCCTCCCCATCTGCCTCTTTCTTTGGTTTCGTGTTGCCTTCTTTCTTAAGAACTCTGGACCGGACCTTAACGAAGATTGAACTCTTGTTTTCTCGCTCAACTCTGTCCAAATGAAGGTATCTATCTCCTTGATGCGGATTTCCGAGTCTGGACGTCTCAACCATGCAGGGGAGGAGCGGGGAGTTGGGGAAGAGAGAAATGCAAAGCGCTGTCCAGGGTGCTTAATTTTATACGGGGTGCCTCTGTGCGAGTCTGACGGCGTTTCCGCCAGATCCGAGGCCCGCGAGTCTCTCTCTCTCTCTCTCTCTCTCTCTCTCTAACCTCTCTTCACACACACATATGCATACAAACACACAAATTATTTACACTGAAAAAAAGAGGGAAACGAGTGTGTTGGTGTGTGCCTGTTTACACGCACACGACGTGGAAACCTCGGAAGTCCAAAGATGTTCCCGCCTGCCATGCGCGCCTCTTTGTCCAGAAGGGATCCAGGGATAGTTCGCTTTGCTTTGGTCGCGTCCCTTCTTGTAGGGAGCCCAACCCGCTTTCCCTCCGCGGCGTGGGCCTCTCCGTAAGAGCAGCCAGGCTCCAAGGGAAAACGAGCTGGCTCTGCCCCAGACGCCTCTCTCTTTTCCTCCCTTTATAATCGGATTAGCTGGGAAAAGAAGACCCGCCACATTCCACCCGCGCTGTCGCTCGCAACCCGCTTCCTGACCGGAGCCAAAGCCGTCAGCGCCACCGGCTTGCAGAAACAAGCAACCGAGGCGGCTATTTCTCCCGGATCGGGCCCCGCCTCGTTCCTTTGCCTCTTTCCCCCCTCCCCACTTCTCTCCCACCGCCACCACGAAGGCCCGCTCGGCCCTTTGGCTGCTCCAAAAGGGGTGTGGCTAGAGAAGGACGGCGTCTCGCGGAGGGCTGTTGCTGGGAGATTCCGGAGTGCCGGGGCCTGGTTAGTTTTTGGATGGGAGGCCACCAGGGAATCTCACGACTGTAGATGGCAATAGGAGGGGTGGGGGAGGGGTGGTTTCAGGGAAAAAAGCATCGCAAGCGATTTGTGTAACATACAAAGAAAAGTGTCTGGTCGTGTCTGTGTAATCCAGCAATGGGAGTTTCTTTTGGATGCCTATAAAAATCTGGAGAAAGAATAATTCGTTGCTATTTTTTTTTTAAGACAGGCGTTTAAGTAGAAGCATTTTCCCCATTTTCCAGCCATTTCGAAATGCCATTTCCTAGCTTGACTATTAATGTCACCTCTCTTTTATTCCTTTTTTTTGTTTTTTTTTTACCTCCACGCATGGTTGGCCTGCGGTTCGCAGTTGAAGAAGGGTGTGTTTTGGTCGTGATCGGGGGTTAAAAATATTGTTTAACTAATAAATATATGAAATAAATAAATAAACCAGGGGCCTCTGTTGTTCATTATGAGTTTTCCCCCAAAATTATACTTTAATATATGTTAAAAATGGTAGCCTCCTTCGGGAATTGCTACATCGTCTTCAACCCCTGCCCTGCAAGAAGTAGGAAGCGCTCGATAACGCAGAGAAACATCTTCGCTCGGGCTTTCCTTGTTTCGGGATGGAGGGCTTGAAGCGGGATTCCTGGATAAGCGAGAGAAAGCAGAAAGGCTACGATTTGGTGGTCAAAAAGGGGGCTTTGCTATGTCTGAGACTTGTCATATCGAAGCAGGCCTCCTTTCAAAGAGAGAGAGGGCTGGCCGGAATCTTTCTCAGCCACGCTCTCCTTGCCGGCCAAAGTGGCCACGGAGACCTTGAATTTCCTTCCATCTATCCCCAGAACCTGCCGCCGCCGCCACGAAAAGTGGGCAAGGTATGAAACCGAGGCGCCCCTTCAGCAGTCCCGCTTGAGTCTTCTCAAGAAGCCAAGGGAACCAGCAGAAGCGGGTCGCCTGGCTGACGGCAGCCCCTGTTTATTTATTCGCCCAACCAGCTCAGGATTGAGAAACATTTGGTTTCAGTTCCAAATGCAAAAGTGGTATTAAAAATCAGTTTGTTCCTTTTCAGAAGAACAAGTGCTTTTGATATAATTATCAAATTATTTTTTTATCGTTATAACAACAACGGTTCTTCTGAGAAGGACCGAACCGACTGTGTGTTTCAATGTATAAATAAATAGGTGTTTTTTTTAAAAAAAAATAATAATCCTTAATTAAAACATCCTACCATTGGAAAATTGTGTTGCTGCTGTTTAAAAACAACAACAACAACCCAAATAGTCTTAAATATTAAGAAACCCACGTTAGGAGATGGAATGGATTGTTTTCCTTTTGAGCTCTTCTAGAAAAGCCGAATCAAAGGGGAAGAAAAGACCTGGAGGAATGGACGGAGAAAATAAGGAAGGGCGAAAGTAATATTGCAGCCTTTTCTGTGCAATAAGCCCAATAAACTCCACAGGTCTGTTTGCATTTACTGTTGCCACTTAAATTATTCAGTGTGTTGCGGTAATTGAATCCTAAGCTTTAAAAACTAATATACTCCCTCCTTGTCACCGCTTTTCTGAATCATGAAATCCGCCCTAACAGGTGCTGATCAAATACTATTACATTCTATTAAAAAGAAAATTCTATTCCCTGCTTTCATTTCCCTTTATAAAGGGGAAACTAAGTAAATGCATTTGAACGTTATTTAATTTTTAACGCTTTTAGTCCAATTTGGACGTTAGGGAGCGTCTCCAAACTCACAAAACCCGGGCAGCGTGGCAATAAATTGGGTTGACATAAATTAATCCGAAACGGAATCTCTTTTTAGGGTGCTCCTTTTCTCCCCTTCCCCCAGCTTTTGCAATCGAGGGGCTGACCCAAGCAAAGGCCAACAAACCCCACCGAAGGAGAACGAACCTCCTTTTTTTTAAAAAGAGGCAGAAAGAATTGGGAATGTAAAAAAATAATAACAATAACAGCCACTGAAAACCAATGTCCTGACTAGCGAATGAGTGCAACGAAAGCAGATTAAAAAAAGAAAGCATCCAGGAAATGGTGTGTCTGTTTTCTATGCAGGCTGGTCTGTATTGAAGCAGACTAAGGGGAAATACTTGGTGATATTTTTTTGGGGGGGGGGTGGGGGGGCGAGAATGGAAAGGGGGTAGATCTCTTCCCTGTTTCTTCAGGAAAACTCTCACAATTGTTATTATGGAGCGTTGCAATCTATTGGATACTTTGAGTATCTGCATACATGCACCCGCACTTATGCACATCTGTATATGGGTGTATTCCAGCCCATCCTGTATAACTTTAGAAAACCCTAATTCTAAAGTCAACCCGCATTATCAAATGTAATCTGCGGTTGGAAACGAATGCCCGCTTTCCAGGCCACCCTACGCAGGGTTTTCTCGGAGCTCCAAATTGGATTTCTAGCCCTGGAAAGTCTTGTTAGGCTTGTCGTTTTAAGACGGGCCAAAAAAAAAAAAAAAGGAAAACATAAAGGACTTTGAGTGCGTGAGCGTAGAAGGAGAAGGTTGGGTTTCAAATTCAGGCTCTGGGCTTTTTCATTCTAGGCCCACCACCAGCAGGAATATCTGTTCCAAGTGGAACTACTGGACAGTTCCAAATTCGGGCAGAGCGTCCCCAAGGCATTTGGTGCCTCCACTTGGTGCCTTTCTGGGGGGGCCCTTCCTTTCTGTAGGATGTGTTTATAAACAAAGAATGCTAAGATAGATTTAGGTGGATCCCCAATTAATTCCCCCCTCGCGGTGGGTGGCTCTCGCAGGGAGGGAGGGCGAGGCTCCACATCCTCACCAGCCTGGAATTCTGCTCAACTCGCCCCTTTGGTTAATGATTCGGGAGAGTGGAAGAGAGGGAGCGGCTCGTCTGGGTAATTGCAAAGGTTTGTTCAATTTCATCTGGCTAATTTCGAAAGACAACCGTCGCAGATGCGCATTGCAATATCCGCCCCACATTAGCTTAGCTAATAAATTTGACCTATTGTGCGTTTGTTAAAATGATGTCACCATGGAACAGTCCCTAAGCTCCTATTCCAATGAATTAGGCCTTTATTGAAACCCGGGAGCCAATGGGAGGAGAGAGGCTTGTTTGTTGTGGCCAATGGCAGCTGTCGGAGAGAAATTAGAAGCAGAAACTCAAGGTTTGGTTCAAAAAAGATGACACAGAGCCTGTCGGGCTGGACCACTCTTGGCAAAGTTTCAGTGTGACATCTATACAAACCAGGACCTTACATGGATCTACTGTAAAAAGGAAGGGAGCGTTTTTATAGGGGAAATTCTTGCCGGGGTTTTTTTTCTCTCCCTCTCTCCCCTCTCCCCCCTGATTGAGCCAATATTTTCTATTCACCAAGGATGGATCAGCCAACGAACACGCAGACACCGCATCAACACGAGCCCATCAGCTTCGGGATTGATCAGATTTTAAATAGTTCTGATCAGGAGACCCCTTCCCAGCCCGCCCCTCGAGGATCAGACAGCGGCACCAATTACCTGGGCAGCCCCGTGAGCAGCAGAAGCGGCGCCCCGTACCCTTCCCTCCCCGGCGCCTTTGCTGGCATCGGGGCTCCCTTCGAAGACTCTGGATCTTACAGTGTGAATCTCAGCTTGGCTCCATCTGGCGTGATCCGGGTGCCAGCGCACAGACCCATCCCTGGGGCAGTGCCACCTCCAATTTCCAGTGCCATTCCAGCCATGCCAGCTGTACCCAGCCTTGGCAGCCTCAACTTCCCTTGGATGGAGAGCAGCAGGCGGTTCGTCAAAGACAGATTCACAGGTAAGCGGCAGCGGCGGCGGCGGCGGCCGGGCTGGCGAGCACTCTCAGGATAGACAGTCGGTCGGTGAGGTTGGGACTCCTGCGCCGAGCAGCAGGCGGGCGTGAGAGAGAAATTGGCTCTTTCACAGTCTTTCTCCGGCGGAGAAAAGAGAGAACGGTTGTGTAAAAAGCCGAAACAATATAAGGCGCGCGATGCCAGGAAAATTGGCCCACCGGCCCTTCTGCCGGCTTTCCTAATTTTTCTTTTCTTTGGCCGACTGCTTTAGCACATCCAGGCGTGAAAGTGGGATCCGTTTGGGTGGTCCTGTTTCAGGACGACAAAAGGGATTGTCCTGAGTTCTTCCGGAGATCGAGTGATCTTTCCTTTCCTCGCCCCCTAAAAACCAACACGGTCAAGGGAGGAAACCTTAAATCTCGCCGTTCTCAGAATAAAGAAATCCTCGAGACGGTTTTCTCAGGCCTGTGGTGGAAGAGCGAAGGAAGGCGAGTAAATGGCTGTGTCTAATCCGATTACAGCATTAGCACTAACTAAGAGATGGGAGAGGACGATAAAGAGAACAAAAGAAATTTATGAAGATTTAAGTACTTCCAATGAAAACAGGATTAAGCCAATTAGGACGAGGGAAGCAGGGGGTTAAGTGGATAAGGTTAGCTTCACCTTGCAAAAGCGGCTAATCAGCCCACAAGTTCTGAGTGTGCTGTGTCACTTCAACTCAATTTACATTTGTGGGTAAAAGGGAGAAACCTTTCAGCGGATGCCTAAAAGTTGCTATCAATAACTTTCATGGTATGTATTTTTTCCAAGAAGAAAATATACGGGAAATCCCTAAACCCTTTATTATATTATTATAATATAATATTATCTATTATATTATTTTACATTATGTTACATTATAATTATTCAGAAGAAATATGCATAATAGCTAGGATGGATTTGTAGATACTTTTAGAATTACTGGCTGAGTTCAATTTTTCGCTGCAGGAACCAACTATTTTTCTTCCCTCGGCAATGTACTTTATGTTCCGGGGCGTGGGACACCGGAAAACAAACGCAACAAAAACAAAGCAGGCCAAACGCGATTAGGTGGCCTTCTTTTCCCTCTTTCGGAGGCTGGGGAAGAGAACTTTTCCGTCTCAAGCTGGCCCCTCGTAATTTCCCATTGCCCCAAAGCCTCCGTTTGGCTTTTGCCCTTGCGAGTTAGAGATCATCGCTCTATTTTTAATTTAAAAATAAATAAATACGGGTTTCTGTTTGTTTTTATATTACCCCCGGTTTTCCTGCGGCACAGCCTCTAGGATTAGACACACACACACCCCTTCCATATTGTAGGTCTTTAATCGATTCGGAATTGCTCCGCTTCCCTCCCCAACAGCACCACCAGCAGGGCTGACACGAGGGGCGGGACGAGCCACCCCTTTCGCCCCCCCCCCTCCCCAGCACAGGGTGTCGGTGGGGGCGGGCGGGGCTGTCACCTGCCACCGAGCATCCAGCCCCTCCGCCCCCTCCCAGCCGTGGGTGCTGCGGGCCGCGGGGCTTTCCGAGAGGCCGCTCCGGGTCATTCCCCGAGTCCGGGCTCGCCGGGGTCACTCGCTGGCCACCTTCAAGGGGACGGAGGAGAAAGCAGCTAGCGACCACGCCGCCCCCAGCGGCTACAGTTTTAAGGGGCCCCGCTTGGGCCGGCGCCATTCTCGATTCCCCACCCCCACCCACCCCAAATCCGGCGCCCGCCCTGGCTGACTCGGTGTCCCTTTCTGTCGCAGCAGCGGCGGCGCTCACGCCTTTCACGGTGACGCGGAGGATCGGGCACCCCTACCAGAACCGCACTCCGCCCAAGCGCAAGAAGCCGCGCACCTCCTTCTCGCGGGTGCAGATCTGCGAGCTGGAAAAGCGGTTCCACCGGCAAAAGTACCTGGCCTCGGCCGAGAGGGCGGCGCTCGCCAAGTCGCTCAAGATGACCGACGCCCAAGTCAAGACCTGGTTTCAGAACCGCAGGACCAAGTGGCGGTGAGTCCCGCGGACGCTGGGCCTGGGATCTACCGGGGTGAGGGTAGGAGGCGGGGGGCGGGGGTCGCCGAACAGGGGAAGCGGGTTGGGCCTTCTCGGCTTCCTCCTCCTTTCGCTTCCTTTGCAATCCTCGCAGGGCGCCGTGTAGACGCGACACAAGGCCTGGCACCTTTTGTGAACTCTTTAGGCTTGGCCCATGGTCCACTCTTTAGGTCAACCCTTTTGGGAGCCGGGATTTGCCTCCTCCTCCTCCTTCTCCCTGCATTGGACCCTCGGAGCGCAGTGGCCTAAAAAACCTGCTTGGCAGGAAGGATGCCTTGCGGGAGCTGAGCAAAGGGTCGCTTTAGTACAACGGCCGGTTTGGGGTTTTGGGTGGATGGTCCCACAACGTCATCCCATCCAGAGTTAGATGGTGCCAGGCAATCACGAGAACTTCAGTATAAACCACGTTCACAGAAACCGCGGCTTATTTAGCGCGCCGAGCCGGAAATCACGGAAAATCTTCTCTTAGGATACCCTCCAAGCTTGGTACCCCGAATCCCCGAGGCCCGTCCCGCCACCTTCCTTCCTCCCTCCCTCCCTCCCTGGGAGCCTTAGTGAGGCAGCAAAAGAAAAGGGCCCCAGAAAGAGGCTTCTGGAAACCACGGCGAGGCTGAGCCAAAGACGGGCCGAGGGCCTTTTGCAGGCCAAGATGCGCGTTTGCTTGGACCTCTGCGGACCCAAGAAGCACAGAGGGGCGGCAGGCAGCGAAAGCCCGTTTGCTTTTCGACTGATTGGCGGCTTCTATGGATCAAACCGGGGTCCTTAAGCGCAGGGCGTGTAATAACAAGGTTGCCCCTCTGGACGAGCGTTGGCTTTTCAAGGCTTTGGGGGTGGGGGTGGGGTTCTTAGAAGGGGAAGTTGAGGGAGATAAAATGAGGCGGCGTCCACGCGAGATGCCCAGGGCAGTTCTTGAATCTGTCCCACACAATCTCACCATAGGAAGTGCTACCACCAAGCAAGCTTGGCACAAACGGGGCAGGTGCGTTAGTGGGATCCGCAGCTGCTTCGGTTGAACGCGCAGTGTGGAGACCGGCTTAAAGACAAACGCTTAAAAAATAAAATAAAATCCCCTCTTCGGAGATCAGCGACCCACTCCCGGCTGAGAATCGATCTTCCCTAATATTTAACGGGCCTCTCCTGAATCTGATGCAGAAACAGAGCTGCCGTTGTTCCGTTTTAGGGGCCCGGAGGCCTGGCTGCTGCCCGTGGAGAAGCTGGGAGGCTGGGAGTCAACAGGCCTGTGGAAAGCGGGGAAAGGATTTGGGTGGCTCGTCCGCGCGGGTCTGCGCGGGTGGGTGCCCCCGAGTATCTTCCTTCCTTGATCCGGCTCCCTCGGTTCTTCTCCGCGCCCTCCAGAGAGAAAGGATCGGGGGTGCGAACGTGAAACGCGTGGCCAGGGGAGAGACGTTCCTGTCCACCCATCGTTTTTTCTAACCCGTTTTCTCCCAAGGCCAAGGAGGGGGAGGCAAGCCCAGCCCTCGCCCGGCCCAGAGTTGCCAGTTCCCAAAGGGCCAATCTCCAGCTTGATGATGATGATGATGATGATAATAATAATAATAATAATAATAACAATAACAACAATAATAATAATAACAACAACAACAACAACAACAAGATCTTGCACCATTAAACCACAAACACCTGCCTATCTCGGGTTATCGGGAAGGATTCGATATGTGGACAAAAGGGCCAAACCCAGTTTAAATATCTGGCTTGATATTTATAATTATCATAATAATTTAATTAAACTTATTTTATCTGCCGCCCAGCTCGCAGCGACTCTGGCCCAACAACTTTCCCAAAGCCACGAAAAGTTAGAGCGCTGTCTTCGGCTATTGTTCCTCGGCTGGAAGGCATCGGTCCCGGACGGGAATTGAAAAAAACTATCTTTTCCCCGAGATTTTCCAGCAAAGTTGCAATCCCAGGCGAAGCGATTTCAACGATTCTGCAGCGTCTTGACTTCGTGGGCTCAGCTTTCCCAAGTCTTTTTCTCCAGAGCCAGAGGATCCCAGCTTGCAGGGCAGTGGGAAGGCTCTGGATCCCTCTCGCCCGGGCCTTTTTGTCGCGTCTGCAGCGGAATCTCCCCAAACAGCAAGCCCCTATTCCCTTCTCATCCCACCCCGGTCCAGTTGCAAAGCCGCCGCCGTTTTCGTTTCTGTTTAGTTGTGTACTGCGGGAAAGTCCTTTCCCTGTGTTTCGGCTGAAATCTCGGATGAAGTAAAAGCCAAGAAGGATAAAACGGGCGCATGCGAATTATTGCTGTTGATAGATAATTGTATGAATATACTTATGATACAATATCATTACTCTCCCATTATGCTAATATTTCCTTTAATAATACATGAAATGCTAACGCTGTTAAAGCTTCTACTAATGCGGGTTTCGCTTATGTACTTATGCCTCTTTTGCTCCAAATGCCGGTTTTGGTTTACCCATCTCCATTCTAGGCCCAATTCTCTGGGCAAAATCCAGAAGGGTCCTGAGCCGCGGCGACTTTGCGGGGACGGCCCAGGCTGCGTTTCCACTCGAAACCTGCTGAATCAAACTCTTCTCCGCGGGGTTCTACAGAATCCACTTCTTTAGTTCTTCTTGGCTTCCGGAGTTTTTTCTTTCTTTGTCTTTTGCACGATTTTTGACTTCGCCTTTCTCACCCCCCCTCTATATGTATATTGGGGTGTTTTTTTCTGTTCTGAACTTACTTTTCTTCTTGCAGACTTTGCATTACCAGACTAGGGAACGCCATCAGTGCTCTCCCCTGGGAAGTGGGGTTGGTGACTGCTGATCTAGGTAGCAGTTTGCCCTACCGGCTTTGTGGCAGGATAGTCTCTTATATGTGCGCGTGTGCGTGTGTATGCATTTTATTCGATGTATAAAGCCCTCTAATCGCAATGCCCTTTATGTATCCATATCGGTTCCACTGATTTACAGAACCCGAGGAGGACAGGGATTAGTTCGGCTCAAGTATAATTGGCAGGCTTCAATCTCGGAAGTTAACGGGTGCGTGCATCTGTAAGCGTTCAGAAAAAGCGCAAGCCACTCAAGAGACGGAGGATCGGGGCGGGAAAGGAAAGAGCCGCAAATCACGCGAACCTTCCCCCGACTTTCGTCGGAACTCGACCCGAAAAATGGGCGTCAGCAACCCAGGGCCCAAGTGACACTACCTGCCAGTGGAGAATTAATCGCGAGGACTCGTTTTTACGAATCTTTTAGAAATAGAGGCATTCAGGTAACTCTCTCGTTTGTTTCCCACGTCGTTCCTCAGCAACAATTCTCACGGCCGGTCAACCCGCTTTGTAAAGCCTCCGTTTAGAAAGTCTCGGGGGGTAAAAAAAATAAAAATAAAATCGTCGGTCGATTTTGCTGGCCTGATTGGGAATCGGAAGATAAACGTGTTCGAAAACCAGCTTGCCCCTCTCCTGTTTTCGGTCGGTGGTTCTATTTTCGGACTTCGTTGTCTTCTGCGTAACCCTTGTTTAATTTTAGTCCAGCTTCTGGTCTACCTTGGAAAATCTGTTTTACCCTCCGGTTTAATTTTGGGCAGATCCACGCATTTATTTTATTCTTTTGGTCGAATTCGGTCAGGCTGGCGCAAAGGTGGGGAGAAAACTAAAAACCTAGGGAAAGCGGATCGGGGCCTAGCGGTCCCCGGGGCTGCGAGTCTCAAGGGACGCCCTCCGAAGCCGCTGTGGCCCCCCCCCCCCTCTTCCTCCTCCTTGCCCAGCGCTAACAGCAATTGTGCCTAGCGAAAGGGTCCATCAGTCTATCTCCAAGTAAATATACCACGGTCGTCTTGGGCGAACCCGATCCTCAAATCATTCATTTGTCTCTGATGGCAGAAAAAAAAAAAGGTTTTTGTTGTATTATGTCTTGCCTTTCTGAGAACCCTGTAAGGAAACCGCGACGAATACGAGGCAGCAGCAGCATTCCCACAAAATTCAAGCCCCCGGGTTTGGTTTGGAAAAGGCTATTTTTCGACATTTCCCCCACCCACTCTTGCAACGCGAACACACTGCTTTCAATCCCAGCCTTCGTTGTGTCGATCCGGGACAGAACTTCTAGGTTTGCTTCGAGGCTGGCCCGAGTGCTTCCCCTCAGGGAAAGCTTCTTGGGGACGGGAGGCTTTTAACGTTTGATTCAGAACCCGTGTTTTTGTTTTCATATGCGCGTGTATTTATGCACGTGTGTATATGCACGCGTGTATGTATGCATGTGCGTGTGTATATGCACGCGTGTATGTAAACACACACGCGCGCGCGCGCACACTGCCCTTTTAGTGTTTATGCGTGCGCCGCACGACGGACAACAATTACAAACGTGATTAGATGAAAAAGGGACCCAAGAAAGGAATTGCCTTTTCCTCCCCTCCCCACAATCTTATGATTGGATCCCAGTAAACCCTAACGCGACTTGCCTGGGGCGCCATGCCTCAGTTTCCCAGGCCACCCAGACTTTACCTGGGAAATACTCTTCCGACGTACAGAAATTCGGAGAATCCAGATTGCTGCTATTGTTATTACTAGTACTGTTAGCATTAGCATTAACATTATTATTCATAAAAAATGACAGTATACACAGCAAATGAGATAACTGTGCTGGGTTTCCTATCACAAATCACTGGTCGAACACTTTCCAAGTATTTAGGACTTCTTCTTCTTCTTCTTCTTCTTCTTCTTCTTCTTCTTCTTCTTCTTCTTCTTCTTCTTCTTCTTCTTCTTCTTCTTCTTCTTCTTCTTCTTCTTCTTCTTCTTCTTCTTCCTCTTCCTCTTCCTCCTCCTCCTCCTATTATTATTATTAGTATCATTATTATTATTAGGGAAGAAGAGTGCTAGATTTTCATTTCCAATTCTTTTCCGAGCGGAGTGGGGGAGGGGAGAGGGCAAGATTGGATTGGAGGGAGGGTCAATGTACCAGCCAAGGAAACCTCAACAAAGGACGCTGGCGAACGACCGCGTGGATTTTGTTCACCGGCCTTTCGGGAAAGGGAATAAAATCGGATGCTCTCAGCAGCCGCCGCAATTTGTTGAGCTTCTGCAGCGGAGAAACCCTGGGTCACTTTCGAAGTTTTATGGGCCAGGAATTAAACCGCTCGCTATTTCGGAAAGAGACAACAAAAAACAAAACCCGGCGTTCGCACATCATAGCTCGAGGAACTTTGGTTTATCAAAACTTCTTTTGATCATTCAGCTGAGCGGCCTTCTTTCACACGACACTCTGATCCGTAAAACTATTCTCCGGGCTGCTTTGATTACCACCAACAGCAGAAGCCGACAAACCGCACTTGAAAAGTTTCTCTACGTTTAACCCAGCGGCGGTTTTCATCCACCTTTGAATCGCCTTGAAGTTAGAAACCCTCGCGTAGGCCGGCCATAAAAAAGTTATAAAGTAAATCCGGGCCGCCTTTCCAGGCGTGCGAAAACGATCACCAGGCGGAATTCCTGGTGGCCGTAACTACGAGGGGCCCCTGTGGCTGTAGCCCTTTTGGACAGTTGGATCCCACTGACATGATGAGAATTCATCGACCCCCTCCCGCCCTCCACGGTGCCCTCCCCCCCCCAGCTTCGGGAATAGGGGTGGGGGAGGAGTAACTTTCTCATTCTACCCCTCGTGAGTTTTCTCCTTCCTCGCCTAGGCTCCTCTTCCCCTTCTCCCCTCCCTCCTCCTCCTTTCCCCCTCCTCCTCCTCTTTCCCCTCGTCCTTTCCCCCCTCCCCCTCTTCCTCCTCCTCTTCCCCTCCTCCTCCTCCTCCTCTTCCCCTCCTCCTCCTTCCTCTTCCTTTTCCTCCTCCTCTTCCCCTCCTCCTTCCTCTTCCTCTTCCTCCTCCTCTTCCTCTCCTCCTCGTCTTCTTCCCCCTCCTCCTTTCCCCCTCCCCCTCTTCCTCCTCTTTCTCCTTCTCCCCCTCCCCCTCCTCTTCCTTTCCTCTTCTTCCTCCTCCGCGTTTTTCGACTGACCCCGTGGAATTACCCCAGACCCTCTTCCCTATTAGGCCTCCCCGCTGGCCGGGCCCTTTGATCTGATGGGTGCTGGGGGCGGAACGGGGGGTGGGGGGAGCGCAAGTCGCAGACCGGGCCAGGCAGGGAGGGAGCACGCAGGGTTGGTGGGCGACTAGCCAGCCGGGGCGGGAGCCTGATCTCTGTGTTTGGCGTCCGCAGGAGGCAGACGGCGGAGGAGCGGGAAGCCGAGCGGCAACAGGCGAGCCGGCTGATGCTGCAACTTCAGCACGACGCCTTCCAGAAGTCGCTGAACGAGTCCATCCAGCCCGACCCGCTTTGTCTGCACAACTCCTCGCTCTTCGCGCTCCAGAACCTCCAACCTTGGGAAGAGGAAGCCGCCAAGATTCCCCCCGTCACTTCCTTGGTGTAAAGAGGGTCGTCCGGACGGAGGGGCCCCGGGTGGAGAGGCAAGCGGCCCGCCCTCCGCCTCTCCCCGCATGACCCGAACCGCAACGGAACGTGTGAACGGGGGGTTGGGGGATCGAGGCGCCTCAAAGAAGTGGGAGAGGAGAGGCCGCGTCTCACACACCCGTCTCGCTGCCCGGCTGGGCTCGGACCTGGGCGGGAGCCGTCCGGGTGTCCCCGGCGCGGCTGCGAACATTGCGGGCATGGGACGTTTCTCTCGGCCCGGGACCTCCGCCCTCGCCCTCGACGGAGCCCGGCCGCCGCGCCTCTTCCAGCTCCAGGCTTCCCCGACAGCCAGAGCGAACTTCTCCAAAGTTGGTTGAAGGGAAAGAAGCCGAGACCCGCGGTGCTTTCGCCCGACTTTCTCCCGTCGAGAAACTTGGCCATCGGACCCTTTGCCCCCGGGGTGGGGAGGAGACGTCAGGCTGCTCGAGAAGAAAGCGGAGAGCCCCTCGCTTTTTCTTCCTCCGGCGGGGTTTGCTGGGGGTGGGTGGGGAGGTTTAAATGTGGGGGAAGACTTCGCCGGAGGTTTCCCCCGCGACGGTCTGTTTTCACCCGAGGATTCTGGAGGTGGCCCCCGCCTCGCCTCGCCAGCCAATCTCGTCGCTTAGGGTCCATTCGGGGGTGGGGGGGACGAAGAAGGAATAGAGAGTCACCTTTTTTTAAAGTATTATTATAATTTGTAAGAAATGTTAATATTTAATTTATTGAACGCACCAAGATGCCGAGCACTGTTAATATATGGAGGCAGGGGGAGAGAAAGACTGGATCTTGGGTTATTTATATGGAGACCAGAACAAACACTAAAAAGAAGTGTGTGTGTACGCCCGCGAGAGAGCGTGAGTGCTGTGTGCGTGTGTGTGTGAGAGAGAGAGGGGGTAATTTTTGGCCAAGGCTGGCCTTTATCTTGGGTGGTCAATCATCTGGCTATCCTGCCCCCTGGAAATCATTCTGCAAAGGAGGATATATATATATATATATTTATTATCTTAAGGACAAACCTGCTGCAGTGAAAAAGCAAGCCACCCTCAGCTGTCCCCCCCCCACTCCCCCAGGCAAACCTTGCCAGTAATTTATTCAACATGGTAATAAGGGCTCCGCTTTTAAAGAAATCCCAACCTCTCTCTCTCTCTGGCAGGAAAATGAACATTAACGTTGGAGTGGGGTTGTTGAGGGAGATGAAAGAGGGGAAGGAAGGAAAGGAAGGAAGGAAGGAAGGAAGGAAGGAAGGAAGGAAGGAAGGAAGGAAGGAAGGAAAATAAAATTGGTTTTAAAAGCATCCTTGGCATGCTATAATGCCCATTGTCCGACCCAAACCCATTACAGAGAAAGCGCCTTATGTTTCATAATACTAATAATAATTATACTGATAATTGAAATCAATACTAAGGAAAGTTGGGGTTAATCCAGACCATGTATAATACTTTGTACTTGCTGAAATGTGTAAATAAATGTTTTCTTTAAAAATGTTCCTAGTCTGAGCTGTTAATGAATAAAGGCCTAAGGAAGCTACATCTGGAGTGCCTCCATAGGTACTGGACTTGGACTCCCCATCAGTCTCAGCCATCCGCCTCAGCCACCATGGCAAACTGCGAAGGACTATGGCAGCTGCCACCCAAAATGTTTGGAGAACAGCCTCTTCCCTTTCTTGCCAACCACGGTCACTTTTACCATTGGTGTCGATGGTTCTAGGTAATGGTAGCTGGAGTTCATCAATGCCAAGGGAACCTATCCTTGAGTCTGCTGTAACTGGCAGCCACTATCCAAGGCATGGTGGCAAAGGCTTTTTCTATCACCTTCCATCACCTTCTGTGCCTGGTATATGCTTAGGAATAAACCTGGGACTTTACACATGCTATGGTCTCTATGTCTCAAGATTTAGGAGTGATTTAAACTCTTAAGTTGCTCTACCTTTCCTCTTTTTCTGGAAAGAGGCAGAAGAGTCTTCCACAAACCTTTCTCACCTTTGGCTCTTCTGTAGGACTGAGTGTGAAGGACTAAACCAAGATCCAACCTACTCCCAACCAGGTATTTGTCAATAAGCTGCAGTTGAAAGTGTTTGTCCTGACATGCACCCACTGCAAGACATCGTGCTGTTTGAGATAAATAGGATAATCCATGAACAAAAGCCCGATAAGGATGTCAAGTAAATGTTAACTCATGCTGAGGATGAGCTTCTATAGCAGCTGGCTTTGATGAAGGTGACGATGCAGGATGGACCATGAAGTTTGGCAAACGTTAGTCTGTCACTGGTTCCAGTAGCTTACCATTGCTTCCTTGTTCCGTATGATGATTCAGTCTACCTGATTAATCAAACAGCCTGAGGAGCCTTTCTCACATATACTGTCAGCCCTTGGTGTCATTTTCCGAAGTTCCCCATAGTGTTGGGGTTGAGTGTGAAGATATGGCTGGACCAAGAGGATCTGTATTTCGAAGGTGAGCTAAAGGTGTTGTACAAATCCCTCGGCAAAACCAGAAGGAGCTGATGGGGTATTCAATTGCCATTGTGTCATCTGATCCTTATAGCAACAGCACTTAGACTTATATACCTCTTCACAGTGCTTTACAGCCCTCCCTAAGTGGTTTACAGAGTCAGCATATTGTCCCCAAGAATTTGGGTCCTCATTTTACCCACCTCGGAAGGATGGAAAGCTGAGTCAACCTTGAGTCTGGTGGGATTCGATCTGCCAAATTGCAGTCAGCTGACAGTCAGCAGAAGTAGCCTGCAGTACTGCACTCTAACCACTGCGCCACAGAGTCTCATACCTCTTACACTGCAGAATCAGGGCTTTCATCTTCTACTCATCAATCTTGAGTACTCTTACCAGCAATCTCGCCTCCATTAGTATTCCTGGGAAATGACTAACTCATGAGGATGGGTGCGAATGGGGGGAATATTCATTTTCACAGCCCTGGAAGGGTTCCATGAAGCTCAATCCAGCTCTGGCTTCACAACAATCCAGAACAATTACACACCTCTGTTGTAGGCCCTAATTGTCTTCTGGTTTCTTAGCAGAGAGGTCGACAGATTCAATTGGCCATATGATCAGCCAGATCTTCTCTTCTTGAAAGGTGTAAGAGCCCTCCTTTTTTTTCCTCCAACAGATGGACTATCATACCCGAGGCAATGAAATACAAGAACACCAGCACTGCCTCTTTTGAAAAAAAAAAAAAGCAGAAGGAAACAGTGTATGTATAAATTATTCATTCAGAATACAGGAAAAGAGGGTGCACCAAGTTAAGACTGGACTCTTTGTCTTAGCCTAATGACTACTCTGTCTCTGGAGTCATTCCTCAGCCTGCAAGCAGTAGGGGCATCAAAGGACTGGATGCTCCTTTAAGTGTTTAAAGAACAAGCTTGTCATGGAGGAGACTTGGCTGTAGCTTTGCCTTTCCCCCTTAACTTGGCTTCTCTACAAAGCTCCAACAGGCCCAGCAGCGATCACGTGGCTGCTGTGGCTGCGTTGTACATGGAAGCTGATTTCAGCCATGCTGTAATGGTATCTGGGAAAGTCTTTGGTTTTGTGCGTGAAAGAGATGTTGTCTAGGAAATGATCAGATTTTTGAAAAGGGGGGAGGGGAGGGGACATAGTCTGTAACTGTGTAATGGGCAAAGAGAAAGGGACCCTTCCTAACTTTTCAAGCTGTAAAAGGGATGGCAGGAGATTTGTACTTTCAGACTTGGAAGATTCTGTTCAGGTAGCCTTAGAATAAAGTAGAGTTAGCTCATCTGGCCACATTTACTTCCTATTCAGTCTGGGAAGGCAGAAACATGCTGGACCTATCAAACAGGTACCTTGAGCTATTGATGGAGATGTTGAGAGTGGAAATCCAATTCAACAGGTGGGACCAGATTGGTTGTATTGCACTGTTGAGCAGGAATAGGGGAGGAAGAAGAACTGGGGGCGGAGGGGAGGGAATCCCACCCAGCATATTAGATCAAAGAAGGGATGGATATTGGAGAAGCAACTCCAAAAACATCTATTTTTTTCTTTTGTTTTCAAGAAGATGACTACTGGGATACACTGGGCTGCTTTTCTTGGTGGCTAAACTTCTGTGCTGTTGATTTTCCTTTAGGCTTCCCTGTGAGAGGAAAAGGAAGAAATAAATCCACCGAACCAGTGATGGGATTCAAATTATTTTTACTTCCGGTTGTGAGGGCGTGGCTTAGTGGGAGTGGCAGGGAAAGGATACTGCAAAATCATCAGGCAGAGGTGGTGTTTGCCAGTTCTCCGAACTACTCAAAATTTCCGCTGCCGGTTTAACTGGTCAGAACCTGCTGATGGCCACCGCTAAACAATGCTAACCCAAGCCCTAACCCTAACCCTAAACACAAACCCTAACCCCAACCCCAACCCTAACCCTAACCCTAACCCTAACGCTAACCCTAACTCGATTCCTATCCCTATCCCTATCCCTTTCCCTATCCCTATCCCTATCCCTATCCCTATCCCTATCCCTATCCCTAACCCTAACCCTAACCCTAACCTTAATTCTATAACTAATCCTAACCCTAACCATAACCCAAACCCTAACCCTAACCGTAACCGTAACCGTAACCGTAACCCTAACTCTAACCCTAACCCTAACACTCACCCTAACTCTAACTCTAAGCCTAACCCTAATCCTACCCTGAACACTAACCCTGATCCTAACCTAACCGTAACCCTAACCCCAAAACCTACCCAAACCCAAACCCAAACCCTAACCCTAACCCTAACCCTACCCCTAACCCTAAACCTTACCCTAAACCTAACCCTAACCCTAACCGTAATCCTAATCCTAATCCTAATCCTAATCCTAACCCTAACCGCAGACCGAATCCTTACCCTAACCCAATTCCTAACCCTAACCCTAACTCTAACCTTAACTCTATAACTAACACTAACGCTAACACTAACGCTAATCTGAACCGTAACCCTAACCCTAACCTGAATGCTTAAACGAATCCTAACCCGAACCCTAACCCTAACCTACTGAATACCATCTCTAATCCCGGCTACCGCTAACCCTAACACTAACCCTAACCATAACCATAACTCTAACCCTAAACCTAACCCTAACGCTAATGCAAACCCTAACCCTAACCTTAACCCTCACCCTAACCCTAGCCTACTGAATACCATCTCTAACCCTGGCTAACCCTAACCCTAACTCTTACCCTAATCCTTACCCTAACCCTAACCTTAAACCCTAACCCCAACCCCAACCCTAAACTGCTGAATATCACCTCTATCTAATCCTTACCCTAACCCTAAACCAATTCTAACAATAACCCTTACACTAACCCTAACCACAACCGAACATTAACCTGCTGAATACCCACCTCTAACTAACCCTAACCGTAACTGTAACCCTGACCGTGACCCTGACCCTGACTCTGACTCTAATCGTAACCCTAACCCTAACCCTAACCTGCTGAATACCTCCTCTGTCTATCCCTAAACCTAAACCAACCCTAACCTTAAACCTAACCCTTACACTAACTGTAACCCTAACCCTGACCCTGACTCTGACCCTGACCCTGACCCTAACCTTTACCCTAACCCTAACCTTTACCCTAACCTTAACCTTAAACCCTAAACCTAACCTGCTGAATTCCACCTCTATCTAAACCTAACCCTAACCCTAACCCTAACCCTAACTCTAACCCAACCCTGACCCTGACCCTGACCCTGACCATGACCCTGACCCTCACCCTCATCCTCATCCTCACCCTAACCCTAACCCTAACCCTAACCCTAACCCTAACCCTAACCCTAACCCTAACCCTAACCCTAACCCTAACCCTAACCCTAACCCTAACCCTAACCCTAACCTGAATGCTTAAACGAATCCTAACCCGAACCCTAACCCTAACCTACTGAATACCATCTCTAATCCCGGCTACCGCTAACCCTAACACTAACCCTAACCATAACCATAACTCTAACCCTAAACCTAACCCTAACGCTAATGCAAACCCTAACCCTAACCTTAACCCTCACCCTAACCCTAGCCTACTGAATACCATCTCTAACCCTGGCTAACCCTAACCCTAACTCTTACCCTAATCCTTACCCTAACCCTAACCTTAAACCCTAACCCCAACCCCAACCCTAAACTGCTGAATATCACCTCTATCTAATCCTTACCCTAACCCTAAACCAATTCTAACAATAACCCTTACACTAACCCTAACCACAACCGAACATTAACCTGCTGAATACCCACCTCTAACTAACCCTAACCGTAACTGTAACCCTGACCGTGACCCTGACCCTGACTCTGACTCTAATCGTAACCCTAACCCTAACCCTAACCTGCTGAATACCTCCTCTGTCTATCCCTAAACCTAAACCAACCCTAACCTTAAACCTAACCCTTACACTAACTGTAACCCTAACCCTGACCCTGACTCTGACCCTGACCCTGACCCTGACCCTAACCTTTACCCTAACCCTAACCTTTACCCTAACCTTAACCTTAAACCCTAAACCTAACCTGCTGAATTCCACCTCTATCTAAACCTAACCCTAACCCTAACCCTAACCCTAACTCTAACCCAACCCTGACCCTGACCCTGACCCTGACCATGACCCTGACCCTCACCCTCATCCTCATCCTCATCCTCACCCTAACCCAAACCCTAACCCTAACCCTAACCCTAACCTGCTGAATACCACTTCTAACCAACCCTCACCTTAACCCTAACCTTAACCCTAATCGTAATTGTAAACCTAACCCTATTCCTAACCCAAACGCTAACCCTAACCCCAAACCCAACCCCAACCCTAACCCCAACCCGAACCCTAATCTTAACCCTAACCGTAACCCTAATCCAACCCTAACTCTAACCTTATCCTAACCCTAACCCTAACTTAAATGCTAAAGCGAACCCTAACCCAAACCCTAACCCTAACCTACTGAATACCATCTCTAATCCTGGCTACCGCTAACCCTAACACTAACCCTAACTCTAACCATACCCCTAACCCTAACCCTATCCCTATCCCTATCCCTATCCCTAACCCTAACCCTAACCCTAATCCTCACCCTCACCCTTACCCTCACCCTAACCCAAACCTTAACCCTAATCTGCTGAATACTACTCTATCTAACCCTAACCCTAAAGCAACACTAACCCTAACCCTAACCATTACTCTAACCATAACCCTAACCCTAACTCTAACCCTAACCTGCTGAATACCACTTCTAACCAACCCTACCCCTAACTCTAACCTCATATTACTTCCCTTAAAAGGGCTGAATAACTGTTGTATGTCATCTTCCAGTTTCATTTCTATAGGTGTGAGATCATCAGCTGGTTATTCCTTGGCCCAGACTGCAAGTTCCAGAGCATCCAATTCATTTTCTGTATATGGTGGGCGTAACTGCTACCCCTTCTTGCTAAGCTTCATTCATTTGTTCATCTATCCAGCTGCAGATGCAGAAGAGACAGAAGGAAAAGGCATTTAATTTCTACTATCTCTCCTCACCCCCCACGGTCTGTTCTTTTTCCCTAGCTCCAACATGCAGAATATGGATTACTATGAATCCATTGTCTAATGCCCTGGGAAAGTGTTCAATTTTCCCAAGACAACTAATGATTATGTGAAAGCCAAGCACCTGGAAAAATTACATTCCCCCAAAGTCCTGGTGCTAGAATGTAATTTTTACTGCAAAAAGATAGGGAGGGGAAGAAAACAAGACAATGCAGAAAAAACAATGCAATGCCACAAGCTCTGGGCAGGGGCTTTAAAATTATTCTGGTCGTCCTTGATTTACGAACACCAGTAAGCCCAACATTTCTGTGGTTTAGATGTTTGTTAAATGAATTGTGCATCCATTTTATGAACATTCTTGCCACAGTTGTTAAGTGAAACACTGCAGTTGATAAGTTAGTAAGCTGGTTGTTAAGTGAATCTGGCTTCCCCATTGACTTTGCTTGTCAGAAGGTTGCCAAAGGAGGAATCAGATAACAGATAATCAGATAATCAGAGTTGGCAGGGATCTTGTAGGTCATCTAGTCCACCACCCCCCCACCCAAGCGGGAGACCCTACACCATTTCTGACAAATGGCAGTCCAATATCTTCTTGAAGTTCTCAAGTGATGGTGCTCCCACAATTTCCAAAGGCAATTCTGTTCCATTGGTTGATTGTTCTCATTGTCAGAAAGTTTCTCCTTATTTCCAGGTTAAATCTCTCCTTGTTTAGTTTCCATCCGCTATTCCTTGTCTGGCCTTTGGGTGCTTTAGAAAATAGCTTGACCCCCTTCCTCTCTGTAGCAGCCCCTCAAATATTGGAAGACTGCTATCATGTCTTCCCTGGTCCTTCTCTTCACTTAGATTAGCCAAGCCCAGTTCCTATTACTGTTCTTCCTGTGTTTTAGTCTCCAGTCCCCTAATCATCATGGTTGCTCTTCTCTGTACCCTCTCCAGAGTCTCAACATCTTTTTTGTAATGTAGTGAACAGAACTGGATGCAATACTCTAGGGGTGGTCTTACTAAGGCTTTATGGAGTGGTATTAGTACCTCACTTGATCTTGATTGTATCCCTCTGTTAATGCAACTTAGGATTGTATTAGTTTTTTTGGCTTTCACATGATCTTGGAACACAGCAACGGTCATAAATGTGAACCAGTTGCCAGGCATCTTGAATTTTGATCAGATGATTATAGGGATGCTCTATAGGTCGTAACTTTGAAAAACAGTCGTAAGTCACATTTTTCAGTGTTGTTGTAACTTTGAATGGTCACTGAATGAATGAACAAATTCTTTATTGGCCAAGTGTGATTAGATAAAGAAGGAATTTGTCTTGGTGCATATGCTCTCAATGTACATAAAGATAAAAAATACATTCATCAAGAATCATAAGTTACAACACTCAATTATAGTCATCGGGTACAAATAAAAGAGTTGTAAGTCGAAAACTACCTGTATTTCAGATAAGGGATATCTCCTCTGTGCAGATGTAGAGATCTTGGGAAACAAAGATGCACCCATTATAATTGTTACCCCCTCCAAGCATCCTGTGGGAGGATCTTGCAGTATTTTAGTGAGTAGAACATCTCACATTTTATCTCTCTTTTTCCCTGAAGCAGCAAAAAAGAGATACAGACAACGGTGAGGAGAAGAAAAGCGAAGGAAAGGAAAAAAATGAGAAAGATATATATGAATAAAACATGTGAAGTCTGTAAAATCATTCCCTTGTAAGTGTGTCCATGAGCTGGAAAATTTGGAGTATTTTTTTACCTTTCTTTCCACAATACACTATTCCTGTAATCTGGACCAGTCTCTTGCAGCCACTTCTACATATCACTGTGCATTGTGAAAAAAGTCAGGCATATCAAACATCTGACCTTGAGCTATGAAAGCAACAGGATCATTATAAATAGTGAGGAGAACGTAGTAGAACCTTCTCCAAATTGTTGGTTTCGAAATTGTATAGGGTGATATCTTTGCCGCAGCCATTGGATCAGTGGTAGTATTCAAATTATTTTACTACTGGTTCTGTGGGTGTGGCTTGGTGGGCGTGGCAGGGGAAGGAAATTGTAAAATCCCCATTCCTCCCCCCACTAACCTGCTTTCCAGTTCTGTTCTCCTATGCAGGGCAACGAAAGAAGACCCAGCCAATCAGCTGGAACTCCGATCAGCTGAGACATAGGAGGCAGCAAGTAGATGGGGGCGGGACCAACCAGAGGTGGTATTTACCGGTTCCCTGAACTACTCAAAATTTTCGCTACCAGTTCTCCAGAACCTGTCAGAACTGGCTGAATACCACTTCTGCACTGGATGATGAAAAATATAGTTCAACACATATGGAGGGCATCAGATTTAGGGAATGTAATACATACTTTATTTTCTTTCCATTTCCTACAAAACTTACTAAATCCTTTAGCAAACAACTAGATTGTTCATCCTGAAGAACTGAAGAAGGAAAAAGTTAGGGAGCATTTACACAGAATAGAGAGATGGTGTTTTCAAATGTCTCCCTTTTCTTCTCGCATCCCCATTTTCTGTGGTAGGAATTAGATCTTTCAAGCTATAAAAGGGGCTTGTGCTTCTTAAGCATTTGTAACCCAAACATTTCCCCAGGTGCCTGAATTTCAGGCCTCTTGCAATCAACTGCATTTCTTTTGTTTCATTGATCACTGGATCTCTGCCATCAGATCCATCTCAGACAGGATGTTTCTCGCTGGAGAAAGTAATCTTTCAAGCCCAGATGTTTTAAAAAGATTTTTCCACAGACATGCTTCCTGTTGCTGGCAGCCATCAGAAAGGTAAAAGCTGCATATTGAAAGCAAATTGAAGTGCAAACAAGGCCATACAGCATCATTCACTGCTGGATCAGATGTTGGGACTGTAATATGGAAACCTAATCCAACACGTCAAATGTGAGAAAGCTGGTTTGAGGGCCTTTTTATTAGTCATTCTCCCTTTTCCATCATTAGGAATTCTAGAAATTACATTAAAAAAAGGGTTTTGGGCACTCCACCCCTTCCTTCTCCATACTCCATTACTCAGAATTCTCTGGGGAGAAAAACCAAGACAGCTGCAGGAACATCAAAACAATACACGGTTTCAGGGTCTGTATGGCCATAGAGGCTATATATATATACGTGTGTGTGTGTGTGTGTGTGTGTGTATGTGTATGTGTAATGTAGGTGTTATGATCGAACCGGGGAGAATATTTCACTGTATTCTTGGCTATTGGGGATTAAAACCCCTTCTGGTCTCCAAATAATCATGTTATGCCTTATTTAGGCAACAAATAATCTATTGGATTGGTGAAGTGAGCTGATCTATAATCCACTTTGACATGTATGCACAAATAACTTCTAGAATTACGCTACATATTTCTTCTGAAGTTGTCTCTCTTTTCTTCTCATTGCCTTTCTTCATCAGCACTTACTGTCTTCATCCACCCTTTTATTTAGGAGACTCTTTCTCTGTCCTCTTTGCCAATCAAGCTCCCTGTCCTATTCTCTCCTACACTCCTAAATTCTCCTAGTCTGAATACGCTCTTGAATAAAACTGTACTTTCAACCAAAATGGAAGATCTTCCTCCCTAACAGAATCAGAATACCCTAGCTAGCTACTAAACTACTCCATCAGTCAATCAATCAGTGTCAGAAGCTTCTGTATCCGGAATTCAGGGTAATATAGATGATGGAATGTTTAGCTAATAAAAGCCAATAAGCTCTGCAAATTGCCTGACCCAACCCATAGAATTCTTTATCACACAATATTTTACACCCATTTCAGTCTTGAACTGAAAATGAGTAAAATACCTAGAATTTCAGAACGATGCCTAGAATATTCAATTGAGATTTTCCCCTCTAGTAAGTGTGTTTTGAATAGCATTCTAGGTAGATCACTTATTACACTAATTTGGTCTAGATCAGTGGTAGGGAACCTTGGCTCTTTTATCACTGATGGACTTCAACTCCCAGAATTCCTGAGTGAGCCATAAAAGTTTCCCCATCCCTGGCCTAGTGGTTTTTCAGTTGTGAGGGAAATCAATTTTTGACTTGAATGGGACTGTTTAATATACAAATGTAGGACATATAAAGAATATTGATCATTCAAGTCAAAAATTAGGACATTTGTATATTGAACAATCCCATTCAAATCAAAAATTGATTTCCCTCACAACTGAAAAACCAGTAGGCCAGGGATGGGGAACTTTTTATAGCTCATTCAGGAATTCTGGGAGTTGAAGTCCATAAGTGATAAAAGAGCCAAGGTTCCCTACCACTGGTCTAGATTGTCATTTTGCTATGCACTAAAGAATATGTTTTTTATGTTCTATTACAATATATAACCTATTCTTTACCCGTAACATTTATTGATGTTACGATAAATTCCAAATACTAGGGATACAGAAGAGTATATGCATCCTTGATATGAGCCATGTAAAGTCATGATACAATTTCAGGTTTACAGTAGGTGTAAGAAAAAATAAACAAGCCCCAGTCATGTGGGTACTGTACAACTCTTGAATTTCTCCTCTAGCAACGAGGTGATTGCAATTAAAGTTTGTTAAAGATGTTTTTTGAAGGAGCCAAACATACAAAAGAACCAATATTTTGGTTGTTATGAACCTCATTTGGAGACCCGTCTGGACATTCAGATTTGTTATTCCAAAAGTTCTGTAAATGATTAATATAAATTACATCAGTTTCCCTAAATTACTGATTTAAGAGCTTCAAGTGATTTTTCCCAAGCTTCTGGTCTTCAAACTTGGCAAGTTTAAGACTTGTGGACTTCAACTCCCAGAATTCCTGAGCTAACATGACCGGAGGAGGAATTCTGGGAATTGAAGTCCACAAGTCTTAAAACTGTCAAGTTTGAAGACCCCTGATCAAGACTAACAATTTTCCTTAGAGAGAGTATTCCAAAGTCAGAATGATACCAGAAGAAAAGAATCAACCATGAATATGCAACAATATTAAAACATAGTATACATAACCAATAAAAATTTAAACAGAATGGTTTTCATATCTAAACACATAATCTCCTAAAGTTTGGCTTTTAAAATAGCCTGAATACTTATAAATATTGCAAATCAGCAAATATATAAAAAGAAAAGGCAGAAATTAATGGCTTTTAAAATTATTTTTTATTTAATAGAATGATTTCATTATAATTAATTATATAACTAACACTATGATGTGAATTGCAGAAATTCTTTTTTAAAAATCTTATATTCAACTTCGGATGAAAAGTGAAATAATCTCATATCTGTGATACTGACATCCTAAATGGTAATCGGTACTGATACTTTTTCATTTTCAATAGTTTAAGCTTTTTAAATGATAGAATATCATTTAAAAATATTTATATTAATATTTTTAATCACATTATATTAGCATTACTCCATTGAAATACAATCATACAGTGTATCAAGTTGTGTAATAATACAATAAAAAAAGAAAAAAAAACCCAACCTGTCCCTGGGATTTTTCCTCACCTGCATAAAACCCCAGAGCAAACCAATTCGCAATCTTCCCCCCGCCCTTTCTCTTGCATTCCCATGATGCTGTTTTATTTGTCTCCAACTTATTCTTGGGGCCGTGCTGAATTCTCCTGAGATATTCCAGTATTATATATATTTTTTCTCCTTAAACATCTAGCCATCTATGCCAATTTTAAAGTGGGTATTGTTTGATATATATATATATATATATATATATATATATATATATATATATATATATACTGTATATATATATATACTGTATATATATATATATATATATATATTTGGCTTTAATGTTTTATTAGTTTATTCAAATATAAAATACAGAAGTACAAAGAAAAATGAAAATAATGGGAAAATAAGGGAAGAAAGGGGAAGAGAGAGAAGTGTAGGGTGAAAGTGGGGGGTTGGGGGAGAAAAGCATCGACTTCTGACTCCTTTTGGTACAGTAGAATAAGGTAGCAACAGAAAACTTCACCTTTTTACTTTTATATGATAACATATGCTAGCCATTTCTATAACAACAAACCTGCTAACCAGCAAAACCCAAAATCAAAGCTTCATTTTCCTCCCCCACTCAAGCAGTATTGTTTGAAGAACTTGACCGATCGTTCTGTGAGATAACATGAAAGGCTGAGAACAACCAAGACATGGTCATTTTAGGTTGATGCTGTCATGCCCACTTTTCCCCAGGGCCAACCTTTGTTGGGCAGTGGGAAAGTCTGATTTTTGTCCAACTGGATCCTCCTCTTTTGCATAACAGCTTTTTGAGCTTGGGAATCAGCTAATACCCAGAACTGGAGATCTAACAGACAGATAATCACCAGACTGAGAGAAGTGAAGGAGAACCTTCAATGGTTATTTTTAGTAGGGCTAAAAGCTCTACTAGAATACCAGTGGGGAAATACCAGTGGGGAGAAATACGGTGGAATCTGTCCAAAGGGCTTCTGTTTTGGGTGGGATTTGTCCCACCCAAAGAGTCCTCATGAAGAGTCCACATATAGGTTGGCAATAAGTCTTGGGTTGTTCTCCTGCAGAGATTGGATTTGAGTTAGTCTTGCTGGGCTGATTGTGGTGCCTCTCTCTTTTTTTATTTGGTCATATTCTACCAAGCTAAAGACACATTGGGACTATAGGTTGTTCACCCTCTCCCAACGACATAGTAATGATGTAGTAATAGTAATAATAAACTACAAGCATTTGTGGCCTCTGAGAGCAGTGAACTTCAAACTGCTGTTTCAGATAGTCCAATTAGGGGTCTAAAGAGCAGCTGAATTTTTATACCACTTTAATATTGGTCGGGAGCCAACCTCCAACTTGGGGAAGTGATAGCAAATAGAGAAAATAATACATGGAAGTTTTTCTTCTTTGTTTAATTAGGCATAGCTTCATCTATCTGCCTTTCCCCACTGCTGTCCACCCACTCTTGAGTCAGCAGAAAGTAAGGACTTTACTGCTCTCCTTCCCACTCCCAGCCTCTCTAGCTCATTGCCAAATAGGGTTGTTCCGATTTGCCACTTGCAGCACGTGGTAAGCGATGTGATTGGTTGAGTGGTTGGTCGATGGGATTGACAGCTTTGCTAGTTTCCTTCTTCTGCATGTTATTGGTTGGAGGGAAAACCAAATTTCAGTTGCAGCACTGCTGGAAGACCGAGTTACAGGTCTCTCTACTCCTCTTCCTGTGGTGTTGAAGATCAAATTCATTGTAATACCAATCCCTGCTCACCTGACTTTGAGTCCAATGTAATGAAAGAAGCAGAATGGGATATTGCAATGTTTCTCAACCTTGGCAAATTTAAAATATATATACTTTAATTACCAGAATTCCCTAGCCACCCATGGTAGCTGAGAATTCTGGGAGTTGAAGTCCACATATCTTAAAGTTGGCAAGATTGAGAAACATTGGAATATTGCATATTGTTTGAGACTCTTCTCTGGTGTTGGCTTAAAGGGGAAACTATGGTTTAATATTAGGTTAACTAAGAATGACTTAACCCTATTGTAGCTGGGAAGAAGGCAGGAAAAAAAGCATTGTCATTGTCCTCTTGTTAGGTGCAAGTGGAAATCCCCCCTCCCAAAATCTTGCTTTCTACTGTAAAGTTCATGGCAATTTACATTGCCAAGAGTAAAATCTAAATTCTTGGAAACTTTGTTCAGCTCACTTCTGATTCAGTGGACAGAATTTTACTTTTGACTAAATTTCCAAAGAATAAAGTCAGTTGTTCCAGAGGTAGTTCATACAATTGGGAAAATCAGTGTAATTTGTTTCATTTGCTTAATAAAGTAACTGACATTTTTGCATAACCTGGATCAGTGCTCCTCAATCCAATTTACCACACAGGTTATGGAGAAAAACAGGCAGTGAGAGTGCTATGTATCATGTCTTCAGTCCCTATACTAAAGGTGGAATATAAATGTAATAGCTGCGAAAGCAACACATAAATATGTATCATTTGCATAATGAAATATATTTTAATGTCATTTCATAAATTTGCATTATTTCTGTAATGACATAATTGGCATTTTACATTGTGTCAATTTATATTATTAAAGGCGGTAACTAAATGCAAAAGACATGCTAATTATATCATTATGCAAATGACATCAATTATATAAAGTCAGATTTAACAGATATTTGACTTTAACGGACTTCTCTTTCCTCTAAATGTTCATTAAATTGTGATTTTAGAGTACTTTCCAGAAGGTTTGATAATTAACAGATTACATTAAGAAATGGGAAATTTGCTCATCTAGAGTTCTCTTAGATAGTAAATATGTAAGCCTGATATCTCAGCACTGCATTTAATACCTTAATGAAGCCCATCCAAATCTGTGTCCTCCAAATGTGGATGATGGGTATTCTGATCCATTATATTTAAAAAACAACAGTTTAGGGAAGGCTGCTGTAAGTACCTCACACACATGTCCCTCATCTTCTTCCCTGGCATATAGCAATAGCATTTAGATGTACATACCTCTTTATAGTGCTTTCCAGCCCTCTCAAAGCAGTTTACAGAGTTAACATATTGCCCTCAACAATCTGGGTCCTCATTTTACCCACCTCGGAAGGATGGAAGGCTGAGTCAACCTGGAGCCTGGTGGGATTTGATCTGCCAAATTGCAATAGGAGTAGCTTGCAGTATTGCATTCTAACCACTGCGCCACTGAGGCTCTTCCTGAACCCTTCTGCTTCAGAGATATCACACTAATTTGCAATCAGATCTCATTGATGAGTCATGGATGCTGGTTGACTATCTTTGATAGGATGATAGTTGCCTAATAATCCAGAATGAATGGATCTCCAATGGAAACAATATAGGGCAGTCTACCTACAGGTTGTACAGTCTGAGAACAGTTGTCTGGATTGTGTGTATGTGTGTGTGTGTCTGCATGCGTGTGTGTGTGTGTGTGTGTAGTTGTAAGAGCAAAAACTGAGAGCAAGAAAATAAAACTTTTTTAAAAAAAAGATATAAATGAATTCAAATACAAAATGAGAGCTAAGAATTTTTACCAAAGTTGCTTAAAAGGGTAGTCCTTCCAAGAATTTTCTTCCCATTCCACCCCTTTTTGTCTTTCCTTCACAACCAATAATTGTGTGTATAGAAATGTTCTTATGTCAGCACCATAATTTAATGAAGTTAATGGCAAGCCACAAATGCTTAAATCATAATACAACCAAAACATTTTTTTTCTGCAACAGACTAACATGGCTAACTTCTTCTGAAAACGTACTATTTTATTAAAAGAGATTACTGGTAGTCTGCCTTTAACAGTACAAATCTGTGTATTTATTAAGATGTAAATTTCACGTTGTTCATGGGGGCTTCTGTATAGGGAGTGTTATGCAGTGTAAGACAAGATCTATGGATGATTGTCAAAATATGTTCAACATTAGGGAAAAAGAGCTTGGAAGTACCAGATGATGATGATGCAAGATTTTTTTTTTTTTAGAACTCTAGTTCAACGACCTGGTGTGAAACTGCTCAAGGGTATCTTGATTCAGCAAGGCATTTCATACTGTTTAATCCAGAGCAGGGGTGGGATTCTACCAGTTCGCACCTATTCACTAGAACTGGTTGTTAACATTCTAAGCAGTTCAGAGAACCGGTTGTTAGAAGAAATTACTGGCCTAATCCTGTAAGGAAGGCAGGAAGGAAATATTCTGGTGTTGCTTGCAGAAACTGCCTCTCCCTTAACCTTTATTACATTCTTGGCAGGACTAGACTTCCTGTCTCAGGAACATCTCTGGAGTTTTTTTTTTCCTCCTTTGCTGGTACTTTGCTTGTGTGGAGTGACCATTCAAAGTTACAATGGCACTGAAAAAAGTGACTTATGACCATTTTTCACACTTACGACTGTTGCAGCATCCCCACAGTCATGAGAGGCCAGGGGAGAAGATGCGTGCCTCGATGTAAGAGATATTGAGTTGGCCACACCCAGCCAATAACATAACCACCAAGCCACGCCCACCAACTAAGCCACGCCCACAGAACCGGTTGTTAAAAATTTGAATCCCGAGGTGTCAAACTTGTGGTCTGCGGGTCAATGCATCATGTGCTGGCCACGCCTACACTGGTCTAGCAAAAGGGGAAAAAGCCACGATACGTCACATGACAACAACATGACACCATGGGTTTGACACCCCTGGAATCGAATGCTTAAGGGGTTATAAAGCATGTCCTAAGCAGAGATGGATTTAAAACAGATATGGAAGTAACTTTCAATCCCAGTTGTAATCCTGAAAGAGCTTTGCCGATGTCAGTCCAACTGACTTTTCTAATATGGTTATCTACAGATAAAAATGAGACCGTTTGGTTAAAAATATCTTTATCACAAAAAGTACTGAATGTAGCATGTTTTGACATCTTGACTACAGTAAGAATAAGACGTGGCTGAGATAAAACATCTCCCACTTTTGTCAGCAGTGAAAAATCTAGAGGCATATACTAAGACCAGCACATATATGTTTTATTTTAAAATATGCAAACTGAGCAAAGCAGGTTGTAGAAAAGTCTTCTGCAAGTACCCAAACTAACTAAGGTGTTTCAGATGGCCAAAGAAATGGCTGATTCCTACCATTATGGCCATTTCAGGCAGATGATTGTTGGTGCTTAGTAAATTCTTAGGCAGTGTATTAAAATTAATATATTAATTAAACACTTTGTGATGTTGGCATTTAAGATGCCAAAAATACTCGCCCAGGCATGGTATAGTCGCAGGGCAAAAAAATCCCCCATAAAGTATAAAGGTGGATCTATTTTTCCCCCAGAACACCTTTGGATCATCACACCTTGCTCCCTGCTTCCTGACAGTATTTATTGTAATAACTTAGCAGTTCCTGCTGCTACCACTGTCTTCTAGGGTTGGCTCATTTATATCTTCCTCCTAACTCTGATGTGTGGGAGACACACAACTCTTACATTCTGTTGCCTGTGTAAAAGGGTAAAAATGAGATAATTAACATAGCATCATTTTTTGTCTATATAGCATTGAGGACTATCATTAAATCAACCAATCTGCATGGAATAAACAAAATCAATTTTTGTAGGAAAAAAAAAATAGCCTTAAATGGATACTATGCACCTTTAGGGGGTTGTGGATCTGATTTTCTGCTCCGCTTCAGACTGGCATTATTTTTGGCTAGCTCTATAGGGGAGTAGGTAGGAAGTTCCCAGAATTTGTTTGTGACCTTTTAGAAGAGTTGAACTCTGATTGCACATTTGTCTTCTCCTCCCCGCCCCGCCTCTCAAATATTAATTAATTGAAAATTATTTATCATGTTTTAGTCTGGATTCCTGCACTGAGTAGAAGAATTTTATTTTTTAATTTTTTAGTTTTATATCCCAACTTTTTTTGATGAACGTGAGGTGACTTGCATAGGTATTCTCTTTATTTTACTCCATAACAATAATTCTGTGAATTAGGGTCAGCTAAAAGAGAAAGACCCAAAGTTATGCAATGAATTTTCTTGGCTGAGGATGGATTGAACTTGGGTTTCCCTACTCCTAGTCCAATACTTTCACCACTAAGAATTACTCTCCTTTGTACCATTGAGAGCACAATGCTGCCATTTTCACAAAACAATTGCCTTTGTGATGATGGGCAATAAAAAAGCACTAATTTCCCTAATTTCTTTGTCATTCTTCAGTATGCAATAGTGATGAATATTCTTCAGTTCCTTTCCTATCATTTGAGTTTGCCTTTGCCTCCCCCCCCACCCCCCCGGATAAGTGAGCACTCTTCAAAATAAAATACGTTGCAGATACCCACCATTTTTTATTTTTTAAGTTGGCCTATAAGATCTGCTTGAAGCCTAAATACATTCCTGTAAATAAAGATAAAGATAAAGTCAGGTGGTAGAAAGAGCTCACAGATGCCCCAGGAAACATCAGTACCCATGGGAACAGTGTCACCTGCCTCTCTGCACACTCCACTCTTCTATTTCCTTGGCTAGGGAATTCTGGGAGTTGAAGTCTACACATCTTCAAGCTGTCAAGGTTGAAAAACACTGTTAGACTACATCGTATGCATGTGCGAGAGAATGTGTCACCACATTCAAAGCACTCAAAGATAGTCTGTTTCTGGAGAGGTTAAATTGGACCTGAATTCTTTCATATTGCTGCTTAAAAGGCAAAGCTAAGGAAACTCTGAGAGGGCGCACAGTTTTACTTCTGCCCAAAGGATTTGTTCCCACATCTTTTCTGTGAAGAGAAGAATACAACAACAGCAACAACCAGCAACAGAGTGGTCAATGTCTGGAATACTCTACCTGACTCTGTGATTTCTTCCCCAAACCCCAAAAACTTTAACCTTAGACTGTCTACTATTGACCTCACCCCTTTCCTAAGAGGCCTGTAGGGGGTGTGCATAAGCGCACCAATCGTGCCTACTGTCCCTGTCCTATTGTTTCTTTTTATTTTTCTTATAAGTATCTATCTCATGTATTCAAAACTATATTTATTCTTATACCTGTATCTTGTAAGCAATTGACAAATCAAATCAAATTAATAAAAACACCTTTAATGTGAAGATACACCTACATCATGAGGGGGTGCAATGGCTGAAAAGACAGTTTCTGTCTCTTATTATGAAAAAAGCAGTGGCTTACAAAAATGCTTTGATTCAAATTTCCGTTTGCAAATCACTTCTTCTTCTTCTTCTTGCTATAATAATGCGCACAAAACCAACGATACACCAATAACCTCAGGACGGCAATTCTCTCAGTGTACATGTTAATTTTCTCAGCTTGCATCCTACATTGTAGGATTGTGTGTTACAAGGTTTTGTAGCCCAATAAAGTCTCTACAGTAACCTGCTTTTCCAAACTGATCTGAAAACCAGTTGGTTATTAGCTCTTCATACACATTTACAAACTTTGCAGTAGAAGGCCGGTAGCGTGAAATGTGAAGTGACAATAACATTAGAGAGCTTCAGTACATCAAAATGTGTTTCTGGACTTTGTGGTGATTGATTTATGGCCGGCATAAATAATAGTAAATTTTATATCCCATATACAAACAAACATATTGTTTATCCTCAGCACCAGCAGCTCTAGAGAACATTCAAGTACAAATATGGGCCATAATGCTGCAAGATATAAATGATATTTAAATATGTTGATGATCCGGTTTTATAATATGTTCCAAATGAGAGCCTTTAAGCAATGCTGCCATCACTTTTTAATTCCTTTTTGCTGCATCCATGAGGCTAGAAACAAGTAGTAAAATAAAAAAGAAACAGTTTGGTCCCTAAAACTCAGTCTCATAACGACAACCCAGGATTATTACTCAGGTTTGCAGTGCAGCCCTGAGATTCTTGTGAAATTACTAGTCACTATCACTATCACTGATACTGTCCCTTCATGTGAAACGTTTTCTGCTTGTATCTTACTGTTGTGCTATGTTGTGCAAAAAAAAAAAAAGCATCCATCCTCATTAATTAATGTACAGTCTGATATTTAAGAAATAAACGTCTGTTTTTTTTTACACGGTATCCTAAGTCACAGCTTCCTACCATATGTTGCAGACTATACATGCGGTCCCTACAAAGAAATGATGTCTATGGAATTTATTCTCATCTATTCTCATTTATTCTCATCTGGAATTTATTCTTATTGGATTGCTTCAATGCGGATTCCCAAATTTTAGAAATTACTGTGGTATTATTTTGAGCAACACCAGGATATTGGGTGTAATTGCCCTTTCGATTTCTCACAGTGCCCCAGAATAGCGTCCCCCAAGTTTTACCACTTTGCAGACTGGCGGGGCAAGGACAGGGGATGGTTTGGCACAAGCAGTAGGCAAATGGGTGCATGCGTGAGCTCACCTGGTGTTTCTGTGGCCCAGTTAGGAAAGGGGTGTGGCCCTGTAGCGGGCATGGCCCAGGGGTCGGGAATCACTGCTACTCCAGAATAAAACTCCCTAGATGCATTCTGGGAAATTGAAAGGATAATGTTGGCCAGTTGTCTCTGGAAACTTGGGATGCTGGGTGAAAAGAAAGAAGATTTGAGGCAGAAGACATCAATAACAGGATTGCAGTTGTCCAAATATGGTAGATTTTGATAGTATCCCTCTGCAGTGAGATCTTACCTGTCCCACTACCAGTCTGGTGATCGCACGTGCACCTAATGCGGGCGTGCAGCTTTCTACACACCAGCTGAGGCCTGCAGCACCATTCAGCTGAGAAGATAAAGAAGAGAAAAGAGCAGGGGCAAGTGGGAGGGCCAATCCTGTGTTTTTCTCTTCTTTCTCCTCTCAGCTGATTGTGGCTTTTTTTTCCTCCTCTCAGCTGATCGTGGAAGCTTTTTTAAACTACCGGTTGGGCCGAACTGGTCCGAACTGGTAGCATACCACCACTGGTATCCTTGCCCTGAGCTACTTAATCTATCCTCTCCTTTTTTTCCAAGACATCATGATACATCTTTCATCATTTCATTTCTTAATTCTGAGTGCCTATCAGTTTGCAGACTGGCATCATGCCCTTGAGAAGTATCCTACTCCTGCTTAATATCATGCTAAGGCAGGATACTAACGGATACAGTAGGGATACCTATATTGTGACGTCATTCTGAAGTATGCAGAAAGGGAACAAAATATGACTTTCCATTTGCCACACTGGCTGAACGTTATAGCTGCCAACTGGGTGTCAAAGTAGGCTGGGCAGTATCTATTCTGGAGCCAGCAGGAACTCTGGAAACCTTGCAAGGTCCCAGCCTCTCTGCCAAGCCTCACAACTATTAGGTAACTCAACGTGGAATTCTCAGTCTACTAGAACGTCAAACTCATTTTGATTGATCCCATTCATTTTGCAGCCATTGTATGCTGGCATGTGCCACATCCAATCCATTAGTTGTGCGCATTCAAAATGCACTTAAGTTTTTATTGCTTCTAGTTCTATGTCATCAGCAAAGAAAGGTAAAGTTGATCTTCATCTAAATCACTGTCACCGATTATTGCGATTGATTACAAGCTAAGAGAGCTTTTTCAAGTTTAAAAGTTATGCTCCTTTTATTTCCCCAAGTAGTAATCTGTGCTGTTTAAGTTATTGCACTAGGGCTGGGGGCTGGAAATATGGTGTATATTACATTCCTTCTTCAGATCATTTCTTTTAGTGTTAGCTTCTCTTGTTCCCTTGTCCATGCTCCGCTTCTTCTGTTCATTATTCTGCTTGGTTTTGCCCAGTAAGGCAGAAATCCAGACTCTCTGAAGACTTTCTAAGGCAGTGTTCCCCAAGCTGGTGGCTTCCAATTAAACTGAACTGAGAGATTCAGCCATGCTGTCTGGCAATTTTGGCAGCTGCCACTCAACATATTTATTTATTTATTTATTATTTATTATTTACATTTATATACCGCCCTTCTCCCAAGGGACTCAGGGCGGTGTACAGCCCATCTAAAACCCACAAATATACAAATATTAAAAAACTATTAAATTAATTGGCTGATTACTGAGACTAAAAAGACCCCCCCCCCTTAAAACCCCAATTTAAAATTAAATATTATGGAGACCAAATTAAAACCATTATCTCAGTCCAGGCCGGCCTGCTCAAAGAGCCAGGTCTTCAACGCGCGCCTGAAGGCCCTCAGGTCCATGCCGGTACGGAGCTCCGGTGGCAGAGTATTCCAGAGGGCGGGGGCACCCACAGAGAAGGCTCTACCCCTCGGCGCCGCCAGACGACACATAGCGGCCGACAGCACCCGGAGCAGACCCTCTCTGTGGGAACGCACTGGCCTGTTGGAGATCACTGGCAGAATGCGGTCCTGGAGGTAACCTGGTCCCATGCCATGGGTCGCCCTAAAGGTCAAAACTAGAACCTTAAAGCGAACCCGGAGAGCCACCGGCAACCAATGCAGCTCGCGCAGGAGAGGCGTCACATGGGCGCTACGCGACGCCCCCATAATCACCCGCGCGGCTGCATTTTGCACCAGCTGGAGTCTCCGGATGCTCCCCGCGGGAGGAGCATCTGGCAGGCACCAGGAGAGGTGGTTCCAGGACAGTTGTCAAAAAGGAATGGTTAACTAAAGACAACAGCCTATTAGTGAGCTATCTTGAAAACATGAGGAGTTGGTGATAGAAAAGGGAAATATTGCTTTTTACGGCTATGAAGAGCTTCCAATGGCACTTGGCTTCAATGAAGTTGTAAGTAAGCACTCCTTCATAGGACTTCTGGGAAGCATTATGACGCCCTTCTTCTAAGTGGCAAAATTACCATGGTGTTTCCTTCATCAGAAGTGGTTACAACACCTACATACAAGCAGAACTATAGCTTATACATGAACTACTGTTCTTCTGAAGGTGGTTTTTTTGGACTTCAGTGAATTCAAATGTAGAAACAGATACTTCTTGCTTTGTGCTTTGTTGTAGGGCAGCTGGAATTTAGAACTTTTATTTCATTTCATTCAAGAGCCGTGGTGGCGCAGTGGTTAGAATGCAGTATTGCAGGCGAATTCTGCCAACTGCCAGGAGTTTGATTCTGACTGGCTCAAGGTTGACTCAGCCTTCTATCTTTCCGAGATCAGTAAAATGAGAACCCAGATTGTTGGGGGCAATGTGCTGGCTTTGTAAACTGCTTAGAAAGGGCAGTAAAGCTCTATGAAGCTGTATATAAGTCTAAATACGATTGCAATTTTCAATTACTGTTCAAAATTTTGAATTCTTTATCTGGATCTTCTGACTTCTGTTTGTAAAGTACAAGAGAGCATTGGAGAAGATGGCCTTCAAAAACTGAAATGTGGAGTACTACACTCTTGGTTGTTGTGGTTCGCCAGCAGCCTGTGCAGACGGCAGCAGAATCAGATAGTGAGGAAGAATGGGGACCAGTCAGGGAGTCTGGAGAGGACTTGGATGAGGGTCCTGCATCCGATGTAGAGATGGGGCCAGGACCATCTGGGAGTGGGGTGTTGCCTCTGGAGCCTCTGGAGTCTGGCAACAGTGAGGCAGAGGAACAAGGGGAGCCTGTTCCCAGTGCTCGTGTGCACAGAGCTGCTAGAAGGCGAGAGCAGCTGAAACAAAATGGGTGACTCAGGAGTAAGGCTGGGAGGTGATTGCCCCTCCCATAAGGTATAAAGGTCAGGCAAAGATGATGAAACCTTTGCAGGAAGCAAAGTCATTCGTTCGGTTCAGATTCATTCTTGAAGCTCTTTGTTTTTCTTCTAGTTCATTTGACACTTCTGTTACTGGCAGCACTTCACAGGAAAGAAAGGTGAGTACTTATCTTGAGGAACTGTTTGAGATTCATTACTGACTGGGAATGAAAATAATTCCCAGCGTTGCAATAAAACAAGACTTGTTTTTAAAATAAGCATGTGCGTAATTACGGTCTTGGAAGCCTTCGCCAGAACATTGGTTCTCAACATGGCTAAAATTGGGATCTGAAACATAGAAAGCAGAAGAACAATTTTGAATCTCTCCTTGCATTCAGATTAAGAACAGTGGGATAACTGCTTCAGCCTCCCCTCTCTCACTGTCTCTATGAAATCTAAATAAATACTTAAGATAATCTAATATTGAGGTGGAAATTAGGTTCCTCTTGATCTTATAGACTTGCTTTCCTGCATGCATATACACTCATCTTGCAATCATACATTGCCCAAATATCTCCAACATGAGAGTGCATACACTCTACATTTGCCAATCAATTAATTAACAGACAAAGAGGTAGAAGCATCTATAGCAAGCTACCAAAGGTAAGGGCAGACACTGAGATTTCTGATATACTTTGTCCCTTAGTATCCTTGTTCTCCTCAGCACAATAGCTCTGCTCATCAGAACATCCAGCCGGTCAACTGATCCATGGAGTACCTACAATACTGGACAGAGCAACTTGTGATGTAGGTGATTGCTAAGGTGGCATGAAATTTTTCACACAGATCTGCATGTTGATCATTATGAGGCCAAGATTTGCTTCTTGAAGCAATTAGCAATAGCACTTAGACTTATATACCACTTCAAAACGCTTTAAAGCCCTCTCTAAGCATCACCATATTGCCCCCAACAATCTGGGTCCTCATTTTATCGACCTTGGAAGGATGGAAAACTGAGTCAACTTTGAGCCTGGTGAGATTCGATCTGCCAAATTGCAGGCAGCCGGCAGTCAGCAGAAGTGGCCTGCAGTACTGCATTCTAACCACTGCGCTACCTCAGCTCGGATAGATAATATTGGACAAAAAGAATGAAAATGGAACTAGGAGATGTGGTTTGATGGAAACAATAAGCAGCCTGGGCATCCAAGGTATTTTAAATTCCTTATGTCTTTGTTACCTTAATCTCCTTAGCTAAGGCAAATAGGAAAAAAGTTCAACACAGCTAGGAGTCCTCAAGAAGACTTCTCCCAGATCAAGGGATGTGTGGCTGCAGTAGCAGAGTTTCATTACCCAAATCCTATATGAGTTCTGGTTTCAATATTGATTGGAACAAGGTCTCATGCATGGAAATTCTCTGCATGGTCTATTTTTTTTCCCCAAAATCAGGAATAACATCCTTTTTTTTTTCATAGCAAAAGCAAAGAATTTTAAAAGAAAGAATTTGGAGGTAATGGGATAACTTAATGAGGAACATGTTTTTCTGAGGTTATACATAACACATCTCCTTTAGCTACTTTCCCAATCCATCCTCCCAATGGAACTATAGCTCTAGGAATTCCCAGCTAGCCTAGCCAAGGTTTAGGAATCCTGGGAGTTGTAATATCAACATAGCTTAAGAGGACTAAAATGAGGACGTCTATCAGTGGTGGGATTCAAATTTTTTTACTACTGGTTCTGTGGGCGTGGCATGGTGGGCGTGGCAGGGGAAGGATACTGTAAAATCTCCAGTCAGGGGTGGTATTTGCTGGTTCTCCAAAATACTCAGAACGTCCGCTACCGGTTCTCCAGAACTGATCAGAATACTGCTGAATACCACCTCTGATGTCTATCCTACTTTCATGATCTCCATTGCCACTCTTGGGAACCGTGCAAGGAAGTGGCATGAGAAGATCTCTGAGGCACTGTTTGGTCTTCTATCAGATTTCTCCGTTGAGTCTGAGGTGTGTTTTCTGCCTCTAAGAGTCTTGCATTATAAAGTTGGAAAGCAAAGCAAATGATTAATAATTGAAGAGCCCTCCAGCCTTTTATTTGGAGGGGGGGGGCTCTGAAAGACCATTATATTTTTTAAGTGTCCGTATAATGCTGTGCTGGTGATATTATCCTGCAAGGCTTTGAACTCAAATTTTATCAGGTAGACTCGAGGACTAAAATGAGGGTGGGTGGCAAATAAAGCAATCTGTATTGCTGAGGTGCTGCATTCTCTGCAAAGGGCAATATTCCTGGATGGGTCTCAAGTCCCAGCTGCAAGAAAGCTTTGTCCAAGCACAATCTTCCTTAACCCTTGTAGACCAGCAGGATTACAATGCCTAATCTTTTGTGCCTCCATGCAGGACTTGTGAAGGAAGAGAGTGATGGAAAGAGGAGCCAAGATATCCAGAAGCCAGCGAATTAGGAGAACGAGGGGCATGGGTTTATGGATTTGCTGAGATTTAGGCTCCTCTCCTAAAACCCACCCAATTATTTATTATCTATCTAACAAAAAAAAATCTAACAAAATGAAATTCAATGCAGAGAAAAGTAAAGTCCTACACTAAGGCAAGAAAACCAAAGTACACATATAGACTGGGTGAAACCAGGTTCAATAGCAGTAATTGTGAGAGAGATCTTGGAGTCTTAGTGGACAACCAGCTAAATATGAGCCAGCAGTGTGCAGCAGCAGCTAAAAAAGCTAATGCAATCCTGAGTTGTATTAACAGAGGGATACAATCAAAATCAAGGGAGGTACTAACACCACTCTACAAAGCCTTAGTAAGACCACACCTGGAGTACTGCATTCAGTTCTATTCATCACATTACAAAAAAGGTGATGAGACTCTAGAAAAAGTACAGAGAAGAACAACCAGGATGATTAGGGGACTGGAGACTAAAACATATGAAGAACGGTTACAGGAACTAGGCATGGCTAGTCTAGTGAAGAGAATGACCAGGGGAGACATGATAGCAGTCTTCCAATATTTGAGGAGCTGCCACAGGGAGGAAGGGGTCAAGTTATTTTCGAAAGCATCCAAAGGCCAGACAAGGAATAATGGATGGAAACTGAACAAGGAGAGATTTAACCTGGAAATAAGGAGAAACTTTCTGACAGTGAGAATAATCAAGCAATGGAACAGCTTGCCCTCGGAAGTTGTGGGAGCGTCATCACTTGAGACTTTCAAGAAGAGATTGGACTGCCATTTGTCAGAAATGGTGCAGGGTCTCCTGCTTGGGCGGGGGGGGGGTTGGACTAGATGACCTACAAGGTCCCTCCCAACTCTGATTATTTCATTATCTGTTATCTGTTATTTTCCTTTTCATTGGGCTTCTGGCTTCCTGGCTCAGCAAAAGTAACATCTATGTAGCTTGCATAGTCTTTATGGTGGGTTGCAGAGGTGCTATTCAGCAGGTTCTGACCAGTTCTGGAGAACTGGTAGTGGAAATTTTGAGTAGTTCAGAGAACCGGCAAATACCACCTCTGACTGGCCCCGTCCCCATCTATTCTCTGCCTCCTGAGTCCTAGCTGATCTGCTGGGTCTTCTTTTGTTGCCCTGCATAGGAGAATGGAGCTGGAAAGCAGGTTAGTGAGGTGGGGAGGGAATGGGGATGTTACAGTAACCTTCCCCAGTCATGCCCACCAAGCCATGCCCACAGAATCAGTAGTAAAAAAAAATTAAACCCACCACTGATTCCATCATAATAGAGGACACTTGCTTAAAGGCCTGGGCAGAGGTGGGATTCAAATTTTTAACAACCGGTTCTGTGGGCGTGGTTTAGGTGGTAGGCATGGCTTGGTGGTCATGTGACTGGGTGGACATGGCTTGGTGGTCATATTATTGGCTGGGCGTGGCCAACTCAATATCACTCACATCGAGGCACGCATCACCTCGCCTGGCCTCTCATGATTGTGGGGATGCTGCAACTGTCGTAAGTGTGAAAAATGGTCATAAGTCACTTTTTTCAGTGCAATTGTAACTTTGAATGGTCCCTCCACACAAGCAAAGTACCAGCAAAGGAGGGGGAAAAAACTCCAGAGAAGTTCCTGAGACAGGAAGTCTAGTCCTGTCAAGAATGTAATAAGGGTTAACGGAGAGGCAGTTTCTGTAAGCAACACCAGAATGTTTCTTTCCTGCCTTCCTTATAGGATTAGGCCAGTAATTTCTTCTAACAACTGGTTCTCCAAACTGCTTAAGATATTAACAACTGGTTCTAGCGAATAGGTGTGAACTGGTAGAATCCCACCCCTGGGCCTGGGCCTTTTTTACATGCAACATATTAAAAAGGAGTGGGCTTCAGTCATGTGGGTGCAGGAATCATCTTGCCTTGGTATAAATCTTCTGAAGATCATCATTAGTTGTCAGCTTATTCTCAAAAGCACCAGAAGGGAGAACAAGAAACAACGGATGGAAACTAATCAAGGAGAGAACCAACCTAGAACAAAGGAGAAATTTCCTGACAGTTAGAACAATTAATCAGTTAATTAACTGAGGCTTGCTTGAAGAAGTTGAGGGTGCTCCATCCCTGAAGAGATTGGACAACCATTTGTTTGAAATGGTATATAGGGTTTTCTGCTTGAGCAGGGGGTTAGACTACAAGACCTCCAAGGTCCCTTCCAACTTTGTTTTTCTGTATGAGTGGAAGAAATTGCCAGTTGCTTAAAAGAAATAGAAAGTCAAAGTCACTCAACAAGTGAATCACAAGCAGAGAAAAAGCCAGAGCTTGGCAACTGGATCTCAATTTTTTTTTAAAGACAGAGATTGGGATCTTTACTAGTGAATCCCAAAAGTGCTTTGTGATGACCCAAAGGGGCATGGTACAAAGGTAATACAGTCAGATGATCAGTAGGAATCCCTTTATTAGCTCCAACTTTGCCCCCACTGTCCTGGTTACCTTCTGGCTGGAGAAAAACTCCCAGGAACAGCCTTTGGCTGCAGAGAATCAAGTCCAAAACATGGTCAACAAAAACTGTAACTACAGTATAAGTCCAATCAAGGCAAAATGAGGTAATCAGTCTGACAGGGCAGGAGCAATAATTCCAGATGTGAAGGCACAGCAATAACTCAACACAGTTGGGAAGACACCAGGAACACAGATAAGCAAAGTCAACACAAGATAAACTCACGTTTGCTCTCAGCACTCAGCACGCATTTCTTTTAAACTCTCATTCCTAGGTGTGGCTAGTGTAGGGAATCAGAGCCCTTTCCTCCCCCATAAGCAATGCAATGCAAATTGCTCTCTTCTCCGTTCCTCCCTGTGTGCCCTAGGATGAAGAGGGGGCGGGCCTGGGTCTTCCTCTGAATTCCCTCTCCCTTGTTCTACCTCTCTCCTGCTCTGCCCAGCCAGACTGTGCCCTTTGCCAGTTTCTTCCACAGCCAATGAAGCTTCTACAGTTTAGACTCCTCGACTTACAACATTTCATTTAGTGACTATTGGAAGTTACAATGGCACTGAAAAAAAATGACTTATGACCCTTTTCACTTTTATACCCGTTGCAGCATCCCCATGGCCTCAGGATCAACATTCAGATGTTTGGCAACTGATTCATATTTATGACGCTTGCCATGTCCCGAGGTCACATGATCAACTTTGGAGATCTTCTGACAAGCACAGTCAAATGGGAACACCAGATTTACTTAACAACCGGGTTATTAACTTAACAGCTGCAGTGATTCACTTAAAAACTGCAGCAAGAAAGGTCGTAACATGGGCCAAAATTCACTTTAAAACTTTCTCATTTAGCAACAGAAATTTTGGGCTAAATTGTGGGCGGCATATAAATGTAATTAAAAATAAAAAAAAATAAAAAATAAATAAATAAATCGAGGACTATCTGTATATATGCTGGCCATGCTGACTGAGACTGATGGGAGTTATTCAGAAGCATCTACAGGTAGCCCTTGATTTACAATAGTTCATTTAGTGACCATTCAAAGTTACAACGGCACTGAAAAAAGTGACTTATGACCGTTTTTCACACTTAGGACTGTTGCAGCGTCCCTATGGTCACGTGATCAAAATTCAGACTCTTGGCAATTCTCCACTCATATTTATAACGGTTGAGTGTCCCAGGACCGTGTGATCCCCTTTTGCGACCTTCTGACAAGCAAAGCCAATGGGGAAGCCAGATTCACTTAACAACCATGTTACTAACGTAACAACTGCAGTGACTCACCTAACAACCGTGGCAAGAAAAATCATAAAATGGGGCAAAATTCAGTTAACAAATGTCTCATTTACCAACAGAAATGTTGGGCTCAGTTGTGATTGTAAGTCGAGGACTACCTGTACTTACATTGACTACCAGGAGGCAGGCATTACATGACATTAGATTTTCATCCTGTTCAGGACTCATCAAATGTAGTTAGCCAGGTGTTCTTCTGTGGAGTTCAAACTCCCTACTAGGAATTGTACTCATGGACCATGGCACTTCAGATGACTATGTACAGCAGAGGTCTTCAAACTTGACAGCTTTAAGACTTGTGGACTTCTACTCCAAGGATTCTGTTCTGACCCAGGCTTCGTCACACGTACTTAAACACAAACTTATTTTAAAAGCAAAACCTAATTTATTGCAACACTGGGAATTACTTTCATTCCCAGCCAGAACTAATTATAAACAATTCCCCAAGATAAGCACACGCCTTTCAGTGCTGTGGAATGTTGCCAAAAACAGAAGTATCCAATTATAACAGAAACCAACTGAAATACCACAAAAAAAACAACAACAACCAGAGCTTCAATGAGGACTCGGAATCTATCGAACTACTTTGCTTTCTGCAAAGCTTTTGTCATTGAGGCCTGACTTTTATCCCTTATGGGAGGGGCAATCACCTCCCAGCCTTACTCCTGAGTCACCCCTTCTGCTTCAGCTGTTCTCTCCTTCTAGCAGCTCTGCGCACACACACACTGGAAACAGGCTCCCCTGGGTCCTTTGCTTCGCTGCTGCCAGACTCTGAAGGCTCCAGATGCAGCACCCCACTCCCAGATGGTCCTGGCCCCATCCCTGCATCGGATACAGGATCCTCGTCCAAGTCCTCTCCAGACTCCCTGACTTGTCTCCTTTCTTCCTCACTGTCCGATACCTCTGCCGTCTGCACCGGCTGCCAGCGAACCAACAAATTCCTCCTCCAGTCATGTTAGCTCAGGAATTCTGGGAGTTGAAGTCCGTAAGTCTTAAACTTGCCAAGTTTGAAGAGCCTCGATGTACAATATAGCAGTTTTAAGAACTAACCACTGATGTTCACTGGATATCTGAAAGGGATACCTAAATGCTATCAGAATAGTATATGCAGTTCATCTTCTTTTAAGCTCTCAGTGTAAACAGATATGGATTTAACATCATGTCCTGCCCCTAGGAACATATCCTCTGCTCTTCTCTATAAGAAGTTTTAATAAGTCTCAGGTTTGTTGCTTTTTTGAATTACCTACAAGGATCGCTTTTCCCTTTTTATGTCATAATTACACTACGTCAATGCAGAATTCTTTCTTCTGGTTTATGAAAGAGTTGCTTGCATTATATTCATGGAACATAAGCTGCTTTTAGGAATCAACCCAATTATAGAAATGAGCACATTTCCCTAGAAATGTTATTTGCTTGTTAGGCCTTGCATTGTATTTTGTATGTGCTGTTTGATGTTCTGCCTCTTGTTAACTATATGCAAAGTCTTTAACTTTCTTATTTCCCATGGTCTTCAAGATATCTATATTGATATCTATTTGTCTAAATCTAAATCTATACCTAAATCTATCCATCCATCTCTCTCTCTCTCTCTCTCTGTCTCTGTCTCTCCTATCTCTCTCTCTCTCTCATCTATCTGTCTGTCTGTCTGTCTGTCTATCTACCTACCTACCTACCTCTGTCTATCTGTCTATCTGTCTATCTATCTATCTATCTATCTATCTATCTATCTATCTATCTATCTATCTATCTATCTATCTATCTATCTATCTATCTATCTATCCATCCATCCATCCATCCATCCATCCATCCATCCATCCATCCATCCATCTATCCATCTATCTATCTATTTAGTTTCCCCACCCAAAACTATCTATTTTTTTCACTAATGGAAAAGCTTATTTTGGCCTTTATTAATCTTATTATAGGCAATTATTAATATATCATTTTATAAGCATTCTGTGATAACCCCAATCTTCAGACTTCCTGCAATGGCAGAACTACTCTTCCCAGCAGCCTTCACCAATGTGTCCTATGCTGTGGGAGTCTGGGACTTCTAGTTCAGCTGCATAGTTTTCTTATTCCTGCTAAACTGCCTTTTCTCAGGTATCTTTGGCTTTTCACTGATTCCCATTGGTAGGAAAGGCCATGATTTTCAGTAGGGATGGATTTTAACAGTGTAAATTATGTGTGTGCCCTCCTTCCCAATCCCAAGAGCTCTGCTAGCATGGATGGCTCCATAGAAACTCTTCTCAGCAATTAATTTGTTATTTTGTGGTCAAATTTCAGCAATATTATTCTTGGAAGATTCTGGGACTTGCAAAAAAGTGGCCCTCATCTAGGTGGATTACAGAGGCATTTGAGTAGTGGCTGTGAAGGAGGGAGAGGGCACAAGATAAATAAGCTGCATCTGATGTTGTGTACAACATCACAATACTAGCTCTAGCACAGTGGTCGCCAACCAGTGGGCTGGGGACCACTGGTGGTCTGCGAGAAAATTTTGGTGGTCCACAAAGAAATGTCATCCCCAAAGCAATTAATCCAGGCTGCGCGGGAACACAAGGCTACACTGCCCACATGGCCCATGGGAACACAAGGCTTGCGTCACTTGGATTGCGAACAACACGAGATAGTGAGGAAGGGAAAGGGGGAACTTGCCCCACTCGCCCTACGCGCCTGGCCTGGCCACTTGGCTGCTTCTTTCTGCTTCTTTCTTCTTCTGCTTTTGGCTGTATGCAAGAAAAGCAGCAAAAGTCTTTCTTTCTCTCCCCCAAACTCCACCAGAAATGAGTCTTTGGGACCCTGCAAGGCATCCTGCTCCATAAGGCTGTGCTGACAAAGACTCATTTCTGGAGGAGTTTAGGAGGGAGAAAGAAAGACTTCTGCTGCTTTCTTTGCATGAAGCCAAAAGTCTCTGTCTCTCTCTGTCCCCCAAGAACGGAGCTGGAGATGGTATCCTGTGATCCCAAATAAAGAATGATTGATCTGTAGGAAAACGGGGTGGGGGATTTTCCTGCAGACTTTTTTTGGGATTTTTCCAGGGTCTCTGGTCCGCGGGATTTAAAATTATGAGTTTGGTGGTCCCTGAGGTCCAAAAGGTTGGCGATCCCTGCTCTAGCAGATCAGAGTGTGGTGTTTTCCCCCTTTCTTTCTGTGTTTTGTGTACAGGTAGTCCTCGACTTATGGCCACGATCGAGCCCAAAATTTATGTTGCTAAGTGAGAAATTTGTTAGGTGAGTTTTGTCCCATTTTACAACTTTTCTTGTTACAACATTTGTTAAGTGAATCACTGCAGTTGTTCAATTAGTAACAGTGCTGTTTAGTGAATCTGGTTTCCCCATTAATTTTGCTTGTCAGAAGGTCGCAAAAAGGACCCTGGGACACTGCAACCATCACAAACGTCCGAATGTAAATCACATGACCCAGTGGTGGGATTCAACTTTTTTACTACCAGTTCTGTGGGTGTGGCTTGGTGGGCGTGGCAGGGGAAGGACACTGTAAAATCTCCAGTCAAAGGTGGTATTTGCTGGTTCTCCGAACTATTCAAAATTTCCGCTACTAGTTCTCCAGAACTGGTCAGAACCTGCTGAATACCCACCTCTGGTGTGACTAAATATTAGAATGTGCAGAAATGAACAGATTAGCACTTGCAATTAAAGGGAAGGACTAATCTGAGTATTATAAGATATGGAAACTATTTTATCAATGGTTAGAGAAAAAAACACGAAAGCTAAAAATATCTAATAGATTAGTGAAATAAGGCAAATATCTTAATAGAATTAAACACGGTAAGAAAAGGATTGTTATAATGAAAGATGTATTATACATACTAATAATAAGCAAAGATCTAAACATGTTATTGTTATAGTGTAAGAGATATTATGTAAATTAATAATAAGATAACAATGGAGAACTAATATCAATGTAATGAATATGATAGTAATTTGGATTATTGTTGTACAAGGTATTTGTATTCAGACGACACACCGTTAAATGGAAGATGAATTGTTTGTACTTATAAAATTAAAAAAAAAAACTTTTATTAAGATACCTGCTGACATGATATGCCTAGAGTATGGAAGATGATAAGCCGATATCAAGACTTCTGTCCAAGCAGCAATTCTGTTGCAAACAGCAGCAGTTAGTCTTTCTCAGCCCTGTGCTTTCCAGATGTGCTGGGCAGCAACTTGCACTCCTTGTTGGCTGGATCATGACGGGAATGATGTCACCCATTTGGAGGACTTGCAGCTGAGGAAGTTGCTAAGAACAATCCCTGGTCCTACTCCAAGGCTGTCGGGCTGCCATCTGCCCTGAGTGATAATAGCATAACCTGACAATTTAACTCTATGTTTGGCACCTGGAAGGACTCAGAGGACAGCTACCCACCATGGCCAGCATCCCGCTTTCCACCTGGTGTTCCTGTCTATCAGGGTCTCTCGTTGTAAGAAGCCAATCATGCTTCATTACCTCGTGTGTGTATGCATCAGAAGAAGAAGCAGAACTGGAAGAAGCACCCAGAAATTGAATGCCTGAAGGATCTGTAGACAGGAGCAGAGGTGGTTATTCAGCAGGTTCTGACCAGTTCTGGAGAAACGGTAGCAGAAATTTTGAGTAGTTTGGAGAACCAGCCAATCCCACCTCTGACTGGAGATTTTACAGTCTCCTTCCCCTGCCACTCCTGCCAAGCCACGCCCACAGAACCGGTAGTAAAAAATATTGAATCCCACCACTAGACAGGAGGATTAGAAGGTCTGGCTTAGTGCATGGATTTAATGAAACTAGGAGTCTTTGTTGTTCCCAAAGTACGCTTGCTACCAGCTCCCGTAATCTTCATAATGGCAAAATGTTGAAGGGGATGAACTGGGTGGAAGGTGCAGGAAGGGAAAAACAACACAAGTAGTGCTATATGGGATAAGTTGAGTCAAAACCAATGCAAACGAACCCTGCACCCATGGATTCACTTTATATTCTTTAGAACTCAAGTGGAATGCAAATCGGAAATTACCGAAAGGGATTCCTATTCATCAACAAAGTAACCCTGAAAACCAAACAATGCAGGATCAAATCTGATGTGGTAGAAGAAGCTGGAAGAAGAAGGATCAAATCTGAAAATGGACCAGAACTGATGGGGGCCTTTTACAAAAAATTCTCCCCAAGCTCCCTATGGGAGAGACAATTATGTAGCAACCAGTGGTGGTATTCAAATTTTTTTACTACCAGTTCTGTGGGCGTGGCTTGGTGGGCGTGGCAGGGGAAGATTACTGCAAAATCCCCATTCCCATCCCACCCCACTAACTTGCTTTCCAGCTCTGTTCTTCTGTGCAGGGTGACAAAAGGAGACCCAGCCAATCAGCTGGGACTCGGGAGGCAGAGAATAGATGGGGGTGAGGCCAGTCAGAGGTGGGATCTGAACTACTCAAAATTTCTGCTACTGGTTCTCCAGAACTGGTTAGAACTTGCTGAATACCACCTCTGGTAGCAACTCAGAATATTTCTGATTGTTTCATTCTATGCCCCTTCCCTTTTCCTTTTGTCATATCATCCAAGCTGGAATTTAGCAGCACTTTACACAAACAGAGATAGGCCAGACTGGTCCTTCTTGCTTGCTTTATCACCAGTACTGCTTGAGCCCTTTTGCCATTCCTAAAGGCAAAAAGAGACAATGTAGCTTTCTCCTGCCAAACTACTGTCAATGTACATATTTTGGAGCTATTTCACCCTCAGGCACCGTCAGCTCTCCAAAGCTGTTGGTTCACTGTCTATCTTCCAATCTGGCAACATTTCCAGTTCTGGCTACAGTGGCTGACATGGCCCTGCATCAAGTGGCTGCTCATTGCCCTAATCATTTCTTCCAGGGATGCTGTAGTTGCTATGTTCTCAGCTGGTCCACAGATTCCTCCCCCTGCCCCCATCTTCTTCCAGCTAAACTGTTGATGACCCATAAAACCCATGGAATCCAGCAAGGTCTCCTGGTCACCAAGTTTTCCCCACCTCTTCTACCAGGACAGCTTCATTTATCTCACAGTAAGCATCGTTTCCATTTCTGCCCAGGCTTGAAAAGCAATACACACTCTTTTCCCTTCCGTCCCCTTTTAAAAAAACCTTTGTTTATCTATTGCTTATTAAACTTAAAAGACCAACCACCTTCCTAAAGACTCTAGGCAGCATAAAGTTACAATGTAGGCATATTGAAATAAAGAGACAAAGTTTAAATTCATCGTATTATTTAACTTTTATGTAAACCTTCAGTTCGTCATCACTGCAAAATTTCTATGACCCTACAGGGGTACAAAAGGAGAACAATTCTTCGGATGTAATCGTTATTACACTAGAGCAGTGATGTCACAATAAGAAAGAAAAGGTCTACATTAGTCAAATGAGAGAATGTCGGAAGGGACGTTGAAGGCATCTTGGTGTGCAAACATTTGGGAAAGCAAAGTGAATTCTGTGAATTAAAAACACTTTGGGCCAGTCCCTGTCTCTCAGCCCAATTTACCTTACAGGGTTGCTGTTGTGAAGAAAATAAAAGGTGGAAAGTGTTTTGGATAGGTTTCACCATCCTGAATTATTTTTTTAAACTGATAAAGGTGGGATCCAAATAAATAAATAAACAAATAAAGTAACTGAGGTACTGAGGTGGGAACACAAGGCAGCCATTGTTAGACTGTCACAGAAGAAACCAGCCAGCCTTATACTTGTATGAATGGAAAAGGACAAGAAGCAGGGAATCAACAGGTTCCGCAGTGTAGTCCAGCCTCAGAGTTAAACCACTGCAATCCAGCTTGGAATTTGTTAAGTCAGCTTCAAAAATACCTGGGAAGAGTGTGGGAGAAAAACACTTTAGGTGCAAGGTGGAATTGCTCACAAGTACAGAGCGAGGAACAGCAGAAACATCCCTTCGCAGAAGTTCAAAACTTTTCTCCATTACATTGTGGGGGACGGGGACTACAGATTCTTCCTTATGGCGGCTGCTAGAGAAAGGACCAGAAAGAATTTAAATCTTGCATATGCCAGTTTGAATCTTGATTGAAGGAAGGAAGGAAGGAAGGAGGGAGGGAGGGAGGGAAGGAAGGAAGGAAATGCATAATAATGAACATAATAGATACTATGGATGGAGTGTCCTTAAAAGATGTGTCCTTGGTCTCATAAGCAGTTCAGCAATTTAGTATCTTCTGGACGTGTTGTACTATAGCTTCCAACATCATTTCTCAATGTGATTTTCTGACCCAGGAGGATAGAGTGATAGAATAACGTATCAGGCTGAGGAAATTTGGCCTGTATCTATTTTAATTTAATTATTTTATTTTATTTTATTTATTTATTTTAGCAACAGAGTGGTCAATGTCTGGAATACTCTACCTGACTCTGGGGTTTCTTCCCCAAACCCCAAAAACTTTAACCTTAGACTGTCTACTATTGACCTCACCCCCTTCCTAAGAGGCCTGTAGAGGGCATGCATAAGCGCACTAACGTGCCTACCGTCCCTGTCCTATTGTTTCTTTTATTTTTCTTATATGTATCCATGTATTCATAACTATGTTTTACTTATGCCTATTATCTTGTAAGCAATTGACAAACCAAATTTAAAAAAAAAAAGCTGCAAGGGAATGTCTAAGCTGAAAGACTTGTGTCATCGACATCACAGGGATGACCTGGCAACATTGGTTTCCCCCAGGCTCCCTGTTGCTGCCTTGTTGTATGTATGGCACATGGTTGTAAGGCTGACTTGTGAACTGTCATCCACATGACTTCCCACAATGTATAAGTACTGGCCAAACCAGCGAATGCAACTGGGCTTCCTTCATGAGAATCTCAGTTCTTCTGACAGTGTTGGAAAGCCTTCTGCTCTTTATTTATCACCATCCTCCTCCTTTCACTTCCAAAATAAACCTGAAGATTTTAACTCAGGTTCCTGTCGTAAAGAAGCTGGTTGTGTGTTCATGTGTGATAGTAAGCATGCAAATGAACCCATACAAACAACTCCTTTGGATCGTATTTTACCCCTGCCTGAAAGTGCTGCATGTGCCACAGGAAAAAAGTCCCTCCAAAACCAGGATTGCACATTCTGTGATCCATGCTAGAGCAAGTCTTCCTGAGAGCCCCTTGAAAACAGTTGGCCAGTGTGGCTTTCTTTCCTACCAGATCATAGCATTGATCCAAGTTGACAGCCCGGCCCATCTGCTTGGCAGATAAAAGCGCAGAGGTCTTCTGAAACCCAACATATGCAAGATGAACTTTGGGCAAAGGGCCGTGGATCAGGGCCAGCAACAAGATTTTGGGTTGTGTTGACATTATCAAGACAGCTGGCAGTGCTCCATGAAAGCCATCAATGACTCCTGTCCCATCCTTTCCTCCTCCCCCCTCCAAAGGCATCCTAGTTGGTCTCCCTTTGAAAAGGGCATTTGTCAATTAATCAATGAGGTTTTTCATAGGAATTGCTTTCCAGGTGGCATAGAGGGAGAGGATGGATTTGGTTGCTTGAATTAAGGAAGGCATCTGATGGGCCATATTGCATGTAAGCAGCTCTGTTTAGGGAGGAATGTTTGGGGTTCCATTGCCAGCTACTTGAACTACCCGTGTTTCCCCAAAAATAAGACCTTGTCTTATATTTTTTTGCCATCAAAAAAGGGTCTTATTTTGGGGGGATGTCATCCACTGACTCACCTCACTTGCGTGTGTCACCCCTGGCCTCCTTTTTGATCCAGAACTTTGTTATCAGCTACAGAGGCCTTCAGGAAAGCCTTGCCAGCTTTGCTGGCTATAGAAGAAATGGGCCGACAAGGCAGGTATAGGGGTGTGAGAGGCCTGGCTACAGCTGTTCAAAGGTAAGTAGTAGGGCAGCTCTACCCCCACATCCCCACCCTAGCTTAATTTTTAATAGCTTGCAATCTGGAATGGGCGGGGTCTTAATTAGGGCTTATTTGGGGGTAGAGCTTATATTGGGCACATGTGTAAAACTCAAGCTAGGACTTACTTTTGGGGTAGGTCATATTTTCAGGGAAACATGGTATATGGCCTTAGTGAATGTGTTCAAATGGGCCAAGATAAACTGGGGGACAGGATAGAGAAAAGGAGGCATGAATGAAAAAAGTTGCTTCGCCTCTTTTCTCTCTTCTTTCCCCCCCAAGTATGGAAAGTCAAAAAGAGCTTTATTCATCCTAAATGATTGTTCAATTGCTTGCAGACCGTATCTTTCGGTCAATTTATTGCTGGCTCTTGGAGGGGGGGGGGGAGGGGGAGAATACCCTCCCCCAAAACAAATGCATTTTGCATATTAACACGTAACTCTTGTTCCTGTCTGCTCAGTTTGGGAAATGGTTTGAATGCTTTTATAAAGAAAAAAAATGGCTAATAAAATTGGCCACAGCACCATTGCTTTGCAATTCTTATGAACAGTAAAGTGCTACTTACAGTCATTGATGTTAAAAGCTATTTCTAAATTATGGTGCCATTTATTATCTGTAGCGTCCAAAGTAAGTTTAAATGATGCTGATAATTCATGTTTTACCAAATTTCCTTTTCCCCCTGAGGATACCTCTGATTAACTTATGCACATTTAAGCGCTTTTTAAATTCTTCTTTTATTGCCATTATGCTCAGAGAATCTCAGCGATTCTCAAAAATGGGTAATAAACTTGAGATAAAATGCTACAGTTTTAGATCAATGCTGACATATTGCTCGGGTGATTTCTTCAGAGCTAAAGTGATGATGTTTCATATTTACAGAATATATACTAGGTTATTACTGCAGGATTACCATTTCTGTTCCAAGATGAAATGAGTAATTTACCAATTTATTAAACAGTTACATTTAAGTATTGCTTAGGACATTACTACTCCAATCTGTTTACTTAGCATGAGGAGTTATCATTAAAAACAAAACAAAAGCCAGTTTACTTAGGTAAGATTTGTAATCATCACTCCCTCCATTAGAAGACTGATTTTTTCTGCAAGCTTAATTGCCGGGAAATGAGCTTTTTCTTATTTACTGTGCTAAATTCTGCTAAGCCAGCTAAAAACCATCACCCTCGCAGGAAGCGCTACAAAAATTAATAATACATACAAAAGGCAGTTTTAATTAGTATAATACCAAGCATTAATAAAAGATTTATACAACGGAGGCTGCTGTTGTATCCACAGTTCCTGCAAAGTAAGTGAGGTTGAGGTCTAGGAGGCTTACTTCCAAGTAGACCTCTACAAAATTGGACCATGGATATATGCTTGGAAAGGAAGGCTTTTTTCTCTCTCTACACAGGAGTTGGGATCACATGTTACTCTCGTCCATTTTGCTGTTCCTTTAGATTGTATGAACATTTTGTAGATCATGATTTATGCCTTAGTCCAATGAATGAATCCAGTTAGCTGAATGTCTACGGAGATTCTCAGCCATCCAGGTCATGGCTGTCCCAAAGGTGTTTTTTCAAAAGGCAACTGGACTTTGTTTTTTCCTTGAGGAGAAGGAAGAAGATGCTTCTTTTCTCATCCAGTCCGAACTAATCCTTCCAACCCCCTCACCATCCAGCCAGAACTGATGAAGCTTCTTGGATGAGAAGCAAAATGTCTTCTTCCTTAAGGAAAAAAAACCACAATCCAGTTGCTTTTTGAAAAAGCACTTTTGAGACAACCTAGTTAACTGCTTTAGTTAAGAAAACAACCATTTGTAGCTTTGCAAAGTGTTGCTCTAAAGTATGTAAATTTAGAACTACTTACCCTGGATTAAATGGATTTTTCATTGAGTTGCACAAATTATTTTTAAGCATCCACCCTATACTCCCCATTGGGTTTAGGACTACTCAGACTGGCCAGCTTGGCACAGCCAACTCACTGCTGGCAGGTCGCCCCCATCACAACCAACTCACCTCTGCCAAGTTGTCGCAGGACAACTCAACACAGCCAATTCGCCATAGGGACAACTCCCCTGGGCAGCTGGAGGGAGAGCCGGGTGGGCAGATGAGTAAGCGGGCAAGCAGAGCACAGAGCGGTGGTGACCAAGGGCTTCCCATTTTCTCACACACACCCCGCCATAGTTGCCTCAAGCACCAGGCCATTTGTAGCTTGGGCTTTCAGTGGTGGCAGACATATTCGGGCCATTTGGTGGTGGTGGTAAGTGGGGTGGGCAGTAGGAAGGTGGTGGAGGTTGGGCACATCCCATTTTCACACCTGTCCCGCTGCATTGAGCTCCCAAGGTTTGATGTGGTGGTAGCAGCAGTGACAGGGTATGTGAAAATGGGGTGCGCCCAACCTCTGCTGCCTCCCTGCCACCTGCTCTACCAGCCACCACCACTGTCAAATGGCCTGAACATCACTGCTGTGAAATGACCTGAACTCTGGAGCTTGGCACAATGATGGCAATGGCAGTGGCAGTGGTGGTGGAGTGTATGAAAATGCCCCCACCCACTGGCACTTTGCTTGCCCGCCCACCTGGCTTTTCCTCTGGCTGCCTGCAGTAAGTCGTCCCCGCACTGAATTGGCTGTGTTGAGTTGTCCTGTGACAACTTGGCAGTGGTGAGTTGGCAGTGGCCAGCTGGTAGAAGTGAATTGGCCATGCCAAGCTGGCCATGCCAAGTTGTCCCATTGTCCTCCTGAGTCTAGGACTCATTCCGCTCCCCAATGGTGTAGAGATGAATTATAATCTATTGTTAATTGAGTGACTTCTGATGGCTAAATGGAGATGTCCATGTAAATTTTTGGCAATAGTACAGAGATGGCTTGCCATTGCCCTCTTCCAAAACACTTTTTAAAAAATCCCCAAATTTAGCATCTCTTCATAGCTTCCCACCCAATTACTAATCAGGACTGATCCTCCTTGTTTTTTTTTCTTTTGAGGTCAGCCAAAATACTTCCCATTGAAGCAATGGACTATGTCTATTCAGAACGAACCTCATTGTCAGACTTATTATGAGATAAGCAAGCCCAGAATTGAAATCAAAGGCAATAGGAAAGAAAAATCGTTCTATACTCCAATATGGTGCCACATTTTAAATTGGGCTCTATTAAGTTGTGCCTGTATGTATTACTAAAATTATGAAATGATTAAAATTAGCAAGGGATCCAAGAAGTCTGTGGAAGGATAATATTCTATGCTCTGCTGGTTATGTATCTGTTTTTCCTGAAAAGTGCATAGACTATAATTTCTATGGTGTTCTATGCCACCAAATATATTGAATCTGATGGTAAACAGATGTTTCCCGCCATGCCTTAGGTTTGCAAAGAAATTATAGTGAGAATTTTAGCTGTCCATAGTACTCGGTGTTCAGGTGCATTCTGTGAAAATGTTTACTTCCATCTTTCTGCAAACCACAATTCTATTAAGGACCAAGAGCAGCCCAAAGCTTTTTCTCTCCTTCTTGAAACAACCAGCAAGTGACTCTCTTCCTAGGAGAAGATCTTCACCTGTTTATAGCGATCCGTGTGCCAGGGATGGAGATGGTCTATTCACCAGGACTTCTCATTACAACTACAATTGTGAAAACTAGTTTGGTCCATATTCTTCTTTCCTGGGGAAATATAGCCATTATATTAGTCAGGCATCAAATATATATGATTCCTTATTTTTGTTGCTTAGCCCTGGGATCCTCAATTGTCAAAAAAAGGCAAGATGGCGTGATGTATAGAAAACCACGAGGGGCGTAACAAATAACATCTTACTACAAAAATGCACTTTCAATGCTCCCCGTTGTGCTACTTCCAGACTGGGACTGCAGAACCTCCTTCCTGTTCGCAGATGAGCCACAAAACAGTGTGTCTTCTTTGAACCCGAAGGACCCACCATATATAATAATCACAGCTTGGTATGATTTGTGAACCCTTCCTCCATATTATTATCATAGCCCCAAAGGAGTAATGGGCAATCTGGAGCTCTCCAAATGATATTGGAATATTACACACATCATCTTTTATGAGTGGCCATGGTGGAGAGCTGATGGGAATTGGAGTTCTGGAGAGCCAGGCACACGTTGCTCCTCTGTGTCATGAGGAATGTAATTGTGCCTTGTTCTATGAATTTGGCTCTTGCAAAGTTTTCTTCTTCTTCTTATGCCTCCCTTCTGTACCCAGCCCTACAGTTTATCTGAAGATTAATGGCAGTCACCCTAGCTTTACATGTGTCTTAGGCTTCTTGTTATAGGAGAGCTATCTGCTGTGTCAGAGAAGGGGCATCCATTTTAATTTCACAGAGAAGCTTTTCTATCCATTATTTACTATCTACAGAAAACAATAAAGCCTCTATCAAAATGGAGGCAAACCCAAGAGCTACTTTTCACTCATCTTGTTAGCAGAAATCACGAGAGAAGTAAAACTTAATTCAGGAGATGTCCGTGCCTTCAAATCAGGGCAGCCGGCAAATTCAGAAAAACTCAGAGCAAAAGTACATCTGAGACAGATGCAAAGCAGGGTTGAGATACAGGTTGAAGAGCCACCTGAGATATCTATGTATCCACCAAACCATTCCTCCCCCCCTGCAAATTTATCCCTTTCTTCTGTCTCAGTTCAATCCCAAAGGTGCTCTTTTCAAGAGGCAACTGGACTTTCTGTTTTTTTTTCTTTGAAGACATTTCACTTCTCATCCAAGAAGCTTCTTCAGCTCTGACTGGATGGTGGGGAATGGAAAGATTTATACTCCTTGCAGACAGCTAGTTATTTGCATTCTTTTAGTGAGTCGATAAGGCCACCTTCCACTCCCACCATCCAGTCAGAGCTGAAGGAATTTCTTGGATGAGAAGCAAAATGTTTTCAAAGAAAAACCAGAAAGTGCAGTTGCGTGTTGAAAAAACATCTTTGGGACAATCATGACCTGGATGACTGAAAATCTCAATAGACATGTTTATTTCATCTAAATGAAAAGGGAGAGATGACTGAGAGCTACATCCAGTTCTCCATCAGCTGTTGGTCATATCTTCTGTAATTTCCCTTGACTTGAATGTTTCCTACATTGCAACCGGAAGGACCTATGCATTATGGGTCAATAATAATAGGAAAGCTCCAGGGGTGGGATTCAAAATTTTTAACAACCGGTTCTGTGGGCATGGCTAGGTGGTGGGCGTGGTTTGGTGGTCATGTGACTGTGTGGACATGGCTTGGTAGTCATGTTAATGGCTGGGTGTGGCCAACTTAGTATCAGTCACATTGAGGCACGCATCTCCTCGCCTGGCCTCTCATGACTGTGAGGATGCTGCAACAGTCGTAAGTGTGAAAAATGGTCATAAATCACTTTTTTCAGTACCATTGTAACTTTGAATGGTCACTCCACACAAGCAAGGCACCAGCAAAGGAGGGGAAAAAAACTCCAGAGATGATCCTGAGACAGGAAGTCTAGTCCTGCCAAGAATGTAATAAGGGTTAATGGACAGTTTCTGTAAGCAACCCCAGAATGTTTCCTTCCTGCCTTCCTTACAGGATTAGGCCAGTAATTTCTTCTAACAACCAGTTCTCCGAACTGCTTAGAATGTTAATAACCAGTTCTAGCAAATAGGTGTGAACTGGTAGAATCCCAGCCCTGAATAGCTCCATCAATACCTGCAAAACCAGGCTCTGGGTTGTGATACTTAGGCAATGTCATCTAATATAAAGGAATGTAGAGATGACCCCTTGAGAAAGGGTAAAGAAACTGTTAAGGGAGGTGAAGTGGTGACTCAGTCCTGGGAGAGTGGAAATCATGAGAAAGAAACCAGTGGTGGGATTCAAATTTTTTAACAACCGGTTCTGTGGGCATGGCTAGGTGGGCATGGCTAAGTGGGTGTGGCTATGTGACTGGGTGGGCATGGCTTCTTCTTTCTTTTGCAGCACCCCCCCTGGTTTTTTTGCCTCCTGGGCCTCAGGAAGCCTCCTGGGTGAAGCAGCAAGACAGCAAGGGGGATCCCGGCATAACTGATCATTGGAAAAGCTGATCATTGGGAAGAGGAAAAAATATATACCTTAAGGAGTGACTGAGTGGGGGAGAACACAGTCAGCAATGTCAGGCATGCACGTGATGTTGTGCATGCACAATAAGAACTGACTGGGGAGGGGAGAGGAGGGCGGAGAGGAGCGGGCCCAGTCAGGGGCACGATTTTCCAATTCTCTGAACTGCGCAGAATAATAACAACCGGTTCTATAGAACCAGTCCAAACCGGTAGAATCCCACCCCTGAAAGAAACTCAAAATAACCCAACCTTAATTCTGTTTCATATTAGAGGGGTTAGAGGGAAATTCTGACAAGCTTTCAAGTCTGATGCCAGCCTTTTGAGATAGGCAGGATATAGACACTGTAAGGATGCCAGGAATGCTAGTTGATTGTTGTTCCTCTATCTCTTCCCCAAGTTCATCTCTATGTTCCTTTACATGACAGGAGAAGATGTAACTCCCCCCCCCCCTCATTTTCAGTCTTTTGGAACAGCTTCCTTCTTGAGAGTCACATGACCCCGACCATATTCTGAGCTATCTCTTTGCACTAACACTAAGTGATATGATCCTGGTGAATGAATTTTTCCAAGCTCTTTATGTTCCTATGTTTTTGTATTATGTCTTTTTTTTAAATATGGACTAAGTTATGAGATGTACCCCACCCTGAGTCACACGCCAAGTGGGCAGCTATATAAATTGAACTAATAAATAAATAAAAATGAGCAATAACAAAAGAAAATTAAAATGATACAAATCTAACTAACAAAAAGAAAAAACAGCAAATGAATAAACAGCAATAGAAGTGCAATTTCAGATAAATAAACGTGGAGTTGGTATTTATTTTATTTTTTATTTATTTATTTATATCAAATTTATATACCGCCCTTCTCCCGAGGGACTCAGGGCGGTGTACAGCCAACTATAATATAATACAAATTACAAAAGTTAAAAAGAAATTAAATACACGGCTGCTACTAAAATTTATACTTAAAAACCCCAATAATTAAGATATAAAAACTCCAATTTCTAAAACCCCAATTTCTAAAGCCCCAATTTAAAATAATAAAATAATAATATATTTTTGTAGGCTTTAAATTTTAAACATGCAAATTTCTACTGGAACCATAGAATTTAGTTCATCAGAGTTCATACATATCATCCTCTATTTTTCATTTCATGACAGCTCCCTAATTAAATCATATATACATTCAACTGAACATTTTACTGGTAACGAAGCCAACTGCAACAGCAATGGATATGTTTGTTCACTAACTTTTGGGTACACATAGTTTATTTAATGTATTTATTTAATGTTTTCATCTTTCTCGGTTAAAAAGGTATCCCAATGAAAGTTAAAGCTACCACTTTATGGTATCAGACTACAATCTATTCCCTACTGAACTAGATTAAAATAAATTTGATTTATTTATTTTTAACCGTTGGCAGGGTCACCAGTTCCGAAGTTCTCATCCAACCAGAAAAGCTAGCCAACAGTAAAATTCACCTGTAGAGCAGGCCCACTAACCAGCTGTTGTTGTTTTTTTTGCAAAGTAGATTGCAGATCAAGGCCTACAAGATAGCCAGTGAAGTGGCTGGTTCATGCATTTTACAGTTTTGTCAGTGCTGTTGTTGAATCAGAATCACACAAGTGCATTCTGTGTCCACACATGTAGGGACATTATGGTTTCTCATCATCTGTCAGAGTTTGCTTTCTATCATTCTGATTTCAAAGTTTCCTGTACTTCAAAACGCATCCTATGATTGTGCAAAACCTGTAAAGGGTAACAACATGCTACGTGCTACAGAAATGTCCCAACTGGGCAAAAATCAGAAGTAGAAAATTAGTGGCCCTAGAAATAGCAATGGTACTTAGACATGCACTGCTTCATAGTGCTTTACAGCCCTCTATGAACGGTCTACAGAATCAGCCTATTGCCCCCAACAATCTGGGTCCTCATTTTACAGACCCCGGAAGGATGGAAGACTGAGTCAACCTCAAGAAATATTATTAAAACTCAGTCCCAGCAGCCCCAATCAACTTGACCATGATTTGGGATACTGGAAATTGTAGTGTGGCACCATCAGGAAAACCCAGGAGCCATATATCCTCAGATAAAGTTAAGAGTTATAATCATACAGGCATGTAATCTTTCGAGCAGGGACTTTCTAGGCATTTCATTGGGACTGCTCTTGAGGGAACCTCCCTGGCAAATGAAGACAAAGAGTTTTTTTTTCTTGGTTTCCTCCATAAATGTCTCCCAGATTTGCCTCATAGCAAACATCATGTCTGCTGTACTTAATGGAGTGCAGCTGAAAGCCACCCTGTGCCTCTTGGAGGTTCTGTTCTGAAACAGAGATCAGTCTTCAGGAGAATATAGGCAAATATCTTGCCTGTGAGGGATGGCAGCGAGATATCTCTGTAGTTTCCATAATCTGATTTGCTTTCCTTATTTTTGTAGAAAACCACAATGAGGACATCACAAAAGTCATCAAGCATCTCCTCTGTGGAGTAAATATCTTCCAAGAAGTCTTGGAATGCCTTCAAGGTATTTGGATCTAGTGCTTTGTTGATCTCAGCAGGAATCCCACTCTGTCCTGTTGCTTTATTTGAACCCATCTGCAAGATCTCTTGATCTCATTAGAAGAGGGAGGCTGGTCTAGGACATCCAAGACTGGCAACTGAGGAATCTTCTGTAAGACATCGTGATCAGCTGTGAATGGTCTATTGAGTAAGTTGCAAAAGTGTCCGGCCCAGTGGTTTTTCAGTCTTGTGGTTTTCATCAAATCGGTCTTGATATGTCTGGGTTTCTAGTCCAAGTACATTTGATGTAGTCTGCATGATGACACCTTTAAACTTCATCCATTTTTCAATAACAAGTTCCTACAAGTGGTAAAGTGCCAGAGAGCTTTTCATTAAGTACAACTAGGAAGCTTTGGACTTAGTCTACTCTGGGTCTTATAGTCTATCAACATTGAATGATTTTCTGACAGTCTTTGGTTGCCTACAATGTAAAGGGGCTATACGTAGGTTGAAGATTGACCCACTCAGCCTGTGATCTATCCAACACTCAGCATCTTGCATATCATGGGTGATAGTGACATCTTTAAAGTTGTGCTGACATACTGTGACATAGCAAAGTAGATGCCAATATTGGACCCAGGATGCATCTGGGTAGTTCTGTACTTCTTCACAAGTCTGAACATTGTATTAGTGATACAGAGGTTGTGTTTAGTATATTTGCTCAGAAGCAGCATGCTGTTGCTATTTAGCTTTCCCACTCAATGTTGCCCAAGGTCTCCATCCCAGTTGTTACTATCAGTCTCCATCCAAGTATTGAAATTTCCAGAATGACAAATTTGGGTCCAGATCTTCATAGAAAATTTTCTTGCCTTCATCTGGATTCGTGACATGGTGCATAGGTGCTGACAATAATGGGACTTGCTGAGAGAAAAACAGAACTTCATAATGTGTTCATTTATTCCAGTGGATTGAATAGAGATGTTCTTCAACAGAGCAATTCTGATTACAAAACCTCCTTTGAAGTCCTGTTGTCAGCCTGTGTTTCTTTTTCCAAAAGAAGGCACATCTGTTTGCCGCTTCCTATAATAAACTCTCATCTGCCAACCTGATCTCACTGAGTGCAGCAATGTCAGTGCTATAATGGCTAGGTTTAGCTGTTATGTTAGCAGTTCATCCTTTAGGCCTTGACACCTTGTCTCTATCCAGCAAGATATGAACATTCCAGGCTCCAAAAATGAGTTTTGTTTTATTTGCTTTTCTTGATTCTTAACCACTAAGGAGATGATCTGTTAGACATGGTTAACTGGCCAGATTTTGTAGGGCAGGCAATTTTTAGAGTAACTTTTCTATCGCCCTCCCTCATGAAAGGCTGTCCAGTTGTCCTGGATGCTGCTGGATATCTCTGCTGCCCCAGGTACTCGATGAATGACCATTAATTCAAGGGCTGCCCATGTGCAGGTTTGGGACTACAACTGCCAGTGGTCATTGCCACCTGTTGCTTTGCAGGCTCCTTGGTGTTCTTTGAACTTGAGCTCTGAGCACCTGTTGCATTGCTGCTCCCCACTGAGAGATGGGAAGGGATGTTGATATCCAAAACCAACTAATAGCTGCCGTGTCGCAGTGGTTACAGTGCAATACTGCAGGCTACTTCTGTTAACTGCTGGCTGCTTGCAATTTGGCAGATGGAATCTCACCAGGCTCAAGGTTGACTCAGCCTTCCATCCTTCCGAGGTGGGTAAAATGAGGACCCAGATTCCTGAGGGCAATAGGCTGACTCTGTAAACTGCTTAGAGAGGATTGTAAAGCACTGTGAAGCGATATATAAGTCTAAGTGCTATTGCTAATAACAGCAAGGTGTAGATACCTAGAATTCTATTGATTTCTGAATATCTACTGATACATATGTCCTCAAAGAGACTAGAACAATGATTATTTTATATCACATCTCCTGACATTTGATTATGGTAACTCCCATAATTAAAGCTGAAACAAATTTTCAACTTTTTGTGAAACTTAGTTATTTCATCATCGGTATTTTTTTTCTTACAGAGCAATCTTTTATGCCACCTAAGGCCTATCGTTGGTCGAACACTCCTGGACAGGTATAAATTCGCAAAATGGAGCAGACATAGAAATAAACCATTTTGTTGACATTGGAACTTGTAAGAAAAAGGAATACCATGTGAAAAATAAGAACATGACTAATATTGAAGTGACACTGGTAGGAGTAAAGCTAATGAGCCAGGAACCAATGCTTCACAGGCTGGAGAGAACTGTTGCATCAATAGAGATCAGATATCTCTGAAGGCCATCATGACAATAGCCAAGGCAAGTATGTATTAATTAGGAAAGATGGGAGGAAAAAGCCTGGACTTTAAATCAGAGGTGTCCAACCTTGGCAATTTTAAGCTTATAGACTTTAACTCCCAGAATTTCCTAGCCAACCATGGAGAATTCTAGAAGCTGAAGTCCACAAGTCAATATCAAAGATGTGTTTCCTGCATATTTCAAGAGGCAAACTTGTAGTGTGTACAGTATATGGTTTTATTCTTATCTGCAATAGAGATGAATCTGGCTGAGTCATGCCTGAGAGTCTTTTATCAAGTAAATCATGTTTGACTAAAATGTTTGGATAATCAAGGTTTACAACAAATCTGGTATTAAGCCTGGCACCTAAAACTTCAAAGCCAGATCTGCATATTTCCTATTATTCAGTTCTGCCACCCCAACTAATCTGCTTTTATAGATGCTATGCAATATGTAGTCTTTTCATTGATGCCAACATAATTGTCAGTCTAATTAGCTTTTATATGTGGTTGCAAGACTGACCTTCTGTTCTGACCTGGGTAGAAAAATGTTGTGGACCAGCCATGCTAATTTGTAAATAGTCCTGCCAGAATAACCTATCAATTTTCTTAACAAAAGTACAATACTGCATTTTTTTTGTACTTCCTTTCCCTTCCCCCTTTCTATTTCTTTCTCCTTCCCAAGATCTCTATAAGATTCAAGAGCCAATTAATGTTAGAGGTGAACAATCTGTCGAGTTCAACAAGAACTATATCTAACACAGGATAGCAGAAATCAATTTTTATGTATTTTTGACTGCTCTTAGGAATAGCCTGTGGAGATGACTATCCCACTGTGCCAGCTTGCTGGATATTTTCTTTTGTTCTTTGTGATCTACAGGTTATATCACTGTCAGAGTGATTTTTTGATGCTGCCAGGCTAGCAATGGCAATTTCAAGGTCCTTAGCCATATTTTCAACTTCATCATATCATACTTTTCACTTAGTTTTAGCTCCACTCATTCTTAAGAAACACTAACAAGCTTTGACCTATTCCAGGATAGTAGCTACACAGAAGCTGTTGTGTCATAGATATTTTCCAAAGCAAAGTTAAGATTTCAAGGCACCCTATTAAGCAAAAAATCTCCATATTTTCCCATGTTTAGTACTTCATTCTCTAATGGAGATTTACGTTTCCATCCCTATACTATCTCTTGTTTATGTTTGGAAACTACATGTAAGACAGTAATTTACAGATCACCTCATAGATTCATAAATCTTTTGCTGCATCTCAATCTTGTCCTGCAGAGGGGTGGATTATGGTTTTCTGATTCTGTGGTGGGTTGTTTAAAATTGAAGCAACAATTTTGTTGCTTTTGTTTTTAACATGAGCTTGTGGGCAGTCCATTCTTTTTTTTTAAAAAAAAAAAACTTCGTTGAATTTCAGAAAATTCTAAAACAACGAACAACAACAAAAACATTTAAAAGGGGGAAAGCAGAGAAAAAACAAAGTTAGGGGTTGGAGACAAGAAGGGAAAAGATGGTATAGAAAAACCTAATTTCCAACTTTCTTTGGTACAGATAACAAGCGTGAAAATGGAGTACAGATAACAACCTTTGAAATGGAGTAAACCATAGCACATCATACTTCTATAGTTTTAAATAGCTGTTGTCACCCCACTCCCCAAGCTCCTGGCCTTTTGAAAATATTTATAGACTTGGCTCAGTCATTTTGCTAATTAATTAATTAAAATTTCATGTCACCCATCTTCCCTGCTTGGAGCATGCAACCATGGGGCTGGTTGGCACCCTGAAGGCCTTTCTTCCACCTTTTAATTAATTTTTAAGGTCACATTTTGAAGTATTCTTTAACTATTTTGAACTATTCTTTATATTTATGAAGAATAGTTATCTTTATCTTTATGTTTTTAACTTTTTATTTTTACATTACCCAGGATTCCTCTATGAGGGAAATGGGCAGTTTATAAATATAATAAATGAATAAAATAAAAATAGTCATCAAATCCTAAGGTATCTAAACAGTCAATTCAGTCTGTAGGTTGGCTGTGCTTTAAAGTAAAATTCCTAGATCATCTTCAAATGTTTTTATAAAATATGTTCTTCCCCTCACACAGCTCATTATTTCTCACATATTTTTTCTTTATATCAACATAGAATAGAATAGAATAGAATTCTTTATTAGCCAAGTGTGATTGGACACACAAGGAATTTGTCATGGTGCAAATACTCTCAGTGTACCTAATAGAAAAGATACATTCATCAAGAGTCAAGAATCATCAGGTACGACACTTAATAATAGTCATAGGATACAATAAGCAATCAAATCACACTAGGAAACAGTCAATATATCATGTGGGAAGATGGTAATGGTATCATTTAAAAAAAAATATGGGACCCTTAGCAGTTCATTCTCAAGTTCCTCATTTGATAACTTTTTGTGCTATCTGATCAGAGAGAGCTGATAGTCTCTAATTGGGTCAATGGAGATTAGCTGATAGTGATTTCAGTATGTTCTCATACTTCAAAACCAAGAGAATTGAAGAGAATCAAAGGTCCTTTCCAAACCTATTTCAAGAGACTAGAAAATGAAAGGCTGGCAATGCCATTTCATAGAGATATACTCATAGTTCTGCAGACCAAGGTGCTTCCCAGTACATGCTCATGTATGATGTAGGACTTTTTCAGTACTAGGATTTAAACTCACGCACAAAACTTTTTATATACATATCTACACCAAGGAGTGTAGACGCAGTGGTTAGAGTGCAGTACTGCAAGCTACTCGTAGCTTGCAGTACTTGGCAGTTGGAATCTCCCCTGGCTCAAGGCTGACTCGTATTTGGCAGTTGGAATCTCCCCTGGCTCAAGGCTGACTCAGCCTTCCATCCTTCCGAGGTGGGTAAAATAAGGACCCAGATTGTTGGGGGCAATATGCTGACTCTGTAAACCGCTTTGAGAAAGCTTGTAAAGCACTATAAAGCAGTATATAAGTCTAAGTGCTATTGCTATTGCTACTTCTGTCTTCCTATGCTTGCCTTCAGCTTAATTGTGAAGAATGAAAAATATGTGTGTGTATGCATGTTTTCTGTCAGTAATCCATTGGAAACTGGGAACTTTGTGAATTACAGGCAATCCTTGACTTACAATGTTTGTTTAGTGACTGTTTGAAGTTACAATGGCACTGAAAAAAATGACTTATGACCCTTTTTCACATTTACAACTGTTGTAGCATCCCCATGGCCATGTGATCAAAATTCAGACACTTGGCAACTGCTTCATTTGTTTATTATTGATCAATTTATGACGGTTGCAGTGTCCTGGGGTCACATGATTGCCTTTTGTGACCTTCTGACAAGCAAATGGGGAAGCCAGATTCATTTAACAATGTTACTAATTTAACAACTGCAGTGATTCACTTAACAATGGTGACAAGACAAGTTGTAAAATGGGGCAAAACTTACTTAACAAGTATCTCATTTAGCAACAGAAATTTTGGGCTCAGTTGTGGTCATAAGTTGAAGACCACCTGTATTGCCAGTAATTCAGGGGTCCACTGGTAAAATAGATCCTGTTTGACCTTCTGCATCTGGAATTCTATAGCTTAGGATGAAAAATGAAATTATTGCTGGTTGACATTTATATATTTGATTTCAGGATATTCGCAGCAAGTCTTCTCTTGATAACATTTTAGTGGTGTCACAAAAGAAATATGTTCTCATTTCAAAGATATTTATAGACAGCAGTACTGTATACAGAATATATAATATTTTTATTTATCATCCTTTGCTGTCTCGATAAGATATTTTCCCTGACTTTCTACTAAATTTAATTACATTGATTATGTCATAAAATATATTTCATATTCCAAAAGCCCAAGACATTATGGACATCTATAAACTATATATTTACATTGATTCATTGCATTAACTCTTCTTCATTATAGCAATAGTTATGCAATAAATATCATCAATGCACTATTTCAAAGGAAACAGGCATGGTTATATTCACCTAAAACAAAATGAGCATATCTTTTGCTAAATAAAGCTGTTTATTTATATCTATATCTATAGTTCAACAGGAAAATATTTTATTTATTAAATGTTTACCTTACCTTTAGCCCCATTGGCTCTCTTGTGATGGCTGATATTGACTTAACAGAATGACTGACATTTTTTCTCATTCTTCTTTAACTTAAAAAAAAATCCAAAACAAAGAGAGAAACAAAAATCCTCATAGATCCTGAATGGCTTGTCTTACATGTCATAATATCTTACTGTATTCAATCTTGAAGCAGTTGCACAATATTCTGTTGAAGAGATTTAAATTTGGGGGGGGAAACTAGTTATCTTCTCATAGAGCAAACTTCTGTGCTAGTCCATGATGCGATGGGCCATTTGAAGGAGCAGACTTTTTCCATAACAAACCAATATGCGAAATATTTTGCTGTTTTAATTAAGCAACCATTACTGTTGTGAGCTATGTATTCTTGCTTTTTACAGTGTCATTTTGAAGAAAGTTACTTTACCCTTTTGCCATGAATAGAGATGATCAGATGCTCTAGTTAAATGTTGTGGTAGTTGGTGATGGAGAAAATTCTTAATCAGATATCCTGGTTGATCTAGTCTGTCAGTTTTACCAAGCCATTGTCAATAAGATTTAAAGCTTGCTCTCATTGGTGTTATTAGTATAGCAATGATTGGTGGACTATAGACAATACTGTGGATTTTTCCTCATTTGCTTCTAACCATTGTATGAACATGCTGCAGTAAACGTTTTTTACTTTTCCATTTGCTCAGGATAGCACCAGTTTGGTATAATAGTTAAGGTATCAGGGTAGAAACCTGGTGATTGTGAGTTCTAGTTCTGCCTTAGGCACAAAGCCAGCTGGATGACCTTGGGCTAGTCACTTTCTCTCCGCTCTAGGAAGGAGGCAATGGCAAACCACTTCTGAAATTTTTTTGCCAAGAAAGCTGCAGGAACTTGTCCTGGCAACCACTATGAATCAGACATGATTGAACAAAGGGGAAAAATAGTTCTTGTGATATTATCTTTTCTTATGTCCAGCTCATATCTGAGGAGGCTTAAATTCATCCTTAGTTGTTCTAGTTGTAAAGTATTGATTTTCTCTTCCCAACAAAATGTTTGCTGTGGGTATGATCTGACCTGCTTTGTCAATCAATTGGTGACTGATGTGATTGGGATTTGGGATCTGCCCAGACCTTATTTGGCCATTCCAAGTTGCTCTCTTTTATGGGTCTGAAGTCTAAACTGATTTTATACTGGACAGATCTTTAAGTAGGGGAGACCTTTTAATAGAGGATCTATAGCTCTTCACCCAGAATCAGCTATCTTGAATCCTGCATTACACAACTGGACTTTCACTCACATACTGTAGCATTTCCCCCCTCTTTTCCTCCTATTAATGGATCCCTGAGCTCTTTTGCCTCCCTATCCTTTGGAACAGATGTTGAGGGACAGGGAACTGCAAATGAAAGGAGACATGTGGATCTACCTGAAATAGTCAATGCCAACAGAGGCTTCACAGTTAAACAAACTGAACTCTGGACTTCCCAAATCAGGGAAATCTGATGCTTTTTACTCTGTTTTTACTCTGTTTTGAAGCACAGTTATGCATAGGTTGCTTACAAATAAGCATAACAAATACTCCTTTTTTAGAATCCTATAATCTCTTAATTCGTGGTAGAATCGTGATGACTGGATGGAGCTGAGCATTTACTGGCCGGATGCCCTTCCTAACACCTACACGGAATTCACAGTAGATATTTTTTCTTTGTGCCCTTGGAGAGAAACATCTGCCGCTACCTAGGATTGAACTCTCAACCTTCTGAGTGGGAAGTGAGTATCTTCACCACTAGGCCACCATGCCACTCATAACAAATCAAATAACTAAATAAACATTTTTCTGTTGAACTGTGGAATGATACAAATAAATTGCTTTGTTCATAGATCTAAGCAATCCTTTGAATAAAATAAATAAAAATTATAAAATGTTAATATCTTAAATATATTAGGAGTGGAACAAATAACCTGGACAGGAACCATTCCCTTTTCATATAATGACACCTAATATATATTTGCCTCCTCCATGATTGATAATCTATTCTCTTGTTCATGGATACTGGGAAGAAAAATGTATTTGGGTGATGGGAACTATAGACTAAAAATCTTAAAAATCTAAATCATCTAAATCACCTTAAAATCTATCTAGAGGGGGCCACAAGGTTGAAAAAAAGATGACTTACATTATGATACAGTGAAATAATTTCAGCAAAGAAATTTTTGAATATTTGCCAATAACCACTACACATTCTATTTTGCTTCTTAAAGTAAGGAAATAGCACACTTGCACCATTTCATAATAGATGGCAGAAGGAATCAAATCTTTCCAAGGACTTTCTTACCATGTTTTGTGTGCACTTTCAAGGATGATAGCCAATCCATGTTAATATTTTTAATCACAAAAATACTGCTGTTGTTTATTATGGGATAAACTTTGGTCAACATCTTACAACAGTGTTATTAGTCTTTGAGGAGAACTAAGATTCCTTGTTAATTTTAATTAAATAATTAGTGGTGGTTAATGTTGAATCTCCACTTCCAGAACTGTTTGCTTGATATAATTAAACAAAAGGCAGCTGCCAATAAAGTATTGGCACTTTATTATTATTTATTATATGGCCAATAAAGTATTCTATTCTATTCAAGCAGAAAGTGAATTTGGGTTGCTTGATATTGTCTGGCACTTTCTTAGAAGGGATACTCCAGAAACAGTCTGTAGTGCCCTCTGGTGCAGTTTATGAGGTAAATGTCTTCAAAATAGAAACAAAGCAGGATCAGGCAGAAGGGGATAATCTCTGCAAACTAGCATTAAAAACAATATTTTCCTAAATGTAAATGTCTGGGAAAAAGAAAATCAAAATTTAGGCATGATTGGGTTTCTTTTTTGACTTTGAATAACATGGTTTCACATGAAATTATTCTAATTCTTCAACTGAGTTTTCCATAAAAATCATGGTGCCTACTGTACAGAAATAAAAAAAATCTAGTAAAGAATGAATACAGTAAAAATCTATGCCAGAGTCAAATATTCCAATCCACTTTAGAAGAAGTTTCACTAAACTTCTACTAACACCAATGTGCTAACTGGAAAAGGTAGGAAGAGCCAGTTTGATGTAAGGATGAAGGTAGAAACCAGGATACTGTGAATTCTAGTCTCACCTTTGGCATGACAGCTGGCTGGGTGACTGGGCCGGTCATTCTCTCTCAGCCCAAACTTCCTCACAGGATTGTTGTCGGGATAATAGGAGGAGGAAAGAATATTAGGTATGTTTGTCACCTTGAGTTAAAAAAGAAGGGGTGAGGATATTAAAATACATAAAAATTAAGTAATAAAGGTGGAATAAAAACACATAGACAAACAAAAAAATTGTAGCCGATGTGAAGAACTCCAGGCTATGCAATAGAGGAAGAGCAGGTAGCTTGATTTTTAATGGCTATTTGATCAAGTGGATTTGAGGGGATTTCTAATATGTTTTTGTGGACCTTTGTATTTTTGAAATAGTTTTGCATTTTAATTTTATCCACTTATTCTATGAGTTTATATGAACAGGCATGATAGTCCCTTGACTGTCAACATCCACATTTTATGAATGAAAGAAAACCTATATACCGTCATTGGGATTAACCACTCCAGAAGCACTGCTAGGTCTCCAAATTGTATTAATATAGTCTTAAAATTTATGGAAATTACGTTCATTATAAAGAAAGTTTTGATAGTTGCTGCTAGCAATCTGAAAATAAGAAATTTTCATTTTTCTTGCTGTTTTTGTTCATCTAGATATAACAACCGACATTTTATTGTTGATTTTGCTAATTATGCAGTCATATATATCTCTATTTGGATTGTCTTGGTTTTTTTTGCCATACTAAACCTATTATATAATAAAACTCAAGACCTATTTCAGAGATGGTTCATGATATTTGACTGCTTCACATTTTCCCTTTCCAGAAGGTAGCCTCAAAGGCAGCCTTTTCCATCATGAATGCTCTCCAAATTGTGGACTTCAGTTTCCAGAATTCCTCCAAAGAATTATCATTGTTGAGAAATGATTTTGGGTGTTGCTGCACTTTTCTTGAGTTTATCTCAATATATTCCACCTATGGTTTAGAAGTGTATTTAGCAAGTGAGCGATAAAAGCATGTTGTATAATCCTATGGGGAAGAGTACTTTTAGAACTAGTAATATTTAATTCTGTTGGGTTTTATTACTGTATAATTCCCACTTTTTTTTTACAAAGAGGAGAGGAAATGTCCAGTTACCTTTTCCCCCCCTAACTGATGCCTGATATGTTAAACATTCCAAATATATTTTACCCTGGGTTGTTTTATTCAGTTCTAAATGGATATGGAGAAAATACTTGACCGTAGTATTAAATTCATCATCACTTAATGGACAACCAACATCTTTTTTTTCCAGAGACATCTTTCCAATGGGAGAGGCAATAATACAACTGCTGATGCCCTGATAACATCTCATTTAGTCCAGTATGAAAGAATCACAAAAGACCGTTCTTTGCATTTGTTCCTATTCTCTGCTGTCAATTTGATCAACGACTGAAATCAATTATGTCTAAGAGGCTAATGTTCATAATATGCTAAATTCAGTGTGACTGAAATAATTTGAACTGACCATCTGATGTAAGTGTATCTCATCCCCTAATTGTAGAAATTCATCCAGAGAATGGTAAATTCTGAAACAAATGGGTGGTCTCTACAACCAACTCAGTCATCTTTCAACTATTTCCCCATCTTTTTGCTATTTCCCCATATAGGTTGTAGCCCAGTGGGTCTCTAAATTGATATAGGATTTTAATCTGGCTATAACCATTTCTAGTTTGCCTCTCTAACTCAGCCTTTCTAATGTTATTCTCTAGATGTTTGCAACCCCCAACCACCCTCACCAAATACGTGGTTAAAATTTACATTATAATGAAAGAAAATGCAAAAAGTATTTTTAGTATTTGTATATGAGCATGTCGATTGACTCAGTTACAGTGGCAATGGTGGTATGATTGGAAGGCTTGAAAGACCAAGTTAGAGACAGATCATCGTGGAGAAAATTTAACAATGTGGTTGCAAGTATAGGTAGTACTCAACTTACAACAATTTGTTTAGTGACTGTTCAAAGTTGCAATGACATAGAAACAAGTGACTTATGACCATTTCCATACTCATCACCATTGCAGCATCTCCGTTGTCATATGATCAAAATTTGTATACTTGTCAACTGAGTCATATTTATGACGGTTGCAGTGCCTGGGATTGTATGACCCCTTTTGCAACCTTTTGGCAAGGCAATAGGGAAACCAGATTCACTTTACAACCATGTTACTAACTTAACAACTACAGTGATTCACCTAAAAACTGTAGCAAGGAAGGTTATTAAATGGGGCAAAACTCACTTAACACATATGTTGCTTAGCAACATAAATTTTGGGCTCAATTGTGAGCACATGTGTGCATGGGAGATAGAGAAGGAACTGTAGGTTATCGCCTTATTCCCTGTTTTATTTTTATTTTGTTGTACTTCTGGAAACTAGCAACTCACCTTGACAAGTTGGGGAATACAATTTTGGAATAAACTTTAAAAACCTATTTCAGTCCTACATCCCCAAGGTAATGCTTCCATTAACAAGGTGATGAAATAAGTATTTGAGCATTCCCTCAGATCCACATAGAAAGATCCCATTAATCTAATAAGATTATACTCAAAGGATCACAGAGTATATTTGGGAGGAGTCTATATATACTTAAGTGGAAAGTTAATATTTATCATTTACTGCTTTTCAGAGTTGTGAAGTGGGTGAAGTAATCAGCTAGAGATTATAACTGCAATTAGGTAATGTTAATAGAAGAAGCACTGATGCCTCACTAAGGGAAATTGCTAAGATTATACTTTAAGTATAGTCAATTAACTAGATTTTGACAAAGCAAGGAAAAGATGAAACAGAAGCCTTTGGATAAAATAATGAGAAGGAACATGTCTGTTTGGGGAATCCTAATATTTTGGTTGAAATCCATTAAGTGAAATTAAATACTATTTTAAACCAAAGTGCTAGAATATCTAATTAAGTTAGGGAAAGACTCGGGGAAATGGTATTAGTATGGGAATTGAGAGATGGTTTACTAGCTTATCAACCAAGCCCAAAGGAAAAAAAATGGTCTCGTTTAATTGGTTGGGAGGATCCCTGGATAATAAAAGTAAAGTTTAGCAAAGATTTATTTAGGATGACTTTAAGTTTGAAGCCACAGTTAAGAAGGTAAAGAGTCGATTCAGAAGAATAACTGAGGGACTATTGAGAAGTAAGGAATACAATTTCCAATGTAATCTTCCATACCGAATGCTCAGGACCCACAGTTAAAAAGAAATGAAATATGAGGAAAGAATGCAAAGAATGGTCCTTCCAAAAATTATTGAAAAGGAAGAAGTTCATAATCTAACTTGAGAGATTCCAAGTAAGGCCTCACAGCACTACATGGCATGAAACCTGCTTTGCCATTTAATGTATTCCAATATTTTCCAAAATAAAAATGTTTCCAGTGTAAATGCCTTTAGTTGAATGAACATGCCCATATTTAGAAGTTGAATTTTTCTGCTTATTACATTTCCCAATACATCATTCTCCTAAATATATTGGAACTGCAATTTTCCAGAATTCTCATTTAGGTATAGGAATTCTGAGAACTGAGGTCTCCACATATTCGAGGAACATCATTTTAGAGAGGGGAACACAATATTTGGGATAGCTGTGGATGAAATCCACTGGGATAATGTGATCAGCAAAACAGTTCCTGATATGCCAGTCACTGTTGACTCTGATAATCTGAATGACATACACAATCGTTGATCAGTAGTAGAATAAAATATCTACCACGCTATTTTATAAATATATATCAAACTGTTTTATAATTTTTATTTAATTTTATTTTTCCTTTTTCAAAGAGAAGTTTCTCCATGCCTGTGCTATTTTTTGTGCTTGTTGATTTGTGTTTCAGTGGGAGCATTTTTATTTCAAATAATTTATCAGATCAATTTTCCTACTTCTCAGAGGCCCTCTTGAATCAAATCACAAGGATCGAGCAATGAGTAAAGAGTCCTCATAAGCAAGTGTCCAATTTGCTACCACATTAAAGTGTTTACGTGAAGATGAACAAAAATGCACCTCTACATTCACATCATCACACATGGTAGAAATCAGAGTACTTCACACTTCTGATACTAGCTAAGAAGTACAGTATATTGGTACGATAGTTCTTTCCAAAGTTAAGAATCTCTGATTTTGGAAAGACCTACAAGGTTTAGTAGAGTTTAGTAGGAGAACACAAGGATTCCTTTAGATTCCTCCTAATATGTCTGCCAATTTTTATTAAACTCCTTTGTAGACCTTTCCAATATTAGATATTGAAAAAGCCATCCAAGAATCTATTGGGAATCTGATGCTACATTTTCTGATTCCATGCTTGAGTTCCTACTGATCTCAGAATAAGGAATCTGAGATCTGACCAATCTAGTGGCTTCAGGTGCTAAAGGAATGAGTAAAATCATTCTTCCCAGTCAAACTTGACTTCTGATGTCTTTATGAATATGTCCAAGTAGTATTCTTCTCAACAATTCAGAAGTACTTTACCAGTGCTTTCTTCTTTCAGAACATTTTAATACTTCCCAATCCAGTTTACTATCTTAGAATTTCTTGGATGTCTCTTACTCAAAGACTAACCAGTTTTCAAGATTAACTACAGTAAATTGAGACCTGCCATCAGGGATTTTAAACTTGTAACCAATCATTTGTTTGATACATTTTAACAGTAATTGCCACTTCAGCTTTAATTATTTGATGTATGCAAAATGTAGGCAGGTGGTCAGTCAACAATTAACATTCCTGCTCTATACATCATTTTATACAATGGTGTCAAATATAATTGATATAAGGGTTTAAAAAGTGTTTTTATTCACATTTATCATAATCAGAGTCCTTTCAGTGTTGTTACTCAAGCAACGTGAAACGTTTCTCTCAATTGAAGCTGTAAAAGTTTCTCCTGTTTTTGGGGAAGAAACTGGCATCAGTTTTTTAAAAGCAACAATACTCAAATTGAGTATGGAAAAAGCTCCTCTATTTCCTTCAGTTCTCTAATTATTCTTAAAAACAGGCAGATCTTTGGAGGAAATTCTAATCAACCTTTGTTTTAAAAATTAGCTGGGTATTCCATACTGTCCTACATTAATCTAATTAATTTAAATAAAAATATTAGTTAAACAATATTCATCATAGTACTCTTAACAATTCCTTACTTGAACCTAGTTTTTTTCCTGATATATGTGTACAAATACATGTACAAATACATGTACAAATACATGTATGTATAAAATCCTATATGCAAATAATACTCACTCATAAAGCATCATGCCTTTGGATTTGTCTTTATAACAGTTAATGGAATCTTATGTAAATTAAAATGAATCCTAAAAGATTCATTCTGACAACCATTCTAAACCAAAGAGATGCAGAAATCTGGATGTATTTACAGGGTTTTTCTTGAGTAAAAATGGTATACTAATGAAAATAATAACAATTATTACACATGTTTAAAGATAAATGGAAAGAAGATTAAAGGTTTGCCTTTAAGAGAGTCATTAATTAGATCCAAGCTAGCTGCTAATTCTTCTAACAGAGAGATGGAAAGTTTGGCTATAGGCAGGGGTGGGATTCTACCAGTTCGCACCTATTCACTAGAACTGGTTGTTAACATTCTAAGCAGTTCGGAGAACTGGTTGTTAGAAGAAATTACTGGCCTAATCCTGTAAGGAAGGCAGGAAGGAAACATTCTGGTGTTGCTTACAGAAATTGCCTCTTCATTAACCCTTATTACATTCTTGGCAGGACTGGACTTCCTGTCTCAGGAACTTCTCTGGAGTTTTTTTTTTCTTCCTTTGCTGGTACTTTGCTTGTGTGGACTGACCATTCAAAGTTACAATGGCACTGAAAAAAGTGACTTTTGACCGTTTTTCACACTTACGACTGTTGCAGCATCCCCACAGTCATGAGAGGCCAGGCAAAGAAATGTGTGCTTCGATGTGAGTGATGTTGAGTTGGCCACGCCCATTCAGTCACATGGCCACCAAGCCATGCCCATCAACTAAGCCATGCCCAAAGTACCGGTTGTTAAAAAATTTGGATCCCACCCCTGGTTATAGGTGTGCTGAACCCTCTAAATATGCATTGTTCTAGTATTTAGAAAAAGTGAAATAAAAAAAAACAAAGCTCTTTTCTTCCTTAAATATTAAATATTAAAAAGCCAAACATTCAGTGTTGTAGCAGACCAATACATCACCTGGTAACTTAAAGTTAAAGGGAGATTTTCAAGTTAAAGGGAGATTTTAAAGGGAGATTTTCAAAAGAAAATACACTGCTCCAGTCAGATCACAGAAAATGCGGATCTACTCCAAATAGGAAAAAAAGTCTCTGATTAAAACATGGATTCAAGTTATTACCCATCATAATAAGATCCTACAGAAAATAATATCTTCATCCCCAGCTTGATGTAAGGATGAAGGCTAATAAAGCACTCATTTTTCTAGGAAGTAGTATCTTAGCACTACAGAAAGAACCAGCAATCAAATCCTTTTGCGGATCCCTGACCAAACATTTTACCTATTCCTATAGAATTGGAAATTTCTGAAACAGATTTTTTAGACTGCCCAGATTATTTGAAATTCCAGAATTTAATCAGTGGTTGTGGGAGCAAAGATAGTCACATGCTTTTCCCCATCTCAGCTTCCAGACCCAGCTTCTCTCTGGAGATCTCTGCTCCCCTTCCAGTTGAATTATTTTTTTCCCTCTCTCTCTCACCAGAGGAAGAAGGAAAAGCTGGGTAATCGACTGTGTACATACTCACAAACTATATTCCACTGGAGGAAATGCATGTTTTGAATGCCTACAATTTAGATGTGTAGCGCACAATGAACTCTCCCCAGTAAATGATGGTTTCTTATGCTATGCAGGGCTAAGAAGTGAAATAAAATAATCTTTTGAGCAGAGGATTTAGACAGGTGGTGAATGGAGCCAAGATGACTTTCTGCTTCATTGCTGGAGTAGGCATTCACCTATTGGATGCATGCATAATTCCCCAGGATGATTTGCAACCCTGCTGGGCATACTGTAGATCAGGGTCCCTAACCTGTTCATCTTATTGACACCTTTAAGAAGTTTTAGATCATTCTTCAATCCACCAACATTTATTATATAAAGAAAATTTAATAAACACAATTTAACTAATAGTATTACAAAGACTTCCAGCCATGTGCTGTTTCCTTGGATCCAGGTAGTCCTTGATTTATGAACCTAATCGAGCCTCCTAACAGTTGTAAAATGGGTCATCACATCCTGTTGTTTATTACTTTCTAGGCAGTGGTCATTAAGTGAATGCAATGGTTGCAAAGGGAACGGTATCGTCATTAAGCAAATCCATTGTTTTCTATGGGGTAGTTTTTGCTGGAAACCAGAAGTAAATGCCAGTTTCTAGCAAAAAATGATGGAAATTGTGCTCATTGACCATGCAACACTACAAGTGGACGTAAATGCAGGCTGGTTTCTGATCACCCAAAATGAAGTCATATGATCATACGTGTGAGCTGACTTCAGAACTTTGAATCTGGGTTTTAAGTAGCTTTTCTCAGGGTCCACAGTAAATTTAAATAGTTGCTAAGTGAGGACTATCTGTAGCCCCATTGAACATAGGCGGTGGGGGGCGGACTCCACTGTAGAAGTAGTCTGAAGGAGTGGTGGGATTCAAATAATTTAACAATCGGTTCCCCCAGAGTCAGGTTAGCTGATGTGGGAGGCGTGGTCCACTCCCCTCCTTCAATTCCGCAGCACATGCGGGACCACCCTCCCGCAACAGCCAACCTGACTCTGGGTGAACCAGTTGTTAAATTATTCACCCACCCCCAGCATCAAAGTGGATCCTGGGTACTGTGCTGCAATGAAGAAATGGGCAACGGAGCGGCCGGTGAGAGGGAAGGAGAAAGCTGCTTTCTCTCTTTCTTCTCCCTGCTCCTTCTCTTTCCCTGTGCGGCCGCTCCATTTCCTGTTTCTCCATTGTAGCACAGTGGAGTGCCCAGGATCCATTTTGATAGCGGGTGGGTGGGTGGGTAATTTAGCAACCGGTTCGCCCAAACTGATGTGAACTGGCTGAATCCCACTACTGGTCTGAAGGAATAACAACTGGGATCCCATTGATAGGATGGATGGCCACATGTCAGCTGGCAAAGAAGGAAAAGGGAAAGGAATGGGAAGAGGAAGAGGAGGAGGAGTGGCCTGGGAGAGGTGGAGGATGCAGCAACAGAAGCACCTTGAGATAAAGGTCTTCTCTGTTCAGGCTGATCTTGCATAGGAATTTGAGCTTCTGAGCTTCGAATGAGTGGTTGGTTTCAACTCTGCTGACGAAAGGCATGCAAGTCCATTCCCCTCCACCCAAGTAAGGCGATTTCCTCTTTAGAATTCTATAGAGAAAAACTTAACACCTTGGCCCAGTAAGAGCAAGAACACCGGAGGCTCTCTTAAAGAATTTACTGAGTATTTTGACCTCCATCATCATCGTGTTAAATTCATTTTACATCTAGAGACGAGTTAGTGAAATATGCATGGGCCACTGGATTAAAAAGAAACAGTATTGTTCAATTCAATTCCAATTGGCACTTTGCAATAATTGCGGAGAGTGTCTATACAGCCCCTCAATGTGATTTGATGTTATTTTATTACCATCCTATTATTCTCCTTGCTAAACAGGCAGGCAGGTGGCGACTGCAGGTTTTTGTAAACGCTTACTGGGCAATATTCAATGTGGGATGTTTTATTTATTAGCATAAAGAGACACAATGGATTGTTGCTGATTAAAGGGATGATACGGCTGCCATAGTTGTCAAAAATATAGACTTAATTCAATAGAGAGGCGACAGTCCGTCTCCACGTTGATCTATGCTGAAGCCAACTGCATCTGAAAGCCGCATAAAGTCAGCATTGGCCTCTTAATTTTATGCTCCAGGGCATGATATAAAAAGGCTGAATTCTTACTAAGTGTCTGTAATTGCATGCTCCTAGCAATGAAAATACAAGCCAAATTTTTCAAAATTGGAAAGTGTTAATGCTTTTCCACTCTGGCCCATGTCCAGAGTAAATGAACACACAAACCAAAGTGTTTTGTTTAAAAAAAAGGAAAGAAATAGAGAAAAATGGCCAGCTCCTGTCTGCGTGAGGGCAGTTTAAAGACACTTAAGTTTAACTACATATTATCCTTTGGTGAGGCCAAACCAGAAGTATCTATAAAATATCTACAAATATTTATGCAACCTATTTATTTATTTTTGCTGAATTTGGACAATGGTATGGAATTAAACTGGAGTAAAGATGGAAAAGAAGACAGAGAACAAATCAAAACAAGTTTCTATTATCCTCATTTGCAAGTGTTAATGATTAGCAGATCTAAAACTTCATATATGGTATATTGGGAGCAAATTGATCCTGTTTCACCCACTGGGAATTCTTTACTGAAAATAAATTTTATTTATTTATTTATTTATTTACACATTTATATACCGCCCTTCTCCCGAAGGACTCGGGGCAGTGTACAGCCAACTATAAAACATTCCACATTATAAAAATTAAAAGAAGATTAAACATCCTAAGGCTGCCACTAAAATATAGCCCAACCCCAATAAATTAACAATAAAAACCCCAAATTTAAAATCCCGAAACCTAAAACCCAAAATTCTAAAATTACTCTTTAAAACTCCCATTTCAGCCCAGGCCGGCCTGCTCAAAGAGCCAAGTTTTCAGTGCACGTCTGAATGCTCTCAGGTCGGTGTTGTTACGTAGCTCAGGAGGCAGACCATTCCAGAGGGTAGGTGCCCCCACAGAGAAGGCCCTATTCCTTGGGGTCACCAGACGGCACATAGATGCCGTCGGGACCCGAAGGAGGCCCTCCCTGTGGGAGCGCACAGGTCGGTGGGAGACTACCGGCAGAACGCGGTCTTGCAGATAGCCTGGTCCAATGCCATGGATCGCTTTAAAGGTCAAAACCAGAACCTTAAAGCGAACCCGGAAGGCCACCGGCAGCCAGTCCAGCTCGCGCAGGAGAGGCGTCACATGAGAGTTTCTTGACGCCCCCATAACCACCCACGCGGCTGCATTTTGCACCAGTTGAACATAGTATTATGTTATAATATTACGTATTAACATATTATAATATTACGTATTAACATATTAAACCGAAACAAAATATACAAGGAGGCAGAAATTGCCACCCAAACCCTCAGTACCAGGACTGGACATGATAGAACTTCAAGAAAAAAAAAAGACATTTGAGATTCATGGTGAAAACACAGAATAATTCCATAATATATCAGACTTTGATAGAAAAAGATGGGATCTGAATTAATAAGCATAAATAGTTATGCAAATGTAAAAATTCAACTTATTAACAAAAATATAAGTTAAGCATAAAGCAGCACAAGTCAAGCACTGTAATAATAATCATAATGAAAAATTGGTGGGAAAAAGCAGCTGAAAATGAGCAAGCTAAAATACTGTGGGATTTCCAAATACTGATTAATAAAGTCTTGGCCTCACATAACACACCAGACATAACTGTGGTTGAAAAGAAGAAAGTGTGAATAATTGATGTGACAATATCAGGAGACAGTGGAATAGCTATATCAAAAAATCTTTGATGGCCTTTAGAAAAACTATAGACAAAATTTCTATCTGTCAAATGCAAAAGGGTACACTGCTTGAATCTGAACATATATTACACCAATACATTATAATATCCTGAGTTCTTGAGAAGAACTTGCTGCATATGAAAGTCAACAACAGCTAAAGAAGTGGCAGCTGTGACTTCCCATTGTTGTGAATTATAATAGCAATGCAGCAACGCACAGCAAATGCAAAGAAGCTGATAAAAACAATGGACCACCTAGTTAGCTACTGCAAAAGGATCACACAGAATGCCTACAAAGAATAATATAGCCAAGCAGCAACAATGGCACCTTGTAATATCTGCAAGAAATAACATTTGCCTGCAAACAAGAACTGGTGGGACAAAGTAATAGAACACAAAGAAGCTAATGTGCTCTGGGATTCCAGAATTCAAACAGACAAGCATCTTCCACCTAATACCCTAGGCTTAACAATTGTCAATAAGAAAGACAAAATCTGGAGAGTAGACATTGCAGTATCTGGAGAAAGTAGAAGAGATTCTATAGAAATAGAATGGATGTGGCAAAAGAAGGCAAAGGAAGTATTAATAGTAATAGCACCTTGGGTGCAATGGTGCACTTGAACACCATTGGCATTGACAAAATCACCGCCAGTTAATTGCAAAAGGCAACTTTAACTTAGAACAGCTTATATTCTGTAATGATAACTTTAATATCATTAAACAACACCATCTACCTATCCCAGGACTTTGGGAAGGACTCAATAGGTGGATAAAAATGCCAAATCCAGTCTAAATTTCTGGCTGGCTGTGCGACCAACCATAATGATAATCTTTTACTTCATTAAAACGCCAGAAAAGACAGCAAGCACTTTATGGTGCATTGATTTTCCTTCCTTCCTTCCTTCCTTCCTTCCTTCCTTCCTTCCTTCCTTCCTTCCTTCCTTCCTTCCTTCCTTCCTTCCTTCCTTCCTTCCTTCCTTCCCTCCCTCCCTCCCACCCTCTCTCTTTCTCTTTCTCCCTAACTCCTTAATGTCTCTCTTAGAATCTTTTAACCAAGAATGTGTTTTCGGTTTCCTTCACCTGAATTTACCATCCTCAGGTTTTTGGGGAGCTAAAGGAATGTTGTTCTTTAGAAGACTTAAAAAAGATTGAGCTTGGCAGTACTATAGCCTCAATCAGTCATACATCTTGCTAATAAAGTGATATACAGCAATATTGCTATTCAACAGAGTCTCCAGCAGTTCATTTGGCTCAGTTAATCTTCTCCTGTCCAAATCTTGCAATTTTATTGCAACATATTGATGAGATGGCTGGTGGGCCAGACAGAAGAAGAAAAACAGGCTTCAGAGAGATCCTTGCTGTGAACCTTTTTTCAGGTATCTGGTCCCACATTAAAAATGAATAAACATCACAATAGCCAGTGCTTGAGCTTTGCTTTAAGTGTTACCAATGAGGGATCTTTATAATACATTGAAAAATGGAAAAATCACTTTTTCCAATATATTCTAATGAAAAATTAATACAGTAAGTAATAGGAATTTTTTTTCTCTACCTACTTTGTGAAGAAAAGCACGTCTCACTGTCATTTAACAAAGGATGCAATATTAATAGTTGAATTATGATTAAAGTTCCCGTTTCAATTGCTACTCTGGTTCTTAGGACTTTCAGAAAGAAAAAGGCCATTTATGAATTTGAGTTTATGAAAAGGTTATAAATATTTCTTTTTATAGGTTATTTGGTCCCGCAAATATTATTAAACAAAAACAAAAACCAGAGGAAATCATGCATGAGAGAGATGGCAAGGATTCTTCCTTGACCAAGCAGGTGAAGTTGTAGCGGTAGACTTTATCCCAGAGATTTAGCTATGTTTTATTATTACTTTAATTCACAGTCCATTAAGAAAAAATTCTTCTGCAATTTTGCTGACGGGCTCCAATTGGATCCCATGCCCCAGTGACCAATCTGGATGAGAAACAATGCGGATATGGAAGTCTTTAGAAAATGATTTAGTAGCAAGCCCCTATAGAGATGGTGGATTTATTAGGAGGCCAATTTTCTTTTCAAACAAGAGTTGCAAATCTAGTTCCTGAGTAATCGTATATAAGTCTGTAGCTGTCAGGGAGAACTGGCTGACATAAATCTATACTAGGGATGATTCCCGATTATGCGGCTCTTTTGACTGTTTATTACTTCATGCAACTTAACTCATCATCTTCACAACAGAAAACTAGATATCATGTCCCACCTACTCCCCTTCCATGTGATTTTTTTTACCAATTCCATAGCTTTCTATCTGCAGGGGAAATTAGGGATAAAATAGCATTCCACAAAATGTTCTCATTTATTAAGTGGTGGTGATATCCAGCTGCAGCTGGAGCACCTCAGTTAGAGGCCTATTTTTGCAGGCCCATTCTCATTCATTGTTCCTCTATTGTCTCTGTTTGAATCAGAGTTGTTCTGCTCTATTCTTCAAAGAAGACAGCAGTAGAAATGTAATATTAATCATTTTGTACTCTTGATGGCTTCATTGGACAATGAATCAGTTATATTGGATTGGGAAAGATACTGCTCAAATGCTATTAGCTCTGCCTCCATTACTGAGCTGGGGTTTTAGTCCTTATTTAAAGAACTCTGCTGCACTGGGAATAATACCCTTGGAAGGTCACCATGTTTTATCCATCCCATTATTACTTTACATATTGCATTCTAGGAATTAATGTTGCAGATTATACTTCACAGTGATGTTACTTTTTCTTTATTTATGTTTTATAAAAAAACACCCCACAACAAACTGAACTGGGATTTTAAGAATGCATAAATTATGTACTTATTCAAAAAGTTTATAGGAGCATTATGTTGATAGGTTGCTGATGGTGGGATATCGGGCGGGGAGGGAAGACCATAGGGTACATGGTGGGATCATAAGTGATATAAATTGTCCTCAAAATGTCTGGAGGGTACCAGCTTGGTGTAGGCTGTTCTAGCTATATCTTTGAGTGCATCTGGTGTTCTTCCTTTCACAGAGTTCATCCGGGTGGTTGAAGTGCTATCCATCCATCTTTGAGCTAGCAGAAAAGTCAATGCTGCCATTAATATGCTGCTCTGATCCCTATTTTACCACAGGAACAAGGCTGGCAAAGAGTACTGTCTTTATTTATTTATTGCATGTATTGCCTCTTTAAAGAAATATAGACTGTAATTAACTTGGCACATAGGTATGTTGTAGCAATAAGTAACAATGAAATGCCCATTTAGTATTATCATTTCTGGTTTGAAAAAGAAGGCAATGTTTTAGTTTTACAAAAACAACAACAAAAACAAACCCACAACAAAAACTTGATTGATTCACAACAATGAAGTTATTTATTTGCAAGAACGAAAAAGGAACGAAGCAATATTTTGATTAGAGATGAAATGTGCTGTTCTTTTGGAAATAAATTTTCATTTCTTGTTTATTTGAATTAATATTCAGTTTTACTACCTGTGAAAACACATAACTCACTAAATCATATTGATTATACATTTCAGGTTTGTAGATCAAGTATGATTTTTTTTCTCTGAGAAGATATTTGCATCCCTGAAAGATGTATGAATGGTAATAAGAAAATGCAGAGAGATATCTTGCTTTAAGCCTAATGACTATTCCTGAAATAATGGAACTGAATATAAAAGAGAAGAAAATGATGGAGATAGAAGGATTTGTATTAACTGTACTATTATTTTGAAAAATAATAGGTTGCTTAGGTATCTTGATTATGGTTATCTATAGCATTTGATTTTTCTTTTTATAAAGGCAACTATTTGCATGCAAAAGAAAAGATAAAACAAGATTTATCCCAAAGAACCAATATAACAGTACAGATGTGACACTATTCTCTTCTAAAATAAATGCTCTACTCAGAGCAATATTTTTGCTTAATGTAATGACAATTTAAATACTTAATGTCATCTTGCTGAAAGTACAGGCTTAGATTATGAAATTTATATTGGAGGGTTTTTTAAAGGATTTGTTTTCTACAAAGAAAAAGGAAGAAAGGAAAGAAAGAAAGAAGGAGAAAGGGAGAGAAGGGAGATGAAAAACAAGGCCTGCCCCAAAATGTTAATTTACCCAAGGCACCATAGTAAGTGATATTCCAACCTCTGGCCCATCCAGATCAAGGTGCATGGTGTCCAAATTATGCCGCAACTGGAGGCAGAAAACCCCACAAGCACTCCTCCCCAGTTATAATTAGAATAAAATGAATAGTGTGAAGGAATTACTACTGTTAGCAGGATCAGACTTATTTTCAGTTGCTTTTAATTCAAATTAATTGTGTGATGCCCCAAATTATCCTGTCATTGTTTAGTATTTAGTTTAATTTTGAGGAAAGGAAGAGGAGAGTAGCCCAACTAAAAGAAAATGCTTCTTAATATAGGATTGATAGGATTATTCCCTATTTTGTTTTTCCCTTTTGTTATATCTTACAGAAGAGCTGAAGCTCAATGAGAGAAAAAAAGTAGGAAAGAGAGGAGTAGTCTTAGAAACAGAGGTGTCTTGCATGATCCTGTCCTTCTATCTTGCTTGTATTATTTAGACAAGATAAGCAGGGCTATCCCTAATAGTAGTTACCAACAGTAATAGTAGGGGCTGAGTGATTAAGAGGCATAGAGAGAGCACTAACTTGTGTAAGCCTCCACTCTCATACCTGTCAGCTGGTATATAAGCAGTTATTAAATAGAAAAGTGGTAAATAAATCTCACTTTTTTTCTCATTTCACCTGCCACCACACTCTGCCCAGATATCTTGGAAAGGTGAAAGCGGGAGTAAAATGTTCCAATGTTTATCTATCCATCTGACAATCATGGAAACTGTATAATTGGCAAGTGAATTCCCCACCAATTAGTGGTCCTGGGAAATTGTGGAAATGGCAGCCTTATTGCATAGGAAAGGAGGACTCTGTCCTCTGGCTGCCAGCCAGGACAGTGGCCAATGGGATTAGATTGGATAGTGATAGCAAATCTGAGCTTTTTAATTTTTCTGCTAGTTTATGGATTTTAGGAAACCATTTTCTATACAACTTGGATATAATCCTTAAAACATAAGGCTGATTCTGATTTGTTTGCTCTAGATACAAAGTTCTATTAGAACTTTAATTAGTGCTTTCACTACAAAATATTAACACACCTTGACAAAATTGCAAAAAATTGAAAAAAAATAATGAGAAAAATTGGTGGAAAACACTTGATATGCCACCTGTCACTGAAAAAACAGTGTAATATGATATGTTCCGATTCAGGTCATTTATTATTCTATTTCCCAATAATAGAATATTTGAAGTCAATAGTTTTGGAGATTCAAAGTCTTTGAAGAACCTTTGTCCTTGTACAAGATTCCTTTCCCTTTCTTTTTTGAATCAAACAAGCAGGATTCTAGGTAAATTATATTTACTGGGGAAAGTAGTCTAGTTACGTGATTCTTTATTCCTTATTCTATTTTCCTCTTTTCTTATCCCACAGAAGTAATTTTCAAGTTCAAAGAGAAAAAAAAAATCATGATTAAATTTCTACTATAACAGTAGCAGACTAGGAGGCCAACTCTAAGACCGAATTTGAGATCATACATGCTTTGTACTGGAAGAAGAACATAAAGATACATTTGAAGTGTTTGGTGTTTTCAGAACTGTGTGGTATGGCTGCTATTTAAATCATGCTAGCTTCACTAGTGCCACCTGCTGTTATCCCAATTTAACAGAATTTTTGCAGGGCACAGGAGAGATGGCAAAAGCATAGATGTATATAGAAATGAAAAATAATATTTTTGGGGGTGGGCTATTGTAGTACAGAAGGTGTACTAAATCAATCTGAATAGGCTGGATTCTAAGACCAGACTTCTGCACCAAAGCACCAGTGGACAGGACAAGAAACAATGGATGGAAACTAATCAAGGAGAAAAGCAACCTGGAATTAAAGAGAAACTTCTTAACAGTGAGGACAATTAACCAACAGAACAGCTTGCCTTCAGAAATTATAGGGGTTTCATCACTGGAGGTTTTTACAAAGAGACTGGACAGCCACTTGTCTGAAATGGTATAGGGTCTCCATCAGGGGGCTGGACTAGAAGACCTCCAAGGTCCCTTCCAGCTCTATTCTGATTGATTGATTAATCTTGGTGCCCTAATGATATGATAGATTCGAACACACACACACACACCATCATATTCAGTCTAAGAAAGGGCTCCTTTACAATAAGGACAAAAAGACATGAAATGTGTGGCTATATGGATGTTTCATTTGTTTTTTTTTCTTCAACGTTTTTCCCCCCTTTATCTTAAGTCAATGATGGCAAATCTATAACATGCGTGTCAAAGGCAATGCACCATATTTTGGGTGATATGGCAGCGTTCACCAACACCTGACAACAATTATTCTTGAAAGCACATTATATTCTCACATGGGTTTTGGAAACTGTGGAGGCCGCATGACAACGAGGTGTGTCCTCACATGGCCTCTGGACACTCCGAAAGTTGTGTGAAAATGGGACATGCTTTTGGATACATTTTTGGAGGCTGTGGAGGGCCAGGAAGAGCATTCCCTGAAGCCACTTCAAGAACGAAGGCCTCGTGAAACTTGTAGCAGCCTCAGGTAGGCCTCAAGTAGGCTGCCTCTCAAGAGAAAAAGAACAGCACCTGCAGGTAAGCAATGCATACTGGGGATTACACATGATTAGTGTTTTGAAGCGGCAATAACGAGGCACACACGATTAGTGATTCAGGTCTTCTTGTTTTATTTCAGGAACACCGACTTGACTCGGCGGCGCGGCAGCCCTTCTTTTAAAGGGCTCCCGCGCCTAAGTCAGCCAATGACGGGGCGAGGATCTCCCGCCGGAATGTAGACCAATGAACAGTAAGTATTTCAAATATATAAAATAACCAATCCAGAACACCCCTCCCTCCTTGGTCCAGTCGGACCCACAGGAGCCCCGCCTATCTACGTGATTACGTAACATAGGCGCGGCTCCTGATTGGTCGGACTGGACCTGCGCGGCTCAGTTGCGTCGTTGCTACCGGCTGGTGCGGAAGGACCTGTTGCTCCTCTCGCCTCCGGGAGGGGTGTTCTGGATTGGTTATTTTATATATTTGAAATACTTACTGTTTGGTGAGTTTCTTCTTTCTTGTAAGATGACTCCTTAAATTTTCTATTCCTTCCTTCCTGGCTCCAACGGCTGCTTGCTTTCTTTTCTTTCTCTCTTGGAGGAGGACTTTCTCTCCGCCTGGGGCTGTAGCTTGATCTGGCTCTGCATACTCTTGCGATGTGCCCTTTCTTTTCACACTTCCTGCATATTGCGTCTATGAAACGGCACTCTGATCTGGGGTGGTTTCCACCACAACGGTTGCATTCAAAATCAAACCGCCTGTTTGCCCGCTCTTTTTTCCCTCTCGCGGCTTTTAGGTGGCAAACCTTGTCTTCTTCACTACTGGTCTCAGTTTCCAGATCCTCGTAGTGTGTTGAGGTTTTTTCCCGTTCGCCTTCAGTTTTGGTGGCCTCTTTGGAATTGTGGTGTGCAGCTTGATTAATCTGTTTCATTCTTGCCGCCGATTTGTGAGCAGCTTCGGCTGCGGTGGCTTCTTCAATGGCCTCTGTGGCTGTTATCTTGGGTCGGTTTAGCAATTTACTCTGCAATATTGGATCTTTTAAGCCTAATACGATCCGGTCTCTCAGAGCCTCGTTGAAATCCGAGAATTCGCATTCCCCTCCTATTTCTCTTAAGTCTGCCACGAAGTCAGCGATAGGTTCACCTTCTCTTTGATTCCGGAGGTAAAACTCATGGCGCTTAATCAGGCAGGAGACTGTGGGAGCGTAGTGTTTTCGCAGGATCTTTTCTAGCTCAGGCCAGGTTAGCGTTTTGACATCGATTGGAGACGCTAACGCCTTCGCCATCCGAAAAACGGCTTGGCCGCAGTGGGTCAAGAAAACCGCTCTCTTCCGATGATCCGACACTCCGCTCAGGTCACTACTCTCCAAAAACATGAGGAAGCGGTCCACATATGTCTGCCATTCCTCCTTTGCCGGATTGAATTTCTCTGGCGGGGCATTGCTTCCGGACATGATGCCGCTCGCTCTCCGCCGCTATTCACTCTCTAAACGTGTTGCCTCGATCCCACCTTCGTCGCCAGTGTTTTGAAGCGGCAATAACGAGGCACACACGATTAGTGATTCAGGTCTTCTTGTTTTATTTCAGGAACACCGACTTGACTCGGCGGCGCGGCAGCCCTTCTTTTAAAGGGCTCCCGCGCCTAAGTCAGCCAATGACGGGGCGAGGATCTCCCGCCGGAATGTAGACCAATGAACAGTAAGTATTTCAAATATATAAAATAACCAATCCAGAACAATTAGACTGTATTTATTTTAAATGAATGAATATGTAGACTTGTTTGTGTGTATGTGTGAGGGAGAGAGAGAGAGAGGGAGGGAGAGAGGGAGAGAGAATCAGTCAGTCAGTCAGCAAGTCAAGTTAGACATTTTCAAATTTGTAACAACCCAAGATCAAAGCAGACAGTATTTTTTTTAACTTTCATTTCAAAAGTTTTGTTAAACTTTTCATTTGAGAAAATATACTTGACACTTGAGAAAATGGACAATGTCTGTCAGGCTCTCATTGGCATCCTAGGATGGGACACTTTTCCTACAATTTGCAGTCCCTTTCATATCCAAGAGCCTCGGGGGTGGAGGGGGAGCAGGGATGGCCTGATATTGCTGCTGTTCTTCCAGCATTAATGTGGCCATTGCACTTCCATTCCAGATCCCTTTCTGTGTTCAGGATTATTGTCTCCATTATGGATTCTGAGGTTCTTTGTAACTTCTGCATACAGAGCACCAGATTGCATCACATGGTTTTGAAAAGGGGGCCACAAGGACCCAGCCTAGAAGTATGATATTCACAGTGCTTCTGCAGTTCATTCTCGTATATTTGTTCCAAGGCTGTGAGCAACTGCTTGCAGTTAAACTATCAGGCTGTGGTACTGTTGCTGGATATATTGGCTCTTCAGTGGAACCAATGCTCCTCTACATTGTGCTGTTAGATTTTGCATGGCTGCTGCTGTCGTTTTCAGATCTACTGATACCAAGGGCTTTATATCTGTGCTCCAGGGACGATACTCTGGATTCTATATTGCCTACAAATTGGAGCTGCAGAAAACCTGCACCACCTATGAACCACTTTCCAAGTATCTGAATTTTGATCACATTTTATTTTTTATTTTATAAATACTTATATACCGCCCTTCTCCCGAAGGACTCAGGGCGGTGCACAGCCAATCAAACCCCAATACATTGTACAAAAATTAAAATGAATTAAATAATTTAGGCTGTTTAAATTTAAAAAGTTTACCCCTCCCCCATGAATAATTAAAACCCCAAATATTCGGACCCAATTAAAACAAGAGACAAAGTTAAAATCTTGTGTCAGCCTAGGCCAGCCTGTTCAAAGAGCCAAGTTTTTAACGCACGTCTGAAGGTTCTCAGGTCTGTGTTGGTGCGTATCTCTGGGGGCAGACTATTCCAGAGGGCGGGGGCCCCCACAGAGAAGGCCCTACTCCTGGGGGCCGCCAGACGGCACATAGAAGCCGACGGCACCCGGAGAAGGCCCTCCCTGTGGGAACGCACAGGTCTGTTGGAGATCACCGGCAGAACGCGGTCCTGCAGATAACCTGGCCCAATGCCATGGATCGCTTTAAAGGTCAGAACCAGAACCTTAAAGCGAACCCGGAAAGCCACCGGCAACCAATGCAGCTCGCGCAGGAGAGGCGTCACATGGGAGCTTCGCGACGCCCCCATAATCACCCGCGCGGCCGCATTTTGCACCAGTTGGAGTCTCCGGGTGCTCCCCGCAGGGAGCCCCATGTAGAGCGTTACAGTAATCCAGGCGAGAGGTGACAAGGGCGTGAGTGACCGTGCGTAAGGCGTCCCGATCTAGGAAGGGCCGCAACTGGTAGATCAGGCGAACCTGATAAAAAGCCCCCCTGGAGACGGCCGCTATATGGTCTTCTAAAGACAGCCGTGCATCCAGGAGGACATCCAAATTGCGAGCCCATCCCTGTGGGGGGTAGAATCTCTCCCCCAATAGCCAGCGATGGAGTCAGCTGACTATATCGGGCCGCCGGAAAGCCACAGCCACTCGGTCTTGGATGGGTTGAGCCAGAGCCTGTTCCCGCCCATCCAATTCCGCACGGCCTCCAGGCACTGGGACATAGCCTCCACAGCATCGTTGGGGTGGTCCGGGGTGGAGATGTAAAGCTGGGTATCATCTGCATACAGATGACACCGCACCCCAAGACCACGGATGATCTCGCCCAGCGGCTTCACATAAATGTTGAACAGGAGAGGGGAGAGGACCGATCCCTGAGGCACCCCACAAATAAGGGGCCTAGAGGTGGACCTCTGCCCCCCCCGTCAACACAAATTGCGAGCGGTTGGAGAGGAAGGAGGAGAACCATCGTAAGACAGTTCCCCCAATCCCTAACCCCCCCAACCACCGCAATAGGATACTATGGTCGATAGTATCAAAAGCTGCCGAGAGGTCTAACAGGACCAGGACAGAGGAAAACCCCCTGTCACGGGCCCTCCAGAGATCATCAACCAACGCGACCAATGCTGTTTCGGTACTATGCCCGGGCCTGAAGCCCGATTGGAATGGGTCGAGGTAAGTCGCTTCCTCCAGGTACTGAGGGAGCTGACGTGCCACCACACTCTCAACAACCTTCGCTAAAAAAGGAAGGTTGGAGATTGGACGATAGTTATTTAAAACAGCCGGGTCCAGGGAAGGCTTCTTGAGGAGGGGCCGCACCACCGCCATCTTCAGGGCAGTAGGGAGCGACCCCTCTCTCAGCGAAGCGTTGATAATCCCCTGGAGCCAGCCTCGTGTCACCTCCCTGGCGGTCGAAACCAACCAGGAGGGACACGGGTCCAACAAACATGTGGTGGTATTCAGCCCCCCCAGCAACCTGTCCACACCCTCGGCGGTCACAGGGTCAAACTCTTCCCAGATAATATTCTCAAGACCTGCCCCGGACATCTCCCCCGGGACCACCCAATTGGAGTCCAGCCCGTCCCGAATCTGAGCGATTTTGTCGTGCAAGAATCAGGAAAACTCTTCCGCCCTACCCTGCAAGAGGTCATCCCGCGCTCTCGGCTCGAGCAGGGAGCGGGTCACTCTAAACAGGGCGGCAGGCCGATTTTCTGCCGACGCAATAAGGGCGGAGAAATGCGAACGCTTCGCCGCCTCTATCGCCACAAGGTAGATCTTAATGTAAGACCTCACCTGTGTTCGGTCAGGCTCAGTGCGGCTAGCCCTCCAAACACTCTCTAGACGTCTTTTCCGGCACTTCATCTCCCGTAGCTCCTCCGTAAACCACGGAGCTAAGTGGGATCTGTGCCGAGTTAGAGGTCGCAGAGGCGCAACTCGGTCCAGAGCCCCGGCAGCCAACCTATCCCAGGTGGCCACCGGGTCTCCAGGCGAGTTGTGAGCCAGAGTCTCGGGAAATGGCCCAAGCTCCCTCTGGAACTGCTCAGGGTCCATCAGGCGCCTGGGGCGGAACCATCTACATGGCTCCGCCTCCCTGCGGTGATCATGATCATGGGGATGCTGCAAAGGTTGTAACTGGGAAAACGATCATAAGTTGCTTTTTTCAGTGCTTTTGTAACTTTGAACAGTCACTAAATAAATTGTTGTAAGTCGAGGACTACCTGTATTTATTAGACTTGACAGGTTTAAGGAATTTATATAAATAAGCATTTATATCAATACTCATTTTATGTGCAGTGACGATGAAGATAAGACAAAGGTGATGATGATGAAGAAGCTAAAAATTCCACATAAAAAGGATTGTATTCCTTAAATTACTTCACAGTGTTTGATTTTGTAGTGAGAGTGGAAGTCAACTTAGCGTATTGAGTTTAAAGGATTCAAGAGATGAATATTTCCTGTGCTGAATATTTTTATTTCTGCTTTTAAAACCTATTTAGGATGGGCGGCTTGCATTATCACAATCTTGAACACATCTTGTCACTTTTGACTTCTAAATGGAATTCTGTAGTCCATACACATTTTCCTGCCTTCATCCCACTATTGTGAATACCAGTGAACCCAGTTAGGAATAGCCTTTTGTCTTGTCTCTTCCCAGAAAATGCATTTCCTTTCTTTCTGTTTCATGCCTTCTCATATTATATTGTTTATTGAGTAATAAGGCGCTATTCTGAACTCTGAACAGCACATACTTCTTGTATATCAATGTTCATACCATTCAGAGGGGACAGTGAACAATTTGTTTTCTCTATACCAGTGATGGCTAACCTTTTTGGCACCATGCCCAAAGCATGCGTGCGTGCATGCTTCCCCAAAGTGCTGTTTCAGATCGCATTGGTTAAAGAAATGTTTGGAATAAATTTGAAAAGAATCTGCATTCCAGTTTAAAAGTGTTTTGTTAGGCTAAATTAAAAATTTCCTGCCTTTGGCTCAATTAACAGTTTATTTCAGAGTTAAGTTTTATACATATTTCTGGAGGGAGCATCACTAGGTGGAGCTGCAGCTTAAAACAACACTTGGAAGAAAAGATAAATAAAAATAGTTCTAAAGCAGTAGTTTACATATCGTATTATAAATAGATGTGGAAATAAGGAAATATTCAGTCAGACATGGCTTCCATTTTGAATACGCAACTCTTAAAGGTAAATTACTTTTGCTTTATTTATTTGTAAAATTTATTGACCACCTATCTTATCATAGGATAACAGCAATTCTGGTTGTCTGCAACATTTTTTTCAGACAGCTTTGTATGCTATACAAATAGATTAATATATGCTCTGTAAACCAAAGCAGGCTACATTAGAACTAAACTGATTTAGAGCCCTGCCATTTGAGGCAGAAGCATCTTAAAAGCATGATGACAGATGAATTTTGCTAGATGGATATATAGATACTATTGTATAATTGGCTTTGTTTTGTAAAACAAAGAAAAAAACGGCTTCAGTGTTTTATTTGTCTGGCTATGGTGTAAAAATGAGAACTCTGACAAATAACCGCTTACAGGGTCTGTGAAACCTCATTTCCTTCTGGTTGGTCCATGTTTAACTCAGAGAATTTGCTTGGATTCATCACCATCTATGACAACAAAGTGGCAAGTTGAGAAATATCTTTTTTGCTTGCTGTGGCTACCAGATATGATTCTATACAATGAAAATACTACCATATACTGTATTTTACTTACTGTATATATACATTAAGACAACTTACAGCCCTTTATTTTCATACTTCAAAATACATCCCTCCTTTAAGATTGCAATTATATAGCAATAGCACTTAGACTTATATAGAGCTTCACAGTGCTTCACAGCCCTCTCTAAGTCGTTTACAGAATCAGATAGTGCCAACAATTTGGGTCCTCACTTATATACTCACTTATTTGAGGGTAATCCTTTTCAACTTAATAGTAAGTGGAGATGATAGGACTGCGTTAATATGAATTTCCAATGTTCCATCAAATTTATTTTCTTTTAATTATGATATCTGAAAGCCTAAATTCTTCTAATTCAGTGTTCAGTATAGTAATTAAAATGCTGACCTAGAGACTAGGAGTTGTAGTCTGGTCTTACGTCATGAAACCTGAGTGACTTGGACCAGTCAGTCAGTCTCTCTCAGTCAACTCACAGGTTTTTTGTAGGGAAAATAGGAGGGACTATTGTGTTCACTCCAGTTACTTATTTATTTATTTCCTTATTTATTTATAAAATTTCTATACCGCCCTTCTCCCTAGGGACTCAGGGCGGTGTACAGCCAATCCAAACCCCAACAGTAATACAAAAGTTAAAAGAAGATTAAATTAAATATTGGCCGAATAAGAAAAAACCCACCCCACACCCTTAAAACCCCAATTTAAAATTACAGAGCAAATGGAGACAAGTTAAAACCACCTCAGCCCAGGCCGGCCTGCTCAAAAAGCCAGGTCTTCAGCGCGCGCCTGAAGGCCCTCAGGTCCGTGCCGGTACGTAGTTCCGGCGGCAGAGTGTTCCAGTACAGGCTGTCTGTATTACTTATAAAGTAATACAGACAGCCCTCAACTGCTTAGCTGACCTACTGGGGTATTACTTACAATCTGGATTCAAAGTTCCGATGGTTGGAGCTTCAGTCACATTACTGAACTTTAGATGCTTTGTAGTCAGGCTGTACATATGGCCATTTGCATTGTCCTACAGTTATGTGGTGGTGATTTACAATTTTACTGAAAACCAGCATTTACTTATTTTTCAGCAAAACTTCCACCCATAGCAAACAGCTGGCTTGCTTAAGAACCATGGCATTCTCTTAAATGATCGCCACAAAAAAGAGTTGTAAAATCAGGACCGACCCATTTTATGACTATCATGATTTATGTCAGTAATGGGCAGATTTCATTACAGTCCTAAATGAGGACTACCTGTAAAGATGGCATAAAATTTTAATGAAATTTATGTAGGATTGTGACAATCCCACCTACGATTTGAACCATGGGTTTAAAACAGTGTTTCTTAGGTATTTTTCTCAGGGTCCTACCCATTTTTAAAAATTATAGACAATGCCAAAACAGATTTTGTTTTATAGATTGTATTTACTATTTACTATAAAGTTAGAGCATTTGCTGCCACTACTGTTTTTCACTATTATATGATGAGATTTGAATATTGTATTAATTTCCAACACAGTCTTTCAAATAATCTTGATTTTGAGGACTACTGAAAGGGTGTGTATGTGTGTGCGTGTCCTAAGACCACACTTTAAAAAATACTGGCCTAAACAGTTCTGAATTAATCCCTGGATCAAAGAAGGCGGGATCGGAAATGCAAATAACTTTTGAAATTTACGTTTTTGTGACCCAAAAGGTCACAAAACAGAGACATGACAAGTCAATTTTCTGCACGTGGAGTAAATTTTCCGTAAGGCGCAAGAAGAACCGCATGCGCTTCGGAATCCCAGTCCCCTCCCTCCGAATTCCCGATTCCAAACCACAGCAGTCCGAAGAGCGCCTGCGCACCCCGGCCTACCCTTTGCAACCGCGTGCGCCACTCCGATCACATGGCGAGGGCCCCGGCGTAATATCGGGGCCGCTGAGTCGCCCAAGGTGATCTCGCCTCCTCTCGCGAGATTTGCCACTTCATATAGCTGGGAGGAGGGGGCAAAAGGCGGTTTCTTTCCCAGAGGTCGTCGCTGCGTTTGCGTCGTTGGCGCCATCGTGCTCGATTCTTTTTTTCCCCCCCCTTCCTTTTTCCCGAATCTTCGGCAGCCGAGGTGCTTCAAAAAGGGCGCAAGCAGCATGGAGGACAGCGATATGGATAACATGGGCTCTCTCCGCCCGCAGACCTTCCTTTTCGGTAATAGATCGGCTCTTTCTCCGCTGTCTCTCTTTGTGTCCTCTTCCGCTGCAGGGGAGGTCGGGGCTGCTCCTCCGCTGGGCCTTCGCACGTGGCCGGGGTTTGGTGGGAGAAAACGGCGTGCGGGACCCTGAGAAACGCTGCATGTTCAGGGCTGGATCCTCCCCCTAAAGTACTTGCAGCTTCTTTCCTCGCCACGTGGTCGGCTTGGGCCTCTTTTCCCCCTGGGTCTTTTATCATCACAGCCTCTTTCCCGTTTTCCTTTCCAAGCCATGTATTTGGATTGGTCCATGCGACACGCCAAGCTGGCTGAATTCTTAACGGTGCTAGCCGAGTTCAGTTTATAGCCCAGCTTGGGCGACTCCGGATAAGAACAGTTGGAAATAAAACCAGACGGCGTAAGGAGAATATATTTCCTCTCATACGGTCGTTTGAAATCGGTTAGCGCTTAAACAAAAGCCGATCCTACTGTGGGGGGAAAAAATAATCGGCCAAGGAGCGAATGGCAAGAAACGGTCTCGTCCATGCCGGCCTTATACTGGGAAATAGGCAGGGGAAAGAAAGACTAGTGGCCACGTGCTTCCGCAGATAGTAAGGCGTTGATGCATCTTGTAAACTGCAAGTGGCAACGTCGTTTTTATGGCCTACAGGCAGAATAAAAAACCGTTCGCCGCTGCTGCTTACCTGCAAATTATAATTCGGTTGGTTGTACTAAATAAATTGGCATTGTGGAAGATTAATCCTTTCCCCACCCCCCGTTTCTGGCAGCTGTGTCAATGGCGGTAGGCTTTGGAAAACACTTCTGTAATATATTTTTTGTTTATAGATGTAATTGCATGAATTTTGTATTTTGGTCTGAAATGGAATTACATTTCCTTTTTTTAAATAAATGGTGGTAATATGTTTCTGCAGGCTGTGAGCTGAAGGGAGATAAGCCATATCACTTTAAGGTGAATGATGAAGAAAACGAACATCAACTTTCTCTAAGAACGGTAGGTTTTTTTTCCCCCTCTTTTCTTGGAAATTTCTATAACTATTTGGGCATGCTTTGCAGTTGTTTAAAATGCTCTTAATCACCATGCAAAGTATCTTCAGATGTGCATAATCAGCAGTTAGTTGCTGAGTATGCAAAGTAGTTATGCCAGTTGGTACATTTCATTATTTCTGGATAGGTAATAAAACTACATTTTCTTTTACTAATGATTGCTGTAGGAGGTACTTGAGACATAACGGAACACCTCAAACATTGTGTTTTGTAATGCAGGTTAGCTTAGGAGTTGGTGCTAAAGATGAATTGCATGTTGTTGAAGCAGAAGCATTGGACTATGAAGGCAACCAGATAAAAGTCATACTGGCATCCTTGAAGATGTCGGTTCAGCCTACGGTAAGAATATTACTTGTTTAGTAAAATGAATAGCAAGAATTACATTGTAAATTGCCATTTTTTGCACTGGTTCAATTCTTACCACTGAGAATTTTAAATTGCTTTAAGTACATTGTTTTCATAATGAAGCCATTATGGGAACTTTGGGTAACAAAAATAGAGTATCAGTGTATGTACTTGTTTTTCAATAAAGTTATAAAAATATATATAATAAAAATGCATTTTGATTAATATATTATTTCAATCAAATATTTGTTTGAAGATGGAGTAGAATACAGACACCAGTTAATTAAAATATCCCATTTTTTGGTTTAGCAATTGTGGATCCTATAAGAACATTCCTATTCTTACTCTTTAACTCTCCCACAATCTGATTAAGTTTGTTGCTGCAATCATTTTCCTGCTGAGGTCATAGGTCCACAGCTTCAGTAGAGGAAGTTGGATAGTTATCTTTTTTGAATTATGTCAACTGACTTGTTCTCCCCTTAGCATTCTTAGCTGGATTCACTATATTAAACTACAATTGCCTGTTTCCCTAGTTTGTTTGATTGTGTGCCTGTTATTCCATAAACAAGAGGACAAAAATGATTTGGGAATGGAAGGAAACTTCTCATATTAGTACAAAATAAACTGTCTTGAAATGCACCCCAAGAGTTATGCAAGTAATTATAGACCTGCATCTGTTTAACTTTTTCCAGATTCAAAGTCTGCCCAAAAGAAAGTGGAAAATACCTATTGTAACAGGAATACTATATTCATTATCCTCCTAGCTCAGGGTTGTCAAAACTTGTCACGTCACATGATCTATCACAACTTTTCCCTTTTGCTAAACTCGGGGTGGCCGTGGCTGATGAGGGACACATCCTGCCCAGGGGCTGCAACTTTAACACCCCTTTTCTAGTTTATCAAGGATTTTATTTCTAAAAATGATATGCTTTTGAGGTTCCTATAAATTGTTCTTAAACCCTTTACTTATTGCATTTTGTATGTTACTATTGACAGGACTTGACCTAATTAGTAACTGCTGAGAATTGATGTCATTCAATAAACTTTTAAAAACTTAATTGTCCTTTTAATAGAAGAGTCTCACTTAATGGACAAATCACATTCAACATATATTAAGAATAATTTTGCAATTGCTTAGTGTTACAACTTTTGATAACAAAATAGAAATTTATTAAAGGATATGAACACAACCCTTAGTGGGATTCCTTCCCCTAATTTTTACCATGCTTACTATTTTCATTCAGGTCATAGCATTTCCCTAAGAAGTTAAAAAGGTCTCTTCCATGATTCCGATTCTTCACTAAGGCTTAATGACTCTCAAGAGTTGTTGGTTGTGAGGCAGGAATTCTCCATACAGAACATGAATTGTCACTCATTTCTTCAGCTGGACCTCTCATTTCTCTAGAATCTTTTTTCTCCCGATCCTCCTTGGAATGCATATGTGATATGCTTGCCATTGGACAGTATCTTATTTTAAGCATTCTATCCCTTTGTCTTAATGAGCTGATTCTAACTTTTTTTTTTTAAGAAAAAATTTAAATTTTGTCAGGATGGCTTAGCCATAATTCATAGACTGCAACTTGAAACCGCCTTGAAGTAATTGAACAAAAATTGAAAATCAGGAACAACTTGATTAGAAAAATTGCAGGAACAGACTGGGGAGTACAAACAAAACATTGTGTATAGTGTCGCAATCATTATAATGCTTCGTTGTTGAATGCTATGTATCTATAAAGGGAAGAAGTTGTCATACAAATAAGATTGCTGTTCACGTTAATGGTTCAGTGAGAATATCTCAGACCCTGAAATCCATACCACACTCATGGCTCCATGTTCTTTCTAACATTGCCCCTCCTGATTTCAGGCAACTGTAGACAGTTGAGAGTGGGACACCTGTACATAAAATACACCCTACCTTTCATTGGGCTGAAGTCTAGGAAACCAATTTTGGATAACATACCACAGTTTTACAATCTAGATAAAGAATGGCGATTAAAAGAGGCAATTTTTAAGAGCCATAATCTAATAGACAACACAGATCCAACACAACCACACCCAGGAATGCAGTTGCCCTAAAAATATGGAGTCACCTGAATAGAATCAGGACAGGAGAGGTCAGAATTAAGGCAAAATTCTTTAAATGGGGAATGGCTGAGAGTCTGCATTGTGATAATATAGTTCAAGAATTCTCAGGAAAATTCAGGGCACCTAGGATCTCAGTTACACTAAAAGCAGTTATGTGGTTCCCATTGTGACTATGTGATGATATATTATGTTGATTTTATTATGGTTTTATCTTAATATTTTATCTCATATATTGTCCACATACTATATATATATATATCTACACACACACTGATTACTTAGTTATATTTGTATATCACTGATTATGTAACCTCTGTAGATGCCATACACTAAATAAATAGACTGGAACTCCTGCATCAAAGTAATCAAAAAATAATTTTAGTTCTTTCCACTTTATATTGGAAATGCTACTATGTTACAATCAACTCTCCATTGCTAAAGATATTGGATTGCAATATTTTGCGTAATGGATAGCTTGATGTTAGGCAAGGAGCAGGAAGACACAAGTTTAATTCATGGTGATGAAAAGTCCTGTAAGGAAAGAAATTCAGATGCTATTTTTAAGCAGATGTAGTTATCTTTGGAAGCTACAATTTAAAATTATGCTCAGCAGAGCCCATGAACAAAGATTCCTGTCCCTCCCTATGTCAATAAATATTGATGAGCACCTCTTTTTTATCTAATGAATAAGTACATAGCAGAGTTGCATATCTGGCAAGGTCTGCCAGCAGTGCTCAACAAGCAAGAAAGCAGTGTAATACTGATATTAAGCATTGAGTCTGAATCCTCAAGATTTAAGCACTATGCATATCAAGCTCAAAGCAACATGTGCTTTACAATTCACAAAATATGATTGGGAAGAAACATGCAGAAAACTGGGCAGAAATGTATGCTTGCATTTAAGGTACTAAAAATCTAGCAAAATTAAGTCTTTCATATCCTGAATTGAAAGTGACTGATAACTGATTCTCTATATCTCCTTCAGTTCTAGTTGTTATTGAAAGGCAAACAATTGTAGGCATTATTCATAAGTTTTGATTGAGTTGTGGCATTTGACTATTTGCTTAAATGCTTGCTGTTCTGCATTTTCCTGTTCTGCCAATACTGTGAAAGGCAGGATTGGAAAAAACTGCCTGGAAAAAAAAAACCCTCCCTTTTTGCAAAAGCAAGCTTGCCATAAAAGGCAAGCTTGCTTTGCTCTTAAGTTTGTGATAAAACTTTTATTTTTTTTTATGTACTTGGTTTGAATAGTGCAATATAACTTTTTTTAGTATATTTTTGTGTTTAAAATGAAAATGTTAGGAAATACATGCAGCCTAAAGAACAAAAGCTTGGGGACCAAGGATCATATTCTAAAGTAAGGATACCGAGAATATCATTCTCTGGATTTCAGCCTTCTGATAATTAGATGGGAGAGTCTCCAAAGCATCCTTCCCTGCTGGGCCATATAGGGTGGGAAGATGCAACTGTATCAAAGAAACAAATCTGTGAAGTAAGTAAATCCCCAGCACCTTGAATTTTAGCCAGAAGCCTACTGGTAGCCTGTGAAACACATGTGTTATTCTCTGCACTCTGGCTAGGGTGCCAAGTAGGTTGCTGTATTTTGGGTCTTTGCACCCTCAAGGGCATTTTCCATCTCTTCCCCTTTCTTTTTTTGTCTTTCCTGAGTTAGCTATCTTAACTTTGAGCAAAGGATCCTTTTTTGGATTGCAATCTTGAGCTTTGTTTGGAAACAATAGCAACCTCCTTCAGCCTGATTTGGTTTGAGTTCTAGTTAATGATGTCTCTGCTTGTCATATTTTTTTCATTTCAGCAGAACTTTCTATTTTTCTTTTAAGGTTTCATTAGGTGGCTTTGAAATTACACCTCCAGTAATTCTGAGATTGAAAAGTGGTTCAGGGCCTGTCTATATCAGTGGACAACACCTTGTAGGTATGAATATTTATAATCTGAGTTTTCATTTGGATTATTATTTCCATTCAGCTTGCTAAAGTAAATTTAGTTAAACTTTTGTTTATATCTGATTTACTCTTGTCTTCTGTAACAGCTTTGGAGGAACCAGAATCTGAATGCGAAGATGAAGATAAAGTACAACAAAATATGGTAAAAAGACCTGCAGGTGTGACATTAGCGAAAGTTCCCCTGGTAAGCATCTAATGGAATGCATTATTTTGACCTGCAGGGTTTTAGGAGTACATGTGGTCTTTGACTTACGACTACAATGGAACACAAAATTTCTGTTAAGTGAGACATTTGTTAAGTAGATTTTACCCCATTATGACCTTTCTTGCCACAGTTGTTAAGTTAATCACTGCATGTGGTTGTTAAGTGAATTTGGCTTCCTGATTGACTTTGCTTGTCAGAGAGTTGTAAAAGATCACATGATCCCGGGACACTGCAACTGAGTCAGTTACCAAGTGTCTAAATTTAAATCACATGACCATGGAGATGATGCAAGGGTCTTAAGCGTGAAAAATGATCATATCACTTTTTTCAATGCTGTTGTAACTTCGAGAGATCACTGAATGAACTGTTGAAAGTTGAGAGCTACCTGTATGCCTGTGCTGTAAATTTAGTTCACAGACGAAAATACTTTTTGCGAATCAACCTTATGAATAAAACTGAATTTTCTGAATACATGGTTCAACTGCTTCTAGCGTGAAAGATGAAAGGAACGAATTAACAATTTTTGTAATTTGATTTGACATCCTGGATAATTTTTAATTATTATTCATAAAATTATTGAAGATGGTATGGGTTTTCTCCTAAATTACATTTGTTCTTTCAAGAAAAAAGCAAGGATGGCAGACAAGGATTTTGAAGACGATGATGACGACGATGACGATGATGAAGACGAGTATGTTATATTTCAGTAATCTGTTGCATTTAAATAAATAGCCTGGGCAGGAAATACAACTGAAAGACGTTTCTCTAGAGCTGTTAAATATATTTTGGGTATCTATTTTAGAGACTATATCATTTTTTTTTTTAAAAAAGTAGTGCCTCTATTGCATGCCTGAATTTTATCTTTGATTAGATAATGGGTAGAAGTATGATTTTTTCAAAAAGTCTAAATTGTAATGCACTTAAGGAAGTGGTCACACAATTAGGCCTTTTGTGAAATTTCCATTAGTCTAAAATACCACATTCTTTAGTTCCTATTAATTTGTTTTTCTTCAGCTTGTTCCAGTAGGACCGTATGTTGAGAGAGGGTCAAAAAAGTCAAAGATGATGGGCAAAGCCATGAGATCAAAGTTGCTATTCTTAGTGTGTGTTACATACAAACAAAAAAGAGGGATAACTGTATCCCCCACTTGGGAATGGGACAACTTGTCCCGACCAACTCGCTATGGGAAAGTTCACCGCGGGACAATTTTAACAATTCTATTAAATTATTTAAAATAAAAATTATTTTAATTTTTGCCATTCACATTTCATTCTGTCCCTCCTTTTGCATCATTTAATGATTCTATTCCACCAATTATTTCATATTAGTGTAACTCTTGTCCTACAAAGCAAGTTGTAATTCAGCGAGATGGCTGTAGCGAGTTAGCCATGGCAAATTGTCATAGACACCCCCCATTACCCCCTGCTTGCTCCAAAGTAAAATTAGATATGGGATATCAAATTTATTAGACTTAACAGGCTTTAGGAATTTACATAAACTGATTTTGATTCTAGTGATGATGAAGACGAGGAAGAGGAGGAGGAGGAAGATAAGATTCCACAGAAAAAAGTAAGTTATTTCTAAAAGAGCTTCATTCTGAGATGAAAATAGACCTAAGGCAGGGGTTTTAAACTCAAGGCGCGTGGGCCGAATCTGGCCCTTGTGTGTGCTTAAATCTGGCCCACAAGTCCAGCCTGGAACTGGCCTGCGGTGCCTCTGGCAGCTAAAACCAGGTGTGGGGGCCCATGTGTGGCCTTCTGCACCCAATTTTCGCCTTGGACAGCCTCCTGCACCACTCATGTGGAGCCCCCCTGCATCCTGTTTTTGGCCTGAAAGGTCTCCAGCTCTGCTGGCCAAAATAGGGGCACGGGGAGGCACATCTCCCTGCATCCTGTTTTTGGCCTGGACAGCCTCTTGCAGCACTCTGCCAGTCAAAACACCCCCGCATGCCCCATTTTGGCCAGCAGGATGCTCCAGGTGGCATCTGCTCCTCTTCCCCCCCTCCCCAGTACTTCTCCATGGAGAAGTACAGTGCTTGAAGAAATCCAGTTTTTTATTTTTGCTTTTCAGAACATTTTGGATGGGCATCTTAGTGTTTCATGCACCTTGTTGCTTCTAACTCTGAAATTGGGTTTCTGTAGTCCATATGCAGAACATTATTTTCCTGTCTTCTCCCTGCTATTACATACACCAGTGGACCCATTTAGGAGTAGCTTTTTTGTCTCTTCTTTTCCCAGAAAGTACATTTGCTTTTGCTTTTTCTCTCTGTTTCATGCCTTCTCACATTACATTGCTTTCTGAATGGTAAGGTACTACTCTGAACTGTTTTCAGCAAACTTCTGGAAATGAATGTTAATACCATTCAGCTGGCACAATGGGCTATTTTAACTTTTCCCTATATGCTTGACTTTCTGTGATGGAAAATTGCACCTGGCTACATTTTAAGAAAGATTTTTAAAAGTTTGGACTGGAAGAACATTTTGTGAATCATAACATAGAGGAAGGTGTTTCTAAGAGTTTTTTTTAAGGATTAGATAGGAGAAACAACATCCTATTTCTATTACAAGTTGAAAAGTGAAAAAGGATGGCAACCGAGCTGTTTCAGAATGCATTTGTTTAAAGAAGTGCTTGGATTAAAGAATTTGTTTTCAAGGAATGTAAAGTAAATTTTCCTGCATTTGGCTCAATTAATAGTTTATTGTAGAGTTAAATAATTATAAATGTTTCTGGAGGAAGTACAACTAGGTGGAGCTGTAGCTTAAAATAACAGTTTGATTTTCTTAGAAGATAAAAATTGTTACAGAACAGTAGTTTACTCTCCATATAGATAAATAAATGGTTGAAATAAATAACACAATCAGATGTGGCTTTCATTTTGAATACATGATTCTTACAGGTAAATTATTTTTGGTTGACTTTAATGTTTTTTCAGAAAATGTACAGATATAGATTTTATGTAAACCAAATCGCTCAAGCAGGCTTTGTTAGAACTAAACTGAATTAGAACCCTGCACCATCCCTCTGAGTATCCATAGAGTTATAAGGCATGGCAAAGTGGTGATAAAAAGGCTGCTGATGAGAATTCGCCTGTGAATTTCATGACTACGAGAAGCTGAGGGTTTTATTTCCCATCAAGTTTTTAAACTGATGAGACCAAATTTTCTTGGGGGGAAAAAAAGCCTACATCATGAAACAGGAATAAGCATTACCAGGTCACAAACCAAATGAAGGACAGGCTTACTATATTGTGGGAATGCTAGTGGAGACTTAAAAATCAAGCCTCTACTAGTCTCATAGTGAAAACCCGCGAGTTTTCAAGGAGCATAACGTCATAAAAAACAAACTGCGTGATGCGGAGGGCAAACGGCAAAGCTTGGATCATGAAGCAATTTTTCACCAAATGGATAAATAAAGTGTTTGGTCCCTCAGTGAAAAAACATTTGCTGAGAAAGATTTGCCTTTGGAAGCTCTCCTAATAATGGACAATGCAGCTGCCCACTCTACAGGATTGGAGGATGTTACTGGAAGAGTTCAGCTTCATCATTGTAAGCATCCTGCCCCCCCCTCCCCCCCTCCCGAAAAAAAAAACCTATTCCTCTCTTCCAGCCCATAGACCAGGTCACTTCAAAAAGTTATACATCTGCACGTTTCCAGAGATACTTTGAGACCACCTCTGATGCCCAGTTGACACTCGTAGAATTCTGGAAGAAGCATTTCAATATCCTGCACTGCCTTGATCTTATTGATAAAGCCTGGAAAAAGGTCTCTTACAATGAAGAAGTCTCTTCCTTGTCATAATGAATTCGGCATGGAAGAATTTGTGGCCAGAAGCTATGCCTCAGAGAGACTTTGAAGGGTTTGAGACTGGCCTGCAGGTACAGATGGTACAGTTGTACAGGATATTGTATCTTTGGGCCAATCCATGGGTCTGGAAGTTGATGATGCTGATATTGAGTCAGTGGAAGAAGAACATGAAGAGTTCAGCACTGAGGAGCTGCAGGAACTACCGAAGGAGCAGCAACAAAAGGTGGCTAAAAAATTTTCTTCAGATGAGATAAGGGAGGATGTCCCCAGTTACTTGATAAAATAAATGTGTGCAAAATGGGCAGAAGTTCAAAAACTTTGGAGAAGTAGCATCTGGACAAGGGTCTGACAAGAAGAAATCTGAATTTATTCAGTGGCCAAACAATTTCACACTTTCAAGAAATTCTGAAAAGACAAACAATCCTTATTGCATATGTTTTTAGTAAAGGTGACAAGGCTATGTCAGAGCCTGTGGTGCAAATTGAAAAAAAACAGAAAAGAGAAAACGCCTGAAGTTCAAGTGCCTGATGTTGGAGGGGGAGTCTCCTTCCAAGCAATGCTCCATGTAACCTCCCACCATCCCGCTAACAAGTTCCCCAGATTAGGATGAGCCGACTTGGGGACTTCAGAGAGAAGGCGCAGGGGAGCATCAGGAAGATGCTAAATAGCTGTATGCTGGCATAACTCATTAGGAGGGCTAAAGCTTCCCTTACGTGGATTAAAGATTGGGTAATGTTGAAAAAAAAGAATATTGACAATTGAAGGACATGACTTACAATTAGAGTGGCACACATTTTTATGGGGTGGGAAAAATAAGATACATATTTATTTCCAAAGACATCAAATAAGAACTGTGTTACTATTAATTTGGGGAAAGATTAAAAGGAACCATTATGACAAAATTCCAATCTGGTTATCAACCATGGAAGCATCAATATATCCAAATGTGTTAGACCTGGATAAGGTAGTAAGGTATAAGGATATCTTAAGCAAGAGGTATTAAAAATGAAACAAGAATTAAAAGAATAAGGAATACAGGTAGAGAGGTGGATGTATATGCAAATACAAACAAGATTCAAGAACGAGACAAATACACAGAGCTATCGCAATTAGATAAGATACTACAAAGTCCAAAGGAGAAATTGATTTAAAAATTATATAATTATTGGAATGGAAGATGGAAGAGGAGAGGTTTAAAGAAACGAGTTTGGGCAAAAAAAATTGGCTACACGATAGAATTGGAGGAATGGGAAAAAAATGTGGGAAAAGAATTTAAATTGGCAGTGTTGGCCTCATAGAGAAAATTTGTACAAAATGTTCTACAGGTGGCTTCTGCTCCCTGCTGGATTAGCAAAAAAGTTCCCAAACAGATAATCTGAATGTTGGAAATGCAAACAAAAGCAAGGAACATGTCACCCTGCGTGGTGGACATGCCCTGTAGCAAGAAAACATTGGTTAAGGACCAAAAAATGGATAGAAGAAATAATTAAACAGCAAATTGAATTAAGACCGGAGACTTTTCTAGTAGTTATAATAATGAGAAAATATGATAAGAAAACAGTAATGCTACATTTATTAACGGCGGCAAGAAAAATGCAAAGAATTGGAAAACGATAGTATGCCACCAGAGGAAAGTGTGATAAAAAAGATAATAGAGTGTGCCGAGATGGGTAAGTTGACCATGGAGATAAAGGAAAGAGAGGAAAAGGATTATTATTTGATTATTCCAGTACACATGGAATGTACTGTATGATTGGCTAAATAATAGATACAGAGATGAATAGAGAAGACAATAGGATAATAAAGTAAAAGTTAGAGTGGGCAAAGATAGATTAAGGAATATAGACAAATGTACAGATAGCTAAGATTTATGTAAAAGTATGCATACCGTCATGGAAGCGTAATGAATGGAAATGATTATGTATATAAGAAAAATTGTTTAATAAAAATATTTTAAGGGGAGGGTGAGGCTGCCTCCTCACAAGTAGCCTTGCTGGCTTATGTTGTGCATAGTGCCTCTCCATTCACCCTATGTATCCTAGGATCTGGTGGGGGAGGCAGTTCCTTCTCGTCCCAGCTGCAAGAGTGATCCTTCTCCACCCTGTGCAGGGAGTGAATGGATCAGAGGAAAAGGAGAAATCAGGAACTTTGGGGGGACTGTTGAAATAATCCTTCAAATGCCTGGCTGGAAAGGAGAGGAGCTGTAGTTGCAGCTGCAGGGCTCAGAAACCCAGACAGAAGTGCAGACTGGAGAAAGATTGCTGCACCTGGTCAGTGGGAATAAGAAGGAATTACTTTCTCCATCAGACTCTAGGACGCAAAGGGCTGATCAGGAGGCACAATGGAAGTCAGCGAGGTTACTTGTGAAAAGGCAGCCTCATCCCTTTTAATGAGTTACACCACTGCACACTTACTTAGTCCAACTCACGGAGCGACATGATGTTGGAAACAACTGCCTGATCTGTCTGCAATGCATGTGTCCATCTCCGTGACTCCAGTTTCCATAAGTTCAGACCTATGCTTCGTGTGACTTCAAGGTTCCAAATAATTTGTCCCCAGAATAAAAATCCAAGGCATCCATAAGTCTATTAGGAACATATCAAAGTGGCAAAGTCTGGTATAGTTCCGACTGGCCAGACTGGAATTACACCTAGTAAAAGCAAAAGTTTGAAACTTCCCCCCAGAGTCACAATCTCCAATCATTTCTCAGTCCCACCAGTCTCCACCTTCCTCCAGCTGCATGCATCTTCTCACGGGAAAGGAATACCAACTAGACATAACATTCCCCTCTTATTTCTGTAACCCCCCTTTCAACAGCTAGAATGTGGCGAGCTACAGAAACCTAAAGAAAGTTAAGAAAAGAATAGACAAAGACTATAATAAAATATGACTAGTCATCTTCAGGGTCAACAGTGACTTCATGTTTGAACTTTGAATCTGCTTCTTGGACTTTTACCTTGAATTGGTTTTATTGTGTGTGGACTCTGAATTGTGTCTGGGTTTCAGACTATGTGTCGACTTGTGCCTATTCCTGCGGAGATTACAACCCTGTGCATAGGTTGAGCAGACATGGAATTTTTCAGTTGGTGCAAGTGGGAAAACTCCATATGAGTTTGTGCATATGGACTGGAACAGGACAATCCCATTAGGATGTGGAGTCTTGTACAAATAAAGTGAAGTTTTTATTCAATCTAAGTACAGTATTTATTACTTTTTAGGTTTATTTCTCAAGTAAAGTAATAACATGCAACCCTATCTTTTTATTTATTGTCTTAAAAATGCATTGTCTTTGGTTTGGGAACACATTAAATTTATGTACATTTTTTCTTATGGGAAGAATTTGTTTAGTATTTGTCGAGCTTCTCGGAACCAATTAACAAGTACCAAGGTACCACAGTTTATTTAGATTCCATTGGAATAGTAAACTTTACATTTTCATTACAATAAGAACTGATATTTAACCCTTTGTAGTAGTGACAGGCTAAATTTTCATTCATCACGGCGAACATGGTCAATAGCATAGGTTGTGGAAATTGTAGTGTAAAATGAGTGGTAAATAATAGTTGTTTTAGTCTCTTTCTTGAGTATATTATATTAAAATAAGGCTGCTAACATTTATTCTACTTCTAGCCTGCCAGAGATTCTTTTGTGAAGAAAACACCAAAATCAAAACAGAATGGAAAAGATTCTAAATTGACAACACCAAAGTTGACAATATCCAAATTGAAAGTGAGTATGTGGATTAATTTTCATAATTGGCTATTATAAATTAGGAAAATTGGAAGTTGTGCTAATCTAGGTTTTTAATATCTGGTTTATAATACCGGTTTATTATAGGAGTTAAAATAGGAATCTGCATGTATTGATGAATTGCCAAGTGGATAGTTACATACTGGGATTAATGTATAGTTTAAGTTAACACCTGTCATTCTGAGGCAGAAAGAATTTCCTCTTCAGAACAAATGTTATTATTTAGTGGTTTTGTAAGCTACTTAGTGTTCGATAAATGCTGCTCCTCTCCCTACAGGGAAAACATCTTAAAAACACAGAATGCTCTCCCTGTCACTTGACACAAAATAAAAGCTAATAGCAAATATATAAAAGTTATTAGTTGGAAGAGGTAAAGGTTATTATTTAATAACTGTCCTGTTTAACAAACTGTTCAAAACTTACAAAAGGAGACTATGACTGATCCTCACAGCATTCCTGAAGTCACATGACCATTATTTGCATTCTTTATAGCTGGTTTCCAACAAGCAGTCAGTGGAGAAGCCAGCAATAAAATCACAAGTCAGAGTCATATGATGTCTTGCTTAATGACTGAGTGTTTTGCTTAGTGATGGTTTAGCGTGGTTAAACAACAATGGAAGTGATAGTTAAACAACAGTGGAAATTATGCAAATCTGGCATGGCCAATTGCCAATCCCAATTGTGATAACTGCCAAATGAGGACTTCCTATAAATGAACTGGCTGAATCAGCACAGAAGTTCAAATAAATGAAAGTAGAATGAGTGTAAGGCAAAGACTTTTGAGTAGGCTGTATAGTTCTACAGTCATCTGCAGTCTTGGCTCTCAAAGAATGAACACATAATCCATCATGCAGAAGTCAACAGATGAAGCAATATATACTGTGAATAAAATAATCAGTGAAAAAGTGACAATGACAAAAGCTATATAGCAGTGGTGGCAAAGCTTTTTGGCATCGAGTGCTGAAACAGATGTGTGCGGGAGCGCCGGAAACCGGAAGAGCAGCTCCCTGGCATGCTGCATGGGAGCACTAGAAACTGGAAGCTCAGCTTTCTGGTGCGTGCATGCGCACTGGCCACCTGGTCTTCCGGTTTCAAATGTGCATGCGAGGGAGCTGCTGTTCCAGTTTCTGGTGTTCCCGTGCACATGAAGACCAGCTAGCAGAATCCAGAAGAGCAATGGGCGAATGGTTGGTGCTCCTGGAGAGAGCTCTGCATGCATGGCATAGGTTCACCATCACAGTTATATAGTATTGGATATTATTTGTGATTAAATTTTTACGTGCATCTACTAAAGCCAAGTTAAAAAATTTTAAAGACATAAACTTTTACTGAAAAGTTAAAAGGCCTATTCTTGAAATGTCTTTCAAATCCTTTTTAAAGATACATTTCATTATGTAAAACTACTGAAGTGAATTGCTCACTGATATTTGACCAAATAGCACAGTTGGCCCAAGATTTTTCCCTTCCTATCTGTCATATACTTAGTTTTCCCTTCTTCGTTAATATAATCTGAGGCTTGCCTATCTATTGTTGGTCATCAGTTTCCTTGTTCTCTGGTTGAGGGATTTCAGTCCTAGTTTGATACATTTCAGGCTCAAGAAACCCCAAAAGAAAAGGCAGCAGAGACTCCCAAATCACCACGGCCTGCAAAATCACCAAAACAATTCTCTATAGAGGAGATAAAAGCAAAAATGCAGACAACCATGGAAAAGGTAATTTTATCACATTGAATAGCAGTGACTACTGAGATATAGAGTATGTGCGCTTTAATGTAGAAAACTTGATTTTTCAACTTAACAGTGGTGAACATACAAATCTTATGCTTTTGATTTTTGTATTTTTACAGTGGAGGGTCACCTACCTCCCCAGTTTTTCCTTTGTGCATTCTTCAAGGCATGTAGCATTAACTGTGCTTTGGTGGAAGAATTAGATTTTTTCCTCCTGCCAATTGTGGTTTTTACTCAGTCTCCATTTAAAGTATTTACCGTGTGAATTGCAATTTTATGGGTCTTTGTTGACAATTCCAAGCTTTCTCTAAGGTATTTTCATGTGAACCAGTTCTATCTTAAATGAACTTATTTGTAGCGTGAATTTTATAGTCCATTGTTTTAATGTTGTATTTGTCTGTTTCTTTCAATAGGGAATGAATCTTCCTAAGTTAGAAGCCAAGTTTGCAAATTACATTAAGAGTTGTTACAAGGCAGAAGACCCCAAGGTAATGGAATTATATTGACAAAATCACTTAAATTAACAGAACTGTGTTACTTCCATTACAAGGAAAAAACAGAACTGGGTGTTTTTTCTGATGGTAATAATAGAGAACATTTTTTGTGATTTAGGGGGTCAATGAGTCCTTTCATTAAGCCTATAAGGTGCTTCAATCCCATTTTTGACCAAATAAAATGCTTTTGCATTGAGCATTGCCTGATGCACTTGCCTGACCTTTAGTGCCTATTTCTAGATCAAAACTATTTTGTAGCTTTCAGCTATTTTTCCTCCTAAGTCAAACAGCATGTGAGAAAACATGGTAGATAATAATTAGTGCCAGGAACAAATTGATTGGTTTAGAGCTGTAAATTTATTTTTTTTGTGATCCAAATTTCTGAAAGAATGGTTACCTTTCTCACAGGAATTCATTCCTGTCCAAGGGATTTTGTGATGGAGAACGAAACTGTGGTTGCCTAAAAAAGAATTCTTGACAGTTTTAATTAAGATAGTGAAAGGTTACTATGCTTTGTAAAATGTAAATGGGAAAATACACTGAATAATTTTAATCACTTGAGTGGGGCATTTTTAGTAAATGTTTTAAAAAATGAGTACTCGCTTGAAATTCCTGTATGTGTAATCTTGTTATAAACCTAGAGCTGTTATATTTTGTACCCGTAAATATTTTTGAAGGCATTACATCTATTAAATAATAAGTTTATTCACAAGTTTTATGATGCTGTAAGGTTACAAATTACAGCAGAGACTTAGGTAAAGCTAACCTCCTTGTGTATATTTCTAGGTGATTCAAGAGCTCTGGCAGTGGAGGCAGTCTTTGTAAGCAAGAAGTCAAATGGCTCCATTTTAAACGATGGTCCTGTGTGTTTAACCATTAATACCTGACTGAAGCTTTCTCTCCAGAGTCCAATTAATGTCGTCCACATTATTTTGGCAAGAATGTATGGTCCACAATGCCTGTTCAGTTTTTTAATACCAAGATTCCATCCTTTTCATTTAAATATGTATGGAAATGTTTTGATAATACATTGTAGTGGTGATCTGGGAAGAGGGAGACTAAATGTAAATGTGAAAATAAAAATTTAATATTTTAAGTCATTTTGCTGCTTTGTTATGGGAAGAGAACAATTCTGTATGAATTGCCCTACAGTCATACGAACTGGATCACTTATTACAGTTGTAAATGCTCAATTTTCTAACAAATCATTCAGATAGTAATGCTTTTCAGAATTTATAATTCCTACTTTAAAAAAAAAATAATGCAAGTTTTGGCAGTCCATACAATGCATATTAAGTCAAATTGTGTTCCTATACACATTGATCTGGGCTGCCCTTTTCTATCTTCTGCTGAATATCATTTGTGTGCATTTTTTCTCCTTTGTCTCCCCTACAATCAGTTCTATCTGGCCTCACGTTAGGGATGTGTACAAAGCAAAATATTTATTTTTCACATTTTTGAACCATCCATCTCCCTCAGAGGGAGTCTTGGTGTAAACGTGCTTTGTTCAGTGCATAAAATGAATGTTCCTTGGACTTTAATTGGAGCATTCCAGGCAAATAATTATTTTAGGACGATGAAATCTGGATCATTTAAGCTTTCCTAGTTTGGGCTGAGACAAATCCAGAAGAGCCTTTAGGGCCAAAACTGTCAAGGCCATGGCACCTTGCACTTTTCTTCCCACATCATAACTGTTGGCTTGGTTGCTGATCTTTCTGTGTTCACCTGATAGGGCCACTCAGCTGCACCCACTCAGAAAGCTTCTAATCCAGCCTCAACCCTTGCACTACCAACTTTCTCTTGCTGCTTCATCCTTAGAAATTCTGGGTGACTGAACTAGTCAAGCTCTCAAACCAAGTTGCTTTAATAAGGTGGTAGTTGTGAGGGAGTGATAGGAGCCAGGAACTTGCAACGCACCAAACAATCTCGGGTGCCTGAATAAAAGAGATAAAAGGAATGCTGGAGTGTGTATTTCAGGTCCATGTTTATTATTATTTATTTATTAAAATTTATATACCGCCCTTCTCCCGAAGGACTCAGGGCGGTGCACAGCCTACTAAAACCACATACATATAAAAGTTAAAATAGAATTAAATAAGGCTGTAACCGAAATCTAAAATCCCAACCTTAAAATTCAATACTTAAACCCCATTAAAATTAATCTAGGATCAGCCCAGGCCGGCCTGCTCAAAGAGCCAGGTCTTCAAATTATGCCTGAACACCCTCAGGTCGGTGGTCGTTCTCAACTTGGGGGAGCCCATTCCAGAGAGCGGGTGCCCCCACAGAGAAGGCCCTGTTCCTCGGGGTCGCCAGGCGGCTCATAGAGGCCATCGGGACCCGAAGGAGGCCCTCCCTGTGGGAGCGCACAGGTCGGTGGGAGACTACCGGCAGAACGCGGTCTTGCAGATAGCCTGGTCCGATGCCATGGAGTGCTTTAGGCAATGAATACATGCTTTAAGGCAGGGGTGTCAGACTCCCGGCCCGCAGCCGGATGTGTTGTGCTGGCCCTGCCCACGCCTGGTTTAACGAAAAGGAAAAAAGTCCTGTTACGTCATACAACGATGCCGTGATGAGGCGAGTTTGATACCCCTGCTTTAAGGTTTGTAACCATCTCAATACTGAAGAGTGTGTTAAATGTTTTGCATATCTCTACTTCATAAGATTTTTGTCACAGCTATTTCATGGGCTTATCAGAAAAATGCTCTTAAATAAGAAACCAAGTTAAATTGATAACAAAGAAAGTTTTGATTTTCTTTGTTATACATGTACAAACTAGTGACCACCAGGCCTCTTGTTAAAGAAATGAAAAAGTCTGAAGCAAATCAAGGCTACAGTTTATATGTTGGATTTTTTTTGATAATAGCAAAAGGGATATCAGTATGACCCCTGCAATGGAATGCTTTTGATAAACTTGGAATGATATTCTACTTTTTACACTGGCGAAGTCCTATCATTTAGGTAATCTCAATATATACAAAAAGTTGTACATTCTAGAATATACAACTAGAAGTCAATGGTGGGTGATCTCGTGGGTGTGTCCAAAACATGGCAAGACACCATCAACAAAGATATGTAAACTGCGGGCCTGCACCCTGGAGATGCAACTGACTGCAAAGTGGCATTCAATGATCCGAATAGCAGACCCTTCACCTGTAGGAATATGCTAGGAAGAAGAGTATATACAAAAAGTTATTGTATCCATATTGTTTCACACCATTTTACTTGCTCTGAGGGAAAACGGTTTCTGTTATCTGTATTCTGAGGTTGAGTATTTTCTCACAGACATTTCATTACTAAATTAGGTATCACATTATACCTTTGGTATTAACTAATTTAGTAATAAAATACCTGCCAGAAAATTAAGCTCAAAGAGCACCAGAGATCTCACATTCACAGTATAGGTAAGCCCTCGAGGTACGAACCTAATGGAGACTGGCCATTAGGCTCCCAAGTCAAAAAACTCGTCAAATGAATTAGATTGAATCAACTCATTAAATGAACAAAGATCTGACTTACTATTTCCTCTGATTTGTTAATTGATCACTGCCTGAACTGAGAAACTTTTTCCCCTATGCTGCCGGCTGCCTATAAGCTATTTCCAGAGCAGCCTTCAGCCTAGAACTAAATTGCCTCAGAGATTTCTTGCAATGCTCTTAAAAACCCTTTTGCGACCAAAGTAAACACCACTTGCCACTAGCTTAAGAGTCTCCAGACTCAGAGGGAGATGGGAAAGGGGTTTGAAATGATTTGAAACAGTTACGGAAGGAACCTTGAGGTCAACTAGTCTAACCCACTGCTCTAATGAGAATACAGTATTTCTGATAAATACCTACCCAGTCTCTTAAAAGCTTTCAGTGATGGGGGACCCACAACTTCTGGAGGTAATTTAAATTTAAAACCTACGAATTACAGTAATATATGTTAATCTCCAAAATAAAAGCAAGGAAACAATGTTACGGAATGCTTTGTGTAAATCCTGGCTAGCATTTCTACAAGTAGATTAAAGGCAAATACAATCACACTTTATCTTTGCAAAGGATTGTACTTACAAACAGAATAGTTTGCAAAGTACGGTACTTAAAAAGCAGAGCAGTTCCTAAAGGTTGTTTTGGGAACTTTGTTTGCAAGTGCTATAGAGTAACAATTTTTTTTTTTTTAAATTACAGAATCTAGCACTCCCGTCTTCAAACTTGGGCCAAACAAGAGCCAAGCAGTATCAAAAAAACAAAAGCAAACTGGTACTGGCTTGGTTCTTGTTTTGCCATGTGACCAGGGGAAAAAAACCCATTAACCCTCTGCTGGCTTGTAGCCCCAATTGGCTCAGGCAAGTCACAGTTAAAAATGGCTGCCACTGCAGCAGAGACTGAATCCGAGTCACATGGCTACACAGGTCTCTTTTTGGTTGCAATTTTGAATTTCTAACATAGGTACTCTTTCTGAATAAATTCGTTTCTGTGAAAACTCACTAAATAAACGTTCGTACCCAGGGGATTACCTATATAGGTCAACAGCCACACCTGGAATACTTTCAACAGAACGCTGAGGCACAACCAGTTCTTTAGATAACATGAAGACCCAGTAAATGTAATAGCAAAAGTGTGCTGATTATATTTTCTCTTTCTCACATGCACACACGTACTCCACAACCAGCTCAACTAGGCTAGTAAGTATTATTATCGAGCGTATGGCATATGTTGGGGAAATCTACACATGGTGGACACAAGACAGTCCTGACAGCCTAGAATGCTAGTTCATTTTTTTACGTGCCTATCCTTGGTTTATCATGGGGTGAACTAGCTTTACTCCAGCTGACAGTGGCACTTGGATTGCTGGGTCTTCCATGCTCCTGGCTGGTCTTGCCTCACCTTGCCTAGTGTCACAATGCCTTGTTCCCAGGCAGAGTCCAGCGCAGACTTCTACACTCAGCACATGTGAATACAGCTAGGTTTTTTTCCACTAAAGTGGTACCCATTTATCTACTCGCAACATTGCATGCTTTTGAACTGTTTGGTGGGCAGGAGCTAGGGATCAAGTGACGGGAGCTCACTCTGCCTCACAGAGCTGGGCTCGAACTGCCAAGAGTGCAGACCATGTCTGGCCAGGTCCCCAGCTAGTAGTGCAGTGGTTAGAGTGCTGTACTGTAGGCCACTTCTGCTGACTCGGCTGTTCAAATCCCACCAGACTCAAGGTTGGCTCAGCCTTCCATCATTCCGAAGTGGGTAAAATGAGGACCCAGATTGTTGGGGGCAATAGGCTGACTCTGTAAACCGCTTAGAGAGGGCCATAAAGCACTATAAAGCGGTATATACGTCTAAGTGCTATTGCTAGTAAATACAAGGAAGATGGATAGAAGGCACCAAGTCTGGATCTAAAGACTCAGAAAGTGGGTGGGCTTCAGAGCTTTTATTCACTAAAGTCACTGTTTTCAAGCCTGGCAGCTACTCTTGCCTTGTTAAGTCTGGTAGCTGTTGATGGCATTTGGGGAGGGATTTCCCATGTCTCGGGCCCAACTTCTTTTGTCTGGTTTAGGTAACATTTTTTCTTTGTTTCCTTAATGACTTATTTCCTTCTTATCTAACTCCCTTCTTATCTTTCTCCCAAAAGGATCTTTTAGACAAGATTCCTGGTTTTTGTCCACCTTGTTTACATGCCTGCTTCATTTTAGGTATGAGGATGCCATATTGGAATGCCACTACTCACATAGTTCAAAGGATAAACTGCTGGACCATTCTTATAACAGCCAGATTGGTATGGTCTGGAAGAAAAACGGGACGTTTTGTCCATACTAAATTGTTATCCCAGTTGAAGAAAGCGATTGCAGTTGTATAGCATATTTTTGTTTTGGATGAATATCTCACAATCCAGACTGTTTGAGGAATTCATTGATTTCTCTCTTAAAAGAAACCATCACGACTCTGTGCCAGTGTAATTTATATACATTGAATGGGCTCTTATGGAGTAAACTTATCAGGAAGGAATTTGAAAAGAAACAATGCCACTGCTTTATGGAATGCACACATTAAACATTATAACTCCTAAAACAGTGGTCCTATTTTTTAGATTTGTGTGGAAGCCTGGAAAAAAATGAACAAAGAGATGCTGAACCATATAAAATCTGAACCACTTCTTTTAAAAATGTTTTGTGTGACTCTATTCATTGTAATAAGTTAGCAAGAGTTTAAGGAGCTTCTTGAGAATCTGAAGCTAATAATACTTAGGTTTCCTAACTGTTGTCAGTTTGGCTGCAATGATTTGCTGGACCTACCAGAGGTAGTGTAACATTATTTCAGCAAAAGCAGTAGCTTTTGAAGCTGAAAATATTTATTGTGCTTCATATGTTGTTTTGGTGGAGGTGCATTAGCTCAGTGCCTTAAAAGATGCCAGAGAAGATCTGTGCTCCAGAGGTTTGAGTCTGTGTGATAGAATGAGCTCCTGTCACTTACCTCAGCTCCTGCCAACTTAGCAGTGTGAAAGCATGTAAATGCAAGTAAATAAATACCGGTAGGTACCACTTTGATGGGAAGATAACAGTGCTGTGTTTTGCTGCATACCCTGCACTGTGGCTACATGACACAGAAATATCTTTGGACAGTGCTGGTTCAATTGCTTAGAAACAGATCAGCGACACCTATAATCAGCTACGACGAGTGGAGTAAAATCTGCAAGGATTTCTTTACCTCTATATGTTGCTTTGAGCATTGAACATAAGTTAAATAAAATAAGACTTCACAAGAAATGGGTAGCCATAAAAGTCTCACAATCTGTAGGAGATTCTTTTTGAAAACATTATTGCATGAAGGTATTGCCGACTTGCTTTGCCAAGAATAGAAGTGATTCCTAAAGCAAGAAGTGATTTTGAATGGCTGTGTGGATTTTGCTTGATAGGAAAGCAATTGGATTGCTTTTAATAACATTTATAAACAGACACAAAAACTTAACATAATGTGTAATGTTCTTTGATAGCTCAGTGTTTCTACATGATGTGTGTATTTCAATTTTGATGGCTCTGCTATCAACTTCCAATTTTATAATGAACTTTTTAATTGCAAATAATATTGTAACAGTTTTGGTGGAGAAGCAATATCTAAATATAAATCAGTCAATCAATAGACATGCATATTTGTTTTAGACTTAGACATGTTATCTTTAGCTACACAGTATAGTGTTAAATTATTTTAGTAATGACTCTAATTAGTTTTTTTTTTCAACTATTGTTGTGCCTTTTTCATTATTTTTTCAAATTTGCTGTTATGGATGCTTTTTCTTAAATGAAAGCCAATATTAGATTCTCAACACTTCCACCACTCTTACTACCTTCACATTATTTGCTGTTCTGATTTATCTCATGATATTAGAGCTGTTTTCAGTACTCTGAAAAGTTCCACCAGAGATTTATGATCTTCGTTTGTGCTAATGAAACTTACTTTATAATAGCAACAGTCCCCTGCTCAAAGATATGTAAATTATGGAGTACAATGCAAGTAAGTATGCAATTATTTAAATCATATGATTTGAAAAAGTGGTATGGTTTGTGCATCCTTAATTCAGAAGATCATTTATCTCTAACTGAGATCAAAGGGAAGCAATTTATTATGGCCTATAATAAATATAGAATATATTTATCCTTAAAAAACTTTTCTGTTCCAAAAGAAACAAACAAATGCAATTATTTCCTTCTATATTTTAGATATGGAGCCACAAATATTTGCCCTCCGTGTAAATATCTTCACATTTGGCTCTCACATAAGAGTTGCTGGTTCAAAAAGAAAAAAAAGTGGTTATTTTTCTCAAATAGCAAAAGCCAGTTATTTGTTCCAAAATACTATTTTCACCTCCATTGCTTGACCACTAGATGGCAAGCGAAGTGTTTGAAACTCTTTCAGACCAGCAACTGGTGGAAAACAGCTGGGATGTGGGAAAATTCCTTTGACTTTAAAAAAAAAACTTTGTTCTTGAAAACAGGAGAGAGAGCGGGAGGGAGGGAGAGAGAAAGAGAGGTTTAGACAAATAATATCCTAGCGAGGCAACAGCAGCAATTAAAAAAATAGCTTTGTAAAACTAACATCATGCTAATTGTACATAAGCATGTATTTTTTTCTACAATTCTGTGCCAGTTTCCCTACACATGGTTTGTATCAGTAAAATATATAAAACCAAAAACTTGATAAAGCAAGTAATACAAATTTGGATCAAAGCAGAACATTGTATAAACATGGAAAACAGTCCTATCAAAATCCAACTAGGAAATGGACACCAAAGCCAAATATAGAAGAAAGGACCTGTAATGGGAGATTATCCTGTAGATCTTGCCAATGTTTACACATCGATGAATGATGCTGACACAAGGATGTGCCTTGATCAGTTGGATTAACGAGGTATTGAAAAGCCTCTTTGAACACAAGCTTCTTTTCCAGGATGGCTCACCTAATTTTTCTGTATGAAAACTGTCCTCAGAGCATCTTGATCCTATGTTCTCATCTACTGATTCTACCAATCATCACAGCTTGGTGCTCCATCTGGCTGTTTCAAGATGGGCATCGGCCAGTATTCAGCAAGGTGTTCAACGAATTCAAGGTATCTTTTGAAGAAATGCCATCTTTGCAGGTTAAAGAGATTATTATTTTCTGAAACAAGGAAGTCATCCAGTGCTTTCTCCTTGGCTTGCCTTCTTCTTGAGATTAAAGTCTTTTTTAGTCTGCTTATAGAGGGAGAATGCTTCTTGCATTGCTTCTTGGAGGTAAATGGGTGGCAGTCTCTGAAACTATTGCTTCCTTTCTCTTTGTCTATCTAACACATTGCATTTGTCAACCTCTGTTCGAATTGTATCATCCAAACTGAGTAAATTAACTCTTCCTTACTTGACATTTGAAGTGGTATTGCTTAGACAGGTTCAATGGACTTGTTGAGACTGGACTCCAATTGCCCTTCAGAGAGTCACCTTGCCTAATGTTTCTTTCCAATGTTACTGCCTCCCCACACACGTTATGTTCATATAGTTTTAAGGGAAGGCATCACTACTGCAGTTGTTCTTCTCCCAGCTTAAGCTATTTCTTCCCAACGGCCATACCACTTTCCCAACTTGGTAGCTTCCAGATATGTTCCATTTCAAATGCCCAGTGCTTAAGGATCTGGAAACCCAACTCATCTGGAAGTGGTGTGAATAAGGCAGCTTGACTTAGGCTATTTCCCTATTATATGTCAGCAGGGCCAAATTAAAACTGCAGCACTCTTGGTGTGTGCTAATGAATTTCCACACCTTCCTCCATAAATAAAGGACTTGTTTACAATCTCAGGTACTACCTTAATCTTCTTACTGTTAACTGCTTACTGCTGCACTTCCATCAACTGCGGCCCTAGAGTAGGTCATACACCCCCCCTTCTTAAGTAGAGACTCAACCCTACTTTCTTAATATGCCATGAAAGTTTTAATTCATGCCATAACCACAATTTTTGAGATACATCCATCTTTCCTTAAGAGTGTTATATAAAAAAGCAGTTGAATAGGTGGGTACAGCAGCTAGGAACATAAAATCTGAAGTTTTGGTTTTTTTAGAAGCTAGCTATCTTGGATATCTGCTGAAAAATCTGTATGTGTTTCAAACGTGCTCTTTAGTGCCAGTATCTAAAAGACACACACGTATATCTCATAGATATATTACACAAAGACATGCATACTTCCAATAGAAGATGACATTTGGTTTAAATACAACTAGTATGATTGGATGGTCATAGTTTTCATTAGGACCTGCAGTGAATGAGAATCCATAGATAACTGGGTGATTTTGTGTGTGTGTGTGTGAAGATATAATGGCCATGGTTGGAGTTGTTTTTTGTGTAAAAGTGCATGTATTGCTCTAACAAACCTGTGTTTCAGTTCCCACTTTTTTTTACAAATAGAAATTTGAATTTAGTCCAAAAGACAGCAAGAAGCCCAAATCAGGGATTTGAATCCAGGTTTATCAAAATATTATCCCCCCACTGTATATCACTGAGTGTTAGTTGTATCATCAATTCTACTGCACTGGGATGCTTCCAGACAACACTCATCATTTTGATATATTGGACTGAATGTTGGGCAAATGCATACTTTAAAATCTCCCTAATTTAGCTGGAAAAAGAACGAATCAGCTTTCTAACATTAGGAATTAGGCTGGGGGTGGGAGAAGGGACACAGGAGGCAGAGATAAATAAAGCTTAATCTGCTCCTAAGGAGTTACTCCCTTAAATAAGGGATGGATAACCTTTCCTGGCTGAGGACTGCACTTAAATATTTTTAGACAGCTGACACCCACAGAGGATAGGGCAGGGATCTCCAAACTTGACAACTTTGAGACTTGTGGACTTCAACTCCCAGAATTCCCTGGCCAGCATGGTTAGCTGAGGAATTCTGGTAGTTGAAGTCCACAAGTCTTAAAGTTGCCAAGTTTGGAGACCTCTGGGATAGGGTCACATCGTACATAAGAGTGGGGCTAATTTTAGATCTTTTTAAATAAAGATATGGCCATTAAAGTGCTAGGTACCTCAAAATGCTGGCCAACTCCGTCCTTGGCTATCTCAATGAGGGGATTCCCACAAAGGGTTAGGAGGGTCACAGGTTATCCAATGCGGTACAAGAGACAAAACAACTTGCTGCTTTTAAAATCTGCTGGGAGATGGCTATGGTTCCATAATGGGCAATGCCATTTCTGATGAGGGAAGAGCAGTAGAGCGAAGGAAGGAGATTAGATAGAAATGGATTTCATCTGGGGCCTGCTCTTAAAGATGACCTGATATGAGACCTTTAATGCCTAGGTCATCTGAAAAAAAAAAATCTAGGCAGAAGCAAAGGGTCCTCTTGTGTCCAGCAAGCAAAAGGAGTTGGGATTTCCAGCTGAAGCAGGAGGACCCCTCGGGATGGGACACTAAGAGTCCCTTCTGCTCAGATCTTCCTTTTTGACTCTGTGCTTGTCTCTTCTCCAGGGACATAAACCGATTCTAATGGGCTCTCCATCCAAGAAGGGCTTTTGTTTCAGCCCAGGAGGTTCCTGGTTCTCCAGATTTTGGCTTGTGCTCCAATACGGGTAAAATAAGGAGCCCCTTCACACAGTCACACAACTTTCTTTAATAGTTTCCTCTTAAACAGTGAAGTTTTTTTTAAAAAATGATCCTAGTTGTCCTTTGGAAAGATGGGGTGACTTCAAGACCCCAGCTCGATAAAATGAAGTGGTGGGATGTCCTCCCAACATAGCAGGGCTGGGTTACTATACCTAGCCACAGTAGGAGCTCCTCTTGTACCACAGTATTTATCAAGCTCTTTTCTTACAATTTATATTCGTACCAGACCATACAGGCAATACATGTTCTCCTCACCCTGGCCCCATCTTGTCTCCAGTGTAGAATTTAAACTGGTCAATCCTTCGTTTCAGAACAACTAATTGTTCCTGCTTAAACTTATTGGGTCCTGCCAGGCAGAGTGAAAAATCATAGTTCTTTCCTATCCCTCTGGAGAAGGGAAGGCCAGATCAACAGTATGTCTTGGGAAAATAATGAGCTTTCTCCCATAGATCACGGGAAGAGTGTGTGTACAAGTCACATTGATTGGCCCTTGGTCTGAAAGCATTGGCACTCAAGAGTAATGGCCAGGCATTTGGTTAGCATGGAGGATCACAGGATGGAAGCCACCATCCAGTCAAACTAATTTATGGTGGCCATTCTTTTTTATTGAGTTGGAGCCATCTATCTGTATCAAAATGATAGCAGCATGGCATTTGCTCTTCTCGTTGCAGAACCCTATTTCTGCCTTCACTGCCTCAGTTCTCAGGGCCATTGTAGTCAATTAACTTCCTCCTAAGGTAGAAAGAGTGACAAAGTCTAACCAGCACTGTCCAAAGATGTCCAAAGGAATAAAGAAGAAAAAGATATTTAATACCAGCGGTACCTAAGGACAACTTAAGCCTCTCTCACTTATGGACTAAGAATGAGATGAAGGTAACTGCCATAAGGAGACACAGCAAGAAATCTCAATGCTGCAGGGCATGTTTGTGCTGTGGTTAGAAACAGGAGGACACCCATGAATAGTGTTTTAAACCACTAGTAAGAAAATATGTTCAAGATACACCGGCAGATTCCAAGAGGGAAGGCTGGAAAGAGTAGAGACCTAGTGAGCAAACAACATCCTCTCCTCTCCAAGCCTTCTTGGTTACGGATCCGAAGTGCGCTGCTACTGCAGACATGGCCTGGGATAAGAGCAACTCAGACAGAGCCAAAGTTTCCAGCTAGTTCAACATCACCTTTTCAATTGGGTTGACATATATCTGGAAGACTCATAGATCGCCAAGGTGGTAAGGCGCTTCGCCTGCGCCGCCCGCCACCCTCTCTTGCTTTTGGAAGGGTAGGCTGCCTCTGAACACAGCCGATCGATTCGGGCAAACAGCCCTCTCGGGAGAGCTCTCTCTCTCTCTCTCTCTCTCCCCCCCCCCCGCTTCCAACCGCTCAGCCTCGGTTTCGCCTGTCAGCCGCCCGCTCTTCCGCACCAGAAGACGGGGCGCCTTGGCCACACTCGCTTTGTCCCCGAATTGCTGCGGTCGCCGTTGGCTGCCCAGGTGGAGCTCCACACCCGCCACGGGACTGGAGGGAGGCGGGGGCCGGCAGCCAGCTGGCTTCTCGATTGTCCTTCGCCTCCAGCAAGTGCAAGCAGCCGCCAGCACCTCCCTTCACTGGCCGATGATGCGCGCTCTCTCGCGCGGTGGGGAGGATGTTGAGAGAAGACAAGAGGGAGGCTAAGGCGGAGAAGGCGCTGAAGCGGCGGCGGGGCAAGGCCGGCGGTGGCCCCATTCGGGCCGAGCAAGCCCTCGCCCTTTCCTCTTCGATGCCCTCGCCAGGAACCTGTCCGACGTCGCCGGGAGGAGGGGACAGTTTTGCGCTGGCCGGAGGCTGCGCTCGATCAAGAGGAGAAAAGGGGAGAAAGGCGGAGAGTCCGCTGGGAATCCGAGGGCCATCCTTGAGCGCCAAAGCGCAGGCTGGGTCGCAAGGGCTGCTCTTTTGGTCAGGGCAAGCAGCCGGATCGGAGAAAGAGACGGGAAGAATAGGCTGAGAAGGGGTGGGTGGGAAGGCGACCGGGGGGCAGGCTTGTTTGCTGACGATCGGAAGTTGCTGACAATCAAGCAGGACCTTCGCCGCTCCACAGACCGAGCGCGAGAGAGTGAGAGGCAGTGAGACACACGCACACCCGCGCGCACGCACACACACACACACATCCATCCCCAGACCAGGAGGAGGAGGAGAGAGTGGGGGGGGGGGAGAGAAGAGGAGAGCTGATGTCTAAGGGAGTCACTCGGTGGAGGCAAAGCAGGCAGGCTTTCAACTTCTCCTCACTGCTGCTGAGCGCCAAGCGAGATCACTGGAAAGCGGCGGAGCTTCCCGGAGCAGGACCCTTCCCATGGCCAGCCTGCGGCGGGGGATTTGACGCCGTTCCCTTGAAGCCACTTGACCTACCCCCGCCGCTCCACCTCACTCAGCGATGTCTTATTCCCCGCTCTCCGCCTGCACTTGCCTGTAAGGATAGTGGCGTTCTCTCTCTCCCCCCCCCCCCACTCCGCCAAACTCCTGGCGTGCGCGCTTGTCTGCCTGCCTTTTTTGCTTTCTCAAAGTCCCGGTTTGGGTGGTTCGGATCTGTTGCGGTGGCTGGAGGGGGGGGGGAGAAGGGCGGGGGGGGGCGCGGCGGTGGTTTTCCCCTGAGGAAAACAAAGCGGTCCGGCTCTCTGACGGTATTCCTCGCGACCGTTATAAACAAAGCCACCCCGCGTGGGTTGAAGTTTCGCCGTTTCACCTCGCCCTCTGATCTTTTTTTTTTCCCCTCACTCCTTTCTCCTCAGATGGTTACATTACCTGCTGCTCTGCATCCAAGCCCAGGTAAGTGTCTTGTTTCCCCCTCCTCTTCCCCTCTCTGACTCTTCCCACCCCCACCCCCACTCTTTCCGTTCCTCTGAGGCGCCGGCGTGGATTTGGGGCATAGCCGAGGAAGCACCTTTCGTAGAGAGCTACTACCGTTGCCGTGTAAAGGTCCCGGGCGTTTTGTATACTGTAGTCTGGCGGGTTTATTCTACCCTTGCTCTGCAGTAAAACCGGCGGATAATCGCTTGGCTCTGCAAAGCGGCGTCTCTCGCTCGCCGAACTTTTTTTTTTTCTTCAGTTGGAGCCGCAAGTGTAAATCAAAGCACCTTCTCCGTTGTTTCCCCCCACCCCACCCCGGAGCTACTCCGGCCGGCCGCTCCTTCCCACACGGCTGCCGTCGCCTGGTGGACGGCAGGAGCCTCCTTTGGTAGCGAGCGCTTCTGCGGAGGGCCTGAGAGGCCGGCTAACGAGGTGAGAAGGAAAAGTTAGCCGCCGCAAACCTTGTGGAAAGTGCGGGCAGGAGCTTCTGTTCTGGGAGCCCCGGAGGAGGGAGGGAGGGAGGGAAGGGGCGTGCGTGCGGTTGCAGTTTTGGGTCAGCTCAGCCTTGAAAGCGCAGGGGTTTCTTCCTCAAAGCCCGACGTATGAGAGGGAGAGCGATCGACAATGGAATCGAATGGGCCAAGTTCTTCTCCCCCCCCCCCCTCACCTCAACCGTCGTTTCTTAAGAGAAAACCAGCCCGGATGCGGGAAGGAGGGAGGTGGGTCGGCGAGAGATAGATTGGAAAAGGAAAGAACTTAGAAGCGCCGCGTTACTCTCCGCGTATTCCTGTCGCTCGGAGGGACGTGAGGTGAGGAGAAGCATAATAAAAAAAAGGACGGCGGAGGGTACTGTAGTTTGGTAGAATCGATCCCATTCTTTTGCAGGGTATTCCACTATTTCGGCCGTGCTTTCTTTTTGTTAAGGGTATGTGTGTGTGTCTCCTCACACAAACGGCTAGAAACGAGAGGTAAACGCAACACGTGCGAGCAGCCCCGCCCCGCGATCCGGACGGTCCCAGAGTTGGCAGAGCAGGTGTCTTGCGCCCGCCCGCCGGCCTCCCCGGCAGCCTTGCGACGCGGGTTCCCGCTCGAGTTGCTCCGGCGCAACTCCGCCGGCCGCACCTTTTCCAGCTCGCTGCCCCGGCCTCCTTCCTTCGCGCCCGGAATGCACCTGTTTGCCAGGCTGTTCTCTCTCTCTGTGCGGGTCGTTTTTTTCCGCGTTGGGAAGGAAGGAGCTCAGCCCCCGGGGTGAGTGAGGGGGAATCTTGAGTCATCTGGCGAGCCGGAAAGCAGCGCCGTAGCCTTTTACCTTCCTTAGGGGAAAAAAAAAACCTCCAAAAAACAAACAAACCACGATCCAGTTAGAGTAGGGGAAAAACCAACAACAACAACCCGGGAACGCGACTCTGAAGGGAAAGTGAGAACGAAAAGAGAGGGGGGAAAAAAACCGGAGAAAGCGACACTCCGAGCTTGGCTGGAAACGAGTTTGCGTTGGAAGGAAAGGCGTTTGCGCGCGGCAAATGGGCGCACTTGGCAGGGGGAAGGAAAAAAAAAGAGGACCCCCCCCTTTTTCTCTTTTTAATTTGTGCGGTAACTGAAGTTAATCCTCCCTCCTCCTTCGCCAACTTTTATCGGACCCCTCCTCCCCCCCTCCTCTTGTCCACTCGTTGCTTTTAGTGAATCAGAAGGCTTTTGGCTGGTTGCCTGCAAAGCACTTGCTAAAATCTGATCTCTTACTTCAGCAGGAGCCTTAAAAAACTTGGGAAGTTATTGGCATTTATACAGTTGGAGCTCTCAAGCCTTCCAAAGTAATAAAGTAATGAAGGGGGGGAAGGGGGAGGAGAGAGAAACTCTCTGTACTTTCCTACTATTAGAACCATACTTTATTTAGTGCTGATTATGCAACATTCCGTGCACGGGAGATCTGACAGGCGGATTTACTCTGAAGAAATGAAAAGTCACCCTCCGTGTCTTTTCCTTCTCTCTTCTCTTCCTCGGAGGGCAGAACACTGAAAGAGGATTGAGGTGGGGGAGGGAGGCCCAGATTCAAAATCTCATTGGACTTCGAAGTCTCTCCTGGGTGGGACAGGGGGTGTTTTGAACCAATCCTTGTCTCTCAGTTCAATCTACTTCGCAGGGCTACTGGGAAGCTTAACAGAAGAACAGAGTTGGAAGGGGCCCCTGGAGGTCTTCTAGCCCAACCCCCTGCTGAAGCAGGAAAACCTATATATCATTTCAGACAAATGGTTCTCTAGTCTCTTCTTGCACCCACAACTTCTGGAGGCAAGCTTACTTTCCTGTCTAAGTAAAGTAAAAATTACTTTTCTGAACTGCTCAAGTCTGTCAAGATTCTTCTGAATCTTGAGTCTGTCTTCCAGAGAGTTGACAATTCTCCCCAGCTTGACGTCATCTGTGAATTTCTATACCCTTAAATAGTTCATTTATGAACACCAACTAGAAAAGAGCTGAAAGGGACCTTGGAGATCTTCTAGTCCAGCCCCCTGTTCAAGCAGGAGACCCTACAATTTGAGACTAATGGCTGTCCTGTCTCTTCTTAAAAACCTCCAATGTTGGAGCACCCACAACTTCTGGAGTCAAGTTGTTCCACTGATTAATTGTTCTAACTGTGGGGAAATTTCTCCTTAGTTCTAGACTGGTTCTCTCTTTGATTAGTCTCCATCCATCGCTTCTTGTTCTGACTTCAGGTGCTTTGGAGAATAGGTTGACCTCCCACCCCTTCTTTGTGACAGCCACTCAAATATTGGAACACTGCTAGTCCTTCTTTTTATTAAATTAGACCTACCCAACTCCTGCAACCATTCTTATATTGTCACTGGGTCCTGCAGAATAAGTGGGATGTAAACATAGCAAAGAACCAGGTGTTTCAAGACATAAAAACAAAAAGCTAGGGTGCCAAAGCAGCAATGACAGCAATCAAGGTCCCAGCCTGAGACTTCCCTGCACTTCAGCCTTAGGTTAAAGAAGTGGGGTGGGGTGATAGGAGAGGATAAGTCAGGTTCCTTGTACAAATCTTGAGTGTTGAGGCAGGACCTGGGAGGTCTAATCCTTGGGAAGGACTGTATTGTCAGTCAGTAGATCAAACAAAGAAATATGTGAGAAGTGGATTCCCCTCATTCGTCTTCTGATCTGCTTGTCTTTCAATAGAGGCCTGCCATAACAGCTATTCCTTTACAAAACCAAAACATTCTATTAGTTTTGCTCAGAAGCTTCGATAGTTAGTGTGGATTGTCTTTAGTGAGACTATGAAAGAACAGCCACGTGGCTGCTAGTTGTGTTCTGTTTTTTTCAGCTTTGCAGTCTGGCTTTTCTGGGATTGATTTGATTTGGATGACTAGATTGGAGGTTGAAGGAGAGATTGGAGTGGCTTTTGAGTACAATGATTATCTTGGGAAAAGGTTAGCATTTGGTGGCCTGACATTAAAACTATATTTAGCTTACATTTATGTCAGGGACATTAAATTGTTGCTAAAAGGCCTATGTTGTATTAATACAGACAATTTGAGATTGTTTCCCAAAGTATCTACAATAGTTTTATACTGGTTCCCATCAAACCATAGGAATTATGCCAGCAAAGCAAACATGTTTAAGGAAAGGGTTTTATACAGTACATTGACCGCATGTTACTTGGTATTTTATTTTATTACACTAGGCTATCGTATGATTCTTTACTTTGAGCTTGACACGTTGCATGAAGCCAACTATTCAAGTTTGTAAAGCATGGTTTCAGTTTTGTGAATCCAATCAACTGTGGTTTATTTGTTGGCTGGCTTATGCAAACAGGTGTGCAAATAGTATAATCTGTGATACCCATCAATAGCTGGCAGCTCTTAAATTATGATATCATCATGCACTAATCTTAAAATGCCACTGAGTTTACATTTCCATTATCTGAAATGGCTCTCTGAACGATTTCATGATCAATAATCAGAGATGAGGAAGAGTGTAGCACATGCTGCACAGCGGCTTTAATTCATCTAGACTTTGATAAAGCCAAGAAGTTTTAAAGAGTATAAAGGATGTATTTTAATGTGCCTCTCGCTCTCTGAGGAAGAACAAAAAGACCAAGAACCAAACTGTTTCATTGGTTAAGGAACAAGCCCTTGGTTCAAAGGTCTGCTCAGCCATAAAAAATAACTGAGTGATCATCAACTCTCAATTTAATTTTCCTTATTATTTATTGTCATAATAAAAGATGTGTGCTTTTTTGCATGTGAATGGGCATAAATCATCCCACGACAGGATGAGACAGGATGAATTTGTGTGGTTTAAGAGATGGTGGCTCTTCATTCACAAATTCATAAGGAATGGCACTGAGCTAATAACTTCATACTGATGATGATCTAAAGCAGAGGTGTCAAACTCACATCATCATGGTGGCATCATGTGACGTATCAGAACATCTTTCCCCTTCACTAAACCAGGTGTGGGCATGGCCATCATGGGACACATCTGGCCCACGAGCCTGGAGTTTGACAGCCCTGATCTAAGGCATACATCTTACAGCATCTTTAAAAGGTCACCTATAAGAATAAGGAAGGCCCTTAGCCAAAAGACTGATAATAAGGTAGGTCTTTTGATTTAGATTAATCTTTCTTATCCCGGTGACTTTCAAATATTCAACAGCATTCCCTGGGTGATAGGACTCATAATCTGATATTTTGGCTAGAAAGCATTGGTTTGGGAAGACCAAATTAAGTTGTGCATACGAGCTAAAAGGATCTGCCTCTCAACCATGGTTTTGGTACTTTTTTGTGAGATTTTTCACCAGTATCCAATATTATTTTTGGCTCTGCTAATAGTCAGGTGTCAATCAGCTAGGTCTTACTGCAATCTTATGCTAGAAGTTCACGATGAGACTTCCCCCACACACTTGGCAGGCCTTTCAGCTTCAGGGAGGGGGGGCACTTGTATATTTATTTTGGAGGGTGGGGAGACATTTTTCTGTTTGCCGCCTTGATGTATTGGGTGAAGTCCAGCAGATATCCAACAAAATGCATACAATCACTGGAATAGAATCCTCTTTATCTCTGAAGACTCTTCTGCATGCCTCCCCATACTCCCAAGAAGACGGCTGAGGAACCTTTGAAAACAAATTTGAAGAAGTTAGAAATAAGGGGTATTTGATATACCCTGGTGCTCCTCCTTCTTTGGCATGTTGCAGAGTTGAAGAGTACTGCAAAGTTTGGTGGTCAAGTGGCCAAGAAATTTAATTTGTTTCTGTTGGCTAAAATTACTCTAACATTTGGTGATCCAGCAGTAAAGTTATGTTGCCAGTACTATTAATGATCTGCTGGACTTGGGAAATTTAAGCACCTAGATTTTTCTTTTCTTCTTTAAATGAATGTTTCCATCAGTCCATGGAAGCTTGGAAGTAAATGCCAAATTTATGGAAATGTCTTTTGGGGCTAGTTTGAGAACAAACAGTAATACTTGATTTGGCAGTAGGGAGGCTCAGCTGAAATAAGGTGATGAGTGGGGTCACCACATTTTATGAGTGTGGTGGAAAGATTAAAGAAGGCACAGAACCAAAGGAAAATACAAAGCTTTCAATATGTGAGATAACAGCGAGGATGGAATAGGCATGTGCAGAGAATGATCTTGGAGCTGTTTCCGTTTCTTATGCTTTGACATGCACTGTGGTTGTGGTTTCCTATGTCTCCAATCCATAAGAGCACCTGTAGTAAATAAGAGAATGCAGTGATCCTGCTGCCATGGTTTTATGCAGAGTGAGAGAAACTCTCATTTTTATTATATACTGTCTGGTGGACCCACGGTTGCCAAGGGACAGGTTCTACCTGAACTTGCTGCTTTGCTGTTTGCTGTTCCCAAGAGTCAGGAGTGTTGCAAGAATCATGTGCTGTGTGAAGGCCTTGATTTGTCAATTTCTGAATGCAGGTCTTGTGAAGGTACCACGAGCAACTTGAGTGTTTGGGCAATGAAGCAATTAAAAACTGCTTGCACATCCAAGTCCATTTAATGATTTTGAACAGCTGCATACTGGACAGAGCTGAGTATGACTGAGCACTGATTGGTTTGGCTTTGTGGACCCTTTGGGATTTCTGAATGTCAGGATTGGCCAAAGTCATTTTTTTGTGAAGTCATTTGAACTGCTTACAAGAGCTAAGAGCTATTTCCAGATATACACAACAAGAGATTGTTCTGTAGGGGATAAAGATATGATGTTGTCCGAAAGATCAGCAGAGGAACCCCAATTTTGCAAAATAGGATCTGAGTGATAGGATGCTTGATGGGCCATTACTTTTGCTGGACATGTTTCTGCCCTAGCTGGATTTGATGCACGCCAGAATTTTCAGCCATTACCAGCGGAGACTCTGTGTGTGGGCCATGAGTGTGTAAGCACCTGTGTGCTCATGAACTTGCACCTCATATTAGTACTTCTGAGAGGTTCAGGTCCCCATTCAAGTAAATGTTGGAGAAGCTTCATTGTTTCCTTTGCGGTCACAGCAAGTAGAAGAGCATGGGGGTTCATATGCAGCATCTCATTACAATGGTAAAAAACAACAACAGTAATTCTTGGGTTGCAGCCTACTAGATATATTTCTTACACTTTATTTTGGGCAGCATTCCACTTTTATATCAGTAAAGATTCATTAGGAAGACAATTGAATATGTTCAGCAGAACTAGTTTTCTAGTTTTCCCTTGAGCTTGGAAAAGTAATTACATATTGGCAGAATTTAAAACACTAATGAGGAAATGCAGTGAGACAAGCAAAAAGAAACCACAATCCATTACACAAATTAAATACTTTATGTTACTGCAGTTGAGGTTACTGCATAGTAATAATTGTTTTTTTTCTTCCCTATTATTGCTTATCAGAGATTAACACATATCAGTGGTAATATTTTGATGTTCTCTTATTATTGGGCATGCATTTAACCAGGGCAGTTCTATGCATGTCTACTTAAGAAGTGAACCTCACTGAATCCTGAATGTGGTATCACTGTTGGTATGGATGAAGTAGACACTGGATTAGATGAACCAGTGTAGGTGTCTGGCCTGATAGAACTCCATAGGGACCAAGCATTGGAATACAACAGAGTCCATTAATGTAATTTTAAATCTTCCCCTTGCATATATCTTGATACGGTTGGCTGGTTTCTGAACATAATTCAAAATATTGCTGTTTATCTTTGGAACCCTTACATAGCATGGGAACATTTGATTATTTAAAATAACATCTTCTGGATGGAATTTCCTCAACCCCACTACAAAAAAACCTCTGTTTCTAGTGCCCATTTCAGTTACTATTGGATGAGATCAGAGTCCCTGCTTTGTATGCTTTGTGACTGTGCAAGTAGGAATTAAGGTGAAATCAACATCACAGGAAAGAATTATGTAGCCCATCCCGAGACAGCAGTGAGTCTCACTCCCACAGGATTTGTCCCTAAACCATGAGAATAATGCTCAAATTGCAAATTAGAAAATGAAAAAGGCACCAGATCCTAATAGGGATTCTTTTAAAAAAAAACGTAAAACATTGTATTGTTTCTGAGAATGAGACGAACATATTATAGGCAACAGCCTAGGCAATGGTATTTCATGTTGAATCAGTTGCCATCCACAGATGGATACAAATTCAGACTTGAACTTATTATTTCTTTCCTCTCCTCGATAATAACTTAAATGTTTTCATTTAGAGAATACGGCAGCAATTTGGGGGTTTGGAAATGTTTGGAAGTTCAAAGATTTAAGAATTGAGTATTTAATAGGCCAACCATCTAAGAATAAGTAATACATCCAAGATAAATGGAATAGGAGCCCACTTCTCATTCATTTCACTATTTAAAGATATAACAGTTTACTCCTGATCTCGTTCAAAGTACTGTATTTCTTCAGGTTAATTCTCTCAGTTCTGAAGAGGAGATGATCAGCCTGAAGACATACTGACAAAATATATAAGGTCTTGTTTCATGATAATATTTAATAAAAGAAATTGGTTAATTTTTTTAAAAAAATTCCATTCTATTAGGAATTTTAGCTTGTATCAACAGAAAATTTTTGTCTTGAGTTTTATATTTGTGCAGTATGTGACTGTAATAAAGAATGATTGGATAGGATTTACATCAACTGAGAGATGTGTGCTTCTGGTAAAGTTTTCAATGGGGATTCTTTTCTCTCTCCCCCCCCCCTTTTCATGGAATCTTATAAGACAATGGCCCCAAACCTTTTGGGCACCAGAGACTGGTTCTGTGGAGAGAGGTTTTTCCGTGGACCAGAGGGAGTGTGGTTTCGTATGCTGCCTGCATCTCATGGATGGGGTTTTGCTTGTTTGTGCAGTCCGATTTCTGGCATGCCGTGGATTGGTTCCGATTCATGGACCGGTGTCACCCTCCCACTTGTCTCTTTTCTTTTCTTGGTACTGCTAGGAGCCATTCATACAGAAGAACTGAAAGTTGTTTGGCAGCATTTATCCTTTAAAAAGTCCTTCTGAAAAAAGTTCTTAAAAACAATGGTACAGATTCACTAAAATGTCCTGTTTGGCATAGTATGCAATCAGGGCAACTGCATCAATGTATTAGACTTGTATTGAGATTAATGGAAAATTATTGAGATACATCATAGGAATAACTTATGAAATGTTTTCCCCAATTTACAGCAAAGGTAGAGATAGTTTTTCCACAAGTAGCACATGAAATCAGTAGGTTCATAAGCAGCTGCTTCATTTCCTAACTGGCCTACGGGTGTCAGTCTTCAAGTAATGGCAAATATTTTGGTGGTTCCAAATATCCCAGAAAGAGGAGCCAAGGAAACAACACTGGGGAGCACCCAAATGCTCAGTAAAAGTAGGAGGTAAGCACAAAACTACAAACATGGATAAGTCTGGTGTGGCTATGGGATGAAATCTAGCCCAGAACAAGTTTTGTTAGTAAATGGTCATTACCTTTGAATTGCTAAGAAGAAAAGGCATTGGGACTGAAGGTTTTAATAACAGCAATTGCAGTAGAAAGGGGGTGCCTTTCAGTTCCTAAGGATAAGCAGCTGAAGTCTAATGTAGCTGGTGGGATAGTCCTCAGACTTGCTTTGTTCTTGCTGTGTAGCCTGGACATTCCCCCTCCCAGCCTTGCCCTTGTCTTCAGGAGACTCTATCCTCTCTTGCCGTGAACTTCCCTTGCCGTGCCGCTCCTAAATCCCAGTACCAGACTGCCACCACGTTGATTAGTGGCAGCAGCCATAAAGGCCTATTGTGTGCTCATTTGTTCCACCATAAGCCCATGTGTGATGAATATTGTCCTGGGTTCCTAGTTGGCCAGGTGCAACTACCCAAATTCATGGGGGCTGCTGTAGCCTACCTGATGGGCTCTCTCTCTCCCCCAACAGGGGCAGGAGATTGGACATCTAAAGAAATGGCCGGCTGTCTGAGGCTGCCCAACAATTTCCTTATTGGCATTCAAAGGCATCACCTTAGGATGGAGAGCAACATAAAAGGAAAGAGGAAGGGCCCAGCTTAGGCTGTCATGGTCTGAGTATTTTTCTTTGTGAGAGGGCCTTCCAGTGATCAGAGTCTGGGTGGAGGTGGGAGGTCTGGGAAAAGGCTGCCTACTTTTCTTCCTTGTTCAGGAAGGAGGGTCCCAATTTTCAGGACTCCAGAAGCAAATCCCACTTTGGCTTTTATTATCACAGCGGTTTCCCCCCACTTTCCCACACTTCCTCCCCCGATACATTAAAAATGTTCTTTTGTGGCTGGGCAAGGCCTCTCCAGAGTTTTCACAATGAAAATCTCAGACAAGACTCTGTTCAGGAATATCAAACCAAAGGGAGAAAAAATTAGAGATCAAGGAAGGCAAACAATGTGAAACGAAATTATGGTTTATTGGTTCATTTGTCAAATGAATGAATGAATGAATGAATAGATAAATACATAGACTTTTCACCTCTCTGTTTGGTTCAAAGGTTTGAAAAGGAAAGCATTAGAGCCTCTGTTAAAATAAAACAAGAAAAGGAAAGAAAAACCTTTCAAAAGAACGGGATGTCATCAGTTAAGATTTCTGATGATTAAAATAAAAATAAAGGGTGCTATAGGATATTCAATATTCCTTCATCATTCTTAAACATACATTTGCTTCATTTGTTCACAGAAACTATTGATTAGAAAGAGAAACTTTCTAACTTGGCAAAAAACAATAAACAGCTTTATAGTTTCTTGAAAGCCTAATGTATGGTTACGGAATAATACATTTTTTTGAACTCCAGTCCACTTCATCAAATATACTTAAAACAAATATTTTGAGGATTTAGAATAACACAGTTTGGTGGAAATGAAAAGAGCATTTGTTAGCATTATAATTATCCTGGCTTATATGGCAGAAAAAGCCTGGTTCTGTGCCTACAAATAAATGTACAGAAAGCAAACTTGTTCATTTATACCAGTTTATTGGGGTTGAATGGGAATTTGTGAGACAGAGGTAAGGAGATCAGCCATGAAGTGAGCAGATACAAAAAAACTGAGCCAAAATTCCCTGTGTGCAACGGTGCATTCCTACTTGCATACAAAAAAGAGTGGAGCCCATGTCCCTCCCTTTCCCTCCTCTAGAGAGATAAGACACTACACAGAATTCCCGAATGACCACAAACTGGTAAAATAATAGGAGGACCATGGGAGAAAAATCAACTTAAGCCCCTCTATGTTTAGAAGTCCCCAGTCTCTCCTTTAGATCCCCAATCTCTCCTTTAGGATATGTCATTGAATCATGGGGCTTCTCCAGAGAATAACCAAGATCCTTTTTCCTACTGCACCATTTGCCAATAAAGCAACAGGGTTGGCTTGACTGTTCAGCAGGATCCATCCTTATGTACCTAGCAGGGAAGGGGCTTCCTAATTAGTTAGAGCCATTAGCCAACCAGAAAAGGGAATCAATCGATGGCTACTCTCCTAGAACAGAAAAGCAGGGTTGGGGGCAGGCAGAAGCATAGCCCTTACCATCTCCCGATTCACTTTTTGAAGATGAATCTCACCTTGCTTCATTGTAATGCTGGTGACTTTAACCCTGCTAGTGTTGCTTTGCAATTTTCTCCCTCTGTTCTCCAAACACATTCTTTCCTGGGCAATGGTGATGAGCAAGGATTCCCTGCCCAGTCCTTGTTATTTTGAGAAAGGAAAGAGGCATGAAAGGCAAGACCATGTCAAACTTGATCTTTACCTGCCATAAAGACTTTGGAAATAAATGTCATACCCTCCCCCCTGTCCAGGTGGGATTCCCCATTCATTTGAATAGAAGGGACTGCCCTCTTTGGCATAATGAGTGCTATTATCTGTGGTGGAAGCTGGGATAGCTCTGTAAATAAAAAGGATAGGGGATCTCATTACATCCTAAAATGTTTTGTAGCATCTTGAATGAGGTGGGATCCGTCAATTTGTTGTCAGTGTGCTTTAAAGGACAGAAAACTATTTCAGTTAGTGACACAAACTATAACAATGTAAAAGTCTGAGAAAACTGTTAACACTAATATTTACAACATGCATTTATTAGATATCCTGATTTTCTTCCAAGAGCTCAAAGTAGCATAAATAGCATCTGTGCTTATATATTTCTACAATACAACTATAAGGTAGACTGGACTGAGACAAAGTAACTCTATAGTCTAGCAAGCTTCTATGTCTAAGGGTGGACTAGAACTTGCCTCCCTGTAGGAACACTCCAATACCCTAATCCAATGTTTCTCAACCTTAGCAAGTAGTGTAGATTTCAACTTTCAGAAACCCTTAGCCAGAGCTAGCTGATGAATTTTGGCACTGCCCTAATCACTAATTAAGGAAATAATGCAGTCAACATCATTTAGCCCATAATAAACCAGCTCTCAGTGTTGTTACAAAGAAACAAGTGTGGATACTTGGCATTGCAATGGCTAGAGATAGAAGGATGAATGAGAAAAACTAGAGAAACTAGGAAATATAAAGACCTTCAAACAGAGGACAAGAGAATGTGGAAAAAGAAAGTGCTGCCAATAGTTGTTGGTGCATTTGGTGTCATACCAAAAAACCTGAAAAACCATTTGGACACAATAGGAATGGACAGAATCTCAATTCAAGTCATCAATTACAAAAAGTTGTTTGACTTGGAAGATTCAGAAAAACAGGCAAATATTGTAGACTAGTGATTGGCTAGCTCTAGCTAACTATTTGGAAGAGAGTTCCCACTTCATATTAACTACTTAGTCTGTTTTGTAAATTTGGATGATTTAGGGTAAGCAAATCTATTCTCTCAAGATTGGAAAGGTTTCGTTAATTGACATGTCCTTCCCTTACATTATTATATAGTTCATTGGTTTGGGAAGATTGGAAAAGCTTAATATAGTAGTTTGTACATGAGGCAGTATTTTTTAAAGAAGGAGCAGTGAATAGGTTATGGTCTTCTATGATTCCTATAATTCAGGTGCAAAAATTTTGGTTTAATCCAACATGTCCTGACCTCCAGCATCAGTTCTTACTCCCCTCCCTCCCCCTCCCAGTCTCCAAGTGGATGGTGCCAAAGATCCCCCCTTTTTTGCATTTTTGATGATTTCAGGATTGAAGTTGGGTGGGATAGGGTGGTAGTTAAGAGATACCTTCCAAAAGATTAAGACATGCATTTCACCCCTTGAAACCAGGGATGGGATTCTACCAGTTCGCACCTATTCACTAGAACCAGTTGTTAACTTTCTAAGCAGTTCAGAGAACCGATTGTTAAAAGAAATTACTGGCTTAATCCTGTAAGGAAGGCAGGAAGGAAAGATTCTGGTGTTGCTTTTAGAAACTGCCTCTCTGTTAACCCTTATTACGTTCTTGGCAGGACTAGACTTCTTGCCTCAGGAACATCTCTGGAGTTTTTTTCCCCTCCTTTGCTGGTACTTTGCTTGTGTGGAGTAACCATTCAAAGTTACAATGGCACTGAAAAAAGTGACTTATGACCATTTTTCACACTTATGACTGTTGCAGCATCCCCACAGTCATGAGAGGCCAGGTGAGGAGATGCGTGCATCGATGTGAGAGATATTAAGTTGGCCACGCCCAGCCAATAACATGGCCACCCAGTCACATGACCACCAAGCCACACCCACAGAACCGGTAGTTAAAACATTTGAATCCCACCCCTGCTTAAAACTCCTAAAACCCATCCACCAATGAACTCTTATTTTCTTATTTTTTGGAGCACAGCTGCTGTATATGTTGAACAAAGCCCACCAAAGTGACCCAAATTAGGCACTATTATCTTAGTACCTCACAGGAATTTCAAAAGAAATTCAATAGAAGTAGTAGACTGATACATTCCTAGAAAAAAAGAGAAAGGGGATACAGATTTCCATAAAATTTGCAAATGCAAATTTAATTGTAAAAAGTCGTGAATAGACTTTACAAATTGACATGGTAATTGTGTCAATTTTGTTTCTGTACAGTTCAATGCATATTTATCTAGAAATAAGTTAATTGGACTTAATGGGACCCACTTGGTTTAGCATGAATAGATCAGGATATATTTTTATTGTATTTTGTAGCCCATGATGCTTTGTCAAGATCTGTTGGAAATTTCCTAAGATGTTCTTCACCTGTGAAAAAGGCTATTATTATACTTCTACTTCATTCTCAGGATGATTTAGAATTGGAAAAATGTAAGTTGAATGTAGAGCTGATTTTATTATTGTTAGATGGTGGAAAGTGCTGGTGTCGACTTATATTATACACAACTTTGCATTGTCCTGAAAACTTTCTAATCTGAATAAAATAAAAAAACAACAAAGAAGGACTTCACTCATGGTCCCCTTGTGGTCTTCAATGGAAATGTGGGAAGTGAGGGAGGCTAAGACACTGGGAGATATGACTGTACACTGAAAGACAAGTCACAACCCTACCCTGACTCCCAACAATTGCCTCAACAATCTCCTAACTCAGTTAAAGGTGAGAACCTTCAGTTAACTCATGAGAATTCTGAAACCTTGTTTGAAATATTGATTTTAAGAAAAAGAGGAAATGAAATTATTTCTTTTTCAACAGACTAAGTTAGAATAGTCAGGCACTTTGATTAAAGTCAACTTCAGAGGAGTTGTTCATTTATTGTTTTTATTCCTCCTTTTAGATTTTTAAAAACATATTTTATTAGTTGTTTAATGGAATGTTATTTTTGTATTTTATATTTCTTATATTTTTACATTCCTTATACCCCACCCTCCTAATGCTGTTTTTTTGACCACAATGAAGGTTGATGTGATTTGATTTGAACTCTGGAAAGAAGCTGGCTGCTTTGAAAGAATTTCCATGGTATTAGAACTCCTGTAAGCCAGAGTTTGATGAAACCCCTCAACATATTTCTTTCATGCTAGTCATTCATTTTTATATTTAGTCCATATTCATTTATCACTCATTCATTCTTGACCCTATCCAGACATACTTTTGGGTATCCTAGTTTCACTGCATTGAGTTTACTTTTTATTTCTCCTGACGTATCCCAAACTCATTTTCCAATTTAACTTTTTATTGGTTTATCAAAATATAAAATACAAAGGGAAAAAAAAACATGGAAAAGTAAGAAGACAGGGAGGGAAAAAGAAGGAATATAATATAATGGGAGAAAAAAAAGAAAAGAAAAAGAGTCGGAAGTTGGTTCCCAAACTCATTTTCATATAACAAAATGAACATAAGTACCATATGTTGTTACACAGCCATTTTCTTCGATGAACAATAATTCCTCATGATGTGGCATTCATTTCCTTCCTACTAGTATTTACAAAGTTAACATTTGCTTAACATTCAAGCTACTAAAGCAAATGCTCCTTTCTAATAAACTGTTAAGTCACTGAGGATATATTCAAAGTATAAGGTTTGCTGTAGTTGGGAGTTGATTTCTGCAATAAGTGCTTGAAGTAGAATTGCCTTCTTTTTCAAAAGCAGGATCTGAATGGAATCTGGTATTTAAAATAAACCCCTAACTAAATATTGAGCAATTGCAGTACTGCAGAATCTTTAATATTTGTGTTAGCCTGTCAGTTACACTATTGGGAAATATTGCTGAAGATATACATCTTTTGGAATAATTGAGGAAAACAGGTGATAATAAGATTCTTAAACAGCAAGTGCCGTTCTTTTCAGATCCTTAATTTATGAAAGACCTTCAGCAAAGATATTTTCCAGGCAAACTTATAACAGTCACCTGACTATTTAAATATTCATATCTTTTAATTTGCATAGTAAGGCTCACATGCCCAACATCAGAGTTTCCATTAATAGTCACATACCATCAACCTGTATTGATTATTCATGTATAAGTACATTTAAACACCACCGATCAGGCATGGGAAATTTCACAGGTAAAGGGCTTTTTTCACATTAATTGTGTTTATGTAAGTCTATTTTAATATGTTGATCTAAAAATGATTGAGTTATATATCTGTATACATTCGGCCTCATCAGTGATCTTAAAAGCAATTGGAAGCTGGACATATCTTTTTTACTAAAGAAAAGTATTTTTTTTTCTAATGAAGTAGAATGAAACTAATGATTCAAAGTTCTATTACTGTTCTCCTTTATAAAATAATATATGTCTCTGAGTATTTGTCCTAGTTTGCCTTTTCAACTTAAATACTAAGTCACAACTTAAAAATAATCATCAAGGAAACAATTGTATTCATTGAGAATTCTCATTGGTATTTCTAAAGTAAACACTGTATGAAAAGAATTCACGTTAAAACAAAATATGCATCAAGTATTAACTCTGGTGCAATTTGAATTAACATCACTTTTGCTGTACTGTAAGTTATGATGTTAGAACATAGCAATTATTTTTCCTTGGTTACATTACAATTTCAAGTTCTGTCAACTGTTTAATAGGCTCATCAAATGCTGACTGGGCCTACAGCCATATCTGGTAAAACTGCTTGAGCTGTAATGCAGAAAACTTAGATCTTAAATCACTGGTGCAATCAAAGAGATAACAATATATGGAATTCCATTAGATCCAGTATCCCTCCTGTCAGCTGTCTGAGTAAATTTAATTATCTGCTGTAGGATTCTTATAAAATGAAACAGCTGCTAAAACAGAGATAGCTGTTAAATGGAAAAACAACGATAAGTATCTTTATATGACAGATATGCAAGAACACAGCAGAATAATATCAACAAACCAGTTAACAAATTTCATTAGGTGTTATGCTTGGATTATGATTTGCCATGTAAGATATAAAGGGACAGAGGTCCTTTTGCTTGGCCTTAATCACTGGGGGCCTTGTACTACAGCACTGTCTATTACACAGCACCAGTTAATATTGATCATCTGTAAAATAAATTATGATTGATGTAATGCTGGTGTGTGACCCTGTGGTCATGACCTCAGTTCGATTGTTAGGACTCCCTTTTAGGTGAGATCAGAATAACAAATAGTCCATTGCAATCAATAGATGGAAGAAACCCAATATTCTAACTAAAATGCATTGGGTGTGTCCCAGAGACTCGGGTTTAGGATTTTACATGCTGGTTGTGGATTATAGGAATTGAAGTTGGAAGTCCCTGGAGATCAACCCTAGATGGTTAAAATGAACTGTCAAATAGAGACAATTTTGCTTAGATGTCAAACCCTGTGAGACTGGTAAATTCAGGAAACAAGAGCTACATAGGCTTATGAAAAGCTTATGATGGCTGAAGAGGTAGAGAATCTTGAAAGCCTGATGTTGATCAGACCCCAATCTGGTCCTTCAGTTCTTCCAACAATGCTGTCATGCCTCTGTTGGAGACTGACTCCGAGGGAGAAGAGGAACAGCTGACAGGGAGTGGAAGTGTGGCTCTGGAAGGTTGTGGAGGAGGCTGGGGAAGGGCACAGGCCAGCTGGGCAGTCAGAGGAGGACCCAGGCCCATCCACTCTCCATCCTAGGGCACACAGGGAGGAGAGGATAAGGAGAAATGTGAATGGTGTGGTCTATAGGAGAGGAAAGGGCCTTGATCTCCTTCATGGGCTGCAGCTGTGAGAACTATTTAAAAGGACGGACTGCACATGAGCCAGTGCTGGAAACAAAGCGTGAAAATATTTTTAGTCTGTCCATTCTTACCTGAATTTGGCATCCTTCCCAGTGTGTATTCTGATATCTGTGGACGTCTTCAAGCCCTTATCTTGCCTGGTTCTCTTAATTGCTTAATTGTGGTTTGTGTTGTTTTTTCTAGTTATAATTCATAGGTATTTTTAGTTTAAATGACATGTCCTCCTTTTTGCAACTGTTTGTGGGGGAGTTTTTTTGTCTCCAGTCAAGGATATTTGGAGCTTTGAGGCCAAGTTGAAGGAATTAAAGGGTCTTCACCTGTTTTTGTGCCTGTGTTGTTTTGGGGTCATTACAAATGCACTCATGGCCACTGTAACTGAATCCATGTATCTTGCTGCTGGTTGCCTCTTCTTCTCTTCCCTCTCACCTTTCCCAGCATTAGAGCTTCTCCAGAGAACTAGGTCTTTGCATAATGTATCTGAAGTAGGATAGTTTTCAGCCTGGTCATTTGGGCACTTGGTACATCTGACCTGGACCATCCAACCTCCCTTAGAAAGAAACTTCCCTGATCTTTTGACTTGATGCCATTGTCAAGGAGAACAGATAGAGGTATGACCTCATAGCCACAATTTGGACAGCAACTTTACTCACTGAGTGGCCGTTTAAGTGAGTTGTGCCCAATTTTACGACCTTTTTTTTTTTGCTGTTTAAGCAAATCACCGTGGTTGTTAAATGAATCATGCAGTTGTCAAGTAAATCCAGCTCCCACCACTGACTTTGCTTGTCAGAAGCCAGCCAGGAAGTCTAAAGCGAATGGTGATCCTGGGATGCTGCAACCATTGTAAATACAGTGTCAGTTACTCCAATTAAACCATGAGCCTCGAGCCACACTCCCAAAACTAAAAAAAATTTATTTGAAGTTAACATTCTACGTCCGGCATTTACCTGGGCGAAGCCAACTCTGAGATACGTAATTCACTGTCATCCTTGATCCTGCTCCCCCCCTCCCCTGGGTGTATCATCCATTGAAAAACATCAATAGCCAAGAGTCATCAATCATGCTCTCCAATTAGATTTTTTTGGGGGCAGAAGCTTCAGCCATCTAATTAGTCTTTGAAGAAAATATGAACGGAATGTACTTTCGATTCCACACTGTTACCTGCTCTTTGAAACTCCCTCCCCCTTCTCTCTGTTGTCAACTATAAAACGTGTATACAAAATGTTTTATGAGTTGAGATACAGGTACACAGCCACAATTGAGCCCCAAATTTCTGTTGTGAGACATTGGCTAAGTGAATTTTGCCCCATTGTATGATCTTTCTTGCCACAGTTGTTAAGTGAATCACTGCAGTTGAGAAGTTAGTAACATGGTTGTTAAGCAAATCTGGCATCCCCACTGACTTTGTTGTCAGAACGTGACAAAGGGGATCACATGACCTTGGGACACAGCAATGGTCATAAGTATGAGTCAGTTGCCAAGCATCTGAATTTTGATCATGTGATCATGGGGATGCTACAAAGGTCCTTAGTGTGAAAAATGATCATAAGTCACTGTTTTCAGTGTTATTATAACTTTGAATGGTCACTAAATGAACTGTTGTAAGTTGAGGGTTACCTGCACATGTCAGCTCCAAGCACAAAAATTATCATTATGTGCCCACAGGGATGCTTCAACCACCATAAGTGTGAGGATTGCTCATAGGTCACTTTTTTCAGCACCATGGTAACTTCAAAGGGTCATAAACCAAACAATCATAAGTTGAGAACTATCTGTATTTTGCTGTTAAGGGAGGATACTTAACAGTTTTCCATAGCTAGTCACAGATATTCTGCCACCCAAGTCAAAGCATGAAATGGAGCTCCTTATCCATTCTGCCTAGACTAGCAGGGGTGTCAAACTGGCGGTCCACGGACCAGATGAGTCACATGCAGGCCACGGCCACCTCAGCTCCACGAATGGGGAAAACATTGCAAAACATCACATGACAGCAACATGATGCCTCAAGTTTGGCATCCGTGCCCTAGTGGGTCCCAGCAAAATCTTATTTCAGCACTGGCAATTGGATAACACAGTTTGAACATACGGGGACAATAGACTAAGAGAGGTGGCTGTGCAACTGTTTTATTTTCCAGTAGGGGGGAATAGCCAGAGGATTTTTCTCCTCCCCATTGTCCAGTATTTGCCTAATGCTAGGACTGACTCTGTCTCTGAGATAGTTCTGCAGGAGACTGAAGTATGTCTGTATGTAGCATTCTATTTGGTTTGATATTTTCCTGTTTAATTTGGAGTAAGATTCAGTTCTTTTCCTCATGTAAGTTGATCGGTTATTCTGTGATTCTTTCACACATTACATAAGCCATGGTTTTGTGTAACTGTGATTGACTGACTAAATGATCACTGGCTGGGGTCATACAGCATGCTAAGAGAAAAACAGATGAACTTCATTGTAGCAAGTAGCCTGTGAGATCTTTTCCATGTGCATTTTAAAAGGGAAGTAAGGGGGGGAGGGAAAGCTCTCTTCAGGTGAACTGTGGGTTTAACTACAGTTTAGGAGCAAGCAACTTGAAATTTTGGTGGTCTCTAGCACCTAATGGTTCCAGGCAGAATTGGCCAATAGTTAGAGAATCCAACAATGACAACAATTCATGTGGGCTCCCTCTTGAAATAGTAATCTATTGCTGCAGCTGGAACAAGAGCTGATGCTCTTAAATCCTTGTTAATTTTAATGGCTAATTAACCTCAATGCTAACTGTGGGAAGAATAAAGGGATGCTTAGTATAAATGGTTGTATATTTTAATTTCAAAAAAGAAATATTCCTGCCCTCTTAATGAGAGGATAGGCCACAGGTTCTAAGTTGATATTTAAACGGTATAGTGATATTTGTCAATAATACCAAGAGAATGATGGATTTAGGATTGGAAGGCCCAGGTTTGCATTTACTGTCAATCATAGAAATTAACTGGTGATCTTTGGACTAATTATTTTGTCTTAGGGGCAAAATTGACAAGGAATTGCTATGCATACTGCTTCGAGCTCCTGGATGAAAGATAAAGCATACATCTAAATAATAAGAATATTACATTAAAAAAAATATTTGCAGCAATGAAATCAAGCTCATGTAGCTACTGTGAAGGTAGACTGCCATGCAAATTCTTCAGACTCTTTTAAGGGGAAAATCCGTTGGATATTTATTTATGTGTATCAATAGATGTCATGGAAGAGAAATTCAGTAAATACAAACACTGGGGATATCCACAAAGAATATCCACATTATTCAGTTTATTTAAGCGAGATAGCTGAAGGGCCCAGTTCTCTGGCTTGCTGGTGTGCGAAATGCAGAATTGAGAAGTGATTCTCTAATGGTGATCTCTTCCCTACTCCGTTCATCTACCCTCCCATTTATTTATTTCCCCCATCCACCCACATACAATTCATCCCTTTTTCAGTCTACTGGGGTAAAGATTTGTTTAACTTGGCCCCTCTCTCTTCTTCACTTTAAAGACTTGGGTGAGAGCCTGGCCACACTTTGCCAACAGAAATTGGCCTGGGAAGAGAGCTCATTTTGTCTCCCAGCCAGCCTTGCCTCTGCAGTTTAACCTGTCCAGTTCTGTACTCCAGCCCGGTTTATTCATGACCAATGCCTTTTGGCTGATGTACAGTATTAACAGTACCTGCTGGGCGATAGATGGAAGCTCAATCAGTCAATTGAATAATTAAATAAACATAATCAAATAAATAAATAAGTAAATGAAAGGAAACACTGATTGCACTCTGCTTATTCTCACTCCTAATGAAATACAACCAGCACCAATAAAAACAGCATTTTTTCAAAGAAAGGCAAAGCCATGTATTTGCTGGGTGTTCATTGTTGGTTCCAGACAATAGCATTTGGCACATGAGGTGAATATTCACAGTAGAGCTGGAAGTGCGAGAGCTGTATGGGATTAGCTCCTCAAAGCGAGTACCCACTTAAGGCTGACTCCCCTCTCTTCTAATTGAGGTACCTTTGTCCAGATGGGTGCTGCTGCTACCCAAGTAGCCCTAAAGATGGAGTTGCTGACTCATTTTAGGGGTGTCTGCTGGAGAAGAGCTAGTATGCCTGTTAGCAAAATATTTGGTTTTATATGTAGCATGATAAGAATGATAATAGTTGTATTTTTCAAGTGTTTAATCTCTGCGGTTTGCAGCAGAATGAAATACATGCCAAGAATCTGAATAGCGCCAAAGTTAGGTAGCTGCTTTTCATAAAGTTCCAGCACAGCATCTCCATTGACTTTAGCTGGATCGGTTCACAGCCAGCCAGCCAGAAAAGCTGTGGGAATCCTAGTGCAGGCCCTGGCCAATTATTATTAGTACTACTGTTTTGTTCAATAGTTGTTGCTTGGTTTGTTGCTTCATTGAACAAGGCAATCACTAGAAATCAGCATGGGTTTGTTAAAAACGGATTGTGCCAGACAAACTTTATTGTCTTCTTTGACGAAGTGACTAAATCAGGGAAATTCTTCATATATAGTTGACTTGGACTTTAGTGAGGCACTTGACAAAGTAAATCACAACCTACTTCTTGGTAAGATAGAACAGTGTGGGATATATAGTACCATCACCAGATGGATTTGCAATTGGCTGACCAATCACATTCAGCGTGCTGTTCTCAGCGGAACTGCATTTGTGTAGAGGAAAGCCTGCAGTGGGGTGCTCTAAGTTCTGTCTTGGGGCAATGCTCTTCAATAGCTTCATAAATGAACTACATAAAAGGACTCATCAAATTTGCAGATGACACTAAGCTGAGGAGAATTACCAACACTTTGGAAGAGAGATTCAAGGTTCAGAAGAATCTTGACAGATTTGAGCATTCGACCCTATCTAACAAGATGCAGTTTAGAAAAGTAAGGTTCACTTACTTTAATTAAGTAGGAAAATCAAATGCATAGGTATAGAATAGGGGGTACCTGGCTCAACAGTCAAAACTGTGAAAGGGATCTACGTCTCCTAATGGATCACCACTTAAGTATGAACCAGTGTATGCTGCAGCTGCCTACAAAGCCAATGCAGTTATCCCTTACTAAATTTATCCCTTATTAAAGATAACTTCAAGATTACAAGAAGTAATAGTACCATTCTAGACCGCACTACTGAGGCCACACTTGGAATACTTCATTCACAATATAAAAAAGATATTGAGATTCTAGAATGAGAGCAGAGAAGATCAACAAGGATGAAAATGGGGTATGGAGGTTAAACCATATGATGAACAGTTAAGGGAACTAGGTATAACTAGCTAAGAAAGAAAAGGATTAGGGGTGATGTGATAGTGGTGTTCCAGTACTTGAGGGGCTGTCATAGAAAAGAGAGGGTCGACTTATTCTCCAAAGCACCTGTGGGCAGGACAAGTAGCAATGGCTGGAAGTTGGTAAAAAGAGAGATCCAACATGGAATTAAGGAGAAATTTCCTGACAATCAGAACAATTAACCACAGCAGCTGCTTGCTCCTGGAGTTGTAAGTGCTGGAGGTTTTCAAGAAAAAATTGGACAGCCATATGTCTGGGATGGGATATGGTCAGGGATGGGATTCTACCAATTCGCACTTAACCAGTTGTTAACATTCTAAGCAGTTCGGAGAACCGGTTGTTAGAAGAAATTACTGGCCTAATTCTGTAAGGAAGGCAGGAAGGAAACATTCTGGTGTTGCTTACAGAAACTGTCTGTCCATTAACCCTTATTACATTCTTGGCAGGACTAGACTTCCTGTCTCAGGAACATCTTTGCAGGTTTTTTTCCCCTCCTTTGCTGGTAGTTTGCTTGTGTGGAGTGACCATTTAAAGTTACAATGGCACTGAAAAAAGTGACTTATGATCGTTTTTCACACTTACAACTGTTGCAGCATCCCCACAATCATGAGAAGCCAGCATCCCCACAGTCATGAGAGGTCAGGGGAGGAGATACGTGCCTCGATGTGAGCGATATTGAGTTGGCCACGCCCAGCCAATAACATGACTACCAAGCCACATCCACCTGGTCACATGACCACCAAACCACGCCCACCAACTAAGCCACGCCCACAGAACTGTTAAACAATTTGAATCCCACACCTGGATAAGTTCTCTCTCTTTGGGCTTGTGGAAAAGACCTTCAATGTCTCCTCCACCCTATGATTCCATGATTGCAAGGAACTGTCATGAGAGGTCAGGGGAGGAGATACGTGCCTCGATGTGAGCGATATTGAGTTGGCCACGCCCAGCCAATAACATGACTACCAAGCCACATCCACCTGGTCACATGACCACCAAACCACGCCCACCAACTAAGCCACGCCCACAGAACTGTTAAAACAATTTGAATCCCACACCTGGATAAGTTCTCTCTCTTTGGGCTTGTGGAAAAGACCTTCAATGTCTCCTCCACCCTATGATTCCATGATTGCAAGGAACTATCTGGTCTTGCAAAAAAAAAAAAACCCACACATTCTCAGGAGCCAGATTAATTAATAACACTTAGTCTTTTTACCCTGCAATTTGACTATCTTGAAGAGGAGTTCAATCACTGAGAGGAAGGCCTGAAACCATGTGGGTTTCTTAGCCACTTATAAAAAACAGGCCGTGGGCTGGTGCAAATATTTTAGTAAGGGACAACTTTATTTGACTTGCTAATTTGGCATAAGAATGTGGCTCCACCATCAAAACCACAGCTCTCATATTCAGCAGGAAGTTTCTTTTGCATGGAGAATGCCATGCTTTTCTCCAGGAAGTTTATCCATAACTTTTTGCCACAATAGGCGTGTTAATGTTGGAGATGCCATAAGATTCAGTGCTTCAGGTATGTATGGAAGCAAACAGTTATTGCTGTGGTTGCCTGGGTTAAATGTCTGCCATCTCCAACTTTTTCCCACCAGATGTCCGGGATTATAATTTCCAGAAAGAGTTGCTTGTAGTCCTTATGGCAGTTTTCCAATCTTTTCATTGTATGTGTCTTTGATCAATATTCATTGCTTCCTCCTAATGAGGGCATCCACAAGATTATTACACTTCTGAAAAACCACCTACCAACCCATGTCTGCTACATTCACAGATGAAAAAAAAAAAAAAAGGAAAGGCATTTCCAGACTTTTGCCTTTTTTTGAAACACGAGATTTTATACATTCGAGTAGTTCATTTGTTCTCTAGCATTTGCTTTTATTGTTAATATTGATTCAAGAAGATTAGAGCCCTAATCAAAACTTCTAGAGGGCAGAAAGAACATCCTAGTTGGAGAAGGCTGCTGGAGGGGAAAATAATTAAACAATGATGAAATGGGAAGCAGAAATATAATTTGGAGACAAACAAAGAGTTATGAGGCATATTTATTTTACAAAGTTTTTTTTTTTTATGGCTAAGGGATGTCCTGGACCACTAACTAGTTTCCTAACCCTGTATCCCAAAAAAAACAACAGTTTGATTTCCTAAATAATGTTAGACTTAATATGGCTATCTGCTATGCATTTCATTGTTTTTCTTTTCTAATCAAATCAATTGTTACAATGCAGTGAGAATATTTGGGAGAACATTGATAGGAAAGAATATATTTGAGTTTGAGGAAGGTCACATGTAGTCGTTGGGTCTCAGATTGTATGTCTCTGATTTAAACTGTGCTGGGTGAGGTTTATGTGGATATATGAATGTAAAACTACTGTTGTGGTTCACCAGTGCAGATGGCAGCAGAATCGGACAGTGGGGATGAACAGGCACCAGTCCAGGAGATTGGGGAGGACTCGACCGAGGGTCCTGCGTCCGATACAGAGATGGGACCAGGACCATCTGGGAGTTATGTGCTGACTCCGGAGCCCCCAGAATCTGACAGCAGTGAGGCAGAGGAACAAGGGGAGCCTGTTCCTGGTGCGTGTGCGTGCAGAGCTGCCAGAAGGCAAGAGCAGCTAAAACAAAAGAGGCGACTTGGGAGTAAAGCTTGGAGGTGATTGCCCTTCCCGTAAGGTATAAAGTGCAAAGGTAGAGAAACCTTTGCAGGAAGCAAAGTCATTTGCTCTGTTTAGATTTAACTTTGAAGCTCTGTGTGGACTTTGTACTCGGTTTGACTTTTTACAGTTAATTTGGCACTTTAGTTGTTGGCAGCAATTCAAAGGAAATAAAGGTGAGTGCTTATCTCGAGAGACTGTTTTGGACTCATTATGGGCTGAGAATGAACATAATTCCCAGCGTTGAAATAAAATAAGAGTTGTTTGGACTAAGTGTGTGCTTAATTACTGTCTCAGGAAGCTTTGGTCAGAACAACTACGAGATTACATTCCTAAACCTACGTAAAATGAGTAAATTCCATGTAGTTAGTAGGACTTACTTCTGAGTTGACTTTAACATGCATACGACTGAAAAACCATAATCAAAAAGTTTGCATTTCACATACTGGATTTACTCACCACAGCAAGGCATAACATGACTTATTTTGCTTTGGCTTGTCTTGTTCTGTAAACTCAGCTACTGTGAGTCATGAAGTAGGCTACATATGGCTTAGCAGAAGGTGTAAGAAGGGTCCTGGCTAAGTGAACAAACCCTATTATGCAGTGTCCAAACCTAGCTATAGAGATTTATTTCCACAAATCAAGATCTAGTGTTTCAGATTGGCTACTACCACCCCTGTCTGCTTGCCAATTACCTTGAGTAGCAATCTTTTGAATTTTTGATATTTGGGAAACCTTTCGGTTTCTCACATGAATTCAATAATGGCTTTAGGCAAACACACAGCTCTTCCCATCCCTCCTCTTCCTAGTTGGTACCGTGGGAGACTCTTTTAATCTAGTTTACAATATTGTGACAAATATTGAGGACCAAAAGAAATATTCTAAAAAGAGAAATTTACAATATATCATTATTTCAAATGTTTGCTTTGAAAATTCACGCAACCATTTTACAGTTCAGTGCTTAATTCTGGGCACTATACTTTAAACAGATAAATACAGGCAGTTCTTAAGACCATTTGTTTAGTATACTTGGCCTAGGATACATTACACTACTTAATGTCGAATTTTCTGGTCTCAGTTGTGGTAATAAATTGAGGGCTTCCTGTAGATTATATTCAGTGAAGCACAAGAAAGATAATTAGAGATATCTTATAAGATGTCTTATGGAATAAAACCCTTTTAATCTGCAAAATGGAACATTATAAAAGGGGACATGCTACCTTCTTTAAACATCTGAAGTGCTATTAATTTTTGGAAGGTGTTGCCCTGAAAAGCAGGGTAAGATGTAAAAGGTTTATTACAAAACTAGAGATTCTGGCTGAAAAATCAGAACATGTTTTATTGGAGAACAGTTAGCTATATGTTCGCAATTAGAGGAGATGCTGGGAATCTGATGTCTTTAAAATGTTTTGGAGTCCTACTTTCAGTAGCTGCAACCATTATGGCAAATGGCAATGAATTATGGGGTTGTAGTCACACAGTCCATTGGCATTAATTGAAGTGAAGAAGCCTGCAATTTACGTTGCTCATCTCTTAATTATAAAGTTAGTGGATTCTTCTTTCTTTGAAACAGCCATAATAAGCTAGACAACTGTCTTTTAGGAATGTATTAGCTCTTGGTTTTCTACAAGTCTGTGATTCTATGAATCATAAATATTTGGATGCAGAGTCTGAGCGAGTAGGGCTGAATCAAAATAAAGGACAGGATCTGGTGAACTGTTTTCATATAAATGTTGTTGTTGTTCTTGACAACCATGTCAATAGCACACAAAGGGCCTTCTAGAGATTTCTGAATAAAAATTAGCAAGGCCATACCTCCAAGGAATTTATCCTGTAAAACATTTCTACAGGAAAAAAAGAAGGGAAGGGTAGGGAGAGGCAAGATAGTAAGGTGGGAAGGATGAGTCACATACTAGCTATGTATGCTCGGCATCTCTGTTTGCTTGAGTTTTTGCAAAAATGATATTAGAAAACCTAAATTAGTGTCCAAGGGATGCCTCATCCAGGCCCTTGAGCACCTCCATCAAAAAATATTTGGATTCTATCCCCCCTTTGCTTCTCAAGAGCGAAGACAAAGCCAGACCCTGCAACTCACTGCAAAAAAGGGCTTTATTGACAGTAGAGAACTCAGATGGATGGAAAACATCTAGCTGCATGGAATGAAAGAGAAAAAGTTAACAGGAAAAGAGGAGCTGGTAGTCCCTGACTGAATTTATGCTAAACCATTATTTGTCCCACATGGTTTTTTAAATGAACCACAGTAGACTGGGTTTATGCCATGTTTTGTTTACAAGCCACAAATAGGTGGGTTCCCCCAACATATTTAGCCAAAGCCAATCAAAAAGACTAAGGGCTAGCATGCTGTGTGAATCTTGCCTGCATGTAAAATTTATTCTCTCTCCCTCTTTCTCTCTTTACTTTATATGAGTTAGCAGCTGGAATGCAGTTGGCTTTTGGCTTGTGCCCTTCTCAATTTTACACTGCCGTTCCCTGATTGAAAACCGTATATTCGAGTAAGAGCTGAATAGATTAATGTATACATTAGAAGAAGCCATGTTCACATTGGCATGTGTCATGGAAAATTGCATACATAGGGTTTTCCTGGTGGAATTTTTAAAAATCTCAGAATGATGCAGATATAGGTTTGACAAACACACAATCCTGCCAAAAATAGGCAAACCTTTTACAACAAAACTGTCAAGAGTACTTTATATCGTGGCTAAAATTTTCAGCTATTCTAGATGCAAGTTGGCCCATATTTTCAGCCCAGGGGGCAACATGGGGTATTAAATAGTGGGTTGGGGGCTGCACAAGTGAACATGCTAACACCCACACATATCAATAGCAATAGCACTTATATACTGCTTCACAATGATTTACCTCCATCTCTAAGTGGTTTGCAGAGTACTACAAGGAGTGCAATAAGGAGAGTGCATGAAGATCAGCCTGTCACACCAACTAGCATTGTGAACTGAGTGGTTTCACTCAAATGTGCTTACCCCAGGCTAAACATTTGCTGATCTGAGGTGTATTAAGCCATAATTTGTTCTAATCATGGCTTGTTGAATGAGCCACAATAGGTTCTATTCGGACAATACACAAGCCCAAACGAAATATGGGTAGTTTTTATACTTACAACAGTTCATTTAGTGACAGTTCGAAGTTACAATGGCACTGAAAAAAGTGACTTATATAACTTTGTCGCTTGTGTCCTTACGATTTATAGTGACTGTTTCCTGGTATGATTTGATTGCTTATTGTACCCTGTGACTATCATTAAGTGTTGGATGTGATGATTCTTGACTCTTGACAAATGTATACTGAGACCATATGGACCAAGAGAAATTCCTTGTATGTCCAATCACACTTGAACTCAATTCTATCCTATCACCCGTTTTTAAAAAACATACAATCGCTGCAGCATTCCCATGGTCATGAGATTAAAATTCAGAGACATGCCAACTGGCATGTGTTTGTGATGGTTGCAGTGTCCTGGGTGGGAGGGGGGAGTTATATGATCCCTTTTTGAAATCTTGAAAACAAAATCAATGGGGAAGCCAGATTCACTTAGCAAAACCATGTTAATTAACTTAAGAATCGCAGTGTTTCATTTAACAACTGTGGCAAGAAAAGTTGTAAAATGGGGTAAAATTCACAACAAATGTCCCAAAAAAGTGACAGAAATTTTGGGCCCAATTTGTAGCGGTAAGTTGAAGACTACCTGTAAACAGCACAGTGGCTTAAATGTTAGAACATAACAATCTATGTTGTCTCAAGACTGACTGAAGAGAAAAACAACCACCACAGAAACTTGAGAAGCCTTCCAGTAAAAACGGTTTTAATTTAAAATACCACATTCGGCTATTGTGGGATTCAGGTTGAAATCTTTCTGCCGTTGAACCAGATTATGGTCAGGCTGTGGCAAAGATCAGCCAGGGTTTAGTTCTACTGAATTATTTGAAAATTCAGTGCTGAGGTAAATTATACTGATAGGGGATTAATCATGATTAATTTGTATTCCTTCTTTCCTTCAAAGAAAGCAAGGCTGGATATTGACTTTTTTGCTTAATCACCCCTATCTGTTCAGAAATGATGACCTGTCTTACGTCTTTCCAGCTCCTCACCCCACTTCCCCAATTACTTTCGCCTAACTGGCGCACCATTAAGACCTCTAATCATTTTGGTTGTTGTTAGTATTTATAGACCTGAAAGTTTATGATTTGTCAGCACAGCTGCCAAAAAGGCTTTGTTTATTTCCATATCAGGCCACACAAGGAGCTACCTCTTTATAGCCTCATGCCTAGGATACTCTTCTGCCATTATGGGCATGTCAGCACTTACAGATTCAAAGCTGACCTATGTAGGTTGTGTGTTTTTTTTTAAATATAGCTGTTTAATATAATCCATCTTTTATTTATTTTTAATTTATTTGGTTTGTCAGTTGCTTACAAGATAATAGGTATAAGTAAAAACTTAGTTATGAATACATGGATACATATAAGAAAAATACAAAAATAAAAGAAACAATAGGACAGGGACAGTAGGCACGTTGGTACGCTTATGCATCCCCCTACAGACCTCTTAGGAAAGGGGTGAGGTCAATAGTAGACAGTCTAAGGTTAAAGTTTTTGGGGTTTGGGGAAGAAACCACAGAGTCAGGTAGAATATTCCGGACATTGACCACTCTATTGCTGAAGTTGTATTTCCTGCAATCAAGTTTGGTGCGATTAACCTTGAGTTTGTATCTATTGTTTGCTCTTGTATTGTTATGGTTGAAGCTGAAGTATTCATTGACAGGTAGGACATTGCAATGTATGATTTTATATACTATACTTAGATTGGATCGAAGGCGGCGTAGTTCTAGGTTTTCTAGGTCTAGAATTTCAAGTCTGGTGGCATAGGGTATTCTGCAACGAGTAGAGCAGTGGAGAACTTTTCTTGTGAAATATTTCTGGACTTTCTCAACTGTGTTAATATCAGATATGTAATGTGGGTTCCAGACTGATGAGCTGTATTCGAGTATTGGTCTGGCAAATGTTTTGTATGCTCTAGTTAGTAGTGTAATATTACCAGAGAAAAAGCTTCATAAGATTAGGTAAACAACTCTTAATGCCTTTTTGGCTATGTAGTTACAGTGGGCTCTAGACTTAGATCATTAGAGATGAATACTCCAAGATCCTTGACAGAGGTTTTTGACAGAGGTCTTCTGGGGTTTGGGAATGGAGTAAATTGGGCTTGAGGGGGAAGAATACTGAAAAAGAATTTTCTTTTTCAAATTATTTTTATTCCTTTATCCTTCTTAATGTTGTTATTAAAGGTACTTTCAAATACCTTTAGAAGGCATTAGATTCATAGAAAAAAAATTAGAGTGTGTTGTTAAATTATTTGCTGTCACTGAGCTTAAAATGAGAACGTAGGTATTAATCATCTATGGTGGAGTTCACACCTAGATAACTGTGATCATTTATTTATTATTTTGGCCTTCCCTTGATGAGCATGAATGAGGGATGCAGTGGTTCAGTGGATAAGACGCTGAGTTTTCGATTAGAAAGGTTGGCAGTTCGGGGGTTCGAATCTCTAGCACCGCATAACAGAGTGAGCTCCTGTTACTTGTCCCAGTTTCTGCCAACCTAGCAGTTCGAAAGCATGTAAAAATGCAAGTAGAAAAATAGGGTCCACTTTGGTGGGAAGGTAACAGCGTTCCGTGTGCCTTTGGTATTTAGCCATGCCGGCCACCTGATCACTGAGATGTCTTTGGACATCGCTGGCTCTTTGGCTTTGTAATGGAGATGAGCACCACCCGCTAGAGCCGGAAACAACTAGTACGTATGTGCGAGGGGAACCTTTACCTTTTACTTCATGGGCATGAAACCACCTATTATGGTTTAGCACAGAGGGAGCTAAAATCCTTTTAATTTTTGTTTGTGGAAAAATTATTTCCAGGAGTGTTACTATACTTTTTGTATATTTCTCACCTCATGTTTGACAATCATATTTGTAAATTCTGGAGATTTCTCACGACTGCTAAAGGAGGATTTGAGAACTCCATGTGACTTAGAAAGATGTGTAAACCTGGCATGTATAGTTTCTACAACAAATCATAGTTAAAAATCCTGAGTTAACATGTCTTAACTAAACTACTACAGCTATTATTAGTCTTCAAGCCTCTTTGAAAAATTCAAATGGCAGTAATTCTGGCAGAAGCTACATAAAGCCTAGGTCAAATTTTCTCTTGATCTTTTTTTGGATAGAAATAGTGTTTAATATGATATGCAGGAAATTTAAGCTTCCATGGTTTCTTTTTCTGCTGCTGTAAAGAGATCAGAAACATGCCCTTTCATTGTATGAATGTTTTGTTGAGTTTATCTGTCTGCATCTGTATAGAAGACAAAATCTATCACTGTACAGAATACAGAACAGTAAAAAGATGGTTATCTCCTTATCCCTTTCCTTCCATCTTGTAGCGGTAGAGATAGAGCAGTAACCACAAGTCCGTGAATTCAGGCAAGAGTGAAGAAACCTCCCCCAACCCATCGAGGATCAATTTAGTGACCAATCAGGATTATAGATGTGGTCACCTGACATGGACTACATTTCTCAGGATACCTTAACTACATTTACAATGATGCATTCCCTTAAGGGGACAGCTCACAATTGCTACTTAACTATCCAATTCCCATACACTGGCTGGACAGCACACTTGTTATAATGTCTGGACCAAGAGACAGCGTTAATTTTGGCTTATTGGAATAGGCTTCATTAACTATACCTCACATTTGGCTTGTTACAATCAATTTTGATTAATCTTGATTGCAGTTTGTTCCAAACCAGACTTGAATTAGCATGTGTTTAATCATAGAAAGGGATCTTTGTTTCCTCTTACTATTCACTGGTTTAACTAGTTTTGACTTAGTGTTGTTGGTAATTTGTCAACCACAGCTTAAGGCAGAGTACATAATCCAAAGGGTACAGTGAACTATGTAAACGCAACAGTAATGATTTATTCAATAATCTATGATCCAAACAATTAGTGACTTAGCACAAGATGTTAAACTAGCCACTGAGTTTCACTTGAAATGGAAGCAATCAATTATTTCAGCTTCTAATCTGTAATTGAACGGATGAAGAATCCTAGAGGTGGAATGGTCATGTATTCAATACCCTGTTCAGTATTATAATAAAAATTAAGACACCATAGACAAATAGTTGTGGAGTCTGAACTTCAGAAAGGGGAATTCATCACCTCCTAACATTCCTAACATTCAACAGTAAGGGGCTTTCCTGGAAATTAGGATTACTATTCTCTGTCTATCATCACTCTGAGATGATAGAGAGCAGGTCTGGATCCTCAGATGCTATCACATTCCCATTCAGCCAGCCTTTTTTCAAGCTAAACATACCCAGTTCCTTTTTTTTGTAAGTACTTCCAAGCTTACAATCAACCTAGTTATGCTCCTTAGCATATTTTCTAGTTTCTCTGATTTGGACAGCTTGAAGTTTGTGCCCAATATTATAAACATACCAAATATTGTTATAATTGGGAAGGACTTGATAGGTTGCTAAAAATGCCAAAATACTGCTTAAACATCTGGTTAATTATGCAATGAGTCATAATAATAATAATCATGAAGACCAACACTATCTAAAGAATTGGCAGCTGTGACTTCATAGTTGTGAACAGAGAATAATTGCATCCAAAATTCATCCAAAGAGAAAGAATATTGTTAAAGACAAAATTGAACAGTAGGAACATCATTAAGGCCATCAATACCTGGACAATACATGTGATATGACTTTTTGGATTTATGTTGGACTTATTAACTGGTCACAAGCTGAGCTGGATAGTTTGGACTGAAAAACAAGAAAAAGACTATTCACAATGTATTACATCCCTATAATGATAGATTATATCTGCCTCTCAGAAATGGAAGCAGAAGTTTACTTCAGGTCAAATAAACTGTCAAAGAAGAAAAGCATCCATTGGCTAATTATGTAAAGGACAGCCAAGAACAAGCATTGGTGCATATTAAAAATAGGAACTTACCAAATCTAGAGGAAACAAAAATTGAATATCAAAATAATGTAATAAAACCCAAATTGAATGTAGCAAGGAAAATCATTGCATGGTCAATTTCTACAAAATATTGAGGGGAAAGTGGATAAAGATAAAACTTGGCAATGGCTGGAACATTAAAAAAAAAAAGGAAAATTGAAGAGTTGATTTTAGCAGCGAGATGTTCGAATTAATGCAATCAAGGCCAGAAGTGAAAAATCATCAAATGATTCAAAGTACAGATTGTGCAAAGAAGCAGAAAAATAGTAAATCATGCAAGATGACAGCACAAACTGATCATAAACAACATAACACAGTTGCTAAAAATATTCACTGAAACATCTGTAAAAATGATCATGTACCAGTAATTAAAAAATGATGGGAAGATATAGTTGAAAAAATAGTAAAAAGTGAGCATGTTAATTGGATTTCTGAATACAGACTGATAAAATTTTGAGTCATTACACATCAGATATAACTGTTGCTGAAAATAAAAAAAGTGTAGGCAATTGTTGTGACAATACCTGGGGATAGTATAATAGAAAATGAAGAATTGGAAAAAACACAAAATATTAAGATCTGAAAATCAAAATTTAAAGATTATAGCATAAACCTGCCTAGGTAGTCCCAGTGATTATCAGCACTCTGGTTGCCATATCAAAATGGCAGCCCTTAGAAGATCTGTGCATTGACAAAATTTCCATTTTTCAATTGCAAAAGGTCACACTGCTTGGATCTATACATATACTATGTTGATACACTACAGCCTCCTGGGTTCTTGGGAAGAATTAGATGCGTATGAAGGCCAACATCAACTAAAGAACTAGGAGCTGTGACTTCACATGGTTGGTTGGTAACAGATAATAATGATAACAACTACAACAATAACAACAAAAATTCTGGATTATAGCTATGGAAGTACCTGGAGTCATCAGAGTAGAAGTGAAAGAACTGGAGAAAAATCACAAAATACAAAGTAGAATGTAAAGTTGTTTGCCACAACTGTGGCAAAATAGTGAAACAGCCTCAAAACATCTGGAGCACCACCTGAATACCATCAGCATCAAAAAAAATAATCAGTCAACTGCACAAGGCAGTTTTACTTGGAATAACTTACACGGTGCGATGATACCTTTAATACCATCAAACATCTGTCTACCCAAGGTTTTTTGGGAAGGACTTAGTAGGTAGACCAAAATACCAAATTCAGCCTCAACCTCTTTCTGACTATGCAACTAATCAAAGTAATATATTACTATATTTTATGAATGTGGATAAAATTGGAAAGAGTTTAGGCCAAAGTTTCTCAACCTGATGTGATGCCATGTTGGGAAATATGACAATTGAAGTCTAAGCATACAGAAGGTAGTAGGCTAGGAGAGGCTAAGGGTGGAATGGACAGTGCTTAAAGGGTCAAAGGCCACAATTCTTCCTATTTAAGGAAGGCCCCAGGAGGCCATCTAGTAATGAGATGAGATCATTATAAGAGGCAGGCTTTCTTTGGCCTTTTAAAAACTGTTTTCTGTGGTTTATGGATGGGAATGGGAAGCTTGGGGATACAAACTCTTCCTGTCATTAATCCTTCCTAACATTAAGAGCCAGTTGGGTATAGTGGTTAAGGTACTGGCCTAGAAACCAGGAGACTGTGAATTCTAGTCCTGACTTGGGCATGAAAACCAACTGGGTGACTATGGGTCAATCACTCTCAGCCTAACTCACTTCATAGGAAAAAGAAGAGGAAGGAGTATTATGATTTTTTGCCACCTTGAGTTAGTTATAAAGTAATAAGGTAGGAGGAAAAATCTAATCTATAAATAGTTCAGAACTTTCAAGCATTTTAAAATGGTTGCCTTCATATCAGAGTTGGTATTCAGCAGGTTCTGACCAGTTCTGGAGAACTGGTAGTGGAAATTTTGAGTAGTTTGGAGAACCAGAAAATACCACCTCCGATTGGAGATTTTACACATTTTAGCCCTGCCATGCCCACCAAGCCACACCCACAGAACCGGTAGTAAAAAAAATTGAATCCCACCACTGCTTCATACCCATTAATGTTGGGCTATTAAAAAAATTTTGGGATGGTGATTAATATTCCATTTTCACTTTTTGAAAATTAAAATGCAAACAATTCTAATACTTTGCAGCAGAATTGGGGAAACATGATGTCAGGATTGAGGGGGGATTGGAAATATCATAGTTTAGGGTCTAAGTACAGTAGATGAGTGTAGAAGCATTTTCAACTAAAACTTTTAACTACATTTTGTCAACTTTTAAGTTTCCACCCTTTGTGTAGCCTCCTCCTACATGACCTCCATGTTCCCCTTTCTGATAGCTTAAACCAGGATCCTATTTTACGCCAACTTTCATATAAGTGAGCTGATCATACTAAAACCTAAGATTGTCTGTCTGTTTTTCTGTCTCTCTAATCTATCTTTATTTATCTCTCTCCCTCCCTCTCTCTTTCTCTGTTTGCCTGCCTGCCTACCTACTGCCCAATCTATCCACCCACCCACCCACCCACCCACCCACCCACCCACCCACCCACCCATCCATCCATCCATCCATCCATCCATCCATCCATCCATCCATCCATCCATCCATCCATCCATCCATCTATCTATCTATCTATCTATCTATCTATCTATCTATCTATCTATCTATCTATCATTTTACTGGGATGAACAATCTCCCACTTAATGAAATTGAAAGAAAGCAAAAGAACAAAAAGAAAAGCTTTAATGAATCGTGAACTCCTAAAAATATGAGTTTCTTCGCCCAGTGTCATGAAACCAGATTCTCCCCCCTTTCCATGCTTCTGTTATGACTCGAACAAATTTTGGATTGCAAGAAATTCTTCATCTGTAAGCCCATGAAACTACATAAGATCCTGTACTGCATAAATGAAATGGAATGCAGCAATGATGGTTAAGTCTCCACCAAATATCCAATTCCCACTGGATTCTGCTGTATTATATATAGCACCCTAATATTGTATTGTAAGCCTCTTTTTGTTACCCTTCTAATCAGGACAGGTGGTGATGCTAGCTTTTTTAAATGGGAAGGAGAACACAGGAGGAAGATCATTTACCTTCCTGAGTTACATGAGTGGTTTGGGGGAATGTGGAAATGAATCGAAACACAAAAGAGACAGGAAGAGCCATTTGTTTTAGAGCGCCTGACCATTTTTTCAAGTTAACCAGCAAAAGGGGTTTTTTGTGACATAGTCTCAGCAGTTGGCATTAGTTTGCCCAGAGGGTGCAAACTAGAGAACCCCAGGGATGCCAGCTGCAGGATTGAGGTATTAGTAAGGCAATGTGCAGCCGTGCGATACCATCTGGTGAGAAAGAACTACTTGAAGACACACAGGGACGTGGTATTAGCTATTAGGTATCAAAAACTTGCAAAACTGAACTCTGACCTTGAAAAGAAAATTGAGGTAAGTCTAAAACTATGTGCTGATTTCCCCAGTTAACATGCTTGTGGTGAAGAGGCGGGATCATGTTCAGTACAGAAATCAATCATAAGTTATACTTGTTCAGATTTTTTTTCCCCACTGAGAAATCCTCTAGGATTTCCTTGCATAAAGAAACACAAAGCAGAAAGTATCAACCTTAGAGATCATTGGCTCCGTCAGACTCATGCAAGTAGTGATGTCATGAATTGCTTCTCCATAACTTCCGACAACTTGTAAGACTGATGGGGGAATGGCAGAAAGGAGACTGTAAAAGAGGATATGGAGCGTTACATATCTTGTCTAAAGGAAACACGAAAAGAATCTACTCAAGAATCTATCTCTGGTATCACTGTGCCAAAATACTGTTCCCTCCAAATGCAATAATAGCTGTGGGGCTGTCCATATTTATACAATAGTATATACCTGGTGTAGTCTCTGTTCATCAACCCAAAGCAGTCTAATTGTGGGAGGAGCTGATGCATGTTTCGTGTGCTTGGTTTGATTTGTAATTAGAGGCACATGGCACTGTGAGAGAAGTGGGAGGTTGAAGTTTGCTTTATAAGAAAGAAAAAAAACAATGCATGCACATTTGCACAGTTAAAAGAATGGTGCACTTGAAATAAAGATGGCACGTAGCAGCCGAGTCTACATATTAAAACACAGATTATAAGGAAAAAATAATGGGGAGTTTTCTGCTTTGAATTCCTTCTTCCCACTCGCTACTTGAGGTTATGGGGGGAAAGCATAACAATTTTTCAGCTTTAATACAATTTTCAGTATTAAGAACTACAACAGCTCTAGACTGGACCACACAAATTCAGTAGTGCATGGAAACCACAGTCCACTGGGGGAACAAAATATGAAAAGTGTCTGGGAATGAATGGAGTACTGAGGGAAAGATAATGTCAGGAAATACTGTGTGTGATGCCGCGAACCAGATGCTGCAGACCACGATAAAACCCTAATGTATATTAGCACTCAGGGTTAATATCTTTTGCTGATACCAGTTGTTCTACTAATTACAGTTTTGCTGTTCCAATTGCTACTTTCTGAGTACATTTGGTATAGTTTTGTGATGGTTACTTATCATTTCTTTAAAAGGCAGCTGCTATTTGTGACAACTTAAAGAGTTTGTATGTGGAGAAGAACATCTTCCGATTCTTGCGGTGTTAGGATCACATTAATTTTTTGAAGTGTTCTGGTTGAGCTATTTTTCTTTGTGGAATGAGGTGTCAGGCTCTAGATTATGAAATATTTGTTAAATTTATTTGCCACTTATAGTTGATCAGGGTGAAAATTCTGAGCTTGATCTCTTTGCAATTTTGTTGATTGATTATATAACAACATGAATATAGATTACCAAGTACCTTTCAGGAGAAAACCAAAAATACAGGTATCTCCTCTCCCCTGCAGGGCTTATAAACTACAATTCACAAGTAGAGAGAAAAGAGGAAGACACTTACTCCTCCTTAAAGTATTTGCTTTCATGCTGAAAACCCAGGTTGAACCTTGAGCATTTCAGGTTAAAATAGAATCAGGTGGCAGCATACACACAAAAGCTTTGGTTTGATAGTCTTAGAAGCTGCTACTGGCTAGGACAGACATTCTTATTTTAGATGGTATAATATGGTAAATCTCAGGTTCTTACGCAAAGAAAGACATCATCTTTCAGTTGAATACATACTGAGGAATTTATTTTCATGGTGCTGAGCAGGAACATCGTAACTACACATGAAGGAGTAGATTTGAAGGTACTTAGAGAAGCAATGTCATGTAGAACAACGGTAGTAATGTATTAGTACAGTTGCCTGATTCTAGGACAGGCTTTTTAATTGTTAGCACAATGTGCCATCTGCGTTGTAAAACTGAGCTATATAATAGAATCTCCTGGAGGGCTAGCATGAAAGACAATTGGTTAAGGCAAAGCCAGGTTGCCTTCACTGGAGTCCACTCAAGCTCATATGTGATATAAGACTTAATAGCATTTGCCTCTAGACCAGGGGTGTCAAACTCCCGTCATCATGGCATCATCACATGATGCATTGGGACTCTTTTCCCCTTTGTTAAACTGGGTAAGGGTGGGGCCAGCATGTGATGCATCTGGCTAGCGGGTTGTGAGTTTAACACCCCTGCTCTAGACTCTGGAAAAAGAATTCTGTTCAATGAGTCTAAAGATTTGTATTCAATCTTTATTGAACACAAATATTGTTCCCATCTTGGCCAAGTTAGAGTCTGTGGAACAGAAGATAAGCATGGTGACACTAATTACTATTATGGTGCTCTTCCTGGTGCCATTGGAGTCTGGAGAGGGCAGCAAGCCAGGTGTCACATTGTCTTCACACCACCAGGCAGCACCAGGTAAGGTGTTGGTACCTGGAAAGCTTCCATTTTGGGCCCCAGACTAATGGGGTTACAGCTAGATAACAGCATCTGCTTTTGTTTTCCAGTAATACATAATTATAGACAGTTGTTGAACTCTAACAGTGCAAGATCCAATGAATGTCTCTCGTTTGATGGTTTAGCACTTAAGGAAATCATTGCTGTGTATCAATCTGTATCTTCTCCAACCTTTTGAAGCATTGCGGTCTTTAGCTCTAATAGATGGTAGAACAGTGGGGAAATGCATAAGAGATAGTGAAGTGTCCAAAATTTGCTATTGATTTACTGGATTGCTACATTAGCTTATAAAACATCCGCTCAACATTTCTCTTTCTCTTTTCTCCATGTTTGCTTTGCAAAAGAACACAGAAGGGGATTGTATGGGATTGTGGGCCTGTGTTTCCTATGGACATCTGCAACTCCTTCTTGGGGATTCTGGAGCCAGGTGTTTCTCTATACTGGGACTGTCATGGCCTTGTGTTTTTGCTGATTCTGAGTGACTGAAAATCCACGTGTCAGAGTCCCTGGACAAAATATGGGGTGGGCCTGGGCCCATATAGATAATCTTGCCCCTCAACTCTCTGGCCTTGATACTAGTGATGAGGAGAGAGAGAGAGACTAATTTGAATCAGCAGCGTGTGGTTAGCAGGTGGGAAAAAATAATTTTTTTCCTCCTGTTTCTCTTTTCTTTTCTAAACCTTGTATACCACCCCATTGATCAAATTTGGTTGGTTTCTAGAAAGACCTACTGCCAAGATTATATGCTACCAGCTTTGTGCAAAATGCACATGTTCAGAGCCCCATGTACCCAGCAGGAACTGAACAGATGTCCATGTTTGGCTTCTCTGCCACCTGTGCTAAACAGCTCAAGTTATGTATTTTGTTTAACTAAGATTATGCTGAAAGCACAATCATTATTTGTGTCTAAATCTACAAAATGTAGATCGGCAATGGCCCTTCCCTCTCCCATTTTTTCATTATCTCTTTCTCTGTTTCTCTCTGAGTTGTTCATCTCCTGCACTTGTCCAAAGAATTTGGTCTCTGGCACATAATTTAGATTCCTAAGAATTCTAGCATGTTTTTTTTTTAAAAAGAGGAAGGTCATAGCTTTTATAGTTGTAAAGATGTATTTAAAATTTTATGTGAGGTTTGCTTCATCTGTGCATTCTCCTCTATGTTGCCCTGTACTTTTTTTTGACGGCTTTCAACAATACAAATTTTTCTGCATGGAGGAATCTTATTGCGAGAAATTATACAAACTCTTGATTGTGGGTGTCTGTTTTCTAGTACATAGGCACCATACCTCCCACTTTCCCCCCTATACTTCTCATGGTCCTGGACATGCTTCATAGTTTGGCAAGCAGAGAGCAAAGGTATCCCCCAAATCAGCTGGCACAATATTATCCCTTTTTGAAAACTTATTTGGAGAAAATGCATAAAAAAACACTTTTGTGGCAAAGGTGGTGAGGCTTTTTCGCCCTACATAGGAAATATGTACAAATGATTTGACCGTCTCTTTTGCTATCATTACATGAATTTGAGGTGCAGCATTTTATCATCTGCTTAGCAATCTCTTTGCAGAAGCCCAAATACTTTGGCTTGCAAAAAATCAGGCTTGAAAACTTCAGCAGGACTGAACCCCATCCTATGGTGTCAAAGTTTAATTTTGAAAGAGCAACAGAGGGCAACTTTGGGATTCTTTCTTGGCAGTGAAGTTATAGGTACATTGAATGCATGGGGAATGAAGGCTAGGAGGGCAGAAGGTAACACATAGAAAGGGGACTTGCCTTTCTCCTCCCAGAGTTACAAAAATACCTTGGCCAAGAACAATCTCTGTTCCCTGTATATTTTTTCCTTGTTCCTTTTTGTATATTACCAGATCAGGCATACATAATATTTAGTTTATGCAGGGACTTCCCCTTAGGCTTTCTTACTCCCCTCACTCTTGATGAAAGTGGGTTGCTCGTAGATGCCTTTGCCAGTAATGCAAACCAGGTGCTTTCCCTTGTGTGAATTTAACAGCCTCCAACTTGTACAGCTGGCTCTGAATACTGTCTATCCTGATGCGATGCTGTTGGTTGGGGTGGTCCAGAGGGATCAAGCTGTTTGATTAATGCACAGGGCTTGCCATTTGGCCCGTGTTTTGTTTAGCACCTTGCACAACCGGAGCAGTGTACCTTTCCAATACTAGATGGGCAGCTAATGAGTTTGATTTGCCAACCTTGTGCTGCCCTTTGAGAAAGGGACACGTTCATCCTTCTAACCGACCCCTTTGGATTCCTGGCTCTGGGACATCTCCAAATAAGCTGCAGTGCTAAATGTACAAAAAGCTGATGGTTTCAGATTGCTAAAGGGAAGAAAAGAAGACTGGCATCTTTCACAAACACGAGTATTTGCTTGAGGGGTATGGGAGCTGGTTTCCTTAGATGATCTTGCAAGGTGCGAGCAGATCAAGTCAAAGGAAGGTAGCCAAAGCTAATATCACGGGATGTTTCCCCATCCAATCAGAATTGATCCTGCTTTGCCAGAGTGAATGTTGGGTTAGAGTAATCATTGGTTTCTATAGCACAGCTAGGATGCTCAGAATACACATGTCTCCATGTGTAACCTGTGTTCATTTCAGGATCTTTTAGTGATGATCTTTTTAATTATGTCATAAATGCAAGCTGGTTTTATTAGGCTAGAGCAATGGTAGTCAATCTGACCCCTACCGCCCACTAGTGGGCATTCCAGCTTTCATGGTGGGTGGTAGAGGTTTTGTCCCCTACTTTATAAATCACCATTACTGTGGAACTGGTGGGCAGTTAGAAAATTTTACTACTAACAAAAAAGTGGGTGGTAGGTATAAAAAGGTTGACTACCCCTGGGCTAGAGGAACAGCTGATTTAATGTGCTTTATGCCAGGTGATGAGACAGCACAAAAATATTCTGGAATAAGTTGAATTGTCCCAACATGGAGCTTCTGCATTGCCTTTATAATGAAGTTGTTGATTGGTGCTGACCTGATAGCTTACCCTGGATCAGATGAATGTGCCATGATCATCTGCCTATTTCTGTCCACCCACCAGTAGTGGGGCTGTGAGAAGAATAGAATTTTGATAGCTAGGTAGACCCAAGAGTTTAGTTATCCATCAGAATCTGACATGCAGAGTGGATAGGGTCTTTCCATCCATTACACAGAAAAGGGGATTGACTTATTATCCAAAGTGCCAAAGGGTAGGACAAGAAGTAATGGGTATAAGCTTGTTAAAGAGAGATCCAACCTAGAAGTTGGATCAAACTAGAAGAGGCGGTGGTGAGGCCCCTCCTCAAGAAACCGTCCCTGGACCCAACATTGTTGTCAAATTATCATCCGGTCTCCAACCTTCGCTTTGTGGCAAAGGTTGTTGAGAGTGTGGTGGCACGACAGCTCCCTCAGCACCTGGAGGAAGCGGTATACTTAGATCCCCTCCAATTGGGTTTCAGGCCTGGGTACAGCACGGAGACGGCATTGGTCGCGTTGGTAGATGATCTCTGGAGGGCTCGGGACAGGGGTTGTTCCTCTGTCCTGGTCCTATTAGATCTCTCGGCGGCTTTTAATACTGTCGACCACAGTATCCTATTGCGGCGGTTGGGGGGGTTGGGAGTGGGAGGCACCATGTTACGGTGGTTCTCCTCCTCCCTCTCCAACCGCTCGCAATTTGTGTTGGCAGGGGGGCAGAGATCGACCTCGAGGCCCTTGTGTTGTGGGGTGCCTCAGGGGTCCGTGCTCTCACCCCTGCTGTTCAACATTTATGTAAAGCCGCTGGGGGAGATCATCCGTGGCTTTGGGGTGGAGTTCCATCAGTATGCTGATGACACTCAGCTATACATTTCCACCCCGGGCCACCCCGACGAAGCCGTTGAAGTGATGACCCGGTGCCTGGAAGCCGTGCGGAGTTGGATGGGGCTCAACAGGCTTTGGCTCAACCCGACCAAAACCGAGTGGCTGTGGTTCCCTGCGCCCAGACACAGTCAGCTCATTCCATCGCTGACCATGGGAGGTGAAATCTTGGCTCCCACGGAGAGGGCGTGCAATCTGGGAGTCCTCCTGGATGGGTGGCTGTCATTGGACTATCATATATCAGCTGTCACCAGGGGGCTTTTTATCAGGTCCGTAGGATCTACCAGTTGCGGCCCTTTTTGGATCGGGGTGCATTGCGCACAGTCACCTCTGCTCTCATTACCTCCTGCCTAGACTATTGCAATGCTCTCTACATGGGGCTCCCCTTGAAGAGCATCCAGAGGCTTCAACTGGTGCAGAGTGCGGCCACACGGGTGATCTTGGGGGCTTCTCGGAGCTCCCATATTACACCGCTCCTGCGCGAGCTGCACTGGCTTCCGGTGGCCTTCTGGGTGCGATTAAAGGTGCTAGTGACCATCTTTAAAGTGCTCCATGGCTTGGGACCTGGGTACTTGCGGGACCGCCTACTGCCACCATCGGCCTCCCACTGGCCGGTGCGCTCCCACAGGGTTGGCCTCCTTGGGGTGCCGCAGGCTGGCCGATGTCGGTTGGCGGCCCCGAGGGTGCGGGCCTTCTCTGTGGTAGCACCCTCCCTTTGGAATGAGCTGCCGGCGGAGATGCGAGCCATTACTGACCTACGGGCCTTCCGACGAGCACTTAAGACCCACCTTTTCCAATAGGCCGGTCTGACGTAACGTTATGAGTAGGGTTTTTAATTTGATTTTAATTTTTTATGGGTTTTATTGGTCTTAGCCATCTATTTAATTAATTTTTAAATTCTTTTTTAACTTTTCTGATTGTATGTTTTTATTGTGGCTGTTCACCGCCCCGAGTCCCTTTTTGGGAGAGGGAGTGGTATACAAATCAAAATAATAAATAAATAAATAAATAAATAAATAAATAAATAAATAAATAAAAATAGAAGTAAGAAAAAGTAAGCATAATTAATTAATGCCTCCTGGAGTTGTGGGTGCTCCATCACTGGAGTTTTTAAAAAATAGACTGGACAACCATTTGACCAAGTATTTTTCTCTCTTGTGTGTCTTGCTGTTGTCTCACTTGCTCATCTGTTTCCTTTGTACATCTGTCTCCCTAATCCTCTCTTACTCGCTCGCTCTCCCTCGTTCTCCCCCCTCATTTGCTCATCTGACTTTAGTGCATCCTCTCTCTTACTCTCACTGTGTCCTATCCTCCTTTGATCCATTTTTTTTACTCTATCCCTTGCTGATTTTTTTATTCATTCATCTATCTTATGCTTCCTCTGATGTTCAAACTTTTACTCATGATTTGCTGTCTGTCTCACTCTGATGGGGAGCTGTTGACCTGCATTGGACAAGGGAACTCTAACCTTCAATTGGTGTGGTCCACTGCATGAACCATTGGTCATTTGTGACCTTTTTAAACACCTGTTTAAACTCATGTTGATAAGGAGCCTGTGCAATGCCTGACTGGTGGTTTATGAAGCTCGAATGAGGCTTTATGTGAATAAATGCCTGGTGCTTGATCACTCCAAAACAGGGGTCTTCAAACTTGACAGCTTTAAGACTTGTGAACTTCAACTCCCAGAATTCCTCCTCCAGTCATGTTAGCTCGGGAATTCTGGGAGTTGAAGTCCACAACTCTTAAATTTGCCAAGTTTGAAGATCCTTGCTCCAAAACAACCATGGAGGGAAGTCACACTTTCAGTATTGTGGAGGAAGACAGAGTTGGAGAAGATGGAGATTTTTACATTAGATCAGATAAATATAAAGCTTGGCTATGTGACAGATATGAGAGGAAAGATTCTTCATGTAGATGTTTCTTTCGAGCTGATATTAAGGAGCTGGCTGGAACAAATGGAGTTTGAGTACAGTTCATCCCCAGGCAAACTATTAAGCAAGATTTTGAGAGATGAAGTCTTGCCCATACAACAGTCCATGTACTGTCTGTATCACAAATACACACATGCACATTTGAGCATCAGAAATCTTCTAAAAATGCCTTTGAAATGACCACCCTGTCTTAGCCTATAAGTCTGAATCAAATCTCAGCCCTACCATTAATGGAAAATGTTGGTTTTTATGTATGTGTGGATTGGGTTAGCTAAATTGGATTTCTCTGTGGACAAATGGTTAAGAATGTTCGGTCTGTGTTTTGAGTTTGTAACACAGGAATAAAAATGTCCAGACCGCAGACGATGGGTGTGCCACACATTCAGTGATGCCATTTAGGCAGTTCCCAGGATATGATAAAAAATTGGCAGCATTGAGGCAGGTTTGGAAATCACAATCAGTTAATGAATATCTCAGCTAACACTGTTTAAGGTTCAGCAAGGAATGTGTTTGCTCATAAATGTACTAACTGTCAAAGACAGAAGTAAGTTGCAGGAGAACATTGCATTGAGTTCACATATTTTAACCTGCCAAGAATTGAGAAATAATTCAGTTCTTCATGGATATCTATTGAATCCCTTATGCCTTCTGTATCTCTTGTGTTCAAGAAATGATACTTGAGATTCTGGGATGGGACTCTTTACATGGGAAAGCTTGTATTTTCTTCTGGAAATTCTGGGGGCAGGAAGCCCCACAGACCAAGCCATTTGATCAGTTCCTATCCCACTATTTTCTGGTTGGTGAGGTTGTTGTTCCAAACATGGATACTCATCCCATGTAGCTTGTCTTCTTTTCTTGTAATGCATAGAGTTTTACTCAGTTGTTGCACATGATCCAAATGCTTTCCTTCCAGGTAGTATTTCTGTGAAACTCATCATGTTATGATGAAGAACAATTCTTTGATGCAGCCTGCCCCCCACCATCCAACCAGTATCTGATTATAACTGCAAGAATCTTATGCAGTGTAGCCATGTATGGACTGGAGATCCCTTTTGTAGGGATCTATTGGATGTTATATATAACGCACCCTCTTTTTAAAAATGGAGCATGAAAATGATAGGGGAAAAACCTAAAAGAACTTGATGGAATGGAAAGATGCTCAAAGATTGATCCAGGTCATCCCTCCCTAAAGCTCTGTATGACAGATGTGTTGGAACACACCTCTAATTATCTCTAGTTAACATGATTGGAGAAGGCTGAGGGGCAGTTTGATGAAATCTGGGGCCATATATATTTTGATGGGGAATGGAGACAGTGTTTATAATGTGAGATTGATTTTCTTTCATCTCTGGGCCCTCTATAGCCTAAAGGTGACCTTAGAGTTTAGTAAAAAGCATATTTACCCATCAAGCTATCTTTTTATTAAGAGCCATGGATGCTACTTGCACTCCTTTCCCACTGGACCATTGGGCCATAATTAGGAAAGAAAAAAGTGAACAACAACAAGACTATATGTTAAATATCCCACTGTTACTCTTCATTATGGCTATAGAAGGATAATTCAATACTGAGGCCAAGCGGTATGGTGGTAAAAAAAAAATCAGACAAAAGCAACTAAATTACAAGGGGGTTGGACTAGATGACCTACAAGGTCCCTTCCAACTCTGATTATCTGTTATCTATTACCTCATGTAATTAGGGAATAAGCCATGGATGGAAAGTAATCAAGGAGAAAGCAATCTAGAACTAAGGAGAAATTTCCTGACAGTTAGAACAATTAATCAGTGGAATAGCTTGCTCCAGAAGTTGTAGGTGCTCTAACACTGAAAGTCTTTAAGAAGAGATCGGATAACCATTTGTCTGAAATGGTAGGGTTTCCTGCCTAAATAGAGGGTTGGACTAGAAGATCTCCAAGGTCCCTTCCAACTCTGTCTATTCTATTCTATTCTATTCTATTCTATTCTATTCTATTCTATTCTATTCTATTCTATTCACCTGATCTATTTTCTAAGACTCTTGTTTCCTTGAACCACTAGAGATAAAATGGAATAGCATACACTGAATATTGGCCAACATTACTGTACCCACCACAGAGTATCCCCTTATGCAAGGTTAATTCCTCAACAAATCATATAAATTAGTCATGACAGAAAACTGAACCAGTTTGGCATTGGAATATTCCCTCTGTCACTTGTTTGAAGAATTAAGTCCCATTCTTCCATCTGTTATTTTGGAAAGCCCCTTCCCCTGACCTCTCTATGCCAACCGTTTAGTTTTATTTGGACTCGTGGACATTGTAAAAGCCTTCTGTAAGCACATGAATGACCACTGGCTTTTTTCAAGGATAAGACCCTCCTGTCTAAAAATGAGAAGTGTAACCAGGGCCAGATAAGTGAAAGACATCCTCAGATTTATTGTCTAAGTATGTGGAATGAAGAAATTACAGTTTTTTGGTGGAAATAACATCATACATGTGCTTAGAGCCAGGGAAGCAACATTGTTACTTAATAATTTTTTCCGCTTAAAATTTTTGCACCATTAGTTCATTTCTTCATCCCTTGGACTGTGTCTCACCATTTGTCACTATATAAGGTGGATCCAGCATTGTCCAAATGTTGTAAACACATATTTGAACTTCATAGGGATTGGACTGGCCTTGAGGTTTCTGACTTGCTGCAGTCTGGATTTTGCTGGCTTTGCTAGGTGAAAACATGGGGCAACAAGATTGTATTTCTGGTTACATCCCCTGATGATGCAAAACAGCCGATGTGCCTATTTCCATATAGTATATAAAACGATGGAGCCTATTGTGCAAGCTGTTTGGCATAACACTTTGCAGAATTAGTTCTCAAATTCTTCCTGTGATATGCATATGTGGGCTGGGGCAGTGAATCCCAAGTTTCTCTAAACATTACTGAGCTTACAACATCTAGCACGCCCTGTTAGCAAGTGGTTAGATAACAGGAATTGCACTGCACTGAGATCTGGAAAACCATCATCTGATACAGCTCCCAAGCAAGTGATTAAAAAGGGATCCAGCTGTACTTTTGGAAATAAGTTTCAGGAAAGTTGTCACAACTTGAAGCATGATTGCAAAATTTTCTTGCTGTTAAGTTTGCAAATCATATCTGTCCACAAAAGAGTAGAAATCTGCCCCACTCATAAAGACAGAGAATGGGCAAATTAATTTAATCAGGAACTGGAAAAAAGATTTCTTATATGAGGACATGTTTAAATATGCTGTGACAAATATTGGGTTTGTGTGCAGATAACCACTTTCCCGTTGCATTTCAAGTATTAAAGCCATTTGTGATCATGAGTAGCCCACATAATTTTTTTGCCTTTGTGGTTAATAAGAAAAATTGCTATAAGGATTTTTTAAAATAGTAAGCTGAGAGGATGACCTATATACCTTTCATCTTCATATATTGTTCTTCATATATTCTGTTCTGTGTTCTATTTTGTTTTTGATATATACTGAAGAACAGAATATTATTTTTCATAATGTTTCTGTGTCCTGGGATCCATCCCTGAATGAAAAGAAAATTAAAATGTAAATCAATAAATATACATTCTAGTCCTATGCCAAAACTTAATTCTAAACTTTTCCCTTTTGTCATGAAGCCCATAATCTTGTCTAGCATGTTCTGATTAGACATGGTGGAACACATCTCTACTGTTGAAAGTACAACCTAGGTCAGTGGTAGTCAACCTGGTGCCCACCGCCCACTAGTGGGCGTTCCAGCTTTCATGGTGGGCGGTAGGGGTTTTGTCCCCTATTTTATAAATCACCATTACTGTGGAACCGGTGGGCGGTTAGAGAAAACTACTAACAGAGATTCAAAAGTGGGCGGTAGGTATAAAAAGGTTGACTACCCCTGATCAGGGTCCTCAATTGATCACTCCCTCCCTCCTCCAAAAGACGGCAGCTTCTCCTAGGCAGATAGCCTGAATTTATGGGAACATTTATCAGAAGCAATTCCTAATAAGACACCTGGCTTGGCCTTCCATTAGGCAGCATCTATGGTTGCTTCATGTATTAGAGAGGCTGGTACAATGTCAACAGTGCCATATGGCCTGTTCTGTGCCCTTTAATACTTAAAAGACTCCAACATTTTTGTTATCTAAATTGCAATTTTCTTACAAAGATAGGGGCTTTATTTTTTCTGGACTTCTACTCTTAATACCACCTATGTTATGATTTGCACTCTACTCTGTGATATGCTTAAAAACTATTATGGGTACATCTAGAAAGATATTATCTGACCCCTTTAAGTTCTTGGCAGGATTGGCTCTCTTTTTGGTGGAAATTCAGTTGTTTTTCCTCATTGAAGGCATATTTGGAAAACCTTGGGATGGAAGTTTAAATTTGATCCTTATTCTCAAGATTCCCATTCTCATGACACATGACACTTTTTGGATAATACTCAATTTAAAATTGTAAGAAAATATTTTCTTTCTGGAGTCCTTGGGCAAAAAGTGGTATTAATTCTTTAGGTTTGCTCATTGTAAACAATTCTTTTAAATCATCTGCTGTTTTGCCAGAATAATTTAAACAATGGCATTATATTAAATTAACAATCCTCTCAGCTGTACAATTTCAACCTGGTGCATTGGCAGCATCTGAACCCCTAAATATTATTATTGAAAGGAGTTTTGGGAGATTCTAAATTTACAATTCATGTTTATATACAATTAAAGAATAATAAATCAGAAATTGGTAATCTGCAAGAATTTGGGAACAGAATGTCCCATGATAACAAATTAATGGAAGTGTTTTTAAAAAAATGTTAAATATGTTTCCTACAATATCAGAGCATGCAAAATTCTACAAAACTTTTCCTTTTTAAAAAATATTTATTGGACTCCCCAGAGGATGTTCAGAAAAAGATTCATTGTCAAACCTCATTATGCTCAAAGTGTAATATATTGAAGGGGATTTTGACATAGGACTGCAGCATATTCTGCAGTTTTCTTGTTTTGATTATCAGGAATTTAATATCCCTAAGTTTGTAAATATGATTTGGCAGAGGGAAACAAGTGGTTTAGAGATGTGAACACAGTGTTGAACTATGCAATAAAAATTTGAATTTATCAATGTATAACAAGTTTATTGTGCTTGGAGTATATCATAATAGTTTGTTTTGTTATGATGGAAATATATTGTTATTATAGCTTTAAAATGTTGGATTGAAGATACGGGTTCACCCTCTATTTGTGTGTGGACAATCTCATTTAATTTGATTAAAGTTTAATCATCTATCTAAAAATGGAGCTATTTTCTTTCTTTAATATATTGCATAATATAGTACATGTATTTTTCTCCCCTTTATTTTTCGTATTATTGCATTGTGTTTGTCTCCTTTTTCATACATAAGCAACACAAGTCATTAAGCAACAATAATAACCTATCCCTGTGCTTCTATAGGCTCTGTAGGGGGAACATCCCATTACTTTTTCTTTGAAAGAAGGGGTTCAGGGCATGCTGAAGAACTGAATAAACAGTGCCACTTTTCCAGTCCAGTTTATTCTTACATGCTTTCCAGTTTTTTTTTTAAAGAGACATGCAGAGAGAGAGAGAAATATTAACTCAGGAATAAATAGGTACTTTGTATATTAGGGAGAATTTCAGGTAGAATATTGGAGCAGACTTGGAGCTCCTAACATTAGACTATTCACATTCTGCCTGGCCACTGTGTGAAGTTACACAATTAACTCTTTGCAGTTTTTTTAAAAAAACACAGGACTCACTGGGACACACTCAAGTCTTACACAGACGCACATGCATGCACAATTGCACCACTAACCTTGTAAATCCTGAAATGACCTTAAGAAAATAAAGTGGGGATTTAATCCTCCTTCATGATTTCTATCTGTGAATTTTTTGAAGGTTGCCAATCTTTCTTTCTTTATTTTTTTTGCTTTAGGCCAATTTGATACTGCTGAAGCATTGCAACTTTGTCTTGATGCTCTCCTTGTATAGGGTAAAAGTTTGGTTAGTAGTTTCCACTCATTGCAACCAAAAAATGCGTCCTCAAATTTATCTTGAAGCATCAGAAATCAATTCCCTTGTAAATCTGCATCCATAGAGCAGGCAGCTGTTATATATTTTTTAAACTTCTTGGGAACCTTTCTGTTTTTAAGAGATGGTCTCATGAAAGAAGCAGCAACTGATATGAACTCCTTTTCTTCAGCAGTAAGCCAGTGAAAACACTCTGTGTTGCCAAAACAGTGCTGCTTTCTCCAGTTTATTTATTTTTAATTAAGTTTTATTATAAAGTAAAAATATAGAAGACTTTCTTAGAGGGAATAGATCAGCGGCCCCCAACCTTTTGGGCACCAGGGACCAGTATCAAGGAGAGAGGTTTTTACACAGACCAGAGAGGGCATAGTTTCTCATGCTGCCTGAATACTATGGATGGGGCTTCGCTTGCTTGTGTGGCCCATTTGTTGGCATGCTGCGGCCCGGTGCCAGTCCCCGGCCTGGGGGGTTGGGGACCTTTGGAATAGATTACAAAAACAATACAACATCAGCCATTTCACAACATTTCAAGCCATTTCTTTAATTAAAAAATAATTATAATCTTCAAAATCTAAAATCAAATTTTCATTTTTTTCCAGTTTTGAGCAAAAGTCCAAAAACAATTTCCAAGTAGAAATAAAACTAAATAAATTCTTTTCTTTAATTAAAACCATCCATTTTGCCATCTTCACTAACAGCATCACCTTCTTCTCACCCTTACCCTCAATATCCTCAAACTATTCCTATTTAACAAATATTCTTTTAAAAAAGCTATCAGGTAATAGATGGCCTAAAATTTAAATTTAATTCAAACAAATCTATCACAGTTTTGTAGTTGACCATATCCAGCCATCCCATGCCAGGGTGTGATAAGAAATATAACTGTTAAAATGAGAAAAACCCTCTGAAACTATCCATTTTGTTTTTCTCTGTCAGTTTTATTATGTCTCAGTATATGTTTATGAGTTTGATTCAACTAATTTGCATTGTAATTTGCCTTTTTTAAAAAGAAAATGCACAAAAACATATTTTATGTTCATTTCTCCATTCATAAGCTTTCCAAATACACACATTTTAGAAAGAATTTCCAATAATATTTTGCAAAGTACACATTTGTGCATGTCCATCCATCCATCCATCCATCCATCCATCCATCCATCCATCCATTCATCCATCCATCCATCCACCACCTATCCATCCACCCATATCTATCTATCTATCTATCTATCTATCTATCTATCTATCTATCTATCTATCTATCTATCTATCTATCTATCTATCTATCTATCTATCTATCTATCTATCTACCTACCTACCTACCTACCTATCACCTATCTCAATATATAATTTTCCTGTGGAGTGTCAAATTGCACTGTAAAGGTTAGATAAGTGCTTATTTCAAAGTATTATGAATGTTTAGTTTATATGTGAATTTAACATTTACATTCAAATAGAACAAAATGTTTTGTTCCTGTTATATTGTACATTAACTAAAAACTGTTATTTTTTAAAAAAATATTCCACTTTCTGGCTTTCAGCACTTTTTCCCTGGTTCAGTAGTTCTTAGTGTTAGCCTCAGCAAATGTTTGCTTAATTTCTTATTGCTCTTTATAAAAAGTTCCTAAAGCCAGTTGCTTTTTATAGGCAAACACAAGATACATATGCATCTTTTCCTAGTTCTGCAACACCATGAGACTGTTCTCTTTCTGATCTTAAAATTCTAGAATCTAGTGCTATATTATTCAGTATGCTGAATGAACACGCACACATGGGGAAACTAAATGCCCAAATAAATAAACCTGATTGCACTCTTCTGATGAAAGGGAAAGTGCTTCTGAAACTTAAAATGCTATGACAGATTCTGTTGGGCTGTAGGCTCAATGGCGCTTAGGTATTCACCTGGCTTGTTCTGTTGTATTTTCAAGAAATGTGGGAAATCAAGTATATCTATTTTACCAGGCAAATATTGGAAAGTGACCCACAGTGTGTGGCCTTTCCCTCCAATTTGACACCGTAATCTCAGCTGGCCATTGTGACATGAATTACTGGTTTCTGCTATGTCTCCTTTGACCTGTTCCATGCTGTGTCATGAATTACAGCACCTACCCTTAATCTAACATCCTCCAGAGTTGTCTTTTTTGAATCTCTAGCCAGTATGGTTAACTCTACAACTCTTTGACTGTGCCACAAAATTATTTTTTTTAAAAAATCACAAAATTTCAGGCACTACAGTTTCTAATAGGCAGGCATATCCAAATATAAATAAGCAATATTCCAACTATCTGTAAAATGGATTGTGATAGGTGAAAAGCAGGTATTTGGTTTGTGTTCCATTCTTTAATTCTATTTTTGGGAACCACAACTATGCCTGCCTCTTCTTCTGCAACAGCAACTCTGATAAGATTATGGTGGGGTTTATTACAAATGTAAAAAATAAATTTAATAAATAAACTCATACATACATGGACTATGATATTACAACTTATGTATTTACGTGAGGCATAAGCATGTTGTGATGTTATTGGAAGAAGCCAAAGCCACATTGAGTATTTTTCTTTTTGAAAGTTTTCATTCAGCCAAAACAGTAGAAGCAAATAACCAATTCTTTGAGAAACCATGATCCATTTTGAAAGAAAAGAAGTTTACTAAATGGACGGCTGGAATTAAAACCTGACTGAGTCCATTTAAACAATCTGAAAGAAAGATATATATTTATTACCTACAGCTGGCTGAGAATTTGAAAGTTGTAGTTAATGCCATCAGAGGACATAAAAATGGGAAAGATAACCATAGTTGGTCTCTTAATTAAAGCTATTTTCTATGGCTGTTTTATTTTATTTCTGTTTAGTTGTGTCCGATTCTTGGAGACTTTTCATTTAAGGTATTTCATTGCTTTCTTCCTAAAACCTAAGAGAAAAGAACTGGTCCAGGGTTAGCAGCTGGCTTCATGCTTAAAATAAGGCTAGAATTCCTGGTCTCCTGGTTTCTAGCCTGGTACTTTAACCACTATATCAGAAGGGCTCTTATGGCAATTTTAAACATACTCAAATATGAAAATAATTTTTTAAAAATGCTTTCCTCCTCTATATTCTTTCAGAATATAAGTTACTGACATTTCCTGCTATGAACCTGCCCAGTTACTTACAGTAGATCAGCAGAACAATTCCTGCTGTGTGAAGGTTGTCTATCCAATGAGCAGGAGAGGTTTTTCTGCTGGGGGTCCAGATTATTATGGTATGGATGCCTCACAAAGATATGTTTGGCTCCAACTTTCCTAAAATTCAAGAAAAGTGCTGGAAACCCATCTTTCCCTCCCAAACTTTTAATTGTTAGCAGAACTAAGTGGATCAGAAGTGGTATTCAGCAGGTTCTGACCAGTTCTGGAGAACCGGTAGCGGAAATTTTGAGTAGTTCGGAGAACCGGCAAATACCACCTCTGACTGGAGATTTTACGGTATTCTTCCCCTGCCACACCCACCAAGCCACACCCACAGAACCGGTAATAAAAAAATTTGAATCCCACCACTGAAGTGAATGATAATTGCATTGTCTCTATTCTTGTATTTTATTTCTTGTAGTTCTAGTTGCTGTAAGTAGAAAAGTAACATACCGTATTTATTCGAGTATAACACGCACACGTGTATAACGCGCACCCCCTAATTTTCCATTAAAAATCGGTATAAAATTTTGTTTCACATCAAGCCGCGCACTATACGCTACGAGGGGACGTTTTGTTTTTTGGGGCTGCAGCCGCGCACTATACGCGAGGGCGAAGAAAAACAAAACGTCCCCTCGTAGCGTATAGTGCGCGGCTGCAGCCCCGAAAAACAAAACGTCCCCTCGTAGCTTATAGTGCGCGCTTTCCCTGCGACTGGAAAAAGAGCGAGCGCGGCCGCGAGGGTTTTCTGCACCGTCGCGATAGTTTTGGAAGTCAGTGGCGGGAAACGGTTGGCGTTTGCGGACTGTGGTTGTCTGGGTTATTTGGGGCTTCAAGAGCATGTAGGAAGCTTTTTTGGTGGGCGCGAAGTCTCCACCTGTCCAGAACGATCTCGCCCTCCCCACTTCCATCTCCCCCACGGAGCCCTTGCAACGCTAAGAGGAGCTTGGCAACCAGGGCGCGCCTGCTGGAAGCAATCCGTCCTCCACAGCCTGCACCAGCCCGAAAGAGTCGCCAGGCCCCGAAGCCCCCGGGCTAGTCCCCACTGCAAGCTACCCGCCACAGACAAACGCCTACGCCGCTGCCCCAAGTCACTCGCCCAACGCTCCATCCGGGCCCCGGAGGTCCCTGCGACGGGCCGGCCGTGGCTACCGCCCGAGGTTGCCGGGAAGGGGCGCCCGGCAGCGCAGCCGTCTCCGCCAGCGCCCGCCGCACACGTTCCGGGGCTGCCCGCCACACGGGGCGACTGCGCGCGGCCCCCGGACGGTGCTTAAGGTGGCCCCGGCGTCTGGAGCGGAGCAGCCTTGCCGGGCGAGCTCGGCCTGGCTGTCACGGGAGGAGATGCCCTTCACCCACGGCGAGACTCCGCGGGCTCTCGGGACGGGCTCCGGCCGCCGGGAAGGCCAAAGAGGCGGCGACTGCCGGGCGAGGTGGCCGTAACCTGCCCAACCGGCGGAAGGGTCGGGGCGCCAGCCCCTCGCCTGCTTCCCGAGGGCTGAGGAGGGTCCCAGGGGGCGAGGGAGCCACGCAGAAACCGTCCTCCCCGGGCACCGATGCCCCCCGGCTGCTGCTGCTGTTGCTGGGCGCGCGTCCCCACGGGCCAGCGAGAGCCGCCGGCGGAGCAGGTGAGCGCTGGGCGGGGGGCGCGGACCCCGGGAGGAGGCATGGTTCCTCCCCAGTCCCAAGTGGGCGACGCTGGGCCGTCGCTCTCCGCCTGCGGGGGGGAAACGAGACACTCCCCGAGACCCCCCCCCGCCCGCGGCAAAGGACCCGGGGGAGCTGAGTGGGAGAAGCGCGCGGGGGTCTCCCTCGTAGCTTATAGTGCGCGGCTGTTGTATGGTCGCCGCAGTGCGAACTCACAATTCGCCTGCGCCCTCATTGGACCGGCCGCCATTGCCACCCCACCCCACCCCTCGTTTATAACGCGCACCCCCTAATTTGCAGTTTAAAATCGGTATAAAATTTTGCGCGTTATACTCGAATAAATACGGTATATATTTAAATAATATAGGTGGTCCTTGACTTACAACTATTTTTTAGTGACCATTCAAAGTTACAACGGCACTGAAACTAGTGATTTATGACCAAGTTTTTTTCATGCTTACGACCATTGTAGCATCCTCAAGGTCATGCGATCAAAATTTGGATGCTTGGCAACTGGCATGTATTTATAATAATTGCAATGTCCTGAGGTCACATAATCACCATTTGCTAGCTTCTGAAAAGCACAGTTAATAGGGAAGCCAGATTCATTTAATAATAGCAATAGCACTTAGACTTCTTTATTGCTTCACAATGCTTTATAGCCCTCTCTGAGCAGTTTACAGAGTCACCATGTTGCCCCCAACAATCTGGGTCCTCATTTTACCAATCTCTGAAGGATGAAAGGCTGAGTCAACCTTGAGCTGGTCAGGATTGAAAGAATCAAACTCTTGGCAATGTAAGCAGAGTTAGCCTGCAATGCTGCATTTTAACCACTGCGCCACCATGGCTCTAATAACCTTAGTAACTTAATAACCTACAGTGATTCACTTAATAATTGTGGAAAGAAAGGTTGTAAAATAAGGCAAAACTCACTTAACAACTGTCTCTCTTAGCAACAAATTTTGGGTTTAATTGTGGTCATAAGTTGAGTACTACTGCTGCTGCTGCTGCTACTACTACTACTACTATTACTACTACTACTACTACGCTTGATAGCTTCCCATATTCTCAAAACTTATGCTCTATTAACCATGAGAATCACACATATTGTTTTGTGAATAGGCATTTCTCCTGTAAAAATAGTTATGATGGTGGATGGGAAAAGAAGTTGGTTCATAAACCTACCCTTTCTGTTTGTATTTTTTTTACATATTTCCATAGCTGTTCACAGCTATGGAAATATTTGTTTGATGCTTTACAATTAAGCTTATTGTATACAACTAACTGAACTTTCCAGGATGGATCAAGTTTCAAAGTTTGTGTAGTAACACAATCCTGCTGTGGCTTGAATAGCATTCTGTTACAGAGTTAATTTATGAGTGTATCAAGAGAATATGTGGACAGAGCCTTTGTAAAAGGTATTTTGATGGGCTCAAAGTTTTAAAAGAAGTCAATTAAAAAAAAGAGTGATGAAAAAAATAATCCATAGATCAATATTCTGATATGACTTCTATGGAAATGCAGGATTTTTCTTTTAATATGTAGTTTACTTCACAGTATACTTAATTCAAATGTGATAAAATAAAGTTTTGTAAATAAGGTTAGAATGACTTAATTGTTTTGAATGTCATTCCAATTCAGAGAGGACCCATCGGCTTATCTCCATCCTCCAGAGGTGCCCTTGTGTTTCTGTCCCATCTCATATTTCTAAATTCTGGCAGCTGAAGGCAGGTTTGTCCCAACAGTCAGCTGCTTCTTCCTGTTCAATTTCAGTTTCATCTCCTAAGTGCTTTTTACTTAGATTGCATTAACAAAGACTTTTCAAGGGAATGTCATTGAATTTCACTTACCCCAAAGCATTCCAATCAATGATGTTGCAGAGCAACTCAAATTAGATTCCAAATTGGCTCCAAAGAGAAACAATCAACAGTGATGAGAAGTTTTCAGGTAGGATGATACTGCATATCAGAATTCCAAACAATTGGTAAGGGGATGGTGTTACTGCCAAAGTCTAATTGATGCAGGAAAATGGAGTCCAGTTATTCTAGTATGTTGTCAGATACAATACTCCTTGAAATGTTCTCAAAGTTTGCAATCAATTGGATCCTCATCTAATGTGCATTAGATTCCTGTTATTGATGCTTACTGGAAGGACTTTTCAGAGCCAGTGATGAAAATTTAGACATTGTATATATTATAGTTATGTTTAGACATTATAAATATAGATATAACTGTCCAAGACTAAACAGGATGAAAAGTGTGATGAGAATGTTGAAGATTGATAACCCCACAAAGGTAGTTTATGCAATTGATATGATGTTAGCTATGTAGCTTATTTAATGTGCTTATGAATATAAAGTTAATGCCATAATTATTACAAGAATGTCATTATGATTCTTTTATAAAAAGGAAAAGGTAACAAGAAAGAATGTATAAACATAGGGATTTGCTTGTTAAGAATCCCTGGGAAAGCATTGCAGAATCTGACAGAAAACATATGAGATGTAACAATGAGTAAATTTTTGAGAGCAAGGTATAGATTTTTGCTCTATAGCAGTTCACTGAGAAACATATGAATGGGCAAAGAGAAGTTTATTGTTATTTAGGAAATGTATATCAGAAAGCAAATACGTTTCTATTATGGAATGCATTAGATAAATATGGAGTTGAGATTTATGCTGAATTTGGTATGTGATGGAAAATAACAAATATATTAGAATAAAATGAATATTTAGCAAATGGTTGTTTAATGTATTTATCAATAAATGTGTAAGGAATGCTCCTAGTGTTAGAAGTATATTGTTTGGGAGTATTAATGCATTTTTAGATGCAGATGATACCTTGTTGTTGATTGAGAATCAAATTATTTGCAGGGAATGCTTGGTAACTTATATCATACAGTGAAGTGTATGGATCAGAAAATTTATATATTGAACACCACGTTATTTCAGTTTGACTGGAAAACAGAATGAACAATTGCACATTTTACATAACTTGCCCCCAATTAAAGCAAGTAAATGAATTTGTGTACAGTGGTAGGATGGTTACCAAACGTAGGAAAATGAACAGAGAAATGTTAAGATGAACATATGTTAGTAGAAAAGTGATCTGTTGTAGGGAATAAATATTTGTCAAAAGAAGTGAAAATTACTGTAACAAGAATGTGCTCCTATCTACTTGACTATATAAAAGTGAGACTTTGGTATATCAAGAAAATAATAAAAGTGAGGGTTATATGATGAAAGTGTGGGGCATTTGAGGAATGATAAACTAAAAGAAATTGGATTAAGAATGAATGGATGATGCAGGGAAGTTATCTAGCCAGCTTTTTTTCCAGGCACCTCTCCACTTGCCTTTTAATAATACATGGTAGATAGTGTACTTAAAAATGGGCAATGACACTGAGCTTCCAATTGTGCCTAGTGATATCAGCTCAGATGGTCCAGTGATTAAGGATGGGCTAGAATTGTCACTCCCCTCTTGGAGATCTGAAAGGATGATACTGTGGGAAGTTAACTCTTGGTTTTGCTGTCTCCACTTCCCATAGCTTGGCTTGCTCTGCCTCTTGCCTGCTTAGGAAAAGGGGGTTATCTACAGTACATTAGACAATGTCCTTCAGATGGTGAACAAATATAGTCTGAATGTAAAAGTAAGAGAGAATGAATCAGGATGGGATTAGAAAGGAACTATAGGAAGAGAGAGTGAATGGAAAGAAAGAGAAAAGAAAGAAAGGAAGGAAGGAAGGAAGGAAGAAAAGAAAGAAAGAAAGAAAGAGGGAAGGAAGGAAGGAAGATGAAAGTCATGACTAGATGGTGTTGATGACATTCTGAAAAAGAATTGAAAAGTTTAAAGACAAAAGGAAATTGATGAGGCAGGTGAAAACAAGGATAGTCTGCAATGAGAAGAAATGTATGGAAATATATTAGTGCACTGTGTTGATGTAAACCAGATTTTTGGATGCCTGTCTTTAATTCCTGTCGTTCACTACTTCTCATTCTTTGCCAGCACTTTGCATAACAATGATTACCTTAAAAAGAAACAGCAAGATGCATGTATAAGTATTGAATAAGAGCCTTACTTGGATGCTGATGGAAGCCTTTTCTAACTGGACCGTTTTAACTGAAGATACTCAAGTCGGAAGCAGTTATTTTGCAAGGAAAGCGTGCTATATTTTCATGATCCCTGTTAACTTCATCCTTTCTTTGAAATTGAATGTAGCATTCAGTGCTGTTTGCCCTTTTGTAGGAGCAAAGGCATGATGTGAAAACCTCAGTTCTCACAACATCTAACTCTGAAAAGATCACAAAATCTAACTCTGTTGCTAGACTTTCCTGCACCAATCATATGTTGGTTGTCTATGCCACATGTGCAGTTAAATTATAGAAACTGATATACATGATCTGCAAGAGGTTTCTTTTTTAGTTTTAGTGGTTTTTTTGTATTGCAAAAAAAAAAATGATGTCCTTGTGTCATCACCATTTTCCAAGATGTTCTATGTTCACAAAAGTCCTATTTCTTGTTTCTTGTTATTTCATTTCTTTCTCTCTTACAATCTGAGGTTTTCACTGGTTGGGTTTTGAAACTTTACTTCTCACATTAGCAATCCTCTGGTTCTCCAGGAAATCTGGCAGATTGAATTCTGTGATTTAAGGGTGCCATCTAAGATCCATGATCGCTCTGTGTCTGACTATTGTCAAATAACTTCACAAGTTGTGTTCACCTAATTATAGAACCACTGGTCCTCCAAGGTTTTATTCAATCTGAGCGAATTGCTTTGACTCTGTTTCTTTTATCCCATTTTTGTTTCTTGTCTTCACTTTTAACCACTGCTGGCTTGTGCCTAAGCTACAGTATACCTGTGAGACTAATACGGTGCTGAAATCTCTCCTCTAATTCCCCATTATTTTCCTCCTCTGCAAAAGAAGGTTCTGTTTTTCTTACCTCATTCTCAGGGTAGAATGAACTTGTGGTTGGTTACCGAAGGAGGACTGCTATTTTTGGTACCTCATTTGCCTGTCAAGCTGCAGATTCCCAGGATGCCCTGACTTCCTGGTGTGAAAAAACACCATAGAGGTGTTTCCTCGTGAGACTGTCCATCTGGATTTAACTGAAGTGTGGGAAATCGCTAAAGCTGCAGGCCATTCGGGAAAAAATACCATACAATGGAAAAAAAGAAACTCTTATATTAACCTTCTCTTTGATGACCTCATAACTATATTGTGCAAAAATTTCACACCTTCCCTCCTCTTCCCACAATCTCAACTATTTTTTTTCCCATCACACTATATAAAACAATACCAATCTGATCTCTGATTGTCAGGTGCTTGCCCTTTTCCCTGCTTCTGGCTCTCCATTCTCCTCTGCGCTTCAACTCTTACAGTTTTGTCTTCTGCAAAAAATTCAGCTGCTATCTGTTTTGCGCCATATTCCTTTTTGTGTTCGAAAAGCCAGAAATAGATGCCTGCTGAAGGCCTCATTTCATTCTGTTAACCAAAGGTTAGCTTAAGAATAATTTCTCATGCCACTAGGAAGATGTATAGATCAAGGAAACCTATGGTCTGTGTCAATTTTCTAACTGTCTAAAAACTTACATGATGGATGAGGGGAAAAAAAATCAAATTAACAGGATGTTAGAAGCAGGAACATGAAATTGTTACTCAAACCAGCGAGAAACATTCTTGTTTCCTTTGTTTTGTGTGCGTGCTTTCAATGAAAATAATGGAAAGTGACACGAGTAAAATGAATTGAAGTTTCAATAGCAACCCAAGTTCTACATTTTGAGAAATTAATACTCTCAGACCATGATGACAAAATTGGCACATAAAGGTAGCCCTCGACTTACAACAGTTCATTTAGTGACTGTTTGAAGTAGCAACAAGGCAAAAAGTGACTTAGGACTGTTTTTCACACTTAGGACAATTGTAGCATCCCCATGGTTGTATGATCAAAATTCAGATGCTTGGCAACGGACTCATATATATGCCCCATGTGTTATGTGATCCTCTTTTGCAACCTTCTGACAAGCAAAGTCAATGCGGAAACCAGATTCACTTAATGACCATGTCAGTAACTTAATGGCTGCAGTGATTTGCTTCACAAATGTGGCAAGAAAAGTTGTAAAACGGTGCAAAACTCACTTAACAAATGTTTCACTTAGGAACAGAAATTTTGGGCTCAGTTGTGGTCATAAGTTGAGGACTACCTGTATTCATTGTTCCCCTCTGTCAGGTGCAAGTAAGATTTAAAACATAGAGAGACACACAAATGTACATGTTATTATTTGTATGTATGAGCCTACAGTAGTTAACTTCATTAGAGACACCGTGTCATCGTTAAATAGGATCTCTCTAGCCCATCTCTGATTCTATCAACAACCTCAACCCAGCAGTTTGCTGATGAAGGTTGCTGCAGTTAAGATTGGAAAAATAAATGGTAGCAAATAATAATCTGTTATTTTTCAAGACACACCTGAAAAAAAAAAAAAAAACAACTCAGGAAGCGGCTTTGCAAATTTTCTAATTGACAGAGTGGAAATCTGCCCAAACCATGAAAACAAAATAGTGATTACCCTACTTTCCAGACGATGGAAAGAGACATCTTAGATATTTCATGTTGACGTTACTGAGATAATTTTATATGTTTGGAAGGTCATAAAGGAAATAATTACTATTAGGCTGGTGCAGTGTCTGGAAGTTAAAAGAAGTGTTTTTGGAGTATTAAAGGGACACGTTGCTTTACTTTTTGAAACCAGAAAGAGGCCTAAATGGAGAAACATTTAATTTTTAGAAATGAATCTCCTTTAAAAGCAGAGACATCTGAACCCTTTTTGTATTCTTTACATTATTAAATGCTTCGGTAGAGTAAGGCAAGCCAAATGGTTTGTGTGAAGGCCACCCTCAGATTCCTATTCATTTGTTGAAAGCATTGCTATCCTTTTGCAGCTAATGAAAATAAAATATTCATTATAGTCAAGGTTACCTAGGATGGCCATTTTGACCACTGATGCATTCTTAAGAGAAAATGTAACATTAAAAAGGGGGACAAATGAGGATAGAGCTTTGCATAGCACTCATATATGCATATGAGCATTTGTTTCTTCTGTATAGTTTTGGCAAGAATACCAAAACACGCATGAGATTTCAGTGTTCTTCTCAGATCTACCTAAGATTGTTGTAGGGAAAAAGGAGAGGAGGGAGCATCTTGAGTTTGGAATAAAATAAAAGTTTGATTGATTATAAAAATTGGGAGAGAGACACTCGTGACTCTGCATGCTCTTTCTCCTGAACAACAGGAGGCACATATTTCATCATAAATGAACGGTGGTTCTTTCCCGAATTACGTGGAGTACACGTGATCATTAGGCTTATCCAGAAATATAGTTGTGTTTGCTTTCGTATTGAGTTGCTCTGTTTTGTTTTGTTTTTGTTTTGTTGGGCATATAGTCGGTACTGTATATAGTGGACTGGATTTGCTTGATTTCACAACATGGTGATGTCAAAAGGATCAGGAATAGGCTTTCTGGGGACCACTGCTGTTCAGCACTGTGTTCCTGGGGACCACTGCTGGATGCTGGCATAAGGCTTGAATTGGGCTACCTGTAGCTTCATGGCACTGCCGTTCAGCACTGTGTTCCATGCTTTCAGATGGAATAAAAAGAAGCTTCAACCTAGTAACTTCTTCTCCAACAGAGATCTTGATGGGGTTCTGGAGACCAAGGGCATGCCAACCCTTCAAGGTAGTGCATAGAAAAAACCAAAACCACGACGAACAACACTACCCTTATTTAAGATTATCATAAAAAAAATTTGCAAGTCTGAACACATTTCTCTTCTTTCCTGCTTTTACTTTCCAGAGAACTTGGAGGATGTTTTCTCCAGTCCCATTCTATCTGTGGACTAAGAAGTCCCTTGTCTGGCTATTGCCCTAGCTGCTGCAGCAGTTCGTTCTCCTATCCCTCAAGGATATTCCCACAGTTGTAGCCAGTCCTTCTCGAAACAAGTCAAATCAGCTTCAGCTCTTAATGCGTCATCTTGCAGGTTCTAATAGCCAGCATCAATCTTAATGTCCACGAGCTTCTAGAAGTTGGTTAGGCAAAGTATCGACTGTACTACTTGACATGTGTGCATTGAAATTGGCATTGTCACTTATGGTTTGTTTTTCCTTGTTTTGAAAATTAGATGTTTGTTGCTGAAGAAAATGTGGATTTTCGGATACATGTGGAAAATCAGACACGAGCACGAGATGATGTCAGCAGGAAGCAGCTCAGACTTTATCAGCTCTACAGCCGAACCAGTGGGAAGCATATCCAGGTGCTGGGAAGGAGGATCAGTGCCAAAGGAGAAGATGGAGACAAATATGGTAAGAGAATTTACTTCTATCTGCTATTTTTGAGTGTGCGTAAGGCATGGTGGAGGTGATTCATTGGCTTCTCTGATTGGTCAAACTTGAATAAAATAAGGCAAGACAATGGACATACAGTGATCCGGTACCAAAATGAGAGGACCATTAGCTTATTAAATATGAGGCAAATTATAAAAATAAATTAAAATAATTTTGCCTTATTTGTTGCTTAAATGGTCTTGGTCAGGGGTGTCAAAATCAATTTCATTGAGGGCTGCATCAGGGTTGTGTTTGACCTCAGGGGGCCAGGGTGGGCGTAGCCAGGGTGGCCAGCGTAATGTCACTCGTGTCAGGGGTGCCTGTGATGGGCCGACCACTCTGCCAGCAAAAATGGGCTCCAAACTCTGTTTTGGGCTGTGATGGCCTCCTGCAACCCTCTGCCACTGAAAACGGAGCTCGGGGAGGCCATCGCAGCTGACAATGGAGGCAGGGAGGAATTGTTCTTCCTTTTGTAAAAAATTCCTCATGATAATACTATGGGGTAAATGATAGTAAATGAGGCTCGTTGATTGAAACTCCTCTAGGAAACTTCGTGGCTAACTAAAAGGGGTTTAACAAAAGATCATCTTTTGGAAAAAAAGCATCTAATCTGAAAGTACCTCTTCCATGACTGTTCTGAGTCTATTGCATTACTTGTTTCAACCTACCTAAATTTGAGGTGAATGGGAAAATCCAACTTGCTGGTCATTATCTTTGAACTTCTCAGATTCTCCACTGGAGCAGCATGTCCTCAAAACTTCTAACATAGGAAAATGATATGGTAGAAGAACTTCATAGTCAAAGTCCATCTATTATTCATGATTGGCTGAGGAAAAATGGAGGGGGAAAAAAAAAAAGAGAGCCCAGATTCATCCCTTTAGTTTCAGTGGGATAAGAGATGGAGATGAATAAAAAACAATAATATTTATTTTGCTGTATTTCTGGGTCGATCGATTATGAATATATTTTCAACTCAGAAAATTAGAACTCTAAAAGGTTAACCTATTCTTCCTGTTCTATGGGTAGTCCTTGACTTACGACTACAACTGAGCCCGGAATACTGGTTGTTAAGTTGTTGCAGTCATTAAGCAGGCCACTATATGATCTGGCTTGAGTTTACAACCTTTTTTATGATGGTTCTTCAGTGAATCACCATCAAAAAAGTTGCATTTTATGATCTATTAATCTGCAGGATGCTGCAACTGGCCATAAATATAAGCTGGTTGCCAAGAGCCCACAATTCAGTCATGTGACCACAGGGGTGTGTGTAGTCATAACTTTGAGGATGGGTTATAAGTAGGATTTTTTGCAATTCTTCACAACTTCAAATTAGTCATTAAGTGACTAATCGTTAAGCAAGGACCACTTGCATTGGTTCCCAACTTTGCAAATTCCAGATAAGTGGACCAACTCCTAAGCTTCTTGCCCCAGTGTCTTTCATTGCTTATGTACATCAAGGCACTGAAGGAGTTCGGCTTAGTAAAAGAGGCGCCTCGAGAATGGTAATGTTCTAGGTTGCACACAAAGCCATTTTTCTGCTGCATGATAATTACTAAGGCATCACAGATGTAACATAGACTTAGGACCCAACTATATTTTGCACTAAACAAATTTTGCATTATACATATATTTATATGACAGGGGTGGGCAATATTTTGCATTATACATATTTTATGTTATACAGGTAGCCCTCACCTTACAACAGTTCATTTACAACAATGTTCAGAGTTACAATAGCACTGGAAAAAAAGGGACTTACGACTTATGTTTTTCACAGTTATGACCTCTGCAGCATTCCTGGAATCACATGATCAATATTTGGATGCTTGGTAAAATTTGGACGCTGTGTCCCAAGGTCGCGTGATCACTTTTTATGACCTTCTTATAAGCAAAGTCAATGGGGAAGCCAGATTCACTTAACAACCAATTTACTAACTTATCAACTGCAGGGATTCACTCAACAACTGAGGTAGGAAAAGCAGTAAAATGGGGCAAAATGTCTCACTTAGCAACAGAAATTTTGGGCTCAATTGTGGGCGTAAGTCGAGGACTACCTGTACATAGGTGTATATGGCAGGGGTTGGCAATCTGCATCCCTATGCCCTTGTTTTATAGTCCAGTCTCCTGAGCCCACAAGATTATTTAGTTGAGATATGGTAGTATACTACTGGTATAGTAGTATTTTAGTTTAAATAGACAAGAAGATCTATGGGGTCCATACTGTACTTCACTAGGTCATTTTCAATCCCATTGGCTGCATTGGTACAGCATATTAGACTTGGTTACCTTTTATTCTCAAATTCAAGAGTTTTTCTGCAACTGCATTCTTGTCAAAAGCAGTCTGAAAATTCTAGCCTGCAGAAAATTCTCCAGGTGATCCCTCAGTGATCAGTGTTCAGGAAAATTTTAGAAAATGTGGACTCGCTATGGAGAAGTTGATCATTCTTAGTGTTTGGAAGAAGGATGAACAAGTGAGAAAAGATTGAGGGTTTATTGTTTGCTACTCTAGCAAAACATTTATTTATTTATTTAGCATATGGCTTACAATGTCAGAGAAATCTACACAAGCTAGGCACAATACAATCCTGACAGCCTAGATTGCTAACTCATTCTGTTCAGTGCTTGTTTATCTATACTTGGTACACCATGGGGAATGCAGCTAGGTTCCCCCCCCCCCCGAAGTGGTAGTAATTTATCTATTTGCAACAATGCATGCTTTCAAACTGCTTGGATGGGCAAGAACTAGGGACCGAGTGACAGGTGTTCACACCATCTCATGGAACTGGGCTTGAAGTGCTGGAGTGCAGACCATTTCTGGCCAGCAGTTCCACCGTCATTAAGCCACTGTGCCACCACTTCCCCTACCAAAACATTTAAAATTGTCTACTTGAATTCTGTTCAAACTAAAATTGGTGTAGGTCTGCATACTGTTTGGAATTCAGTTTGGAGGCTGATAGAAAACATGGTTAGGAAAACAGCTCTATTTTATTTGAGCTGATGTAGAGGGTGCTGACTTTAACTGGGGCCAAATTTGATATTAAAAAATCCATGCCTCCAATGACATACACAAATATTTGTCACATTTTAAAAAACAGAACTGATATATTTCAAGTATTGGTAGACTGAAGTGGAGGATTTATTATACTGTGATCCTTTACATTGAAAAAAAAGTATTTATAACTTTTTTGAGAGTTTGATCTGTCTCATAAGTGATCCCAGCAGTTGAGTAACTTCAATGTTTAAAAAATTATGCTACACTTAAACAATTAGGGTTTTATTTAGAAGCATAAAAATCTTCCCATCAGCCAGACACAGAACATTCTTGTAGTAGATTTGATTCTGAACTCTAAACAGAAAACATTACAACAATATATTGAACTGAGTGGTGCAATCATTTTGATAGATGGCTTTTAAACTAAGATCCATTTAATTGGTTATTAATCAGGCTATGTCTAGACTGATAATGTGAAAGATTCTCCAAATATTTCATATTGGTGAGATGCTGAGTGTTCCTGAAGTGCTTTTAGATCATGGAGAATGGAGAGGGGGGATTATGTCTGGACAGGTTACTTAAAAAGTAGCTGCCTATTCATCAACTAGATTTAAATCTTGCAATTCTGTACAATGCTTTTCCCACTTGACTATAACAATGTGAAGTGGTTGACTAATTCTCTTGCACACACTGACTTTTAAAAAGGAAAAGGGTGGGAAGTGGAAGGTAAAAGATTCACATTACATGGTATCTCACACTGATGGAATAGATAGGAGAGGCAACCGTATGTAAGCTGAAACACTGGGTTTTCAGCACACAAAAGCAAGAGGACATTCTATACTGTTTGTTCTCTCTTTGTGTGCAGTTCATTTACAGGGCTGGTCTTGCTTGGGGTAGAAAAAAGGCTTTATTTGTGTTTCATGAGTGGGAGATTCTATTTCAAAGTATGGGGCTTGCCTGTTATGTTGAAAGGTAATGTTAATGTTTCCTGTGTGCCAGGCAGCATTGTGTTATGCGCAGTTGAACTCTGTATCTGAATCGTTTCCTGAGAGCCAAAACAAGGGGCAAATGATAAATTACAGAGAGGTGACATTCACATAATATAGGACAGGATGCAGAGGTGAAATTGACTGATTTGGAATTCTGGATAATGAGTTTGATCAGGTCCAAGCTGTAGCTCAGGAGGGAGCACATGTCTTGCATGCAGGAGATTTCTGGTTTACTCTCAGAATATCTAGTTACAGTAAACAATACTGAAGCTGGTGGGCCAGTTTACTAACATAGTGCAAGGCAGTTTTCTATGAAACACTTGGACTCAGATATTATAACTAATTGGCTTCATAACTTAACTGAATACTTAGATGCTAGGTAGTGGTTTTTGCTGTTATGTGGAATAGAATGTATGGTTTCCTAGCTCTCAGGGTTTTTTTCCTCTATCTTGCTGGGGAATAGCAGAATTTTTAATACAACTTTTTGGAGCATTAGTCCAAGACATCTATGGTAATTCTTAGTCATCCAGGTCATGATTGTCCCAAAAGTGCTTTTTTTTTTCAAAAGAGCAACTGGACTTGGTTTCTTCAAGAAACTTCTTGGATGAGAAGCGAAACCTCTTCAAGGAAAAAACAAAGTCCAGTTGCCTTTTGAAAAAGCATTTTTGGGATTAGTCCAAGACATTTTCCCATCACTACATAGTACCCTCCAGATGCAATGGACTTCACTATCAACTCTGATCAACTTAAGATCCCAGGATGATCTTAACAGCAGCTAGTGGACAAAGAAGCCACAATACAGAAGAAAGGATTCCTTCTTTCTTCTCTTGGAATAACATAACTGGATAGGACATAGATTGATAGTCATCTCCAACAGAAAAAATGGCTATGTATTCCTAATCCATCTTTTTTGAGGAAAGATCATTCCTATACATGCTATTTATGCTTCTTTTCCGACAGAAACATTCTGAAGATAGCTAAGTGTGTGCAAAAATTGTATATCCCAATGTATGTTACAGCACATTAATAATCCAAAGTTTAAAAATAACCCTGAAGAAATGAATCGCATTCAATTGCATTAGAGCCAGAAGAGTCTGGTGTCTGTATCAAATATTGACCTGATCGACCGCTATGACTTTCTGAGTCCTGATTGCAATGTTTCCGCTTGTCAAATTTAAAACTTATTTGCCTTTTATAACCTTGCATCATATTCAGTTTAAACTTCTGAATGTCTTTTAATAATCCTACCATTGGCTCAAGGTTGATTCAGCTTCCCATCCTTCCGAGGTTGGTAAAATGAGGACCCAGATTGTTGAGGGCAATAGGCTGACTCTGTAAACTGCTTAGAGAGAGGGCTGTAAAGCATTGTGAAGTGGCATGTAAGTCTAAGTGCTATTGCTATCAAGCAGTTACTTTATATTTCTGATTATTTTGTAATTTTCTCATAAGTACCACTTATGCTGATCATTGATACATTTATTTTTGTTCTTGTTTGCCCAGCATTTCATTTTTAACATTTTGAATGCCAACGTCTCTTCTTTTTAGTTCTTAGGAGGCGATCTTTTTCCAGAAAAATGTAGTGTGCCCTCAACACTGCAAACTTTGTACTAAAATATATATATTTCAACTTGCAAAGCTATTGTACGGTGACTTTATTTTTTTGGAGTATTTGTTTCTGGAGGAGATTCCTCTAATGCTCCATAACTATTTTTTGTTTTGTTTTGCCAGACAAATTGTTTCTGAAACTTTCCATTTTCAGTTTATGAGACAAAAGTGGGTTTCAAAAGCTGAGTTATATGTTCAGCAGACTGTGGTTGGTTTGATAGAATCACGACAAGCTGCAGGTGGGGTGTTGCATGTGTTAATGCTCCCCCAGGAGCTTGATTCTGCTGATGCTGTGATTTTATATTGTGAGGCTAATCTCTGTGTTAGAAAAAGTAATTTAAGTAGGGGTTGCAATGAGAAAGGAAGAGTTCTGCTAGTAAGTTTCTTCAACCATGCATGCAAATAAGATTAGGTAAAGCTTTCTAAATCCTTCTATATAATGGAAATATTTCTCGACATATAAAGTTGCCTCGTAGTGAGCCAGTCCATTAGTTCATGGAACCCAGCAATATCTCCAGTGACTAACCATAGCCCCTGAAGACAGGGATGGGCAACATTTTGGAGCGTGGATAGAAAGACAGAGGGCTGCAGTGAATAGCTGGTAACGTCATGTCCACATTTAAGTGGGCAATGCCTAGTTTTTCAAGGTAGGTTTTGGAAGTTGCTGTTTATTTTCTTTATTATTTTAGATGCGTAAAGGAAGTCTGAGGGATTATACTCTCCATTTTTCTGGGGCGGGGAATGCAGAAAACAGTACTGTTATGAATTGGTCAGTGCATGCTTCTGGGAGGCTCAGATAGTCATAAAAAAAGAGGTTCCTAGAGATGTTGTGGACTGAATCAAGAAGTAAAATGGAGAGAAAGTCTGAACTATTTATTGAACGATCTTGTAGATTGTTAGCAAGACGTAGCATTTTAGAAGGCCTGTGACTGAGCAATCGTGATTATGAGTTTGTTTGTGAGATTAATCCATGGAAGAAAGACCGTTAAGATGTCTTACATGTTTGCCAATTTAGAAAGAATAAGGGATATAAAGGGAAGGGACAGTAGATTAGTTCTTTTTTCTATTCCTAATGCATAAAATACTTAAGAAAAAAAGAGAAATCACCCCACTGAAGAGATCCAACATGTGAAGGTAATACTGAGCCTAAGAGCAAATTGGTTAGCCAAAGACAAGCCTCCTTTTCTGCAAGCATCAGTTCAATGAAAACTATTTAGAAACTAGTAGTTTTTCCTAAGAGTTAGCTGTACCGCAAGCAGCCTGACGGTTCTGGATCACCAAACAGCTCTCTCTGAACTGAGACTCGGATCTATAATTTATTTAGTGGAACCAGAAGGGATGGCAGTTTTCTCTTTCAAGCCAAATATTTCTGCTTGTACTTGTCTTCCCTTCAGTCTCTCAGTAGGACAAAATAACTTTTAAAAGACCTTCTCTCCCCCCGCCCTATCCTACCCTACATCTTCACAACCATTTATTTTCATAAAGTTAGCCTGGGGGCAGTGATGACCTCAACATAATAATGATCGCTCGTGGTGCCAGCTGTACTTTCACAGGGGGGACCCAGAACTGAACAAGGACGAGCTTGCGTCTGGGCCGGTGTTCTCCCTGTGACAATCCTCACCCCCATCTGTCTGAGCACATTTCCGTGGTGTGGGTGTTTGGCAGGATTTTTCTTTGAAACTGGCTACAAAGAAGTCGGGAAGGAATAACTGGGCAGCAGCAGGAATTAGAAGCAGGGGTGAACAAGGCAGGCTGCTCCATTGAACCACAGAAAGCCAAGCAAGCAGGACCTCCCAGGATTCTCTGGGTTAGAGGGAAGGACTCAATTACCATCACCTTGGATCCTGTTCTGAAAGGTTCAGCAACCATTTAAAATGTGCCGTAATCATCTTATTTGAAACATCTGTGCTCCTAGGAGTTCATTCTTTATTTAAGTTGGTTTGTTTTGCATTTTTGCAGATACTTTCAAGAAACTAAGGCGGGTGGGGAAAGGAGCACTTTCCTAAAAGAATTCTATTTTGAACATTGGCTTTTGGCCCTTTGATGTTGAATGGTAATGTTTTTGTCGTGTCCCCCCCCCCCCCCCCAGATGCAATGACACATATCTAAGAAATGGGCCAGCTTGAGAACCATTTCTCACAAGACGAGAGGAGGCCAAGATAGGTTTTTTTAAAAGAGGCAGACCCATCACAGAGCAGAGATTGCCAGCTGGCTTGTCATATGCATCTATGTCTTTAAAAATGGGTTGGGCTCCTGTTGGATTACATTTGTTTTATCAGGTATTACATGTGCGCAGTATAACAATGCAACATGTGAAAGAGCCCCCACCTGTCGCCCAAAATTGTCCCGGGTCAGTGTGACATGGGCTTTTGTACAATACATGTGGATGCTGTTTATTTCTTTACTGAAACCATTTAGTGGCAGTGCTAAAGTGAATTATGAGATCTTCAGATTGCCTAATTTTAGAGGCCAGCTTTGGAAAGAGGAACTGGATGTATGTGTCAGTCCCAGGAGGCGTGTTGTGGCATGAAGCCAACAGGGAGGTGTGAAGTGCCAAGTCCTACAAGCAGCTTTGTTGCTGCAGCTGAGCCTAAAAACAGGCTTGGTAGGGTCTGACAGGCACTTTCCATCTATCTTAGTGTGCTCATCAAAACATGAGATATCCCCAAATGAGAGATTGTTTCTTTCTGTCCTTTTATTGCCCAATGCACTTGTGACATGTGTGGAGAATCCAGAATTTTATTGATTCCATCCACTTCTGTTGATCAAAGGCAGATGTATTTTCTGATCCTTGTCTCTAATAAAATCACAACTCCTTATTTTAGCCTTTAGAAATTGTTTTTTTCAAGTATAATCAAGAGTTGATAGAATTGTCATCTAGAGAAGGAACTAAACTGTGGTCGCATGTAATACATTACACAGAAATGCACCTTGACATGTCTCTGATTTTTGATGTAGCATTCATAGAAATGTGCAATTCTGGGATGTTGTCCTAACATAAGCAGAGGGGTAGTCGTAGCACTGATGTTCACCAGATATGCATTATCTGCAAGTCACTGCTTCCTTCACCCCTCATAAATATATGCACCAAACAGGCCAATTCTAGGCCAAATAGGTACTTCATAGGTACTCAAAAGCCAAGCCTTATCTGACTCTGTAAGTTAAAATTTTCACCCTGAATTGCATCCAGAAAGTTATGGTGACCTATGGAGGGTCTGCAGCACCAGTATTAACCAGTTATTTTAATAAGATGTAATACCCTATTCAGGCCATAAGGCAATACGACTGAAAATAAATAAATACATGATATTTTGCCTGGTTATTCTGTAACCTAATAAAGAACAAAATAATATCTATTAGAATAAGTAATTTTCTTTCTCTGTTCTTATTTTAACAAATAGTCTTTTTTGAAGCTAATTTTGTGTCCACTCTGATGGCTTTCTTGAATTTATTAAAAACTGAATTGTTTTCACAGAATGTTTGGGAATGGATAAATGAGAAAACCCTTTTGTATCACGTGGTTGCTTTTTGTTTGTGTGTGTGCCTTCAAATCAATCTGGACTCTTGGATGACTGCCTGTTCAAGTGGTAAGTTCAGGACTATCTGTATACCATTATCCTTACTGAGAACTCACATTACCTTTGGTCTTTCAAATCAGGGGAGGACAAGTTATTTTATGATAACTAAATAAAGCAGATACTTCATGCAGTTGTTTTCAGCAATGGAAAAGATTTGGTGAATATACGTGATTGGAGAGTGCAGGAAAATATATCCCTATTTTAATTTGTGGGAAATTTAGAAGAGTTGGTTGTTACCCAGCTACTGTAGATAGTTCTCCTTGACTGATTGGCTGAACTCAAAAAAAGGCAGAATCAGACTTATGTCAGTCACTTGGATGGAAGGCCACTAGGAAATCTCAAGGGATTGGGCTAGACTTGGAAATTAAAAAAAAAAAAACTCAGAAAAAGGCACTTCTGTGTTTTTGCCAAGAAAGCTACATGGATGTGTTTTTAAAGTCACCAGGAGTTGAGTTCAACTTGAAGGAGACTTTACTTTTATGATGTTGCTGGCATTACAGGTCAGTCATATTTTTTATGGCATCCTCTCCCTTCTGTTCAGTTTTGTGTTTGTCTTGCAACTTGCCAAATTTCTCCCCAAAGGCAGACGGATTGCTCTATGAAATCCTGATCTGTTATTTTTGTATAATACATTTAAGCACAGGGGTTGCCAAAATATACCTATCATTTTAAATCAGACTTTCCCCAATCTACAGCTACTCTACTTATATTAGGATGACAAGTCCCAGAATTCCAACACTGGCTTTGAATTCTGGGAGTTGTATTTCTAACGTATGTTGTGGCAGCAAGTTTCAGTGGTTTTAATGAATATACTCAGCCCTAAAGTTAGGAAAAATATGGCTCCAAATGTTTTAAGGATAATTAGTCTTTTTCAGGAGGGGCGCAATGGCTCAGCGGTTAAAGATGCTGAGGTTGTCAGCTGGAAAACTGACAGTTTGGGTTTGAGACTCAACATCACAGCACAAAGGGGTGAACTCCTGTTCCTTACCCCAGCTCTTGCCAATCTAGCAGTTTGAAAGCATGCAAATGCAAGTAGATAAATAGGTACCACTACAGTAGGGAGGTAATAGCATTCCGGATGCCTTGGCGCATAGTCATGCTGGACACATGATCACAGAAATGTCTTCGGACAATGTTGGCTTCCACAGCTAATAAATGGAGATAAGCACTGCTACCAAGAGTCAGACATGACTGAACAGGGAAAACATTCACTTTGTAGTCATTTTCATTCACTATTTTTATATGCCTCTGTCTCTGTCTATAATGCTTTGTGTTGATTTAAGAGCCCCCTTAAAGAATTGTTAGCTAAAAAAAAATAGGACCCCATCTGTGACTCATTTAAGTGGAAGTGAGACAATGGAGCCAAAGCAGTTCCAGTTTAGCTAGTCAATACAAATATTGTTAATGTAGTGATTGATCTTGCAAGGAGCTTTATAACAATGTGAATGGCTATCCCCTGAAGACTAGTCAATATAATATTACAGCACCTTACTATGGCCCAGTTATTTCTTTACAACATCATCCCAGCTGCTCTTCTGAAAGCTGCTAGGACAGCTCTGAAAGTTGTTGGAAGCTTCCATGAATGCAGTTATAATTTTTGTTATAGTAGTGGGTTTTCTTTACTGTTGTATTTACTTCATTTTAGCATGATAGGTGGGGACTTGACCTTTACTGAATCCATCATGTGAAGGTGGAGGAGGCTTAATTACCCTCTAATCCTTTTCCATATGTACAGAGTCACAAAAGACAACAACATATCTATTGGTGCACTCTCTCTCTCTCTCTCTCTCTCTCTCTCTCTGTATGTGTGTGTGGCTGGGGAAGAAGAATGCTTGAGAATCTTTTTTGCTAGTGGCAATCACAAACAGAATTTGCATCTCCCCTAAAATGAAGCATCTTAAGTTGGCCATGTCAGGCAGGGGAATTCACTGAAGAAAGCAATTATGTTTGGAAAAATTAATGGTAAAAGGAAACCGTGCCGCCAAAAAACACAGTGGTTGGACATCATCAAAGCTGACATAGGCCAGAGCAGAGAAAACTCAAAGCAGTAGTGCAAGATCAGAAGACGTGGAGACACCTGGCCCATAGAATCGCCAAGAATTGGACACAGTGAATGGATAACATCATCAGAACAATTAAAACACGTTTTCTGAACAGTTTTTATCCCAGAGCTATAATTGCAAACAATGAACTTAAGGACTACCATCAATGAGCTGTTGGGCAGTATAACTTGGTCTGTTGTGGATGCTTGTGTGTTTTTAGGAGGTGGGGAATTTTGGTGGGTGGGAGGGTGTTTGGGGATTGTTATGTGTGTGTACACGTTGGGTCTGGTCTCTGGGTGTTATGTGAATTTTGTTGTATGTATACTTTATATATACGTACAATGACAATAAAGAATTCAAATTCATGTTCAAATTCATCTGAAATTAGAGTGGAACAAATCAGAAAGTCACTGTATGTTAGAGCTGTGGAGGTGTAATGGCTAGAATACAGGACTGCAGTCTAACTCACTGCTTACTGCCAGGGTTTTGATCCTGACCAGCTCAAGGTTTACTCAGCCTTCCATCCTTCTGAGGGCCCAGATGGTTGGGGGCAATACGCTGATTCTGTAAACCGCTTAGAGAGGGCTGTAAAGCACTGTGAAGTGGTATATAAGTCTAAGTGTTATTGCTATTATATGAATAGTATCTATTAAAAATTAAGTCATCCATTATCATAGCTTTCCCAATTTTTCCACAGATAGCTACTTGGTACAAAACTGATACCCACTTGGCAGTGGTAGTCACTACAGCTGGATTGGCAATACTCATTTCAAGTGCAGAAATGTACACTGTATTTTCTACACAGTGAGCATGCAGTGCTCAAAAAAAAAAAGGCTTAAAAAAAAGGTCTTTGCATTCTCTTCCAATGAAACTTTTTGGGCCTGTAATTCATACACTTCACATTTTACCAAAAAGTGAAACCTCAAGATAAATTTGCAAGTTTTCAGGTTGCTTTTCTGGGATTCTCAAAGAAAGTGAAAAGTGTTCTTAGGAGAGGGGCAAAATTTCATGGGAGTGGTGAGTGTGGCAATCTTCCCTCTTTAGATCGTGGGTTAGAGTCATTTGTCTTCTGAATAACATTTGTAGTTTAGTTGCAGCAGGAAATGATGCGGTTGCTTATTCAGCCTTGAATGCTGAATCAGAAAAAAAAATTGTAATGTTCCTGAGGAGCACAGCTTTCACGAAACTACAGTGGTATCTGATTTAATGCAACTTCGATAGAACTTATAAAGCGTTTAGTAGACCACTCTTTATTTGGGCAAATGTTTAACCGTAGCTGATAAACAAGTCAGGATTGAATGTGTGCATTCATTTTGGGATTACTAATTTCAGAATTGAGAACCTTTGTCTAGCTATTCAGTTGCCCACATGGTTACTTGGAAGTAGAACTTACTGACCTAAGTGCAACCAGCCTAAGTTTTGCTGTGTTTAGGACTGTTGTCTGAATGGTTACAAAAATGTTAGTGAAATGAGAACCTTAGAAACAGCGATTTTTTAAAATGTAGCCTGTGATCCTAAAAATAATTCAGGTGTGTAAAAAATCTGTAGAGATTCTCAGTCACCCAAGTCATGGTTGTCCCAAAGGTGCTTTTTCAGGAGACAACTGAACTTGCTTGTTTTTTTTTTTCTTTTGAGGACATTTTGATTCTTGGATGAGAAGTGAAATGTCTTCAAAAGAAAAACAAGGAAGTCCAGTTGCCTCCTGAAAAAGCATCTTTGGGACAATTCAGGTGTTTGGGCAAGTAACTTACCTAATTCAATAGGCTTTCTTTTTGAATAGATTCATAAAGAATTGCAGTATGAGGCTAACATTCTATGTGCCGTCACTTAACAGTAAATCACATTAACACTATTTCAAAGTTGGAATGGGAACAACTTTTTGCTTGAGACAAATATGGATTAAACTAACCTCTTTTTGAATAAGTATGTGAACTAGATTGCAGTTAACTCTCACTGTTTCTTAAAATTCTGGTAATAGTGTTTCCTGGTTAAAAAGGAATAGAAAATACATGTACTGGTAGAGAAATGTTAAAAAAAAATCCTTCAAAAATGTATACATTGGACTAACTTGTAAGAAATAAACAACTGTGTATCAGAAAAATGTCGACAGAATGTATACATATTTTTTAAGCTGGCTGTTTGGAAATTGCATGAGGAAACAGGGTGGAATGAAAAATGAGCAATTCAGAGAAACTAAATTTGACAGATTTGGCTACCCCTAATTCAGAGTAGAAAGTAATAGGATTGGAATGCTTGGCTGCAATCCTATGCATATTTATTTGGGAGTAAATGTCACAGAAACCTGGAGACTTTTTTCCCTTAATAAAGATTCATAAGACTGGGTTATGTATAACTTTTATTATTGTGCTCTTATTCCTGAACCTTTTAACTTTTCTTGGTATTGCATTTTCTAGACTATCCTTGTGGTCTAAGAAGATTTGAAACATAATATAAAACTTACTTTTGTATTTATTTGAGTCCTGCCTTTATTGTTTTTGCAAGTAACTGAAGGTGGCAAACATATCCAACACACCTTCTACCTCCTAATTTCCCCATAACAACCTGTGAAGTGAGTTGGATTGAAAGAGAGTGACTGAATAAGTGAATAAGAGAGTGACTGAAGAAGAAAATTCCTTATTTTGATGAGGATAGAACAACTGGAAATACTTCGTATTATCTTCTGTGTATAATCTATCTTCCGTTCTTTATGGATCATACAGTAGCTGACATACAGCAATGAGGTGCCATCAAGCTGGGTTTCTTTCCTGCACAAACTATTATACCTATTTTCTTGATGCTTAAATGTAAGGCTATGTAAGCCACTATGCAAGCCCATCCTCATTTGGGGGAGGGGGGGGAGGGGAGATAGATGGAGGATCCTGGATTGCAGAATTAATTAAACTGCACCTGTTTTTCCTAATTGCTTTATTGAAATCTGTCAAGATTTAATAATATTAAATTTGATATTAGCTTCTATAAAAGATTTTTGAGAAATTTAAATTGTGAATATAGTTACTTAGTGTAAATGATTGTTATTTGTCCTCCCTAATTTAGGGAAAAATGTGTTATGCTTTGCTTTTATGTCAGAATTCATTGGAATATGATCTTCATGTTTTATGCAGTATATATATGAAGAGTAAGGATTAATTAACACTAGGGAAATTAATTTACTAGTGGGTTATAATAGGGGTATAAAAGACAATCTAAAAGCCTGGCTGAATTGTTTTCAGCAATTGTTTTCTCTAGAATATCTTGATACTGCAGCCTGTGATCACCTTCTCTACAAAGTTCCCTAAAAGTTCCCACTGGAGATTGATCAGAAATTATCTAGTGCCAAGAGAGGTGGGAGAGAAAATCCCATAATGCATCGCTATAGAAGAGGCAACTGTGCAGTATCTTGGAATGCTGCCACTGCTCTATTCTTAAGACCCTCCCTTTCTCCCCCCCCCCCCCCTTGCATGAACCAGGGCAGAGCAGCTGTGAAGGGGCTACAAAGAATTCCAGAATGTATTAGAAGTCTGTAGAGAGTCTCAGTCATCCAGATCATGGTTCTCCCAAAGCTGCTTTTTCAGGAGGCAACTGGACTTTCTTATTTTTTCTTTTTGAAGACGTTTCACTTCTCATCCAAGAAGCTTCTTCAGCTCTGACAGGATAGAATAATCCTCCATTCCCCATCCTTCCAGTCCTGTCAAGAGCTGAAGAAGCTTCTTGGATGAGAAGTGAAACATCTCCAAAGAAAAAACAAGGAAGTCCAGGTGCCTCCTGAAAAAACTCCAGAATGTATTCTTTGCTGCGTTAATACATTAAAGTGTCTAGGTTGGAAATGTGGCATTGAAATATGCCTCTTTATTTTTAAATGCACTGCTCCCTTGCAGAGACTGCTATTACTACTACTACATTGGCTACTCATGTCTTATTCATAGTGCCTTTTCTGTTATGTTTTGTTTTTAATTTCTGTTCGGTCATGTCCAATTTTTGGAGACTGCCTGGATAAGTCCCCGCAGTTTTCTTGGCAAAGTTTTTCACAAGTGGGTTTGCCATCGCCTCCTTGCTAGGGCTCAGAGGGTGTGACTAGCCTAAGGTCACCTGCTGGCTTTGTGCCTTAGGCAGATCTAGGACTCACAGTCCCCTGTTTCTAGCCTAATGCCTCTACTACTACACCAAACTTTTCTGTAAATGGTTTGTATAAAGTTCATTTGAAATATTTATGGCTGTGACAAGCTATACTATCTCTGTATCAGTGTTCTATGCGAAAAAGCCACAGGACAGGGTAGCCCTCAACCCACGGCTGTTTATTTAGTCACTGTTTGAAGTTACAACGGTGCTGAAGAAAAGTGACTTTTGATGAATCCTTGCACTTGTGACTGTCGCTGCTTGGCCATTGGTGGATTTGCTCAACAACTGTGGCAAAAAGTCATAAAATGGAGCTGTTTAACACACTTAGGTACCACATTGGTTGATGACGAAAATTCTGATCTCAATTGTTGTCATAAGTCAAGAACTACCTGTAGGGCAATACAGTCCTGATTATATCATAATTCAGATTCTCGTTGGATCATGACAGAAAGAATTATACAGATACAAACAAAAGCAGTTGAACTGCTGAAGGAGACAATTAGACTAATCCAGCGTAGAACTCCATATTTCTGAGGGAGAAAAAAAACAATACTTGCTACTAGAAGATCTTTATGACAGTATTTTAAAAGTTGGTCTGTTTTCTTTAATGTTTAATCTAAAGGGGCCTTCTTTGGCCATGACATTAATGGGCAATGGTTTCCCTTCAATTTTTGAAAAGATAAAAAGAAAATAACTTAAGAGTGCAATCCTGGGATCTAAGCGGTTTTAGCAGTTAGTGAAAATGCTTCCCTGCTGGGTAGAAGGTTTCATATACAAAAAAAAAGAGGTATCTGTTAACCAAAGTCTTTCACACAGATTAATTTTCTGGTTTGTTCTTTATATCTGCAAACCCATAGCACTTTCCTGGGAGTAAATCACATAGGGTACATGTATTTTACTTTGAAGTATACTTTTATTTAGGCTAAACAGATCAAACTTTCTCAGCTGTTTTCATAAGATTTTTTTAAAGAAACATTTTCATCTGTAAGTGTAAATATTGTCTCACTGGGCACAATCCAAGTAACTGCTTAGAATCATAGAGATAGCTTGCTCCAGCCCAGAAACTTTTGACCTTAAATCAGCTATCCCTCAGGTTATTGCACAAAATGATTTTGAAACTCTTATTTTCAAAAAGATATTTGTAGATCTTCTTTGACACAATGTACCTGATACACTCTAGTATTACACACAGAAAGAGGGAATCCCTTTTTAAGTGGTTTAAAAGAAGAGAAAAAATAACTGTAAAAGATTTAAGTTGAGGTTCAATTGAAAATAGGAAGGTCACATGCATTGTCGAAAAAGGAAGGCAAAAATTATAGAAACTGTACATATATGTACAACTTGTTTTATGACAGTATGTTCAAGGCCACACTTTCATTTTCTTTGAATAGTCTTTACCCATCGTTGAAAAGAAGACTAACAGCAGATGTTACTAAAGACATGGCCACAATCTTAGCCCATCTCCAGTCTAAGGTTTAAGATATACAGGAAACTTCAGGATACACTCAGGGACAGTAGCCATTAGTAATTCCTGATTGCTTAAATTGTACTCATCAGGAGCAACAATTTATTCTTGACTAAACAGTGCTTCCCAAAGTGCTTATCCATGCAATCCAATGCTTCTCACCTCTTGGCCCTTTGGGTTTTTATGCAATAGTGATGACATCATCATAAATTAGGTGATCAGGTTCAAAATGGCAGCAGCAAATAGGAGCAATGAGGCATGCTTCATCTCACTTCTAGTGCTAGGACCTGAATCCTTAGAGCCAGAACTGTTCTTCCTCTCCTTCTTCCTCAGTGAGGATTCAGACACCATAAAATGGAATTATTAGCATGTAAGGAATCTTAGACAAGTAATTTCATCAGTTTAAATTAAATTTAAATGAGATTATTCAGGAACAGATACAATGGGTAGCTAGTTGTGTAAAAATAATGCAATAATTCTGAAGAGAAAGAAAAAAATTTCCTGAAAGAAAGTGCATCACAGCAAGCATCATTTTAATATAAGCGTACAGTATTTTCTTGTTTTATCATGTAAAAAGGTATGTATGTGGAGGGGATGGCTCTCCTGAAATGTTTACTTTTTGAAATTTTGCAAACACATCTTTGTTATGTTTCAATATCTGCTGCCTTTTCAATTAATCCATTCAAATCATTTAACATAGTTGGCTAAAAATGAGAATGACTAATAAGACGGAGTGCAGATTGTTGAGTATTATCACATTCTTCTAAAATGTGTGTTACTGTATTTCACATTTAGGAAACTAAATGGGAGTAAAAGAGAAATTTCTGAGTAAAGATGTGCATAGGATTTTAGCTGCTGAGACGCACATCTTTCAGTCTTTTACAATGCTTTATAAGCTAACCTTACAATCTTACTTACAGTGCTTTATGGCTTTGAACAAATACGTTTCTCAGCAGGGAAGTAACTGAGGAAGTGCAGACAATTTAATCTCTTGGGGCTAAATTGATATGTCCTTTAAACTGTGAGCTATGCTCAACTAATTGATGCCAGCTTTAAATATAATTTCTGATCCATTGGGGGTATATTGATTTAAATTCTTGTCTCCTCCCAGTCCTGCTTCCCAAAATAAGGAAATAATTGCATTGTGCAACAAAAGGGGCAAGATGACTTTACAAGCTGTACTGCTGAGATCTGTTTGGATCTTTAGTGGTTAAAAAAGTATCTAGGCAGAAATGATAAAGGAAGGCCCCTCTTCCTCCTGATGCTGTTGGGAGAGGCTTAGCATAAACCGTTTAAAAGAGAGCACTATTGATTTTATTTGACCTCCAAACACGCTGCAGCCAGAATTGTATTTTCCCTGTTGGGGGGTGATTCAGGGGCATGGAAGATGGAGCTTTTGCAGTGAAATAATGCTAGGTTGCAGGGAAATGTTCTTACTGGAATCCCCTTCATATTATTCTGTTTCTGATCATTGGGGCCTCTTTACTATCCTGTAAGGGAGGGGGAAAGCTGTGTAACAAAAGTGCAGAAGGATTTTATAGACTATCAGCAAAACTAACACTGTTAAACTAATGAGGGTATATGATGCTATTCTAACTGTTTTTGCTTTTTCCCAAACTTGCCCCACATCACCCAAATAAACCAACAAATGCTACTCTCTCTCTCTGTCTCTCCACTTATTGTGAGAATTGCACCTGGCATGAGGCAGGATGTTCTGTACTGACCAACTGAATTGATGCAAAACCTTCTGTAATCACACCTTTTCTTTTTAGGGGTAGACACACTAGGACTAGCCATATGGTACTCAAGATTCATCCCCCATCCTTATGATTATCCTTTTCCTGTTTACAAAAACCCTCCAAGGAGCAACTCCCAATCTTATTAAACTCCCTTTGAGACTTAGCCTTTAAGTGGGAAAGGTTTTGTAATTTGCACTTAGGATCATGCAATTAATCCTAGCTTCTTCTTAGGTTTTATAAAAAAAGTCTCTGCAGAAGACACATTAGCCATATGCTGAATGGAATTTCAAAATTAGATCTCTTCAGATTAAACATCAATTAAAAATAAGGCTTTCCCCTCTATTACATCCCGCTACTTTAACTAAAGAGGTAAAATATAAATCAAGGCAAAATATAATATTTAACTACCTCTTAGAAGGTGTTTTGTTGACAATCATTTCTATATATTTTAATTTTGGAACCATGGATACTTAGATGACAACTTAGTCTAAAGACGTGTACCTGTGTATGTTATGCAACAAATTATTTGCTCATGATTGCATGATCCTGTACTTCTACAGAATAATTGAATTGTACACTGCAGTTTACTTTGATCCTGATGTTCGCATTGAGAGAGTCAGCACTTCAGAAATTAAATTAGTATCACAAATAGTTTCTCTAAGTGGCAAGAAGGAATAATTTATATGGGCCTTAAGAAAATTAACAGGCTTGTACATTCTGCTGGAACTATAGGATGGACAATACCAAATCACTGGTCATATGATAACATAACTTATAAGCAAATTACTACTAAATCTCTAATTCCTCTAGATTTACTTATTCTTAATAAAAACCAGACGATTTTAGACAATAGAAGCAAGTGGATAAACTCCAAGGAGTTTTGACATATGAATGGAAATGTTTATGTTTATCCTACTCAATTTCTTTACACAATTCTTTGACTCCCATGGTCCAAGTAACAAAATTGACTTATTTTTCCTTGCTTTCTTTGAGCATGCACGGTAAAACTGCTTAGAAAATCTAAGCCTAAGCCTAGGTGCATGGAAAAATTCAGATTGTCCCTGGAGTTTGTAGGCCTTAGAGCAGGGGTGTCCAATCTTGGCAATTGTAAATGGTGGATTTCATCTCCCAGAATTGTCCAGCCAGCAATGCTGATGGAGGAATTCTGGGAGTTGAAGTTCACAAGTCTTAAAAGTTGCCAAGGCTGAACACTTACCCTAGATTGCAGGGGTGTCAAACTGGCAGCCTGTGGGCTGGATGCGTCATGCGCAGGCCATACTCCATGAAAGGAAAAAACATCATGGTACATTATGTGATGGCAACATGTTGTCATGAGTTTAACACCCATGCCCTAGAGTATCCCAGGTGGAAGCCTCTCCAGGGTGTGGGTTGCCCAGGATCCTTTTTCATTCCAATATGAAACAACAGCATTAAGAACATCTCAGTGATTGCATTGCCCTCTTACTTCAGAAATAGTATAGTCAATGTCTCTTCCTACATTCTGATTTAGTTCAGGAGGTTTAGATTGAATCAGAGCAATTTCACAAAAGAAATTTGTATTGAGAGAAGGCTAGTTTAGGGGTGTAGTTTTTGCTGTAAACTAAGCTTGTCTAAAAATGGGCTTTTATATAGTAAAAGACCAGACAACCTTGCTCCAGCAAGCTTGCAATTCAAATTAGAATACTTTGAACTTGTTTGCACATTAGGGTAAACTGCGATTTGTTTAACCATTCTTATCGAATACATGTATGTATCTGTTCATACACCTGTGAACAGTGTTATATCAGATCCCAACAAATCACATTTAATAGGTTCACATAGCATCCTTAACCCTCAACAAAGGCTTACATGTCACAGTCACTTTATTGACATACCATGTAATGCCCAAATCAATAAATTTAGTTTTCAGAATATGCTAAGACATATTGTGCTGAATCATAGATTACTAACCCCCATTTTAATCTAGCCTAATCTGTTGTGTAACTCAGTCATTATGGATTAGTGCAGTATGTAAACATAGTCACTGAAAACAGGCAGAGAAAATGGGAGTTGTGCAATGATTAATACATATTTACAGAAAACTGGTTTTCAGATATCAGCAATTTCTCAAAGCAGTTTATTGTAACATTGAAACAACATATTTTTTTAGGAACTGCATAGAATTGTTATGCTAACTGATCAGACTAAAGAACTAAATATGAAGAATGTTTTAATGTTGTTGCTCATTTTACTTTATAACCTAATATTCTAGGAAATTCAAATGTGAGATGAGGCATCTAAAGCACATTATGTTTTTCTTCTCTGAATTTCTAAAAGTAATTACATTGTAGGAGAGAGAGAGAGAGAAAGAAAAAGAAAATACAAAGAAAAAATTCCAAGAGGTAGCAGTTTTAACAATTTTATTCAAAGTCATAAGCTTTGTGGGCTACAGCTCACTTCATCAGATAAGTAGAGGGACGTAAGCTGTAGTTCAGAAAAGATTAGGTATTTAAAAAAAATTAGTTGGAAAAGATGCTGTAGACTCTTTCTAGAATTCATTAGGTATGTGCTTGATAGTGGGTAAAACCCAGAAAGGGGGAACTGGAGTTGAAATGCAAAAACAAAATTCAGTAATTCATATGTTTCTATGGTTAGTTGCCTGATAGTCTGATCCAATTCAACTAAAAAAAAAAACCCATCCTAATGGGAAATACACATGAGCATAGCAGGAAAACACAGAAAATTATAGATTTGGATTTTATTTTGAGTATTTGTATAGATTACAAATTGCATACAATTATACATTGTATAAAAATTACAGTAACTACATTATTGATTTTTTTTTGTCTAGTGCCTTTTCTTGCCTTGAATTTTTGGTATCCATCCTCAGTTTCAAATGGCCATTACCAGATGGTGTTTCTTTGACTTGCTATAGGGTTGAGCAGACCCTCAAAGGAACTGTGATTGCTGAGTAAAACCCCAAGTGCCTATTAGAAACCATCAGGATCCATAAGATGCCAAGCACAGACTTAATGGGTCTGTTCACACTGCGGAAGCCCTGGGTAACTGTCAAGCTCATCTGGACCAAGAAGTGATCTGACAATGGTTAGGGCAGATGGAAATGCCTTCCATATCCAGATCATTACACATCTGTTACTGTCTTAATTTCATTTCAATTACTTAATTAAAATCTAAATCTAATCTCTCCAAATCAGTTTCCGTTATGCTCACATCTTTGCTTTCCTTTCATTTAATTTGAAAGGTAACGTTTTGAACAAACCACCTCCCCAAAAGGCAAATAAAGTCCCTGGCCTAAAAATCTAGCTGATGGCAACAAAAATGGCGCAAGATCTGAGGGACAAAACATATTAGAAGAGATTGGAGGAACTAAATATGTACAGCCTGGAGGACAGAAGAGAAAGTGCGGACATGATTGAAACCTTTAAATATTTTAAGGGTGGGATTGGAATAAGATTCTAGAAGTCAGTGTTTCCAGTATTAAGCAAAAATCAAGGACGCGGGGCATAATCTCAAATCTACAGAAGGGAAGTTCATGAGTAATGTTAGAACATATTACATTACAGAAAGAGTAGTGGAAGCTTGGAATCAATTTCCAGCAGAGGTAATGGGTCAGTTGTCAGCAATTGAATTTAAACATGCTTGGGATAAGCACACATTCAAAACAAAAACTCAAAGGACAGACTCAACGAACCATTGGGTCTTTTTCTGCTGTCAGTTTTCTGTACTTCTGTAATTCTGAGTCCTGCTGTGAAGAGTATGGATGAAATAAGAATGGAAAGTGATTTTCCCTTTTATTCTCACAACTATCTAATGACTGGCCCCAAATAACCAGCTTCATATTTAATCAGGATTTGAATCTAGTTTGCACAGCGTCAAGTCCTGTTATTATTGTATGTTGGCAAGTTCATATTTTGAGCTGACTTCTTTCTAGGAGATATTAACTGATGCTTTGCATGTCTGGAACTTCTAGACCAGTTGAACAGGAAGTGTTGTCAAAACGCTAACAAAATCCTTGTTTTTGGTAAGGGTGAGTGAAGACACCTTGGATTGTGTGGTGGTGTTTGTTGTTGTTGTTCCTATTTGGGTTTGGGATTTTTTTTTTTCATCATTGCCATTTTTTATTCTTCATTTTTGCCTGTTATTTTACTTTTTTTTCTTTTTGTTTATGAACTTCGGAGTCCTTGGGAGTCAGGTAACATATACCTTTAAATTTAAATAAATAAAATCAGTGCATGCTAGAAGGTTTCCTAGAGCAGACAGATATGTCCTAGGATACGTTTGAAAATGTAATTGTATCTCTTGATTATGTCCAGGACAGTCAGAAGGAGGTAAAACACCAGAAAACTGTATCAGATATTTTATTCTTTCATTCCTTTATTCCTTATTCTGATCTGCTCCATAATATTGTTATCTCACTTTGCTCTCTGCATTCAAGGTGAAGCTTGAAGGCCTCTTTATAATTTTCTGCTCCTTTTTCTTATAGTTTATCAGTATGAAACCTAGCCAACTTCTGAGTAAATCTATTTTTTTTTATTTGAGCAAGTATTTTGTTCAAGAAAAACCAGGTAAAATATGTATGTCAGATTTTGCTTGCAAAATGGGAGGGAAGGAGAAAAAACAAATGAGCCCACGACTTCTAAACTCTAGCTGGCTGTTCCAGGGTTAGCATTGTTTCTTTAAGAGATTATGGAAAATCTTACCTTATCTTTACTACTGCTGTTATCAACTTCGTTCAGAGTGCTTATTATCTTTAATGTGATTCTTGCACAGAAATATAATTATTATAGGCTTTAATGAACAGCAAAGAGTTGTGCTCACTCTCATGCTGAAACATTTCTTCTGAATAATATTTGAAGCATGTGGAACCCCTTGAATAGTGTGCTCTTCTGTAAGACACTCCCTCTCTCTCTCTCTCTCTCTCTCTCACACACACACACAAACACAAATCCCGATTTCTAATACAGTAGAAGTATATGTGTGGCCTTTAAAGATGATCAACCTAAGATCAATCTATGTTTAGTTGGTGTCATTAGATATATGCTATTATATGTACATTTTATTAGCTAAATGACAGCTAAATATATATAATTTATTTTTGGTAGTGATGGCAATATTGGTTTTACATGCCTGCAGAAAACTAAATTTCCCTCTGTTCTGTTGACAGATAAAAAAAACTTGTATGACATGTAAACAGCCAAATAACCTTTGGGATTTCAGGGGTCTATAAATGTGGCAAAAAGTAAATAATGATCTTTTCTCTTTTTTGACGTTAAAAATGCAAAAAACAATAATTATTCATTCTCTTTTTCAACTTTGTACATAGTTCTTTTTAATAAGCCAAGTTATATGTGCAACATTTTCTAAAATAAGATTTTAAAGAAATGTACCAGTCCTAACATGTACTCTTTTGTTAGGCAGCTTTCCAAAACTTACTCTCTTTTTTGAATATGCCTGTTTATTTTACATGAATGCTGGAGTGGAGAATGCTGGATTTTAGATTTTGTGAATTTGCACTTGTGTGGAATCTGTTGTGGCAAAGCATGTCAGTTTGGTTTGACTGAACTCAGAGTTGGTCTCTCTTTTTTTTTGGTCTTTTTTTGAAATCCCAAGATTCCTTCCTCCAACTGAAGGGTTTGGTTTTTATGATGGAAAGTGTTTTTATCATTAAAAGAAAGGAATCTTTTGGCTTATCTAACATAGTTAATACTATGTAATTCTTAATCATGGGCAGTCTGGTAAGTTATCACTTGACAACATGATAGCATCCACCTATAGCAGCATCAGAACTACAGATGAAAAACAAGCCCACCAATTTGAGATGCTGCTTTACAATTGATCTTCTTGCCTGGGAAGTTGCAGTTTCTGGCCCTTTAGCTCTCATAGGAAACACATTAGCAACCCTTTACCTCCACTCATGGGTTTCCTGCCAATTTCTTTCTTTCACTATGAGGCAGTAAATGAACGGGAGACAAACTGTTGACCTGGAAGAGCAATAGTGCTGATGAGCTTCTACCATGGACTGAGAATAATGAGAAGAAAAAATAGGATGAGGGAAAAGGCCCAATATATGGCCTATATCTGGAGCATAGTGAATAACTCCTGTCAGAATGCCTCAGATATTTTTGATCTCTAGAAAGAGTGGAGGAAAGCTAAAGTTACAGAAGTAGGAAAAGTGAGATGAGATATTTGTATGTATTGTCACTTTTCTATGTACACAATAGCATACATTAAAATGAAATTCTGATGCCTACCCTCAGAAGAAGTTAGACAGACAGAGACAGAGATAAGTTAACAGATAACAGATAGAGTTGGAAGGGACCTTGTAGGTCATCTAGTCCAACCCTCTGCCCAAGCTTTGTCAATTAGCTGATTAAGTGGCTAATCTGATAGTAACATTGTTGCTGCCATGGGAAATGGGATAGTTTAAAAAAACAGTTTTATTATATGATGGATTTTTTTTTTAAAAAAAAAAACAATGTTGTAAGATGCCCGGAGTCACCTATGTGTGAGCTGGGCAGCTATATAAATTTGTTAAATACATACACCAATAAATAAATAATACAACACTGAACTTCTGAAGTTGTTCCACAAATTTAAGAAAAAAGAGACCAGCAAAGACCTTCTGGATAATATCTTTGGTTGAGGGCACTCACTTCCTGGAAGAGATAGTAGGGCCTAGTCAAGGGAAATGCTATCTGCACTTTCTTGGAAGTCAGTGTCATCATACAAGTTAATGTTGCTTTCTATATACCTAAAACTGAGTTGTTAATGGAGTTTTTTTGAATCATGCTGCTTCATTAGCCGAGGTTTGTTATTTGCTGCGCACTGTCTTCAGAGGCTTTTTTTGATCCCTGCTCTTCAAATGGGTTGGGATTACAGTATAATTCCCATAATTGCTCCCTAAAATCCTTCTGTATCTATAAATTATGGGACCAACTCATCCGGAAGGCAACAGCTGAGGAAAGACCGATATAAAGAGTTGAACAGTGTACTCAAATGATTCCTGTGAGTGACACTTGGGGACAGGCCTGGGTATGATAACGAAGCAATTTGATAGCTCAAAACAGCAATCTCAGGAATAGTGATGGAAAAATAGGCCATGTCATCCCTGGATGGGGATGAATTTGGTGGGTGGGGAAGGGGCAAGTAACTGAACAAATAATAGAATAAAAAGAAGCCCTGATTAAAGTTGTAAAAATTTAGTTAGAATTCCACAAAGTGTTGCACCAACTAATGGTTAATCTTGAAAGGCATCCAGGTCTACAATTATTTGGTACCTCCATATCCAGAGGTGGTATTCAGCAAGTTCTGACCAGTTCTGGAGAACCGGTAGCGGAAATTTTCAGTAGTTCGGAGAACCGGCAAATACCACCTCTGACTGGGGATTTTACAGTGTCCTTCCCCTGCCACGCTCACCAAGCCATGCCCACAGAACCGGTAGTAAAAATCCCACCACTGTCCATATCCCTTCATTTGTCTTTAGTAGTACCTTCTTTTCTTCTCTCAGGGAATGTAAGATGATCCTTCCCATCATATTCCCAGGGAATTTAGGAAGAAATAAAAATCTGCCTTTCCATGGGGTTAGGAACTATGGACTGTTATTATCTAACTCAATAGAGAGTCATGAAGTCCTGATAAAATATTATTTCCACCCCAGGTTAACTTTTGCATGTTTCTCAGTTTGCTGGTTATTTCTTGTATGTACCATGCTATCACAAAGTTACCAGAATGTAATGACTGCACAGATCAGTTGTGCACACAAGTGAATTTAATGTGCTTTGAAAATTTGGCTTTCCATCAGTACCTGTATTGTATATGATTAGATAGCCATTTTAAATGGCATTGCAAGTGATGTTTTCAGCTGAATTGGGTTATTTATGACTTGGCTTACTGAAGATGGATAATACAACATTGTTATGGTGGATTTTAACATATAACTTTAAATACGCTAAAGACCCTGGAGAACACTGTTCTGTGTTTCTCAAACATGTTGTATAATAAAGCAGGAAAGAAAGTAAGGAATCAAATTAAAAACCAATCCCAAGCAGAAAATGCCATACAACTTGTAAAATTCTAAACTCTCACTAAGAATGCATTGTCTTTGCACAGGAGCAGTAGGTGGAGGTGCCCTAACACTAAAAGCTCAGGGCCCTGTGCGTTCGACCTTGATTTGCATAAAGTGAGTTCTTTACAGAGTGGAGAGCTTTCAGTTCTGTCTTTTACAGGTTGTCCTTGAGTTACGATCATAATTGAGCCTAACATTTATGTTGCTAGGTGAAACATTTATTAAGTGAGTTTTGTCCCATTTTACGAATTTTCTTGCCACAATGGTTAAGTGAATCATTGCATTTGTTAAGTTAGTAACACGGTTGTTAAATGAATCTGGCTTCCCCATTGACTTTGCTTGTCAGAAGGTTGTAGAAGTGGATCACCCCATCATAAATATGAACCAGTTGTCAAGCGTCTGGATTTTGATCATGTGACCATGGAGGTGTTGCAAGGGTCATAAGAGTGAGAAACAGTCATAAGTCACTGTTTTTTTCCAGTCAGTCGAACAGTCACTAAATGAACTGTTGTAAGTCGAGGACTACCTGTATATCCTACGTAAGAATGGGAGCCCTATAGCACGGGTTGCAGCAAAGCCTGTTTTTTTTCTGTGCCCATTTAGGGAAAAAAACCTTTCTGAATCCAAACCTCGCTATTTTACCTCAATTTGCCCGAGAAGGTTTTGTTTGTTTGCTTTAGGAATGCATGAAATACACCAATTGTTCATTCTTTGTGATTACTGTTTCCCTTCTGTCCTTATTCCCTGAATTTTAGATCCACAAGAATCTTTCCTGCTGGGCAGAATATCAGGGTACAAACTTACTTTCAGGATATTTCTCACTTTGCTAGGAGAGAAAAAGTTACAGTGAGTTCCTTTGAGTAAATATACAAACATAAGTATTCCCATTTGTAAAATGAATCATTTTTTTCCTCAACTTTTATTAGTGGGCACAGAGTAATAAAACTTGCTCACCATATAGAGAACACACCCTCCTACATTAGGCATAGCTTGTAATCTGAAATCACTCGACCCTTTTAAAACTTTCAGTACATTTCTCCTGATTAACTTGTGCTTGGAACATTTATAATCACAACAGCCTGGGACACTGGCTTTTTGGACAGGTTGCCAGGGGCCTAGAAAGAGATTGATGTGGGAAGAGAAGACGGTGTGCTGTTACTTCTCCTCCTGTGCCACAGGAATTGATTTCCTCCTGTGCCACAGGAATTGATTTCAAGATGTATTAATGATACAGTTCTAATGAAATAAAAGATGGAGAGATAGGCGACATACCAATTTAATAAATAAATAAATAAAAATAGAAATCAACTGAACCTTTAGGACCACTTTGAAGATGATCACATAACTTTATATTCTCTTACAATTTTGTCTCTCTCTCTCTCTCTCTGTCTCTCTCTGTCTCTCTCTGTCTCCATCCATCCATCCATCCATCCATCCATCCATCCATCCATCCATCCATCCATCTATTGGATTTATGTGCTATCCATCTTGTCTGTATCAAGCTTCTTTTCTAGCTTTTATTTTGGCAGCAGAAATAAAAAGGATAGGTGATGAGCAGAGATTCTGCTGGACTCTAAACATACATGACTTCCTGTCCAATCCTCTGAAGCTCAGATTGAATGGCCAGACGAGTATCCTTAATGTGGCTCAGGCTGCTTCCTAAAGATTCTGCCTCGATAGCCAGACAGCTTGTATCAGATGTTCAAATGCTACTATACATGGTTGAAGTCTGTGCTCTGCACGAACACATTCCAAACCAAATGATAATCATAGAAACAGACACAAAATAGGCAGAGCCTCTGTTAGGTTGACATAGGCTTTGATTTCTTCAAATCTGCTTACATCAATTTTGCCATCTGGAAGCATCATGTTCTGAGGTGTATTGAAGGACTTATCACCTGCATTTGTAAAAGCCAACAGGAGATTCTTTTTTGGGGGGGAGGAGAGGGGAGAACAGGTCTTCTTTAGGAATATATAAAATTGATTATAACATAAAACCTTGCAACTTCATTCTGTCCCTTGTCCGTTGCCAATTGTTTTGCTTTCTCCACACTTCATTCAAGCAGATATTAGATTTGGTTTCAAGTGCAAGCTGAAAGTTATTTTAGTAAATGGGATTAAAATTTCCCCTCAAAATGGAAATTCATAAAAATCCATTGAATAATCAGTGCACACTATTTAGCCTATTATACAATACTATTACACACTATTATATAGTAATAGAGGTTGGGACGCCTTGTTTTTTTATTAAGTGATCACATTCGAGAGCAAAGCAATATAAAAATAGTGCTGGATTTTCTGTATAAGGACATTTATAAAGGACTTTGATTAACCATTACATAAGGGGAAAATGCAATTGTACATATTGGGCAATTGTGCCTAATGAATTTTGTTGCAATTCCAATGTTTGTGATTCCATTTATATATCTGGAATAATTTTTCAGCTAATAAAACCATTGTATTATTTTTATTCAGCATTTCGTCCATAAAACTCATTTAAAATCGACCCATGTGGGTGTCTGATTCTAGCCATTAAACATGATTGGCAAGAGTACTTGCAGACTGGTTGCATACAGATGTTATTAGGTGGGGGAAAGTGCTTCCTAATTGCTTCTGAATGATGGTTTTTGTTAAGAGAGGTAGGATCTTCAGGGTTTGTGGGGCTGTTGGTTCAACCTAATGCACAGGGAGATATATTGGAGAGGCAAGTATTATGTACCTTACCAAGAACTCCTGGAGGAAACACAGAATGAAGTCACTATTGGATGGGGAGCAGAATTAAGTGTCATCAACTAGATATGGATTCTAAGGGAGAGCCCTGGTGGCGCAGTGGTTAAAGTGCAATATTGCAGGCTAACTCTGCCCCTAGCCTGGAGTTTGATCCTGATGGGGCTCAAGGTTGACTCAGCCTTCTATACTTCCGAGATCGGTAAAATGAGGACCCAGATTGTTGAGGGCAATATGCAAATAATGCTTACATTGTAAACCACCCAGAGAGTCCTGCAAAGTGCTACGGGGCAGTATAGAAGCCTAAATGCTATTGCTATTGCTATTGGAAACATAGGTAGATATTTTCCATGATGGTCTCTCTCCAACCAGTGCTTCACACATCATCCAATGGTGTAGGAAATAATATGGTGTGGGACTGTGTGTGGGAAGTTACACGATTGTGTATTAATAATTTACACAACTGCTATAGTATATTTCATCTGAAAAGGACCAATCTTCTTGGCTATGATCAAGGAAATCATTGTTTGATTTTGGCCCTTTCTATTTCTGTTGGGCTGCTAGATTATTTTTTACTTCATAATGTAAATTCAAAAAGCAGAGAGAGAAAAGAAACCAGCAGTAGTAGTGTAAATGAGGATATTTTTTTATATAAGTGCCACTTTGTCAACATTGATTTATCAGCTGAACCTATTCTCCTCAGAAAATACTAATTCCCCTTATTCTGAGCATATCTCAGTTGGGGTTGGGGCTGAAATCAATGACTTGAGGGCAAGACCCTCTTCTGAAAGAGAAAGGGAATATTAAGCTCTCTGTGAAAAAAATGAACATTTATTTATGATTCAATGTGGGAACAGAATTGGGAAAGATTGGAAATATTAACCCTATATCCAAGATTTTTCTTACAGATCATTTTCATTGTTTTCTTTTTATTGTATTATTCCCAGCTTTGTAACTCAAGATGAGAAGCTGTGGACAAGATATTTGCTCCCCCTACAATCCTTAGTAGTCGCTAAGAAAAGGGAAAATGATGAATATGATTTATATAATCATACTATTCATAATATTTACTATTTATAGGTTCCTTCTATCATGTATTCAAATTAGGGTTCTAAATGTGAACTGTGGCTGAAAATACTATTTTGGGTATTTTAAGAGTTGCCTTACACATTTTCATATATTGTACACAGAAAGGATCCCTTTTTGGAAATGTATGGCTTGCTTTCTAATGCACCAAAAATATCTGAAGTAGCTGAGTTTTTTTACATTATTTTGGAGCAAGAAAATTCTATTTATTTTATTTATTTGGTTTGTCAATTGCTTACAAGATGATAGGTATAAGTAAAAACATAGTTATGTATACATGGATACATATAAGGAAAATAAAAGAAACAATAGGACAAGGATGGTAAGCACATTGGTGCACTTATGCACGCCCCTTACAGACCTCTTATTGGGGTTTGGTGATTTCTAAGCATGTGGATAAAGGGGAATCTTTCCTTAGTAGGGTAAGAGTTTACCAGGAAATTCGAGGACTGCCGGATAAAACAAACAAACAAACCTGGAAGAGGATAGTGGTAGAATCACATCCCCATTGCTCCAAAAAAGCCTAGATGTCAATGTAATTGAGGGAGGTTTTTTTTTAACCTTGTAGCAGTGGTGGAATTCAATTTTTTTTACTACCGGTTCTGTGGGTGTGGCTTGGTAGGCGTGGCAGGGGAAGGATACTGTAAAATCTCCAGTCAGAGGTGGTATTTGCTTGTTCTCTGAACTACTCAAAATGTCTGCTACCGGTTCTACAGAACTGGTCAGAACCTGCTGAATACCACCTCTGCCTTGTAGTGAAATAAACTGTTAATGAATGCCATCAAGACTAGTCCAAAAGTATTAGGTGATCAGAGCAAGATAATTTGTCCCTTCACCTACTTTTAAATGTATTGCAGACAGTTTTATTTATAGGATAGGCATTTGAATTAAAAGAAAACAAGATCATATATTTATACTTGTTTCATAAAGCCAGCTAAAAATGCTGCAAAATCATTTTCAGAAAAGGAAATATTCAAGTTCACAAGTTAGGCTCACCTTTTCACTGATCCTTTGAATGGTACTGAGTGACAATTTCTCTTTGCAGGTAGAGTATCCCAAATGAAGAGAACAGAATTTTCATTCATAAAGTAGGCTATTTTGCCTTTCCATTCCTTTGCATTGCCCCCATGCTCCTCAGAACAGATCCCTCCAGATATGTTTTGAGATGCTGCAGGAGAAGCAAATTAATAGATCCTTGTGGAAATTTCCAGCAAGATCCAGTGTACCTTAGGAAACTATTTATTTTGCCAGGGATTTTCAAATTGTGGCACCCAAATTTTTAGATATAAACTTTAAAAGGAGTAAGAAACAATAAGAGCAAAAAAAAAAGTAAATGCAGGATACAAGAGAAGGAAATTTGGTTAAATCTTGTTTATACTAACACCATCCACTATTCCTCTCTACCTTTCCAAATCATCTTTGCTTCCACCATATCCATATACTTCTGTTTTTTTAGACTTCTCATGTCTGTTTTTCTAAGGACCTCTTAAATCCATCCAGCCACAACCATTTGCACATACAGTACATATGTATATATTACTCATGTGGTGATATATTATTTGCTTACAATGAACTCTTTTTGAACATTTTCACAATCATAAGATGTAGGGACTGATTATCTGGATGTGCATCTGAAATTGTGGTTGCTTATGCTGTGCAGATAAAAAGAATTATACATTTGTTTGTTTCTCGGTGGTTGAATTTGCTTACGAGTCTGTTGGCACTGCTCTTGAATTAGCTAATGGAAGGAATACATTGCAGTTGATTTTTTCCTCAAGAGACAAATCTCACGGCCAGCTATACATTACCTTTGATGTTAATTTTTTTCCCTCTGAAATTCCTTCCTCTTGAGGCTTTTACTCTCTTGAATTCCAGCCTATGTTTGTTTTGCAAATGTGGGCCCAGGTATCCTGGTGGGTTAAGTTTAGCTAGGATTGGAAGTTGTGCTCCGATGGTTAAACACACTCTTTCCTTTCCGCCCCTTCTCTCATGCAAAGAACCCCTTCCATTCTGCAAAGAAGTTCAGCTCTATAGATTTTCAGTAATATCTGTAACTGTGGTCAAGTGTAGCATGTAATTCTCACCCTTGTAGTGGTATTCATCTATTTCTCTATGTCTTTCAATCAAATATATCCATCTCACAAATGTGTGTCAGTGGCAATTCATGGAAAATATGATGCTGTTTAAAAAAATATTGCAGGTCGTCCTTGACTTCATTTAGTGGCCGTTCAAAGTTACCAACGGCGCTGAAAAAAGTGACTTATGACCATTATTTACGCTTATGACTATTATAGCATCCTCATGGTCATGTGTTCAAAATTCAGATGCTTGGCAATTGACTCCATTTATGACGGTTGCAGTGTCCTGGTGTCATGGAATCACCTTTTGAAATCTTCTGGCAAGCAAAGTCAATGGGGGAAGCCAAATTCACTTTACAACTGTGTTATTAATTTAACAACTGCAGTGCTTCACTGAACAACCCTGGCAAGAAAGGTCGTAAAATGGGGCAAAACTCACTCAACAAATGTCTCGCTTAGCAACAGAAATTTTGGGCTCCATTGTGGTCATAAGTTGAGGACTTCCTGTATTCTACCGTAAAGACTTTTTTTAAAAGTTGAAAAAACTGTAGGAGGAGATTAGCATGTACAAGCTTATTCATTGTTTATGCAAATTTATACATATTTCAGAAATTTGGCTGCAATGTGCCAATTGGTGCTAGCACCCCAACAGCACAAAAATATTTGTGATTAGTATATAAACAACAGCAATAAATGAAATTTGGACTGCCTTCTTTAGTGTACCCCCTTGCCTAATTGGCTAATTTATCTATCCCAGAACTGGATTCACAGCCTCTAAAATGGACTAATTCCATTTACCTCATTTCAAATTGGCATATGATCTTGGCATTAGAGGAGGGTAACCTTATTCAAAGAAAGGAATCCCATTAGGGTTTTGAGTAGGATGCCAGCGGCCCTGTCCTATGTATTGTATGTAGTGAGTTTATTTAAAAAATGAATTTCATTTTATTTTGTGGGGAGAAAATCCTCAACTGGTGTTAAGTTTAAAACAAGTATTTCATTCTGTCCCCGTTGTCTCATTAAAAAGGACAATACTGTGACAATTTCTGGAGATCTCTGAGAATAAGGTTTTCAAGAATCATAAGCTTGCCTGGAATCACTTGTGGTTGATTAAACTGAGGTGTACTTCTTTCCTAGTAGGTGTGTTCTTTTCCATTCCAGTATGTTGTTTCTGAATTGTGTTCATTTGAAACCTGTTTCTTGGTGGCAACTGCTTCTTGTTTTGATACATTTGGAAGTTGTTCCATGTGCTTTTCCAGAAAGGTTACCTGCTGCACTTTTGCCTTTGCTTAATTCTTGCTAGCATAAAGCTTTGCCTATACTATTCCTTGCCAAGTCAAAAAAGCAGAAAAGTGTATTTTTCATTTCTTCCAAAGTTATTCCATTATTTTATTGGCGCTTTATTGTAATTGTAATTCAAATGTGGTACTTGGAAAAAAAACAGGGGGTATCATATTTTAATTAGTCACCGTGTCAAAGGAGGGCTACATTAATTATTGGAAATCACGCCATCCAGATGGTTTTAATTTTCACAGCAGGGAACTGACATCTTTTTAAGGTGATACTTTTCAAATTAAAATCAGCCTGGGTATTACTCATACTTGTTTTAGTTTAAGAGTGAGGTGATGTATCTTGTAGTTTTGAAACTGCCCAGCTTTCCTTGGAGTATTTTGGAGTGGAGAGGTACACATGCATTTTAAAAGAGGCCGAGCCATTTGTTTTAACATGATTGAAATTGACAATTTGGCTTCAGAGAATGGAGGATGGGAGGTAGGCAATCTTTTTGTCATTAGGATTTGTTATTGAATCCACAGGATGGAGTTTGCCAAAAATTGTTTTTATCTGACAGTCAACATTATACACAGCAAAAAAAAAGTTGAAGGATTGAATTCCCTGAGCATTTGACCTATAACTGCAGCAACACTGGCAGACAGAAGCAGCAAAGTTAACGTGCAGTTATGCTGGCAAACAGGCAAATTTTCCTCACGCTGGGTTAATCCATTGGCTTTCCCTGCCCAGTGTTATCTGTTTTGACTGGCAGCAGCTCTCTTGGATCCCAGAAAGAGCTCTTTCTCACAACTCTTTGGCAAAGCTGTTTCCCTGTTCCTTATGGGTCTTTCTTACCATCTCTGCTAGCATGTTCCTCACAGGCATTTTTTTAAACCAAGGAACACCTGCTGTCTCTTTTCCAAAGCATCTGTTCATGGCTCTCTGTGAAACTGCTGAGCCTGGTTCCTGGAACTTGGCTCACTGCACTTCTTCACAGTCAAGGTGGCCTGCTTTGGGCTTAGAACCATAATGTGAATAAGTTGCCCTGTGTTTCATCTTTGATCAACTTTAACTTAGGGTTTGAGTTTGGTCTGGTCAGATGAGGTTAACTGATTTATTCTAAATCTGCAGCACAAGACTTCTTAAAATTAACAGACTTAAATTAAGAACATACCTGTCCATTTTTATTACTTGCCCTTATTTGTTTCCACCACCACAAATGCTCTTTTGAAACTATAGAAGGATTATTCTAAAACCTCCAGAAAAACCTTCATGCGGTTAGCAGACTCGTATTCCAAAGATGGATCTTCCCATTCCTAAAATTATGCTAGGCCCGTGGTGGCGAACCTATGGCACACGTGCCACAGGTGGCATGCAGAGCCCTCTCTGTCATCACTCCACGCGCCATCACTCCAGCTCAGCTCCACCACACATATGTGCGTGCCTCCTGCCGGCCAGCTGGTATTCGGGCCTCTGCCGTGCATGCGTGGAGTGGGGGGGCGCATGCATGGGGGACAGGGGCCATGCATGGGGACGGGGCATATGCGCATGCGCAGGATGTGTGCATGCTGCATTTTGGGTATGCACAAGTGCATTTTCGGCACTTGTTGCCAAAAAGGTTCGCCGTCACTGTATTATGCATAAAGATGGAATTATAAACATGCTCAGAGAGAAGTCAAGATTTGTAAAAAGTGTGTGGGAACTCTTAAGGAAAAGTAGAGGAAACTTTACCAATCTAAAAAGACCTGAATTTGCTTGGGGTTTCAAATGCTGCCTCTTATTTTGGTGGGATAAGTTGGGGAGAGGTGCAGAAAACAAAAATGTATGGAATAAACTGAAAGAAGACAAGTTTGGTTGGCTGGAGCATCACACAATATATTTTTTTTCTCTGTGGCTGTCACATGCCATACTCTTGTTACATTACACCTGAGTTAATATCTCAGATGTTACATTCTGTTTCTGTTTGGGAATGATCTCTACTATTGTGAGCTGCGATTGGCGTCATATTCCTCTTACTTTTGAGGCCACAATGATGAGCTGCCCCCTGTTGTTTTAATTTAATTTAAGTTATGAATTTCAGCTCATGATAAAACATGGATCCATTTGTTTTGAAAGAAATAAGAAAATGGGTTAGGACACTCAAGGAATGTACATTCCATCTTTGGTGTATTAGGATAATGTGTGGCCAGGGAAAAACCTAATATGGAGAATTTTCAGAGAACATTCAGCCATGCGGACACCTTTTTTTCTAGTGCAGCTGGGAAGCAAGAAAATAATCTCAGGAACTTTCTTGGACAATATCTTTTGAGGAATCTCAGCTTGGCTCTAGTTGGTGCCTTTCTAGATAGTGTCATTCTGAGGCAGCTGATAAGGAGGAGAGTAATTGGAAGCCTGACTTCCTTTCAAAAGATTTGCTGCACCATTCGAGATGCCGGTTCTTGCCAGCAGTTATTGTCCCATCTCACGATGCCATTTGAAACAGGAGGCAGGACCAACTTTTCTACTAATCTAACGCTTTATTTGCTCCCCACACAAAGTAGTTGTAGTAACTCACCTCTCCACACCCTTTCCCCCTTTTTTTCTTGATTTACATGGATTGGATTGAATGGGGGTGGTGGTGTTGGCTTTGTGATATAAAATATAATCTGGAATCAGTAACATCCGGATGCCCCGTGAAATTTGAAAGAAAGTAGGGTTGGGTTTTTGTGTGTGAAACTAATGCCATTCTCATGTCTATGGTGTTCTTTTGATCAGAGTTATCAGCCTGTCTTTTTGTCCGAAAAGACATAGTGTACCCTGTTGTGAGTTTTCCCTAGGGTATATAATGGATCATTTATGAGACCCGGTGTGCTCGTTTTGCACTGCATGCCACCAGTCATATAGCAATGATACTCTGTCTCTGAATTGGAGAACATATAATAAGTCATCTTCTTCATTCACTCTATGACCAGTCTGGTAAATGCTTGTAATTTTCCCCCCTTTTTTTCTTTTTTCCTTCTTCTTCCTCTTCCTTTACAAGCCCAGCTTCTAGTGGAAACAGACACATTTGGCAGTCAAGTCCGGATCAAAGGGAGAGAGACAGACTTTTACCTTTGCATGAACAGGAAAGGCAAGCTAGTAGGGAAGGTAAGTGTTTTCTATTAATTCATTTGTAATATGAGTGTTACCTTTAGCAGTGACTGTGAACTCCCATAATGATGTGTTCTGAACTTCGCCTGTCAGCCCCAAATGAAAAGCAGGATTTGAGGAATGTGGAATTCTTCAAGCATTCATGCTTTTACTTAAAAACAGAAAAAAGAAGGGAAAAAAAAATCCTAACTCATAAAATTAAGTACTGTGGCTAACCACTGGGGTTTTATTACTGATTTCTCTGCGTACATGCAGGTTTCCATTTTACAGATGCATAAATTGTTAAAAGATGTGCTTCTCTTGTTCTCTCTCCAAAACAATTGGGAATTTGCATTACGTGATAGAAATCTCTCTTACCTTGGTGGTTTAAACAGGCAGAAACAGAAAATTGCAGAAACATGTTAAGATGTTAGACAATGGGGTATCACTCTTAAAATAGGAACAGTTTAAAATGAAATGATATTGCAGTTTTTAGATCTTATTGGGGATGGGTTTATGCTTCTTATATTACAAGAATATTTCATTACCTCTGATCTTCATATACAAACAGTGAAAGCATGCAATGAATTATATAACATTTGCCTATGCCTCTTAGCTGCTAGCTTCAGATTAGATTAAAACGAATCCATTACTTTTGAGGATGGGGGGGGGGTAGTTTCCACTCATGTTTTGCTCTTGTTGGTTTGTTTGGGTCACTTTTTTGGCATATTTGGAGTTTGGCAAGGTAGGCAACAGGCAAATCCAGACTCCAGATATTTTAAAATGGATGTTCCCTGCCTCCCTTCCAAAATTAATTCTTACACTGGCATCAGATTTTTTTTTGTGGGAGGGGGGGAGAGGAGGAATCTAAATTTTTGGTGTTGGACACAGTGGTGGGATTCTACTGGTAACATCCGGGCGAACCAGATGTTAAAGTAATTTCAACCAACCAGCTAGCCCCGCCCACTCTGGTCCTCCCCTCCCAGGAGTCTCCATGCAATGCAGGTAAGCGCAAGGTCTGCGCGGAGACTTTGGGAGGGGGAAAAAAATGGGCCTTCTGGAAGTCTGGAAACGGGCCTGTTTCCGGTTTCTGGAGGGCCTCCAGAGCCTGGGAGAGGCTGTTTTCGCTCTTCCAGAGGCCTGGTGGAAGCCTGTGGACCCTTGGAAGGGCGAAAACAGCCTTCCCCTGGGCTCTGGAGGCCCACCGGAAGCCGGAAACAGGAAGTTCTGGTAGTCCACACCCACCATGGCCACGCCCACCCAGCAATTGGGCAGAGAACCAGTTGCTGGGATTTTTGAATCCCACCCCTGGTTGAAAGACAGTGTGAATTTAATTTAAAAAAAATAGAGTTGTACGTCTGGAAGCCACATTTTCAGATAAAAAGCAGGTGCACAAAGGTACATTATTTAGTTTTAAAGCGAACTACTTTGTGTCTCAACTTAACAACCGTTCGTTTAGTGACTGCTCAATGTTACAACAGCACTAGAACATCTCCATGGTCACATGATCAAATTCAGGTGCTTGGCAACTGGTTCATATTTATGACGGTTGCAGTGCCCTGGGGTCTTGTGATCCCGTGTGGAGATCTTCTGACAAGCAAAGTCAATGGGAAAGTCAGATTCACTTAACGACCAAGTTACTAATTTATCAACAACTGCAAGGATTACCTTAACAACTGTGGCAAGAAAAGTTGTAAAATGGGGCAAAACTCACTTAACAAATGTCTCACTTAACATAAATTTTGAGGTCAATTGTGGTCATGAGTTGAGGACTACCTGTGTGGAAACCCCCTACAATCTCTCCTGATGTCCTTTGAACTGATGGTGGACTACCATAAAGAGGCAAGACCAACACAAAAATTGTTTTACTTCTAGGTAATGATAGAAACAGAGAATAAAGACTCTGGTTGTTTAAGCCCTGAATACTGTAGATAACATTACTTCCCTATTAACTAGGAAAACTATCATTAAAAAAAAAAAGTGGCAAGGAACACTTTTATTCACCACAGCAATTTTTTTAATCTGATAAAAGTGGCATTAGTAGGTCAGGAGACCAGCATTAGCATATGATACTACAGTATAGTGATTATTATCAGATTAGAATGGAGATCCAGCTTCAGATTGACATTTAGCCAAATGGAAATCTTCCAATATTTACTGACTCACAATCTGATCTACTTCATGGGGATACTATAGGACAAGGGTCTTCAAACTTGGCAAGTTTAAGACTTGTGGACTTCAACTCCCAGAATTCCTGAGCTAACATGACTATAGGAGGAATTCTGGGAGTTGAAGTCCACAAGTCTTAAAGCTGTCAAGTTTGAAGACCCTTCTGTAGGAATAGAGAGGAAAAGAAATAAATCTGTATACTGCTGATTTTCTTGCACAAATGGAAGATTATAAATTAATATAAATAATAGTAATTATTTGAAAAACCATTTCTATCCTGTTATCCAAGCTATTATTAGATTATTATCAAGATTCATATTTCATATCATGTGTTTGGCTTACAAAACACCACATGCATTATAATTCTTCCAACAGTCCTTAAACTGGATCTGCATTGCTAGTTATTCCAGTATTTCAGATGGAACAGGGGAAGAATGCCACTAAGAGAGACTTGCCTAATGCAACAAGATTACATGAGTGGTGAAACTTGGATCAGGAACTTCTAGAGTTGCAGTTTATAAATCACTGGGCTGTATCAGATCTCCTTGGTCCCAATTGCTCCTATTAGGCTTATCATTTCTTATTTTCATATGTAAAATCAGAAAAGAAACAAACATCCTAGGCAAACAGCTGCAATAACTGCCTGAAGTCATTGGGAGTCAGGCAGCAAATATATTGAATATATTATGGTTGGCACAGTCAGCCAGATGTTTAGACTGGATTTGGCATAGGTATCCACCTACTGAGTCCTTCCAAAGGATCAGGAATATTGATACTTGATGGTATTAAAGGTATCATCACAGGATGCAAGCTGTTCCAAGTGAAGCTGTCTTTTAGAAATGACTGATGCTGATTTTGTCAATGCTAATGGTGTTCAAGTGGTGCTCCAGTTGTTTTAGGATTGCGCCCAAGGTGCCTGTTGTTATTGATATTGTCTCTGCTTTCTTTTGCCACAGTTCTAGTTTATTTGCAGATCTTTGTATTTTGTAATTTTTCTCCAGTTTTTCCTGTTCTATTTTGCTATCTCCAGGTCTACTATATATGTAGTAGTCTCCTCTCTCTCTCTCTCCCCCTCTCTCTCTCCTTCCCTCTCTCTTTGTGTGTGGGTTGGTGTATGTATGTATGTATGTATGTATGTATGCATGTGCATTACAACAGTTAGTTTAGTTTAATGACCGTTCAAAGTTATGACCATTTTTCACACTTATGACCATTGCAGCATCCTTGTGGTCAAATGTTTTATGTTCAGATGCTTGGCAACTGACTCATATTTATGATGGTAGCTGTGTCCCAGGATCATGTGATTCCCTTTTGTGACCTGACAAGGAAAGTCAATGGGGAAGCAAGATTCACTTAACAACCAGGTTACTAATTTAACAACTGCAATAATTTATTTAGCAAATGTGGTGAGAAAAGTTGTAAAATGGGGTAAAACTCTTTTAAAAATTCTCACTTAGCAACATAAATTTTGGACTAAATTGTAGTCATAAGTTGAGGACCACTTGTATACCCTCTTTGAGTTCTATGGTTTTATGTATCAGGATATAGTAAAAATCATCCGGACCTTAGCAGTTCTTAAAAGTAGGTAAATGTAATCCCAGATGAACAACAACACATGACACATTACATCATGTCATCATTTTACAAAAAGAAAGCCAAAATGGAGAAGCCATGTGTGAAAAACTAACGGCAACAATTGCTTCTTCTAAGATTATTGCTAATCTTCCGTATTGTGTTAACACACACCTCAGCACTGGAGACCAGCAAACTTCTAAAACATCAACATTTATAGAGGTAGTTACACTTGCTGATGGTCAATTGATCAAGGGCCCTTGAGCTACTTAGCTTCTTCATACCTATGGAAGCAGTAAGGGTATATTTATTTTTCACACATGGTGTCTCCATTTGGGCTTTCTATTTGTAAAATAAATGATGACATGATGTAATATGTCATGCATTGTTGTTCATCTGAGGTTGACCTTCTTTTAAGAATTGCTAAGGATCGGATGATTTTTACTACTGTATGTCCTGTATGTCCTGATACATAAAACTATAGAACTCAAAGAGGGTGTACTTACTTTTTCACATGACTGTATGTGTGTGTATCCAGAGCTTTTATTTTTGCTTGAGTTCAGGCCACTGTTCCAAGTGTGCATCTAATGACTGGATTTGCTCAAGTATTAATTGTCTTTTCTCTGCTGACTTTGGAATTTATGATTTTTCTTCACTCTCATGATGTATTCATTTCTTATTCCTTTTCGACTTCAGTGTGTTTGAAGTTGTCAGCTTGTTGGATGCCTAGGTATTTGTAGTGATTGTCTTCATTCTGACTCTTGATATTATTTTATAAGGCATCTTGATTCCTTGAGCTTTCACCATTTCCCCCCTATTTATGGTGAGGGTGTCATGTTTGTCCAGTCCAAACCTCACTGCAATATCTTGGCTGTATATTCGGACAGTGTGGAACAGCGATTCTAATTCAGATGGTGTTTTTCCATACAGCTATAGATTGCCCATGTAAATAAAGTACTGTTAATACAACAGTAATAAACCCTATAATTTTGCTCACTGGTCAGGATGACAGGAGGAGATGTGAATTTTAGTCCAGCCCATCAATGCTACTGGTTAGATGATGATGGTTCAGATGCCTCCATGACTTTTGATAATTTTTGACATGGAAATAATTATTATAAATTATTTTTCATTTAAAGTTTATTTTAATCAACTGAATAGATTTATTTTTTTTCATAGTTTTCATCTATTTTTTTTAAATGGTGTTTGATAATCTAAATTACAATTTTGTTTGCATGGATGTGTTTATAACCTCACTGTAAAATATCGCCTTTGAGTCTTATCCTGGCTGTTCTTTTCTTGTCCCAATTCCTAACAATTCCAACAATAGATTGGCATGACCAATTGGGAAACTGTACAGGTAGTCCTCAACTTATGACCACAGTTGGGACCAGAATTTTCATTGCTAAGCAAGGCTAAATATGTTGTGCTCAATTTTACCTTTTTGTTAGACTTGTTAAATGAATCACTGCAGTTGTTAAATGAATCACACAGTTATTAAGCGAATATGGCTTCCCCCATTCAATTTGTTTGCTGGAAGCCAGCTGGGAAGGTCACAAATGGTGACCACATGACCACATGCCATAAGTAAATACATTTCAGTTGTCAAGTACTGTTCTGATCCACACCCTTTTCCAATAAATCAAACACAATCCAAAAGGAATAGAAACCTTGTAATGCTTTTACAAAATAATTAGCTGTGATAAGCACAAGCCTTTCCAAACTGTGCAATACATACCAAAAGATAACAGACAAGAAATAATTTGCAATACAAGAATTTTCAAATTCAAACTCATGATACTGGAACGTCCATGAGGCTGGATTTCAAAACATCTTTGCTTCTGCAAAGTACATTCGTTTCACAGCTGGCTTTTATCTTCTTGAAGGAGGGGCCATTACTTTGCAGGCTTACTCCCGAGTCGCCCGTGCTGTTGTAGCTGCTCTTTCCTCCGAGCAATCCTGCGCATTTGACACAGGCTCCTCGGGAACCTCCTCATCACTGCTGCCAGCCCCCACAATCTCTGAAGGCAGCAGTCCACTCCCTAATGGTCCTGGCCCCTCATCTGAGTCCTCACTCTCCTCAGCCGTCCACACCTGCTGCCGGCTAACCACAACAAGTTCCTGAATTTTGATCACATGTCTATGGGGATTCTGCCATTGTTATAAGTGTGAAGACTGATTTGAAGTCCCTTTTTTCAGTGTCATATCTTTCAATGGTCATGAAAATGAATGGTTGTAAGTCAAAGACTACCTGTATAAACATTCCATTATAGAAACAAAGCTTTCCAGTACAGCTGCATTGCCAATATCAATAACATCTGAAGGCAGGTGGGTTGGGGTAGGTGAGGAAGGATACAAAATGGAAAATACTGAAGGTCATGTTCATCATGAATATCTTAGCCTCAACTCTTTTTCTGGCAATAACTTGAGCAACTGCGTTTTTAATATATTCATCAGCCAATAAAACTCACAATACATATTTGTGCCTAGATCAAGATACAGATATTTGAGTCCACTCTGGCGACAAGAATCCCTTTAAGTTCATTTGCCAATAATGAAACCGTGCACCATTCCTACCCCCCCTTCCTTTCCTATTAACCTATTTAGAATAAGTCTTTCCTAGCATGTGCCATCTGGCTTTCTTCTCTTTCCTAGTGAACATCTTTGGATTCTTCCCCAGCTGAAAACCTGGTCTGAGTTTTAAATTCTTGGTTTCCTATTATCATCTACAAAGGGCATTACAAATAAGAGCCAGGAAACATGACCAGGGCTAGGTTTTTGAAAAACAGGATGAGTTCCCCGCCTTGTGATTTGTTAGGGGAGGTAGGTATCTTCACAAGTGGCATTCACCCCCCAGACATAACAAGAAGAATTTCTCTATCTTTTTTTCATCGAAGCTAAATGACATCTCTTCCAGTTTTCCTATGCCAAGGTTTCCAGCAAAGTTTTTTTAAAAAAGATATTGGAATGCAATCTCTCTGGAATTTGTTCTCACTCTCTCACTCTTTCTCTTTCCTTCATGCACACTTTTCCCCCTTGTTGATTATTGTTTGTCACTCAATTTGGCCATGATAATATGAGCAGGATTCTAAACCTGTTCATTGTATGTTTGCGTTCGGTGCATATACACAGCTGGTCTACATTAACAAAAAAATGTAGCCAAATCAGCCAACTTAACAAATGCTATGAGTGTAGACAAGGCTAATAATTTTAAACATGAGCAGGCTAGTCAAGGTCAAGTCTATATTTCATGTAATTTATTCCGATTTCAGTGGAGGTGAGCCTGTCTTCACTAGCTATTCCCTTCCTTTGATACTAAAGCAGAGTCTTGTCCTTTGTTATGTTGAAATTTGCTGTTTTGATCATTCCATATGTAACAAAATATACAACAATAATTATGATGATGTTTAATAACAGAGCCTGTATATCTTTCGGAGCTCAGAGGCAGTTGTTTGTCAGAAATACATCCAGCATTAGGCCTAATATCCAATTTACTGCTGATTATATCATATAGCTGTTTGCATATTCATACAATCAGTTTTTCCTCTGCTGGATCTAATGTCTGTACAGCAAACTGGTAACATAAGAGCAACTATCATTGTTTTTGTATAGGATAAAGGTTTTAGCAAGATCTATGTATCACAAAGGTTCTGATGGATCCCTCTGCCAGTTATATGTTTTAATGTTCAATTTCTAGATGATTAATTAACTTTATTAAAAACACTAATGATAGTAACATCATAGTATTTTCAAATAAAAAATTTAAATATGGCACTCATATGGTAGACAGCTAATCTTTAGAGTTGTAGCTTCTTTGAGCTTTTAGACTGCAGTGGATTACAAATCTTAATCATTATTTGCATTGTAAATAGCCCCTCAGTCACTGCACATAAATCAATGAGATAATTTCCAGTAAGTCTAAGACCGGCATTATGTCCGTCTTCATATTTATCAAAGGAAATAATGGTAAACTGTAATCCAAGCAGATGGTTGTGGATAGTCCTAATCTTAATACATTGTTTGGCTCATGGAAAGTCCTGAAAATCCCAAGCCTGGGTCTTGGTTTCTTCAAAACCTTAGAACTGGGGAAAGGCCCCTCTCTATTAGCATTTAAGAGATGTGCTGCCAATCAGTACAGACTGGGCTAAGGCTGGAAGGACCAATATGAGCCTTAGTTTAATCTATATAAGCAAGGCTTTTTTGTGGAATGTTGGTGGCTTCCTTATCTAAAATGTAGCCATTTTACAATGTGATCAGGAATTTCCTTCTGGAAGGACAGGAATTCTCTCTCACTCACACACACACACACACACACACACACACACACACACACACACACACACATTTGGCTCTCACAGTGGTTGGAGCAAGTTCTCTGCCTTGGAGCTGTCCATAGTCCTGCAGGTTGCTAATCCTTATTCTGATGCCTACTTTCTCATGATACCTCCACACACATACAACTCAATTGTTTTTTTTTTAAATCAGTTCTCTCATTGCTTGGTTTTTTCCTCCCTGCTAGTAATTTTTGGTCCCAGAGGGCTTTTTTCTTCTTTTATAGGCATCAGATCCCCAAGATGGGGCATTGGGATTTCTATTTTTTTTATTTGATTTTTTATCATTTCAGCAAAATGATATTTTTTTAAATTTATTTGTATCCCGCCTTTATTCTTTTTATAAATAACTCAAGGTAGTGAACTATTATTTCTTTCTCTTCCTATTTTCCTCACAACAACAACCCTGAAAATGGTCTGAGAGAAAATGATCAGCTCAAAGTCACCCAGCTGGAGAAAACCTTCAATATCACTATTGACAGCACTGAACTGTCAGCTTACACAGTATAATAATATACTGTGATTGCTTTGGGATTCATCATCTTTCAGTTCAAAACAGCAATGTTGTGACCGTCTTGCAGATGGCAGACTAGAAATGTAACACTGGATGGAGATGGCGAGTGGTCCCAGAATTTTATTTATTTTGGGATGAGGAGGACATCATAATTTCCCCAGAGTACCCTGGGTGATTTGTAGATATACTGAACTTAACCCACTTGATATGTGTTGCATTGATTTGGATTAGCGTGACCTTAATCCTCTCAAACTGCTGCATGTACAGATGAGAAAGATGGTTCCCTCCTCCTTCTCCCAGGTAGCAAGTAGCATTGGAATGGAAGCAGAAAGGGGACTCAGAGACATTTTTAAAAAGTGTACAAAATACAAAAGAAGACAGGTAATGACAACTGGTATGAATGCTATCAAGAAAGCTTTTTCCTAATAAGCAGGGCATCTATTAATTCCCTGGATTGTTTCATAGATGATAGGTAGGTAGGTAGGTAGGTAGGTAGGCAGGCAGGCAGGTAGGTAGATTATAGATATAGATCGATAGATTGATAGATCGATAGATAGAGGTAGAGGGAGAGAAAGATGGATTTCAGTGTGTAGGAGAACAGCAAATTAATAGCTTTTTTAAAAGTTGGGGGATTTCATATATGCTTGTTTCCTCAAGTTAAAAATAAAAGTACAGGTAGTCCCCGACTTGCCACCACAATTGAGCCCAAAACATCTGTTGCTAAGTCAGAATTTTGTGAAGTGAGTTTTGTCCCATTTTATGACCTTTCTTGCCACAGTTGTTAAGTGAATTACTGCAGTTGTGAAGTTAGTGACATGACTGTTAAGTGAATCTGGCTTTCTTATTGAACTTGCTCGTCAGAAGGTCACAAAAGATGATCATATGACCCCAGGACACTGCAAATACTAGTCAGTTGCCAAGCATCCAAAGTTTGATCAAGTGACTATGGGTATGCTGCAATGATTGTAAGTGTGAAAAATAGTCATAACTCACTTTTTTCAGTGCCCTTGTAACTTTGAATGGTTACTAAATGAACTGTTGTAAACCAAGGACTGCTGGTATAGGCTAGAGAACATGCAGAAATGATTTTGGAGAAGGAATGTGATGGCAATTGGCAAAATATGAACTAAGCCCATGAAGGGAAGACAATGTTAGAAAGAAACTCAAGTTTCCCCTATCTTGATTCTCATTGGTGTGAGGAGGATGGAAAATGCTGTCAAGTTTTCAAGAATCTGTTACTACGGTTTATATTAATAGTTCTAGTATTTATTGTGGAGTAGGTTCCTGACCTGGCCTTAACTGGTCTGGACTGACAGGGATGAGTTTCCAGTCTGTGTAAGCATGAAGATAGTAAGAATTCCTAGAGGGGGGGAAAGAAGATAAAAACCCAGCAGTCAATTAGTAGGTGTAAAATAATTTTGTATGTTGAGTTGTGAGTTTATAAAAGACTTTCACTTATTTCAACAAGATATATAATTGATAGCCTTTTTCTACTGTCTGCCAGTAGATATTGAATGGATGTGGATATACATCAAATGTGCACTGCAATGCAGACAGTTTGACTGCTGCATTTGTTTCAATGGGCTGCAGGTTTACATGTGTCCTTAAGCTGCTTGGTCTACCACTGCTTTCAGTGAGGTGCATATTAGTCTGTACTTTCGAAGGCACAGTCCATACTGATATCTCAGACACCAATTTATTTCCACAAGAATTTTCTTTTCCAGATGCTGTGTTTCCTCCAAACAATTTTGCATGCACTTTTTTTGCAGTAAGTATTGCTAGTACAGAGTGTAAATTTGATAGGAGAGCCAGTTTGATTAGTGGCTGAGGCTAGAAAGCGGAAGACCATGCATTCTAGTCCTGCCTTAAGCCAGATGGAAGACCTTGGGCCAGTTTCTTTCTCAGCCCTAGGAAGTAGGCAATGGCAAACCACTTTTGAAAAAAAAAACTCTTGCCAAAAAAAATGGTAGGAAGTAGTCTAGGCAGTCATCTGGAGTCAACACTGACTTGAGGTACAATAGATAGGTAGGTAGGTAGGTAGGTAGGAAGGTAGGTAGGTAGGTAAGATAGATAGATAGATAGATAGATAGATAGATAGATAGATAGATAGATAGATAGATAGATAGATAGATGGATGGATGGATGGATGGATGGATGGATGGATGGATGGATGGATGGATGGATGGATGGATGGATGGATAGATAGATAGATAGATACAGATAAATAGATAGATAGATAGATAGATAGATAGATAGATAGAAAGAAAGAAAGAAAGAAAGAAAGAAAGAAAGAAAGAAAGAAAGAAAGAAAGAAAGAAAGAAAGACAGACAGACAAACAGACTAGAACATTCAGAAAAGTTGATGTAATTTCCTGTACTACTGAAACTAGAATATCCAAATCAGAAACTGAACTTGTAAGCTTTTTTGCCATATGCATAAGAGAAATATTACAGCAATTTATAATAACTATAACAAATTCATTATAAGGAGAATATAATAGTTGGATCTGACAGACTCTCCTCAGCTATCATTCATCCCTGCGCAAATACTCTGTCAGAAGTATGTGGAAGAAGGTCCTGTGTTTTAGAATGAGCTGCATTTCAGTCACATATTTCATAAATGGAAGCTATTAATATCTATATAAACACTGAGCTTTCTTTTGTGGTTAAATTCCAATTTGGTTACCCTGCCAGGTAGATAATGTTTAAAATGTTAGAAAATATCAACCTGACATCCAGTGGAACAAAAATGTAAATATTTAAGATTTTTGCTAAGCTGTTTTACATTATCTTCAGTTTGGGCTGTCTTTAGAATGTTACAGATTTTACCGATTGATGTTGCTAGACTTTTAGAGAGTAAAAATTTAGCTACTTCAGCCAAACCACGGGCAACATTTTCTTCATGGTTCTGTATCTCTCACTCACATATTAGCTCCACCTTTGATGAAAAATAGTTCCAATAGTGTTGGACAATGTATAAGATTATAAGCAGCATCCAACAGGATGGGAAATAAAGGAATTGTAAAAATACATTTACGTGAAAGAGCTATTAAGGAGAGGTTTAAACATTCAGGTTCCCCCCCCCCCTTGTTCTGTAGCATTCTGTTATGCAGACCCAGTAAAGATATTCTTAATATCTTCTTAAATTATTCTTAGTTCTTAAGTTATTTTCAGCTTTGAACTTGTTGGTGCTAACTGGTTAAAAAGAGACCAGAAGGCAACCTAATCATTCATTTATGAAGACCTTTCTGTGAAAGATCATCTCAAAAAAGAAGCAGAAAGTTAAAATATAAAAGTCTTTGCTTGAGAGTTGCCATCAAGTATAGCCAACAACTGAAGTGATCCAGGAAGTTGCTTGCAAACATTGGCTGATATGTTTCAGATTTCAGTGATCCCTCTAAATCACATTAGGATAAGTGTGTGTGTGTGTGTGTGTGTATGTGTGTGTGTGTACACACACACACACACATATTTTCTTAGCTGAGTTTCTATAATGTATAAACTATATTGATCTTTTATTTATTTTAAAAAACACCAATATATTTATTTTAAAAGATACCAATATATGTATATGTACATTTGTGTGTATATATATATTAAAATATTATTACATAGTACATTATATTATATTAAAAATATCCAATACACATACATTAAAAATGTCCTGTAAATCTATATACATTATACATATATATATGTGCATGTGTGTGTTTTTGTGTGTGCGAGTGTATATTAAAATACTATTCTAAGAAAATGACAAAACTTTACAAGATAATATCATATGGATCAATGAACCCTCAAGTTTTTTACACCGTCAGCAGTGAAATTCTATCCATCTTTTCAAATACAGTAGAACCTCTTATTTGTTCCATTACTTTGGTTGCAAACCAATTTGGTCATGACCCAAACCTAATTTTGGAAATCTGGCACTTAAAAAAAAATGGCATAGAAGGGGAAATCGGTCGTGAAAAAAAAAATGTGAATTTTTTGGTCAGAACCTGATTTGGTCGTGGTCAGAAGCATTTGTGACCAGTACGACTATACATTCTTTGGCAGTCCAATATACTCTAAACATATTTTTTTTTTATTAAATAGTTAACTTTAATCTCAAATCTGTCAATGCCATATTATTTTTTTAAGAAGACCCTGTCACTGATAAGGAGTCATCTGAGATTCCAATTCTTTGTCCTTTGAGACATACCAGAAGTATCTATTTTTACTATTACTCAGATTTTGATAAATATAAACCGCAGGTTTAAATTGTGTCATGGATTCCCTCAAATAGGATCTGAGGCATAAAAGGTAAATTAGTAAATATTAGGTGTAAACTGATAGATACAACAAAAACAATCTTTTCTAAGTCGTAAGAAAGGTTCCAGCTTAAATAACTATGGGTTATAAAATTATTTTGAAAATTTGTAATTATGTTAACATAAATAAATAAATATTTTGAAAATAGTAGTTCTCTCCATATTGCTTTCGGATAAGAAATGAAAAAATAGGTTTTGGGACAAAGCATTTGAACAATAAATTAGAAGTTTAAACAGCAATAATGGGAAATGTCCTTAAGTTTAGGATAATAGGTGTGATGAAATATTCTATGTAATTGGATGAATATCTGTGGAGTATCAGGAATATTTCCATTTAATTGTTTAAGATGAAAAATGTTTTACCGTGCTGGGTCACAAGGAGCCTGTGTCTGCCTATACTTACTTTAGAGTTGTAGCATTCCTGAAAGTGTATTCCCGGTGGGTCATTTCCAACTCCCCCTTCTGTTCAATTTTGTCAGATTCTAGGAGATGGCTGAACAACTCCCTGCAAGTTTCTTGTCAAGGGTTTTCAGAAGTGGTTTACCATTGCCTCCTTCCTAGGGCCTTTTTTTTTTTTTTAGCTTTTTTTTTAGCGTATGGCACGTGTTAGCCAGGGATCCCCGAGGTAGCTGGTTGCCTCTGTGAAAGGGATTTTTTTAGGTGGTGTTATCTATACCTGCGGGATGCCTGAATGCCAGTAGGCATTCGGGGGAGTCTCCTTTCTTGTCCCTATGCGGTTTATTCTCTCATGGGAATTAAGCCGCCAACCTCAGCGTCTTACCATGTGAACTACCGCGGCCCCCTTCCTAGGGCTGTGAGAGAGTGACTGGCCCAAGATCACCCAGCTTGTTTTATGATTAAGATAGGACTAAAGCTACTGGACTCCTGGTTTCTAGCCTGGTACCTCAACCATTATAGCAAAATGGTTCTGGAATGGGACATTTTTTCATGGCATATCAAGTATTATAGTAAGGCTACTATTTTGAAAATTAAAAAAAAACCACTAAAACAAAAGAATTAGGCATTTTCATACATTCATACATTTACATGATTAACAGGCATGTCTATTTCAACAGTGGGGAGGTGTTGAATAAATAAAGTCGCTTCATATTAATTCATACAACTACCCTTTGAATTCAAGTTCTTCTGAGCATAAGAAAAGCTGGCTGGATCTAAGCAATAGGCTAGCTAGTTTAGCGTTTTATTTCCTTAGCGGCCAACAAGATCCCTCGCAGCCTTCAAGAAAACACGATGGCAGTAATTCATTTTTGCAATGATTGGAGAACCATTGGATTTCTTCAGGATTTTGCTAAGACAGCACGTGACCATTATAATGGATTCCTTTGTATAGCCATATGCTTTCAAAAATCTAAGTTCATCTCCATGTTTTATGGAAATAAATTCACTTACTGATGTAAACAAGAGAGATATTTTTTTCATGTTCTGCCAATGAGCGGTGGCTCGCTCTTTTCCCAAGACACGATAGCCAATCCAAAGGTGTTACTGTACTCAGCAGAACACAAAGGTATGGAAATGGTGCCTACATGAACATATTTCCATCTTGTTTACCTCCCCCTTTGCTCCTTTTACCGCCAAAAGTTCATACCTTGGCAATACCTAGAAGTCACTTTCACAGTTATAGTACACTTCTGATACCTTTGCTGAACTTTCTTACTAAAACTGCTGAGGATGTTTCTCAGAGGACTCTTGAAGTTCAGAGGCCAGCATGTTGGAGGGATTGCATGTAATGAGTAACACTTGGCCTTCATTTACTGTTAGAGATGGCCTGGCCTACAATATCATGAAGCAGCTGAAATGCATAGACCATGGGGAATCAATCTGGTCATATTTTCAGGATTTCTTGGCCTGAAGTCAGACAGCTGAGAGCAGGAGAGTCTTATGACAATTTGATGCAATAACTTCATTATGTAAAAGTTGTAACTGCAGCTCAGTTATCTTCCTTGATACCCACCACATTCTGCCATTTTTCCCTTAGATTTTCTTATTACTGTGATATTCCCACCCACCCCATTTTTCTTTATTTTCCACATGCAAGCAGGAGATACGATACATTTCAAGGGTTATTTGGTGTTGGAGGGGAGTGTTGGCTGCAAGAGAATTTGAGGGTGAGAACTCGCTGAGTTGGAACTAAACATTCTTTTCTGCACCCAGAAAGTAACTGCTCTCAAGGAAGGGTTCGTTTTACATCTTGCACTGGAGTATTTTCAAAGAAAAGTTTAGTTGATCCAAATTCCTTGGGCAGTAAAAGAGATTCTCTTGGGAGACGCTGGACTCTCAATTAGCTATATTGAAAAGCAGACACCGTGACTGACCATCTGTTAGCAAGTCATATTTGCAAGATAGCTGGACCGAGCACTGGATTGGGACTTTTAATTTCCAAACTGAAAAGATACCTATGATTTATTTTTTTTGCATGAGCAAAAAACAAACAAGCAAACAAATCATATGATTTTTCTTGCATGAGCAAAACCACAGAAACAGCTGTAGAATCTATTACACTATAACATGAAGTTTTGCAAGTGTTTTCAGAAGAGCGCTAGATACTAGTTCATTTAGATGGAACCGATCTTTCATTTGCACTTGGTTTTGTTCACAATCAGAGTCCTACCGTAGCATTCTAACACTTATCTAATAGTGGACCAAGCATCAGACCACTGTCCAACTTGCTTAGCTCAGCTTACATAGTGAGTTTGCAGTCCTTTCCACAATAATAAAAAATATAATCCATTTGTTTCTTTTTAAGGTTTCTGAATTTCAGAAGCTACATTATTTTTTTGCCATAACTACATAATTGGGAGCAAAAACATCTTTTGAGTCCAATGCAAGTCACTTGGAGATAGTTAGTAGACCTTGTCCAGTTTTCTCTGCTCTCCTCTGCCTTCAACTACTGACCATTTTAGCCTTTCCAATCTGAATACCCTCTGGATGGGTACAGCTAAGGCAGTCCTTTTGGACTTTTGGAGCATAGTACTATATTATGGCTGCTGCTAGTTTGATTTCTGATTTTAGGATTTTATTATGATAGCAATAGCACTTAGATTTTTATACTACTTTATAGTGCTTTACATCCCTCTCTAAGCAGTTTATAGAGTCAGCATATTACCCCCAACAATCTGGGTCCTCATTTTACGACCTTGGAAGGGAAGAGGCTGAATCAACCTTGAGCTGATGGGGACCAAACTCCTGGCAGTGGGCAGAGTTAGCTGCAATATTGCATTCTAACCACTGTGTCACTAGTGGCTTATGATGTGCATATTTTAATGGTTATTTGATTATATTTTACCTTTCTGTGACATTTCAGATTTAACATGGTTGTGAGCTGTTCATCGTTTTTGATTGGGGCAGCTTATAAAGCTTTGACCACTTGATCACTTCTATGGTGTGAAATTGCCATCATCTCTTAGCAGGCACTTAGCTAGACTTTCAGGAGGATCTCTTCTCAACCTGGCCCTTGAGGTCTTCCACCACACTTGCCCATCATCACTCTAACTAGGTCCATCTACCTTATTGCTGGTTATCCTTTTTCTCTTTCCTTCTTCTTTGACCTTCAGAGCCTTCTCCAAAGAGCTAGGTCTCTCTGTCTAAAATATCACAATTTGGGCTAACTAATTTTTGCCCTGAGTGGGAACTTTGGATTGATTTGTTACATGAACCATTTGTTTTTCTTGGCTATCTCTGTGTTCTCAGAAATCTTCTCCAACATTAATATGTTCAGAGTATTGCAGTGTAAATTCAGTGCCAGAAAAGTAAACGCAGATGGCTGAGGCTTCATTTAACTTCTTTATAAACATAAGTAAATATTACAATACCAGTTGTAGATTTTTTCAAGATGGAGCAAACTCAAACTGAAGCAGACATATTACAGGTTCAGAGCTGAGCTCTAGTTTTCAGCAAGCAAGATACACAGCAGAGGAGAGAAGCAGTTTCATTTCAATAGACAGACTCAGAGCTTAACAAAGCTTCAGAGCTGCAGAGCTTAATATAGAGCCATGCCTAGGCTACTTCTAGTTTCAGTTTCCAAACAGTCCTCATTGGCTGACTTAGTTGCTATGTCTATTCATTGGCTGACCTCGTTACCATGCTCTATTCCAATTCATGAATATACTCTGACATAATGTTCATAAATGACAGTATTCTTTCTATCTTGCTTCTTCAAAATCAAACTTTCTCTTTACAACATGTCACTGGGAAAATGGCTTTGTGCACAGTTCTGATCTAAGTAGAAATAGATACATTATGGAATCTGAATATCTTTTTTTCCCCAAAACCTTCATTGTTATCCTCCTAAATGCTGGTCTTCAGCACATTTAACGACTGCTGGTTCTTTTATTATTGGTGGTTAATCCTAAAAGGAAGAAGCTAACAACCACTTCAGTATCTTCACTATCACTGCCAAGGCTGTTGTCATTAGTTTCGTTTTATTTATATTTAAACTTAGTTTCATGTTTTAACTGTGCTCCTTGACTTCCTTTGCTAGAATTTCCAGATGGTTTGCATTATCAGTTTTCAGAAGTGTTATCAGATAGCACAGGTCATTGATGTTTCTTCTCCAGTCTTGATGCTCTTTCACTCCAGCATCCCTCCAGCATATAGTCAGAATATAAATTGATTAAATAAGGGAAGAGTATACCTCCCAATCTCACTTCTTTGATGTTCTGGAGTCAACCTGTTTTGTGATGTTCCATCTGGACTATGGTTTTCTGTCCTGTGTATAGGCTTTGCATGAGGAGAATGAGATATTCTAGGATTCCTGTTTTCCCATGGACATCCCATAGTCAAGCCAATTGAAATCTTGTCTATAATCAATGGAACATATTGACAAAAGAGGGATATTTTTCTAAGTTATTTTGGATTCTGACATCTCTACTATATAGTATTTCAATATACTTTTCCCATCCTTCTTTCATCTGTCACTTTCTTAAATTTCCTCATTTTCTTGCTTCTTATATTCCATGCTTCCACTATATTTCTGTCTTTGCAGCTTTGGATTTTTGTTTCTTATGTGGCAACATCAGCATCTAGATGTCTGAACACTTTAATCTAGCTATATCATAAACACCATGAGTAACCTGAAAGATCATCAATTCTTCTTCAGTAGCATATTGAGTGCCATCCAACCTAATGGTGTTATATCATCTATCACTTTACCTTATCTATCTATCCATCAGTAAAATATAGGAGTAGCTTTCTATTGACTTCTCCTGCCCAGTTTGAAATGATACCTTAATCTGTTGTCACTAAAATGCTTACCTGCCTCCAGGTAATCTTCCTATATTAGTGCTGCCCAATTTGGTCTAGTGATTAGGATTTAAGTATTGCCTTAGGCGTGAAAGCCAGCTGGATGATTTGGGCCAATCATTCCTCTCTCAGCCCAACTTACCTCACAGGGTTGTTTGTTATTGTTGTTGAGAAAATAGGAAGTGGAAGGAGTATTGAGTATGTTTGCTACATTATTTATAAAAATAATACAGGTGGATTATTGTGTGAAAAAAAATATTTTAAAAAATGTAGCTTAATTTAATTGGGCGACTACGATAACTTTCACAGCTTGGGCGACTGCACTGGGATGGTATATTTTTGGCATATATTTCCAACATTCTTTACTCATCCTTCCTATAAACAACTTTTTTTCTACAATAAAACAACCCTTATGGCCTATAAAGCTTTAAAACTAAACTAGTTAATACTGAATGTGCATTTAGAGTGTTTTTATTAAATTGCTTTATTATAGTTTAAAAAAAAAACCCTACGCATAACTACATTAATGCAGGTATCATCTCATGGAGCCCTTAGAAATAATGGAGTAAGCTACATTCAGCTAGTATATTTTGAGCCTGTTCAATGGAAAGTAAAGAAAAATGGTAGAAATATATGAGTATGTGCTCCCTGTTGTGATTGGCAGTGAAATAATGTTCAGATTATTGTAATAAATCCCTAGCTAATGTTTTTAAATTTTGGGAACACATAAGAGGGAGGGCTTATGGATTTTGGCTTCCTCGCTTTCCCCATAATTCAGCTTCTGAGTGAAACAGCAGGATTTGCCAATGGCCAGCTTACAAGAGCGGGTGGGGACTTTCGCATGTAACATGTTTCACAGCAGCTGAGGACACATATTTTCTCACCAGCTCTCATCTCCTGGGCAAGTGATAACAAGTGATAACAAATGCAAGCACCAAGTTCTTAATTATCTATCTCAGAGCCCAATCAAACCTTCCCTCAATACTTAGCAGGCAAACCATACCTCCTGTTTTCTCTGGATTCATTACAAATTTGAAGGAAGGAGAAGAGGGACTCATATAAGGAAGTGAAGTTTAACCCTCTCCTCCCCCAGCATGATGGCAATGGACCTCCTGCACAGCATACTATGAACATTTATAACAAAAGTACAAGTGCTAACTAAGGTTGTGTGTGTGTTGCATCAAAGATTAGGAAAGCGAGTTGGGAGGAAAAAAAGGTCTCCTCCGATCGCACTGCCTTTTCTAGTAACACATACTAGAAAGCTGTCATAAAGGGGAAAGCAGGACATATAACACATGCTGCATACTAAGGAATGTCTAGCTTATTTCTCAGAACCCAAATTCACCCTGCTTGTAAAGAAATTGACATCATGAACTGAGTGACTTATCCTTCCCCTTTCGCCTGCTATTCATTTCTGCTCAGGATTTAATCATAGCAACCTCAGCTCTGCTGTTCCAAGAACAGCATTCTCTGTCCTGAAATTTCCCTCAAACAGAAAAATGTAATTCCTTGTAATGCATTTTTCAAGTGTTGTGGCTATAAAGAAGTTACCCAAATGCCTTGTGAGCATGGTCAGTGGAGCCTAAGCATGTGTACCCTCCATCTTTTGCTGGAGTAAATGTTATTTTCATTGCCTCAAAAAGTGATCTACAACCTTCCTTCCTCTCTATCCCAAAAGTCAACTATATGAATGCCAGGGTTCTGGCCAGCCAGGAAGCAGGTTGAATCATTGTGAGCTAACAGCAACCCCCTCCAGCTGTCCAATAGCAGAACACCAAAGACATGACTCACCACCAGCCTATCAGCTGCTGATCCAGTTGACCAATAGGCGAGTGAACGTTGTTATTAAGTCCTCCCCCATAAACCAACACTGCCCCTGTCATAAGAATAACCTTTTTGCTAAAACAGGACAACAAAAGACAATACTGTATGGTGTATTTTACACATTATAGAACTTAAAAGTCTAATGCCATAGATATTATGTCAGAGATTAGATGCATGCAGCAGTTCTCTGTTAGGAGATGAAGCTGCCTTGGCCTGGTGCTCCGTACTGCCTGGGTTGCATACTGCCTGGGCTTGCTCTCCTATGGAGATTGTGACTGATAAGAAGATGTCAGGAGAGAGGATGGAATGGGGGAGGGTTTCAAAGAAAAAGAGATTGGGAGTGGGGGTAGGAAAGACAGTGGCGACAGCAGGAAGGGGTTGTCTCAGGCTGGAGCTGTTGCCAGTGCCAAGCTACCATCTGTGGCGTTGTGATCCCAGCAGGCACAGGGGAAGGAAGTGGCAGCCGAAAAGGTAGGGGTTAACGTGAAAATTGAAAATAAAGACACGAGAGAGCAATTAGCTTCTTAGAACGGAAGATAAGCTCCCCCCTCTTCTTTTTCTGGGAATGGGGTGAAAAACAATCAAATCCACCAAATCCATAATGGTTGCGATTTTATATTTCTTACCACCTGCATATTTGTGCCGGGGGTGATGATGATTTTCCATATCAAATCGTTCTTGGATGTTGATTACTCTGCTAGTTTAAAGGCAGGGAAATGCTATTTCTTTGACTTATCAGTTTTATGCAAATTTGGCATCCTAAAAGTAGATGCTACCCTGAGATGTTAAAGCGAAAGCTGGACCTTTGGGACAACAGCAACATTCTACTTAATTCAGAGGTGGTATTCAGCAGTTCTGACCAGTTCTGGAGAATCGGTAGCGGAAATTTTGAGTAGTTCAGAGAACTGGCAAATCCCACTTCTGACTGGAGATTTTACAGTATCCTTCCCTTGCCATGCCCACTAAGCCACGCCCACAGAACCGGTAGTAAAAAAATTTGAATCTTACCACTGACTTAATTCTATTTTAATAATAAGAGCTAGAGACATAATTTTAAACAAGCCTGATGTAGGATATGCTTCATTCCCATTCAAGGCACTAAATATTTATTTTGGACCAGTATCTTTGTCATGTCCTTGAATGACTAGGAATGGTTGAATCTGTCCATTTTGGATTTGTTCAGTTTTCTGTTTATCCACTTTTATGTTCACTTTATCCCATTCCCGCATCTGTATATTATTTTTTAAAATTTTCATAAAATTAATGTGGGGTGGTTTTTTTTGCACATTTCACCAAACAGAGGCAATTCTATAAGCATTTTCTCATAACATATAATACACACATAAAATATATGTTTACAATAAATATAATAAGTGTGCAATCATGTAGAATGTTTTAATGCACTTTTATTGGGGAACCGTGCCACACAGAGTATAGAAGTGCAAATACTGAAATGTAACCAGGGGTGGGATTCAAATTTTTAACAACCGGTTCTGTGGGTGTGGCTTAGGTGGTAGGCTTGGCTTGGTGGTCATGTTATTGGCTGGGCGTGGCCAACTCAATATCACTCACATCGAGGCATGCATCTCCTCGCCTGGTTTCTCATGACTGTGGAGATGCTGCAACAGTCGTAAGTGTGAAAAAGGGTCATAAGTCACTTTTTTCAGTGCCATTGTAACTTTGAATGATCACTCCACACAAGCAAAGTACCAGCAAAGGAGGAGAAAAAAACCCCAGAGACGTTCCTGAGACAGGAAGTCTAGTCGTGCCAAGAATGTAATAAGGGTTAATGGAGAGGCAGTTTCTGTAAGCAAAACCAGAATGTTTCCTTCCTGCCTTCCTTACAGGATTAGGCCAGTAATTTCTTCTAACAACTGGTTCTCTGAAGTGCTTAGAATGTTAACAACTGGTTCTAGCGAATAGGTGCGAACTGGTAGAAACCCACCCCTGAATGTAACCGTTTCATTTGTAAATTGCTTGGGAACTATAAACTAAGTTTGTATTGGAATATGAATTGAAGACATTTTCCCCTTGTTTTTAGATTGGCCTTAACTTTGCTTTTTTTTTTCCTTTCCGCTCCCCACCCGCCCATTTAAAAAAATACATTACTTAAATCTAGATGCAGAGAGCTAGAATCATATCAGTAATGGCAGTGTTTTTATAGTTCTGAAATTTGCTGATTTGGCAGCAGTAACAGCTGCTTGAAAGAACCAAGTTTTTGGTGCAAAGAGACAACATACTGTATTACTTCAGATCTCTAGAATCATATCTCTCTGACTCCCCTGCATGTTGGCAGGAAATCAATAGATCAGTTCCAAAGAGAAGCTAAAGAATTTTCTTCTTGCCTCCAACTTGGCAGAAACACATCCTCAAATATAGTCCATCTGTGTTATTTCAACACAAATTATAAGCATTACAATTATTACTTATCTCTGAAACAAATCCAATATGTGTAGTTTAAATAAGTTACCTTTGATCTTTCCATTTTGCATAGATGAACATGGAGAATGATAATGGAGAAACTGAATGTGATTTCTTAGATTCTATCCCCTAACTCTGTCTGATTGGAATATTTCATTGATATTGCTGAATTACTTGTATATACTTTTAAACTAGTTTTTAATGCGAACTATTTAGGTTTCTTAAAGAAATAAAATCAATATTACACCTTCTCTTCTAAGCGCATATGATTGCAACTCTGATGAAATTTATCTAGGAAAGAACTTAGCCAACCATGGAATTGAAGAAAATGTTTGGCTGCATACAACTATGGTGGCAGCAGTGAGACAGTTACAATTTCATGCATGATGGATCCTTTTTTATGTAGGGATAAGAAGGAAACTTTGCTTGAGCGTGTTAAATTTATAGAATGTGCTTCTGTACTAGGCTGTTTAAAACAATAACAACAAGCAGCTAGATAATAAAAATTAAATGTCAAAAAGCTGGATTGCACAATTGGTATTTGCACTACAGATTTTTTTTCTTTGCAATTCTGCATAGTTCTGGTTTTGTTATTCGTGGGCAGGTAAAGAAACTCAGCCATCATTTCACAAATATTTCCTCAGCCATATAAAATAGGAACCTCCTTTTCTAACCACAGGACAGTTGCATTCCCAAAGGAAACAGAGTCCTGTGACTATTTCCAAACTGTTGGCTTTTACGACAGTCCTCCATCATCTTGGCATATATGTATCTCTGGACAGGGTATAATACTACCCTGACACTTCAGGCTCACTCAAGGCCTCTGAAGGACTGGGGCAAAGCCACCAAAGTGCCTCCACATGCTGTCCTCAAATTATGTATTTTTTATGTTAGAAGGAGGAAGTCATTAAATAGAATCCAATTTCTTCTTTGAGTTGAGTTGACTTGAACGATAATGATGTTTCAGAAAGAAGATGAATGCTAATGCTTTCACTGGCCCACCCTGAGCTGAATATAGGGACACGCCCAGTGGTGGGATTCAAATGTTTTTACTACCGGCTCTGTGGGTGTGGCTTGATGGGCATGGCTTGGTGGGCGTGGCAGGGGAAGGACACTACAAAATCTCCATTCCCTCCCCACCCCACTAACCTGCTTTCCAGCTCCGTTCTCCTGTGCAGGGCAACCAAAGAAGATCCAGCCAATCAGCTGGGACTCGGGAGGCAGAGAATGGATGGGGGCGGGGCCAGTCAGAGGTGGTACTTGCTGGTTCTCCGAACTACTCAAAATTTCCGCTACTAGTTCTCCAGAACTGGTCAGAACCTCCGGAATACCACCTCTGGACACGCCTCTGCCCCCCCCCCCCAATGAAGGCTGCAGGTGTAGTGATTTGGTGGCTTCTCTTCTGATAGATGGGGTCTGCCCACATTTGTCCCCGTGCTTGCAGACCTTTGGCAACTTCTTTAAAAAAAAAAAAACCTTCTCTGTGTTTCATTTGCAGCCAGATGGCACCAGCAAAGAATGTGTCTTCATTGAAAAAGTCTTGGAGAACAACTACACGGCTCTGATGTCAGCAAAGTACTCAGGCTGGTATGTTGGATTCACCAAAAAAGGGAGGCCTCGAAAAGGGCCCAAGACCCGGGAGAACCAGCAAGACGTCCATTTTATGAAACGATATCCAAAGGGACAAGTGGAGTTACAGAAACCTTTCAAGTATACCACAGTGACGAAGAGGACTAGGAGAATACGACCAACCAACCCCAGTTAAAAGACCAAGGCAGTGTCTTGCAAATAAACTGCAAGAATAGACTTTACCAGAGAAATATTTTTACACTAAAAATAAGGGAGAGGTTCTATTTTTGTACATTGTTCTTTTATTTTTTTTTAAAGACTGAGTTAAAAATAGAAATCCACTGGGGAAGCTGTAAAAGATTTATTGTAACTTGAAGAAGAAGAAGAAAAATGAATGGCTCTATTTAAATTGACTTTTTTTTGTGCTGTGGATTGACATACAGGTGCTTTATTTCTCACTGGGAATGGACAAAGTTTGAAATGGACAACATATTCAAGCCAATCCCTAGAGGGGAAAAAGGTCATGTTATAATAATAATAAAATAATAATACTAAAAAACCAAAACCACAAAACCAAAGAAAGCCAAAGTTCTCCCCGCCCCACCCAACCTTCCCCCATCCAACCCCCGAAAATCCTTAGATAATTCTCTGGTGTTGCAGCCCTTGGTTGTTTTGTCTCTGCAAGCTAGGCTGAGATGTGAAGATCTGCTGATCTGGCATGGGGCTTCCCTGGAGGGCTCAGTACCTCAATCCTTCGTAATGTTTCCAATGACATAAGGTGTCACAACTCTGTGATCCTGCATTGTTCTGCTCACTTCTGGAGAATGCTGCTAATGACCTTCAAGTGACTAAGTAAAATAACCTAATACACCAATGATAAGGGAGTATTTTAAAAACCAGCTCTATTATATATATATATATGAATGCATGTATTATATTTATGCACATAAATGTAATACATATGTTTATATATATATAAATATATATGTATTATATTATAAAGCTATTTATTTCATTTCTCTGTATATTGCAGTTCCATGAACCAGGTATTACTGCCTCAGCAATTAAAAATTATTTAAAACACATAGACGTATTACTGCTGTTCATACGTTCCCCTCTCCCCCCAGCTTTTCGCCAAACTACACTGAGACCCTTAAAGTTGTTATCAGAGTTTGGGCTCGGTGAGAATTTAGAGATCAGTAATAGAATTTTACGTGCCAGGACGGGAAATAATTTGTTTCTTCTTTGTTATGCTAGCCGCCCCATCTCTTCCCATTCCACTGTGTTGACTTCCTGCAAAAGGCTCAGCCTTGTCCAAGCGCAGGCAGAGTTTTGAAATGCGGTGTGCAAAGGATTTTTTCTTGCTGTCTTCTCTTGCCCAATGTGTTTTACTGGGACCAAGCTGACTTGGGTATTACCTGTTGTTAAGTGCTTAGTGGGCAATTACTGAATGCCCCCAGTATGTCCCCTCCAAAACGCAAGGTGACCTTTCTGCTCTTAGTCAACCAAAGGCTTCTGGCTTTTCTATCCAAACTGGAACAAATCAAAGTCTGAAGATGCTGCTGGACCCCACTGGAAGTAGCCCTGTACCCAGGACAGGAGCAAGAAGACAATGAGATGAAGTGGCAAGGCCTGGGGAGCTAGTGTGCTTACCTTCAGAAGATTATGTACTTTAAAAAAAAAAAGCACTCTTAGTCAAAAGCCTTTTAAAATAAACTTTATTTTCCTTAAATACGAAAACAAGATATGTTGTGATTGCTCAGAAAAATGTTTCATGTGTGCATTGCTGTAGAAAATGCTCTCAATCAAGTGCATGGGAGAGAAAGCAAGAAAGGTTTTTGCATGTGGGAGACACAGTCGTTAATTGTCCAATGAGCCATTTCTTGCCTTCTTTTTCTCTCTTCCTCATTCAGTCTTCCTATCAAAATGACCTGCAGCCAGCTAAACCTTGCCCATGTTCCAATTTATATTTATTCAGCCTGATGCAGCCCTCTAAAAAAGAAATAAAAGGATTAGCTATACTGCAGTGATGTCAAAGCTATGACACACGTGTCAAAGGTAACATGCTACGACATTTCAGGCAACATGCCAACATTCACCAACACCTGACAACAACTATTCTCAAAACCATGCTCTGTTCTCACACTTTTTTGGGGGGAGTGTGGAGGCCGTATGAGAAGTATGTTTTTGTATGTCCTCTGAACCCTCCAGTGGGTCATGTGTGTGTGAGAGAAAACCATGTTCTCGTATGATGTCTGCAGCTTCCAAAAATTGCATGAGAATGGGGTGTGCTTTCGCATTGCTTTTGTAGGCCACAAAAGAGCATTTTTGGGTGCTGTTTCAAGAACAAAGGTCTTTTGCCATACAGAGCAACCTCAGGTAAGCCGCAGGGCCTGCCAACAGAAAGAGAATGCCATTTGAAAGTAAGCAATGGATGGCAGATCCAGAGTACTAGGCCATGAGGGCAATGGCACAATTCTCCCAAAGCTCGTGTGCCTTGGGGAATGGCACAAGGTTCTTTTTTGAGTGCGGGAGGCAGCTTTAGGGCTGAAGTGGAGGCCTGGGACTCTGCTTCAGGCCCAGCCTCGGCACTGCTGAGTGCTTCTATTCAGGTTGGCCTAGATGGTGATGGTGGTGATGGAGGAGAGAATTAACTCTTTTGTTTAGATACTGGAGGGATGTGTGACACATCAGCAGAGTCAGGTTAGGCATTTTCCAAATGGACATACCAAGCCCCCAAAGTTTGCTATCTCTGCTATTCTGCAACCAATAAAATTAGTGATGGGAGTGGAGCAGGAATGAGGAATGTTCCCATCTCATATCTAATTTGCACAATGTACATGGACTAGTCTGACCATTGATCAGTGGCAATTTGGATTTTGCCCCCTCCCCCTTTCAGGGGTGGGCTGCTGGGGGCTTGCAGGGGTTTGGGAGAGCCCCTAGCTAAGATCCTATGCAGTTCAGAGAACCCCCAAATCCCACTCCTGACTAGCCCTGCCCACCCTGCCCCGCACCTCCTAGGAGTCCCCATGCGGCCTGTTTTGGATCCAGATAAATGCCCGGTGTGCGCGGAGGCTTGGGAAGGGTGAAAAACAGGCCTTCTAGAAGTTCAGGAGGGCCAGAAATGGACCTGTTTCCGGCTTCCAGAGAGCCTCCGGAGCCTGGGGAGAGCAAAAAGCACACACCCCCAACGTGGTGCAGGAGGTTGACTAGGCCACACCCACCATGGCTACGCCCACCCAGCAACCGGGCAGAGAATCCTTTGCTAAAATTTTGGAAGCCCACCCCTGCCCCCTTTCTTATAATTCTTCTATGGCATGGGGAAAAAATGCTAAGGAAGATGCTGCCTGCTTCAGGGGTTTGACCAGTCTCTGAGGACAGCAGCGAGTACAGCGATGTAGGGAAACATCAGAGCTACGTGTACTCGTGGTTCTCCTTTCATATTGTGGTAACAGCTGTCAGGTTGAAAAAAGACAATGGGACAACTGATCTGGTTTTCTAAAGTATGTGGTAGGCAAGCTGTTGAATCCTAAAATTTAGAATTGTGTTTTGGTCCTATTTCATGCACATACATTATATTTCAGGTTAACACAGGACAGACTGGGACTTCTGCATGCATATCTGGTAAACCTAGCACTGGTACTTTGATTCTCATGCAGTTCCCTGTCTTGATGTTAGGCTTTTGCAAGCATTATTCGTGATAAGCTCACTGATTCAGAAATGTATTGGAATCCTGTTACAATTGTGGGAAATAATCTAAGTAATCCTGAGACCTTGATGAGTGCATGTAAATATATGAGAGGTTACTATTCTTGGTGTTTACAAACAAAGGATGACTTGGATATAAGTTTTCCTTGGTTCATGTATACCAAGACAACATTGCCAAATTAAAGACTTGGCTAACAGACCTTTTCTTTTGCTTCAGTTTACAGTTAAGTATTCATTGCTATAAAAGGGAGGTATCCAATCGATTATTTTCATGATTCAATTATGACTTTTGGCTACATCAACATTTATATTCTGGATAATCATGAAACCAGAACCTATTGAGCAAATGTAATAGATAATTGGGGTTTCGTAAAAGGGCAGAACATTACAATTTTTAAACATTTATTGAAGTAACAACATCAGCCATTGGCAATCAGATTTTGGGAATGTAAATTTGTGATTGTCTCAGAGATCAAAAATGTCTTAGGCTATCAAATAATATAGGATAAAATAAAGGTGACAAAGGGTTACTAATCATCTTCAAATAATTCCCAGTGTGAATTGATTCTTCTTTCCAAATGTTTGCGGACCAGAGATGGATGTGAAACAGCAGCCAAGAATATCAGAAATCACATATACAGTGGTTGTCTTTACTTCAGATTTAAGATTTGAACCATTTGGTTTGCTTTACAAGAGAAATGGTTATTGAGAAAGGAAGATTTCTCACAGGAAAAGAGAGCCAGAAGAATCTCTGCAAAGACATTCAGAAAAGAGCTTTTTTGTTTGTTCAATAAATGACCCTTGCAGGTAAGTAGCAAGACTTGCTCATAAGGAACAAAAAGGAATGCCAGCCATAGGGATTTGCAAGGCGTTCATACTTTAAATTACATTCCCTCTTGTAATGACAACTGGGATCAAACCTTGGACACGAGATACATTATAATATATTTTGTGACTAAGATAGGAACAAAAGCAATGCTTCACCACTTCTTCAAGCTTTCAGCAATAATGGGAGAGCATTAGGAGATGGGACTGGTTGTAAACTCAGAAGAATGTGAATGATGCTAAGAGTCAACAATTCCCATTACAAATCTACATTCCAACCCTGTATATAGTAATTTAAAACACTGAAGTAATGTGATTTTGCAGACCCATGTTGCGATCATATATCATTTATGTTGTGTGGATAGGATGACAGGCAGCATTGTCTGCAATTTAGAAAATGACATGTTTTCTGTTTTCTCTGGGAAGCCTTTGTGAAAGAAAACAAAAGACAACAAATTTTACACTGATTTAAGAAAATAAGAAAAATGGCAAACCGATTCAAAGGCCTGTAGCTCAATATGATGTGTAGCACAGTCCTCTATTCACCTGGAAAGATATTCCTCTTCCACTGTTGGTCACTAGCAGATGATCCTGAGAACACCCTTCTCTAATTCCAGTTGGAAGTACACAACTATTAAGACTGCAGCCTGGAAACCCTCTACCCCATTATCGTGTCTCATCCCTTTTACAAACAGCAAATTAATGGCCATCAAACAACACAAGAACTACAAGCCCTCGGATCAGTTTCAAAAGGCTTCTGTGCTTTTGGACAGTAACTTCCAAAAGCAGCTTGACCTTCACACCTCAGACTTTTAAATTCATAATTGTAATCCAAGATTACAAAAAAGATAGTTTTTAAAATTTTATTTCTACAGCCACCCATCTCAATCAATGCCAGGTCTACCCAAATGGCACAACACATTGTATATGTGTTTATATTGAATTATTGGAATTGCTAGGCAGGATTAAGGTGAGATCTTAACTCAATATTTGATCTCCTTCAGTAGAAGATAGCTTCTTTTCCGACAGGCTTACTAAATGTAAAGAACCCTTTATCTCAAAGTTGTGATCTCATATGTGCTTATATAGAAATAAATTCAACTACACCCAATGGAACTTATAAAGAGGTGTAGGACAATGCCTTAATAGATTTAAAAGGTACCTTTGTGGCCTAGAGTTTTTTTTCCCCCCAGCCTGGACAAGGAGAGTATGACATTTTGTGTGGTATGTTATTTTTTGTCTGGCTGCTGGTTCTGAGACAGTTATGGCCTAGGTGAGGAAAAATAAACAAAAAGGATATTTTTCTGAAAATAAACCAGTGAGAGAATGGGGGAAGAGGAGACTTGTCTATATACCATGGAACCAATAACCCATGTTTGGCCTCTCTCAATTCTGAAACAGCTTCTAATTAGGCCTCTCTGCTCAGAACATTTTTTATTCCTGGGAGACAGCCATTTTGACACACTTTGCACATACATTTATGTACATTCCCTTCCTAATCCTCCTTTGCTTTACAGAAGCCAAAAGGTCTTCCAGCCAAAGAAGAAATCAAAACCTTTTGCTGACTGCTTCATGTATGAATTAAGTGGAGGGTTGTAGGTGGGATCTTAATTAGCCCTTGCAAATGGCAGGGCCTTGAAACCATACCACCTTGGGGTATGAGTGTGAGGACCACACAAAAGCTAAGCAACTGCTTCTCTGCACCCAACTGAGGTGAAATCCACTATTCACAAAGACAAGGCACATACAATGAACTCCTTCAAAGGAACTGTATCTCCTTAAGAACGAAGGCGGTGGGAACATGGGGGAAGGGGGGAGGACCACTGCAGCCAGTCATGGTGGTCGAATATAGAGAGAGGAGGAAGAAGAGAATTCAGCTAAGTTGAATGTGAAAGGCCAAGGATATAAAACACAGTAGGCTGAGTGAGGCTTTCATGCCTCCAATGGCAAGAGAGATCTTGTAACCACCTTCACAGTACTGAGTGCCTCAGTTAAAAACGCTAATCTCTGAGCTCATGAAAGTTGTTCTAGTTAATAGCTGCTGTCCATCATGGACTGTTTTCTCACACAGCCAAAGACAGGATCTTTAACTAGCAAAGTCCATCAGAACATTTGTTTATTTGTCTAATTTCTATAGCTGCTCATCTCACAAAACCAGTGATACCTTTTTACTTTCATGGATGTCTATTCATATCATATTTGGAAATATACACCATATTTGGAAATATATGCACGAATGCAATAGTCACTGTCCTCCCCAGTTGGTGTAGATCCATCTGTGACCCAAGTCAAAATTCATGATTGGTATGATGACATCCTGAGCATCTTGGTTTTCAGTCATCTGTTAATAGACATGGGAGATATGGCAAGATCCTGATGGTGGTTAAGTAAGTTACTTTGCATTTGTTGGCTGGAGCACCAAGTAAATAAAAAAGTATAGTTGTTATAAAATTTTATTTATTATACTTATAATTTTTTCATATATTTTTATTTCTTAGTGGTTATCTGTTTTCCGTGGGAGATTAGTTTCTCTGCTCCTGCCTGTAACATTTATGTATTCCATTTGATCGGCAATATCTTTTCACATTATTATTCTATCACAAATTGATTTGGGCCAAACTTTGAGCAATTAGGAAAAGGGGGGTTGTTTTAAAAACCAGACTTTCTTCATCTGATGTCCTAAAAAACTAATGAACATTCAAATTGGAGATCTGTTATAGGCAATTTTAAAAGGCACATAATAGAATCTCAGAAACCAAACTAATTATTAACTGAAACAGTTGCACTTAATGTACCTTAAAGGGAATCTATAAAGTAGGAAAAAATCAACACAGAATGAAATGAAAATCCTTGAAGGTATTGACCAGATTACAGGAATAACCACAGAAAAAAGAAGAGTAGACTTGAATGCCAATCCATCTTGTACACAAAGTACAGACCCCTCAACTTTGTAATGCAAGGTAAGAAACAGTCAATACTGGGGATGTTTCTTCCTGGTACTATTAAATACTTGATGGATGAGAAAGCAATAGGGGAATAATTGTACAATACTTAACCTGAATCTATACTTGTTCCGGATTTTTCCCAGTCCATTGTAGGGGGTGTCATTGAGGGAGAAAGAAAGCTTTTGTTGAAATCTGACATTCACCGATAGTTCTGTGGGAATCTAAATAATATAAAATAAAATATAAAAAAAATCCCACAACATTGACCAGAATACTAAAATACTAGTTTCTAAGAATAAATATAAAAGATATACTCTACGTTCAGTTGTGCAGTTGAATAGGAGCAGGATAATATACTGGTCTAACTCCCTACAGCTTGCTCAGCCAACAGTCCTGAGTCCTGCAGCCCATTTGTCACCAGGTATCCAGGAACTCCAACTCCAGTCCTTGTTGACTTGGGTGACAACTGACCTATTATGGGTTTCTGTTAATGGGAGATATGCTCTTCATCCAACTCCTCTGATGAAACCTGCCTAATATGGTTGAATCTGTGGCATAGCTACACAAACCCTAAAATCACATCAAGGTAGTGCCTTGCTGGGGGTTGATTATTAATAATATTAATTAAAGCTTCTACTGATTATACATTTTGTATTTTGGTCTAAGACTGCAATTAAAGTATCTATTTGTCTATCACCTCCGTCTGTCTGTCTATCATCTACTCAATATGTTGGTCTTGATACAAATGGCAAGCATAAAGAACCCCAGGTCAGCAATCTGCTTCAAAAATTAGACTAGGGTATTGTAAACCCACTGAGATCTGCAGCTCTTTTTGGAAATTCCCATCTCAATGTTAATACTGAAATCAATGGAACATTGGCTTTGTATGAAGGCAAATAAGGTCTCAGCACATTCTTGGCGCAATTTCATCAATAGGATGCTTTCATCCCCGGGATCCAGTTCCTTACAGGTTGCTTTGCCACTTTTGTATCTCTTAGGCTCCTGGGTAACCATGCATTGCAAAGGGAGCCAGAAGCAGGATTTTGTGACGGAGCACATACCTTTACGGTATGTGCTTCATTAAACACCTTTCCATGGAAGCCAAGAGCTTTGCAAACCAGAACGGAAATCAAAAGCTCTTTTTTGGCTGCTTTGCAGCCAGACGAGAAAGGGCTAGGCTGTCTCTCAATATGCAGAAGAAAACAACTTGAAAAACTGCTGGCAACAACTTGGGTGAGTGTCAGTTCAACCTAGAATGGCTTCATTTTAAGTACCAAATCTTCTGGTAAACAATTAAGAAGTTACAGTCACCCGAGAGTAGGGAACTCATTTTATTGCTCTGCTTAATATTATTAATCTCTGATGGGAACCTGGGCCCAAAATGTGAGGTTGCAAAGAGGGTTATTGTTGAAAGACTCCCGCATCAGAATCCTTGTCACTCAAAATAATGGAAAACTCCATTGGGATGATAACCCAAATTCTGGAAGCCAAATTCTACTTGGAGTAGATGCTATATTCTGCCTCCTTGACGTTCCCTTGCAGTATCAACTGTTCCATTGTGTATCTCCAACTCTTCTTTTGGAACCTAATCCTTGCAAAAAGAGACTATATTTTATTAGCAAGGAGATGGATTTCTACAGAAAAACCACACAACCGCAAATGCATCAGTCAAGTAAAACTTCCACGTTGCTCTGGAAAACTTAGGGCCAAGAATCAAATAATGTAAAACTTGTGGGGAAATCTGTGGGCCATGTAAGTGTTCGTTGCTAGACAAGTGGTTTAAACCAATATGTTTTATTTATTTCCCTATTATTAATTTTTTTAAAGTTCAAGTTCATTTTTAAAAATATATATATCTTGTTATCCATACCCATAAATGAACATGACACATGTTCAGCAACATGTTATCTTGCTTGCAATGTTATGTGCCATGAAGAAAAATATCAGGGGTGCATAGTGAGTCAGAAATAAAGAGTTACTTGTCTATAGCTCCAAAAAGTAGGATCCAAGTCAGTTAGTTAAAGGTACAGGCACAGTGTTAGGTCATTAGGAATTAATTAGTATTAGGAAAAACTTCCTGTTAGAATGAGCCGTGGCGTGTGATCGTTTGTTAAAAAAAAAAAATCAAACTGATTTTTTGGCATGGCAACCTATTAGGAATGTTAACACCAAGGAGAACTGGGTGCCCTTTTGAAGTCTCCTCCAATTTGTTCATTCTGCATTTTGTTCAAGAAGTATTGTATGTAGTGGGTATCTCGACTACTACCAGCCTGCACATTCTATAGACTCTAGAAAGATGTCTCAGGATTTGTAAGTTGTATTAGAATTTTCCCTCCAAGGCAGAAACATGCAGAAACAAGCTTCAAATTCAGGCAGGGGAATCCAATATCATATTTCTCCTTTTGCCCTCAGCAAAATACATCTGAACTCCTTCCCACTCAGATACTAAATTTTGGAGTGGGGAAAATGGGGGGTGGGGAGGTTGTACATGTGGACTGGATTAGGTATTGAAGAAACTGAACTGCTCCAGCTCCATTCCCATCCCAAGGAAATATTTAGACCAATTTTTTGTTATTGTTCTCAAGCATTTCCTTCCCATTCTTGCAACAAGGGGCATTTTTTTAAAAGTTGGCAGAGCGGATAAAAAAATGCTATTTTCTCTTCCCCTTCCCTTCGGGGAAAATACTGGATCCATCAGACAACGAAGAAACTATTTCACCTTCAGAATTGGATTGTTCTCTTCTTCAAACTTTGTAGCCTGTAGTTTAAATATACTGTATTTAATGAAGGAAGTAGAATGGTGCAGTTCAATCCCAATGTGGCAATGTTAATTGCAGTGGCTCAACTGCTGTCTCTAGCGTCTTCTTCAAATTGTTAGAAATAAATGAGTTAATTGATGAGGATTATGCAGTTGCCATCCTTTCCCTTTAACTGTTATTTCCTGGAAATATCCTAAAGAATAATTCAACTACAAAGAGGCACAATTTTCTCATGGAAACATTCCCAGATTAAATCATGCCCTTTCGGAATTTTTCAACTTTTATTATGATGCCTTAATTCATTTTAGGCAAAGAGAGTTTTATCCAGGGGTGGGATCCGACCGGTGTAACTACTGGTTCGGTGATATTACGTTTTGTGCGCACGTGTATATTGTCATCAGCTAGCTGCCTGGACAGGTGAGCAGCGCAGCACACGGGTGCGCAGCAGTTGAAAAAGCCCTTTTTTCCTGCTTTTTCAACCACAGCTGTGTCACGCAAAGCAGCTGTTGTTGAAAAAGCAGGAAATAAAGGTGAGGTAAGAGCCCAGGTGGGCGGGTGGGCCAAAACAGCAGCAGACATAGAACCGGTTCTATGTATGCTCTCTGTCTGCTGCTCTTCAGAGCAATTGGTTCTACAGAAGTGGACAGAACCGGTAAAATCCCATCCCTGGTTTTATCTGAGGGATATGGGAAATAAATTCTTCAGAGTTCTAGAGAGTCATTAAAGAAAGCAAGAGTGGAAAGCAGTAATTGCTTTGACAATACCTTTCTATCAGTGATGTATTAGCAAGATGCATCAATGATCATAATGGGAGAGAGCCAAAACTTCATTGATTTATTCCTCTTTGAATTATGTCCATGTTCTTCCGTAACATATGGGGTCATTTGGCAAGGTTTATTTGTTCTTTTTCTAACCTCTAACTTTGGAAGGCAAAATTTGAAACTCCAGGGCCATGTGTAAATTCCCCAAAAACCTCTGAGTAAAAAAATCATAATTTGATTAAATCTTTTGTAGGATCTCTGTGTATATATCCAGAGACCTACAAAATATTTAATCAAAGTATGATTTTTAAACAGAAATCATCAAATACATACCTGTAGTGTACTCCTTCGCCATACTGCTGTTCCAAGATCTCTGTAATATTTAATCCAATGTAATTTTAGATTTGGCCACAACTTTTTGAAATGACACCCGTAGCATGTCACTCAAAGATCAATTCTTTAGCCTAGGATCAATTGTGCATCCCTGCTCGTATATTTAATCTTGCTTTGCTCAGGCTGTTCCCTCTGTTGATCTCATGCTCTATTATATGATGTCCACTATTCACATTTCAGTAGGCTTGCAACAGAGAAGAATTCAGGAAGTCTTTCCAGCTATGATGAAGGAGATTGTATTTCTATTCAAATAACCATCCCTGAAAATTATTATACCAGTTTTGAAAAACTGCTGCACGCCATTACAAATCAATGTATGGTATGGCATTCTTAACGAAAGTATCTTTTCTTTTATGTATACCGAGAATATTTACACCAAGGCAAATTCCTTGTGTGTCCAATCACACTTGGCCAATAAAGAATTCTATTCTATTCTATTCTATTCTATTCTATTCTATTCTATTCTATTCTATTCTCTCCCCCCCACCCTCATTCAGACATACCATGAAAATAAAAGACCAAATTGAAGTGCTTAGTAAAGGGATGCAAAGACTGGCTGATAAATCCAAGCTTTTACTGTACAATAATATGCTTGGATTCATTAATATTTCTTATACAGGTAGTCCTCGAACTTACAACAGTTTGTTTAGTGACCATTTGAAAACATGAGTTATGACCATTTTTGACACTTACAACCATTGTAAGTTGATATGATCAAAATTCAGATGCTTAGCAACTGACTCCCATTTATGGCCGTTGTAGTGTCCCAGGGACACGTGATCACCTTTTATGACCTCCTAACGAACAAAGTCAATGGAGACCAAATTCACTTAACAACCGTGTCACTAACTTAATAGCTGCAGTGATTCACTTAACAACTGTGGCAAGAAAGGTTGTAAAATGGGGCAAAACTCACGTAACAAATGTCTCACTTAGCAACAGAAATTTTGGTCGTAAGTCAAAGACTACCTGTACAACTCATGTTCAGGTGCAATGGAAAGAAAGCATTGACTTGGTTTTATGGACTGCTTGAAACTGCCTCATTTACTGTTTCTTAACTTTATATTTTACTTGCAACTACGGTACATCCTTTTATTCTCAGGTAGATAAATTACTTTCAAAATGCAATCCAGCAACTTAGTTGACTTAGTTTGGTAACTATTTAAGACTGCAGATCTACAATATAATCCTATGTGTGTTTACTGTGAAGAATGACACACTATGTTCAATAAGAGCTGTTTTCGGGAAAAATCCACCTTGTTCAAGTTGGTCAGTTAACTCTTTTCTAAATACTTGCAGAATTACATCAGGTATTGTTTCCTTTGACCCCCATCCTTTGTACTATCTCCTTTGTCAAGAATTGACATTTTCCTGTGCCGCAAGACTTCCCTCTTGAGTGTTGCTGGTGTAAGAGCAATGGCATCTATGCCTGAATAACAGAAATAGTGCTGTGAATTAATGGACTCTTAAATTTGAATAGTCCGGCTGAGTGGAGTGGGAGCGGGTGCATTTATGCATTCTCAGAACAAAACTATCTATTATGTACATCAACAAGAGGCAAAAGGTGAGATTCAAGAATAGAAAAAGGACTCGTTTTGTTTATCTTCATTAGCCAATGATAGGAGGGATCTTTCATTTCTGTTCAGTGTTGCTTATTCAATTTGGAACAATTTTTACTGCTGCTTCATCTTACTCTTTTTCTACTTCTTTATCTGTTTGTTCAGACTATTTACAGTACATTGAGTTTACTTCAATCTGCAAATCTCAGCACATGTAATCTATTACATTGGCATGCAACTAATTGCTAATTGGCATGCAACTAATTACTTAGATGCCTTTGTTGACTTAGTTGTCAAATTACATCTTAATTCTTTAATGACATCTTTTCCCCCCTTTGATTATCACCGCCCTGAGTCCTGTCAGGGAAATAGGGCGGTATATAAGTACAATAAATAAATAAATAAATTATAAATAAATAAATAATAGATAGATAGTTAGATAAATAAATAGATAGATAAATAAATAGATAGATAAATAAATAAATAATTCTCAATGTTGAGTTTGTAATTTAGCATCATGTACTCCAAAACTGCTTGGGCTTACCATGGAACTTGTTTCTGGGGAAAAGGGATTTCCTGTTCTAACCTCACACAAATATTAGGTGAGGGGGAGATTCTAGAACTGGTTAGGCTGCATATTTATCTTCCCGGATAGAAATTGTTTACCTGAGGAAACAGCCATACTCAAACCATCTGCAACTCAGGTTGAAAACTGAGATGCAAGGATAAGTCTGGCAGGAAGGTCTTTCTCCATTCAAACAGATTGAGTGTTGTTTTGAAAAGGGCCAATGGGAAGATGAATCCAGATTTTGGGATTGTAGAATATGTTGACAGATTAACAAAAGAAGAGGAGCTGTTTTGGTGATCTCTGCATTTGCAAACATGTCAATAGGCTAATAACATCATTAATGTATGAGACAGTGTAGTTTGGCTGTTCATATATGGTAATTTGGGGAAATTTCCTTGTTTTTTCTTGATTTTTTTTTCCTGCTTAATTGGATATTGGATGCGTTGAGTTTCAATAGATTTCCTAGTACAATTTAAAGTGATGGTGTTAACTTATAAAATCTTGTATACATTGGCACCAAGTTCCTGCATTTGCCCACCATATTAGATCCAACCAGTTCAAGTCTTGTCAGGAAAAGCAGCTAGTGTGGAAGGACAGTTTGATTCCCACAATGGATGAATGGCATAAAAGTTGACAGAGTTAGCAGAAATGACTAAACTGATTACTTTGATTAAAGAAAAAAAACCTGACAATTACTTTTGTTTCTACTTGGAAGCCTCTTCTGGACTTTGTGCTTGAGGTGGGGGGGAAAAAATGAACCTTTGATTTTGGATTTTACCGATTAGATGATAGGTTTATTGTTATAGAAATGGTTGTTTTATACGATTATGTAAAAAGTAAAAAGTTGAGGTTTGATATTATTATCTTATTCTATGGCACCAAAGGGAGTCAGAAGTCAATGCCTTTTCTTCCTTTTTTTCCCTTTCCCCTACACTTTTTCCTTTTCCTACTATTTTTCTTTTGTATTTTTCTTTTTCATATTATAAACTAATAAAAAAAGGGAAAAGCAGATAGTGGTTTTGGAGGGGTGGGGGTGGGGGACTGAGTCATAGAGGCAATGATCTTCTGTAGCAGCACCAGCCAACTGGAAGATGCCCTCTGGATAACAGTCCTCTAGGTATCAGATTAGCATGCAACTCCTTCCAAAAACAGTTGAAAAGAAGCATTTTAGGCAGGATGCCTGTTTTATTAAATTGTTTTGAATTGGTTTTGGATCATTCTGATTTCTGATTAATGTGTTTTCTATATTTGAATTTTATGGATTGTGATTTTTAAGTATTTACTATATTTTCAGGAAGCTGCTAAAGGCCCACTGGGAGGATACAAATGTAAAATAAATTTTGAGTTAAATTAAGTACTTTGTTTTTTTTAAATTATTTCTTTTATTTTTTTAACGACAAACATAAAACAAACATAAACATAAAACAACAAATAAAACCATCTTTCCATTGTACAGTGTGTCGGTACATATCTTTTGTGCACAATATCAGCAGTCTTTCCCTTCTACATTTCAGTTATAATTCATATTATATATATATATATATATATATATATATATATATATATAAACTATGCATATTGTATTATATTGTTATTAACACCTTATTAGACATAAATTCACATCATTCTTTTTGAGCAAATCTTAACTATTGCATGACCTAATACATAATATCATTCATTTCATTATAATCAATTATACCATATAATTACCTTATCATATCATTACTATTATGTTATATTTATAGTATAATATATTTTGTTTCCCTATTTTCTTATCTAGCCATTGATAAACTAAATCCCAAATTTTATAATATTCTTTATCTTCTTGAATTTTATGGATTGTGATTTTTAAATATTTGCTATATTTTCAGTAATCTGCTAAAGGCCCAATGGGAGGATACAAATGTAAAATAAATTTTGAGTTAAATTAAGTACTTTGTTAAAGTAAGAGAAATTTTAAATGTATTTGGAGAAATGTATGGAGAGCCATTTCTTTCTCAAAGAGATGAGAAGATACAGTTTAATAATAAGGTGCAGGAATTGTATGCAGAGAACTAATAGAAACCTACTTGGTTATGTTCACTTGTTTGGTTTTCCACAAATTACTGGATTTTCACCACCCTCCACTATGCTCCATCATAAGATCCCAGCCCCATATTGATTATGGTCTCCATAGACTCTTAGAGACCACCTGTCTTTAGTCCCAAAGCATGAGCTAAGAGCACATATGCCAGTCACTTCACTGAAGCTAACCAGTGTCATTTTAAGACTTGTAAGTTGTTTTATGCATCCTCATTTTGTTTGATACCTGTTAACAAACTGACCAGACTTGGGTTCTGTAAGATTTAAATGTATTTTTTTTAAAGCAATCCTAGTTTTCAGAACATTTTATCCATCAAATTGATTCCCCCCCCCCCCCTATATTTCTTATATTTCTTCTAGTAATATAGTAAAATTCTGTTCTGTATATTTTCCTACTGCCAGAAAGTGTAGTGAAATTGTTTTCACTTTTCATTTTTTCTTAATCATCATTTTGAAAAATCGTGACTGGGTCAGACTGAGATTTTATATTTTGTTTAGTTACAATGTGAGGTGCTTGAGATATTTTGGGGTTGCCTGCATAATCATTTCTGTAGCTCTTCTGACTGCTACTAAATTTTAAAGGATGGCTTCAAGGAAAAAAAACAAAACCCTTTCATTGGGCTTTTTGAGATCAGGAAGCAGAAGCAGCCATGGAAACTGCACCTTAATACAATACCTCTAAATACTAATGTAACCTGAGATTGCAACCTCCTCGTCTCTTTGATTCTAAGTGCACAATAGCAAAGCTGCACTAAACATTAGACAGAGGGTCACCATTAAAATACAGTGGAAAAAGTTAAAGCAAAACCAAATTAAAGTGAGCCAGAGAAAATAAAACTAGTTTTAACTGTTTCCCCCTTTTAGTTGCAAACCGTAGCTTGAGCGAATGGTAAACATTCTCTTGCAAAGTTTGATGCATTCAATTATTGTAATTATTATATCACATTTCTTTATTGTCTTTTCTCCACAGTACAAAGCAAGACAGAGTACATCCAGCATCCAAATAGCTCTGCATCCAAAGGTTTGTATTTGCTAGTGATCCATGGTTGTGGGGAGGAGGGAGACAATTGGCAATAATGGTGGTTCTTAAATCTGAAAAGGTTGAAAATGACAGACCCAGATGAGTAGCCCTAAACAGTTTTGCTAAATTGGCTGCGCTGAAGCCCCACCAAAATCGGTGTGGAAAGTTATTTATGGCCTGTTCCATTGATCTCTCCAGAGGAAACTGTGCGCAAACTGTGTTTGCCTAGAAGACTGTGTCCAATCCATAGCCCCTTTATAGCTCTTTCAAAGTCCCATGTGCTTTATGTTAGTATAAAAAGTACCTTCATCTCTGCCAATCTGTCCAGTTCATTTGCTCTCTTCTGGCCTAAAGGCAGCATGATCATAGCCTTAGCTGACACCAGAGTGAAAGTACTGGAAGGGAATAAAAACAGTATATTTCCTTGCTCCACCATCTCTCTCTCCCCCCCCCCCTCTTTTTGAACTCTCAGGCGGGGAAGAGAGGGGAGGGGCAGAGAAAGAAAAAAGAAAGAACCGTTTCCAGGGAAAAGAAAAACCATCCCAGCAGCTTCCCAAATATTGAGGGCTTGTTATTTTTAACTGAGTTGAGAGAAATGTGGGGTGAGGATATATAGCGAGGAGAAGAATGAGGAGGAACTGGGGGAAGCCGAAAGGAAAGAGATGAGAGGATAAGGAGAAAGGTGCAAATGATTGCCCAGGTGTGTTGCGCAGCGGTGGTATTCAGCAGATTCTGACCAGTTCTGGAGAACCAGTAGCGGAAATTTTGAGTAGTTCGGAGAACCAGCAAAGACTACCTCTGACTGGAGATTTTACAGTATCCTTCCCCTGTCATGGCCACCAAGCTACGCCCACAGAACTGGTAGTAAAAAAAAATGAATCCCACCACTGGTGTTGCAGGTGGGCAGCGTGAGGAGAAAGGAGGCCACGAAGTCCTCCTGAATCTGGGGAAGGGATCCATGCCCCTTCTAGGCTGTTGGGTATTGACTTCAATGCAAGAAAGGACTCTGCTTTGGAGAATGTGTTAATCCTATTTCCATGTTTGGTTTCCAGTTGATCTTTTGCACTCTCTCTAGGAGGCAAGGTCTAGAGCTAGAAGACATTTCAACGAAGATTCCTCCCCAACTCCGAGAAAATACTTCAGCTTCCCTCTTTTACCCCAACAATAGCCTACTTAGGGGCATTTTCTCCAAAGATCTCCTTTGCAGAAAATTATGATTGCCAGTTCCTTCCTTCAGTATTATTAGCATATGGCATTGTTACAAGTAGCCAGGAGAACACAATGCTATTGCAGAGTAGTAGTTTGGCTTGCCAAGGTATCGGCCCTGTTATATACAGTAGATTGTGCCCTGGAAAGATATTCCTGCAAATACAGGTTGACTTACAACAGTTCATTGAGCGTCGGTTCCAAGTTTACAACAGTACTGAAAAAGGTAACTTATGATCGTTTTGGGGCACTTATAACTATTGCAGAATCTCCATGGTCACGTGATCAAAATTTTGGCTGCTTGGCAACTGGTTCACATTTATAATGGTTGCAAGTGTCCGAGGATCATGTGATCAGCTTTTGCAGCATTCTAACAAAGTCAGCGGGGGAAAACAAATTCACTTAACAACTGTGTTACGGACTTAACAACTGCCGTGATTCACTTAACAATTGTGACAAGAAAGGTTGTAAAATGGGGCAATTTTACTTGACAAATATCTCGCTTATCAACATAAATTTAACTTGTAGTCGAAAGTCAAGGACTACCTGTATTGGAAAGGATGCAATATGGCTGCCAATGGTACCTCTGCTACTGCTTCTTTGAGACAAACGATCTTCCTCAGTTCTCTAGAAAAATTAAGTGAAAAATTTACCCTAATTTCTGCGCATGCAAAGGGATTGGAGAGGTCTGGAGGCCATTTGTGCATTGCTCTATAAGTCCCATTGTTGTTGGTGTTTATATATATATATATTTGGAAGCCTAAGGGAAAAAAATTAGTGGGACCCAACTTGGAAGTGGAAAAACCATGACTCTTCTCTCAGTAAGAAGCACAAGATGTGAAGCATAAACCTTTGGCTGGTTCCACACAGTTTATTTTCAGTCAATCTTGACAACTGGGAATGTTAGGACAAAGCAAAGGTCTGAAACTTTTTCCAGAAGTGGAGGCTTCTCCAATTTCATGTTAAACTGGCAAAATTGGTAACTAAATAAACAGTATTTACATAAAATCAAAACTATTAGGTACTCATCTGAGAACTTGTGAAGTTTGGCTATCTCATAAGATTTCAAGCTTTTAAATTACAACGTTTATCGTGGTATTCCAAAGATGCAGTGGAGAATAAAAAAAGATAGGTTCCCCATTTCTCAGAAATTACCTTGGCATTTGAGCTAGTGTGGGAGGGACAATTGCTAACTATGTGTCAGCAATTCATTTTTGGCGCACAACAGCTTATATAATTTGAAAAAGCTGCAGCTGTTGGGCAGAGTTTTATCCTGTGTTTGTTGCTATTTGTGTCTCTCTGTGTGTGTGTATGTGTGTGTCTGTCTGTCTGTGTCTCTCTGTGTATATATGCATATTCTTTGTAGAAGACACTCTGTTGTGCAATTCCTCTGTGAATATGGAGGTGGTTTTACAGTCCCAGTCTGGAAGCACAGTGTCTAAGCACAATGGGGAGCACTGGACGTCCATTACTGTAATAATTGTGAGTGTTATTCTGTGATGCCATTCGCAGTTCTTTATCAGTTTTTGGCAGCACTTGTTTTCAAAGCCAAGAGGAGGCTTCATAGCATGGGCCTCACCAGCAGGTTATGTAAGCAGCCACAGCTTCTCCTTCTCTTGGCTGGATGATTTGATTGTTGATTGTACCCTATGACTATTATTAAGTGTTGTACCTGATGATTCTTGACTCTTGACAATTGTATTTCTTATTTTATGTATACAGAGAGTATTTGCACCAAGACAAATTCCTTGTGTGTCCAATCACACTTGGCCAATAAAGAATTCTATTCTATTCTATTCTATTCTATTCTATTCTATTCTATTCTATTCTATTCTATTCTATTCTATTCTATTCTATTCTATTCTATTCTATTCTATTCACAGGGTTTCTTTTATAACATCTTTGCAGCATTTGCGTAGTTGACCTTGAAGTCTCTCCTCAGATTCTTGTGTACCGTAGAGCAACTGGTGAGGTATACAGTGGATGTCCAATGAGATCATGTCTTCCCTCCATCTCATCTGGACTCTGATAATTGGGAATTCGATGTTGGTGGACCCGGAACAATCAATGACTGCCAGGTTGGAGACATGGTCTTGCCAATGGATGCCGAGGATGGAGCATAGAGCATGCATGTAAAATTTCTCCAATTGTCTGATTGTTCTGACCCAACTGGGTTCCCAAAGAGCAAACACAGACAAAGACAGCATCCCCATCTTTTAAGGTTTAATAATGAATGCTGTTCTTTTACAGATAAAAGGCTGCTTTCCACTAATTAGCTCCGAAAAGAAAGAGCCTTGGCAAGATGTTCGTCAAGGCTGCCAAAAACCCAGAGATAAGAACTAATTTACAAGATTCTCCAAACACGAACTAAGATGTCCACAAGTTGAGCTTCAGAGCTTTTTTGCTACCTGCAAAGAACACTTTTCCAAGCCTGGCTTTCATCCTCTTGAGGGAGGGGCCATTACCTTGCAGCCTTACTCCCGAGTCGCCTGTGTTGCTGTAATTGTTCTTTCCTCTGAGCAATCCTTCGTGCACGAGCACCTGGCACAGGCTTCTTGGGAACCTCCTCATCACTGCTGCCAGCCCCCACAATCTCTGAAGGCAGCAGTCCACTCTCTGATGGTCCTGGCCCCTCATCAGAGTCCTCCCTCTCCTCAGTCATCTGCACCTGCTGCTGGCTAACCACAACACTGATGTTACTTTGGTACATAGGTAATTCAGGACTCACACCTATAAAGGTGGGAAGGGATTGATTTCTTCTTACCATAATAGGTTACTAATATTACAAGGATATCTGAGAACAGTTCACTTCTCTTCATAAGACAAGAATTCTTGATTTAAATCATTGCTGCTGTTTATTATGGGGAGCCATAATAAATCTGGCAACATGCTTTCCTAGTGTCCCAAAGGTGCTTTTTCAAGAGGCAACTAGAAAGTCCAATTGCTTCTTGTAAAAGCACCATTGGGACAACCAGGACCTGGATGACTGAGAGTCTCCATAGACACATGCTTTCCTATTCTTTGAATAAGAAGCATCATCTGTTCAATTTTGACATAGACTGACTGCTCTTTCAAACCAACGGTTCTCTCTGTCCAAAATGTGGACTTTGCTGTCTTCAAAAGAGTGGCCTTGTCTTTTAAATGCAGATGGACTGCTGAATCTAGCCCTGATGGGCTTGTTCTCCTAGTTGTGTCATGCATTTATAAGTGGTTGTTTTGTTTCCCCAATGTATAGATATGCACATGGCTCGCTGCATTATACTGCATATACCAAATTGCTGTTTGTGTCTTGAATGTTTTTATCCTTGGGATGGACAAGCTTCTGCCTTAGTATATTCTTAGGTTTGAAGTGTATGTTGTATTGGCTGAAGATCCTCCTGAGCTAGAGTCTATAATTTTGTTGCCATCCACTGGTCATCCAGGGTTTTGTTGCAGAAGCATGACAGCCCTAGTATATATTTGTACCTAAAGGAAAACAATATGGCATGTGTATGTACTGTATATGGAAGATAAAACATGCACACATAATGAAGTTTATAGATATTGTTTCACAGACAATTAGCTTAGTCAATAAATACCAATAAATCAATAATATTAAGGTATTATTTTCCCTTTTAACTGTTCATTTTTTTGGAGTATGATCTCCAGCACTGCGTTCAAAGATTTGTGTGGCCCATTCTTGTATTAACCATTAAGCAGACTAAGCACATGCTTAGAACATCATGTCAACCTTGAACCTGGTGAGATTCGAACTGCCAAACTTCTGACAGCCAGCAGCCAGCAGAAGTAGCCTGAAGTACTGGGTAACGTCCCATGACCAACTTACCTCAGCCAGCTCACCATGGCTCACTTGCCAGAGCCAACTTACCACAGCCATCTCGCCTCAGGATAACTCACTGCAGGACAAGAGTTGCACTGATATCAAAGAAATGGTGGAATAGAATCATTAAAGAAAGAATGCAAAAGGAGCAACAGATTAAATGGGAATGACCAAAGTTGCAATATTATTTTATTTTAAATAATTAAATAGAATTGTTACATTGCCTGCAACAAGTTGGCCCATGGTGTGTTGGCCGTGGCAAGTTGGCCCACAGCAAGTTGGTCTTGATGAATTGACTGTGACGAATTGGCCGTGGCAAGTTGCCCATGGTGAGTTGGCCTCAGCAAGTTGGTTGTGGCAAGTTGTCCCATTTCCTGCAGTACTGCATTCTAACCACTGCACCACCATGTTTATTCATTAGAAGAGTAAACAGTTACAATTCAATATATACTTATCTAATGCAAATAGTTCAAATAGGTATATAGTTCTAAAACATTATATGGCTATCATTTTAACCTATTGTATTGTGTATAATAATGAGGCCTATATCTCATTGTATTTGTCTACCGTATTTTCCGGCGTATAAGACGACCGGGCGTATAAGACGACCGCTGATTTTTGGTTGACTTTTTTCAAAGTCATCTTATACACCAGAAAATACGGGTATTCAAAATTAAGCTGCAAGGATTTGTAAATGCTTCTCCTTCCTTCGCGCTCGCATCAGCCTTCCTCCTCCGGCCCCAGGGCGCTCGCATCAACCTTCCTTCGCGCTCGCATCAACCTTTCTCCTCCAGCCCCAGGGCGACTCTCTCGGTCTCTCTCCCACACACACGGAAGACGACCAGGCCTCCCGCGGAGCATGATGGGCCGGCAGAGCGTGTGGGATTAATTGTTCTAATTAATGATGCTCAATGTACGCGCAACCTGACCTTGGCTGATGGAACAGGGAGTTTGCTTCATGTAGAGCCAGGAATGTGGTCTTATCTGTAACAAAGAAGTAACGGAATGAACTGATTTTAATGAACTGACTTTGTGTTATTATTGCTTGGCTGAGAATTCTGTAATCTTGCTTTTTCTAAATAAAAGAGTGCTTTGGACTTCGGTTCGGGGCATTTCATCTCGAGGAAAACCCTGTTTCCATGTCTCATGATTTGCCGGGTTAACCATTTAATTGCCTCAAGTGGTGACCTCCGACGTGATTCTTAAGGGATACGTCCGCTTTGTCCCCATCCTTCGCCAGGCATTGGCTTAAGCGCTTTCATCAGGTACACGGCTGGACCGCGTCTGATTCATCGTAAGTATGGGGAATGATCTATCTCAGGCTCAAGAAGAGCACGTCAGGGAATTGAAAGAGATAGTTAAGCGAAATTACTTTCAGTTTAACTCAGCTGGGAAAGCTCGGCAAGTTAAGGGAAAAGAGATCAAAGAACTTTTGAAATATGTATGGGAACATATGTCAAATTACCCTTTGTCAGGCAGCACAAAAGTGTCTACATGGAGGAAGATAGGCGAGGATTTGCATAATGCGCCTCGCGCCCCTGCACCCATACTCTGTACATGGCGTTCTTTGATTGAGGCACTGCAAATTCAAAATAATCCTTTGTTACAACCCCCTCCTGATCCTGTCATTCACCCACCTCCTTATCAGCCAGTTCTTGTTCAGCCAGCTGATACCACAGCGGTTCGTAATCATGGGCTGCTGCTCCCTCCTTCTGCCCCTGCTCTTAGCGAGCTTTCGCTAGCCCCTCGCGGAGTGAAAAATGCGGTGGATGCTGGATTTGAAAAGGCAATGGAGAATGGGGAGCTGTCTCCGGAGGAATTAATCAACCTTCCGGTCTCAGCTTTTCCTGTTGTTGTAGAAATGGATGGAGTAGGGAATCAGGAACGTGTTTGGCGTCCTTTAGAATTAAGAACTCTCAGGGAAATTACCACAGCAGTAAAAGATTATGGGTTAAAAAGTAAATATACAACTGCTTTGCTGGAAGCTTTGGCATTTGGTCGAATGATGATACCAGAGGATTGGAAAGCTTTAGCCAGAATGATTTTGTCCTCTGGTCAGTATATTGTTTGGGATTTTCAATATAGGCAGCAGGCATTAGCCAGAGGGACAGGACAGGTTACACCCGATCAGTTATATGGTGCAGGTCAATTCAATACGGTTGAGTCACAACGAGATAATCTGGCAGATAATGTTTTCCCTATGATTAACCTTTGTGTGTTGGCTGCGTTTACTAAAGTAGATGAGGCTGGAGGTAGTTCCATTCGCAGTTTTGTTACCATCAAGCAGGGAAATGCCGAGCCATATCAGGATTTTATTACTAAATTGAAAACTGCAATTGAAAGATCGGTAGATAATGATATGGCGGCTGCAGAATTACTCCAAAAATTAGCCGTAGAAAATGCTAATGCAGACTGTAAGGCTATTCTAAAGCCTTTAATAGCTACAGGACAGAAGGAAATTGCACAAATGATTGAAGCTTGTGCTGCTGTAGGAAGCCAGCTCCATCAAATGGATGCCCTGGCTGCAGCAATGACTCGAGGAACCTTGCAAGGGAAGGGAAATTGTTTTAATTGTGGGAAGCCCGGTCACTTCAAAGCTCAGTGCCGGGCCCCTGGTGGTGGCCAACATCGAGGTCGTAAGGGACAATTAAGTAAGCCAAAAACAGTCTGTCCAAAATGGAAGAAGGGGTATCATTGGGCGAATCAGTGTCGTTCAATGTCACAACAAAAAAACTAACTCAGGGGGAGGTGGCAGAGCCCCCGGCAACAAATCCAGGAGTAAATAAGGAACTCTGCCAAGATAAGTCTAATATTGGTTGCTTAAGCCATAGACCTGCAACTGCTCATTCTGCGGGCATAGATTTGCCGCTTGCCACCCCATGTTCATTGACTTTTCCAGGTTTAATTGAAGTAGTTAGCACAGAAATGAAAGGGCCTTTGCCAGAGGGTACGGTTGGTTTAGTCTTACCACGATCATCAGCAGGGAAGAAAGGAGTTTTTGTAGTCCCAGGAGTGATAGATGCTGATTATGAAGGAATTATCAAGGTGCAGCTTCATGCAAATACTCCTGTTTCTCTACCTAAAGGGATGGCAGTGGCTCAGTTAATATTGCTGCCCTGTGTAACCCCCCCTGGAGATTCGGCTAGAATAAGGGGGGAAGGGGGTTTTGGATCCACTGATGAGAACAGTTTTGAGAGCTCTGTTTTTACAGTAACTAAACAGATAGCAGCCTATAAACCAATCATGACAATTTTACTCAATGGCAAACCTTTTTCTGGTTTGTTGGACACAGGAGCTGATGTCTCAGTCGTTCGGTCGGCTGAGTGGCCAAAGTTTTGGCCGTTAGTGGCTACTCCTGCTGTACGAGGTGTTGGTGGTCTCCAAGAGGCTCAGGTTAGCGAGAAATGGCTCACGGCTACGCTGAAGCAGGGGGGTGCAACAGCGAAAATTAAACCTATTGTCATGCAATTACATGTCAACTTGTGAGGGAGAGATTTGATGAGTCAGCTGAAAGCTGTCATTACAGTAGAGGATTGATAGTGGTGGAATTATGGAGACTCTTTTGAAATTACGCTTGTTATCCTCTGTCCCGGTGTGGACGGAGCAGTGGCCTTTATCCAGTGAAAAATTATATAATCTTCATCAATTAGTACAGGAACAGTTAGAAGTTGGCCATATTGAACCCTCCACTAGTCCGTATAATAGCCCTGTGTTTGTTATTAAAAAGAAAAGTGATAAATGGAGATTCTTGCATGATTTGCGAAAAATTAATCAGATAATATTGCCAATGGGCCCTCTTCAATGTGGTCTGCCCAATCCCAATCTGATCCCTAAGGACTGGGATTTAGTTGTTATAGATTTAAAAGATGCTTTTTTCACAATTCCTTTACATTATGATGATCGGAAGCTCTTTGCATTTACTGTCCCCGCTTTAAATAATGAAGAACCAACTAAGCGATATCAATGGAAGGTCCTTCCTCAGGGAATGCTAAATAGTCCTACTATGTGTCAAATGTATGTGTCTCTGGCGCTGTCACCCTTCCGTAAGGCACGACCAGGGTGGAAAGTTATTCATTACATGGATGATATTTTGGTGGCCGCTCCTGGCCCGGAAGGGACCGTAGCACAGTCAATGGCTCTTTTAATAGAACACTTATCTAGGTATGGACTTTGTGTAAGCTCAGAAAAAATTCAAACTCATAGTCCTTTTAAATATTTAGGCCACAAGTTGACAGCAGCTCACTCCACGCCTATGATGGTAAAATTCGATTTACCACCAGTGTTTACGTTAGTAGAACTACAAAAGTGGTTAGGAAATATTAATTGGGTAAGACCTTATTGCAATCTTTCTACCCAGGAATTAAGCCCTTTGTTTGATGCCCTGCGTCAAGGAAAAAATCCTGCTGATCCAATATCCCTTAGTCAGAAACAGTTAGAAGTTGTTCGGTTGGTTGAACGTCGGCTGACTGAGCAATGGACAGATAGATGTCAGGAAAATGCCCCTCCTCATTTAGCGTTATTGCCTGGTCGATTGCCTACTGGTGTGATTTTGCAGATAACGTCAGAAAAAACCTTGCTTCTTGAATGGCTTCACTTAGGCCATGTTGGGAAAAAATCTGTCTCCACAGGTGAAGATACCTTATCCACTTTGATTTTAAGGGGTCGATTCCGATGCCTTAAATTAATGGGCATTGAACCTATTATTATTTATGTTCCTTTTCGGCTTCACTTATGGGAACAACTCTTGGCTACCTCTGAGCTACTTCAATTGTCTTTAGCAAATTGGCAAGGCACTTTTGCTTATCATTTACCATCAGATCATAGATTGTCCATTGTCACCAATACACATATAATTTTGGAAGAAGTTCGCTGCTCTTTTCCTCTCCCAGATGCTTTGACCTTATTTGTGGATGGAGGAAAAACATATGGTGCGTGCGTATGGAAACTAAACGAGAAGTGGCATACGAAAATTACCCCCCCTCAAAAATCAGCTCAACGAGCAGAATTGGCCGCTGCTATGTTGGCTTTTCAAACTTTTCCTGACACGCCATTTAATCTAATTGTGGATAGTCAATATGTTTACAACTTAACTATATGCCTCACAGGGGCATATGTATCCCCAGGAACGGAGGAAGGGCTACTTGCTCTTTTCTTATCATATCAGCAAATCTTAGAACAGCGTAAATGTCCTTATTTTGTTGGGCATATGCGTAGTCATTCCCATCTTCCTGGAATCCTTGCTGAAGGAAACCAGCGAGCTGATGCCTCCACACGCGTGGAGCACTTACATTTATCTAAAACAACTCCGTGGGACAGCCATTCTTACTTCCATCAAGGGGCAAAAGCCCTTATCAAACAATTTGGCCTCTCAGCTACAGAAGCTGCTGCAATTGTCCAGCAATGTCCTACCTGCAGTAAAATTGCTACAGCTATACCCATGGGAGTAAACCCTAGGGGTTTGCACCGTAATGCCCTTTGGCAAATGGATGTCACGCAGTATCCCTCCTTTGCCCCATGGAAATATCTACATGTTAGTATTGACACATTTTCTGGGTGTATTATGGCTACCCCACAAAGGGGGGAGACTGTTAAGCATGTCATTAATCATTGTCTCCGCACTTTTGCCTCCTCAGGGCCACCTAAGGAGCTAAAAACAGATAATGGTCCTGCCTATACTAGTTCAAACTTTGCTCAATTTTGTGATCGTTGGTCAATTTGTCATAAATTCGGAATCCCCTATAACTCGCAAGGACAGGCTATTTGCGAGCGAGCAAATGGCACTGTAAAACGCATGCTCGAAAAATTTAAACAACAACAAAGGGGGAATTCCCCGGGACTCCCGGGAATACAAGACACTCTCAATATTGCTTTATATTCTTTAAATTTTCTAACTCCCACCGGCTCGCCTCCAGCTACAGCGGCAGACCGGTTTTTCCCTTCTTCTGTTTCTTCTACAGAAAATCGCCCTCTGGTCTGGGCTCGGTTTCTCCCAGACCCTACGTGGTGCGGCCCATTTAAACTTATTACGTGGGACCGCGGATATGCTGCAGTGGAAAATGAAAATGGTGTTCGTTGGGTGCCTGGTCGCTGCATTCGTCCATATATGTGTGGCCAGCAACCTCGGAGGTCCGAACAAGAGAGCGGACCTGGGAGTTTGGGAGCAGAACACCTTGGTAAATGATGCAGCTCAGATGGCTTCTATGCTTAACAGAACGAACTGCTGGATTTGTTTGCATTTACAAACAGGAGGTCATGGCGGATTAGTCTTGGAAGGTGTCCCTTTGAATCTGACTTCAATAGCCTCCCATGCAACCTTTAAAGGAACTTTTGCAGATTTACTGTCAGACGACCCTTTCCACAAGTCGGTGACTGCTCTTAGTCCCCGTCTCCAGGAAGACGCAGATGTTTGTTTTAAAATAGTGAACCAGACAGGTGGGATCTTTCTGGGGGACTATCCTCGATGTAGACGGACAATAATCATTAATGCAAAGAATCTTTACACGTCTGGATGGACTGACATGAATTCAGACTTTCAATGCCGACGGACGGTATTTAATTGCACCCTGGACAGAAATTGTGTTCAACACAATTTAACTTGTGCTAAAGGAGACCTTATTGACCCAACCAACGAACACCCGGCAAATGCTAAGGCTACTCATTGTTTTACTAGCAAATTTATGCCTTCTTCTATGTGTCAGATAATTGGTATGATTATTGAGCAAGCAAATGCTTCTGCTGTAGAGAACCGTAGTCTCCCCTTATTTGTGGGAGAAGTTTGGTGGTTATGTGGGCACAATGCATATGCTGTCATTCCGAGTGGTTGGTATGGCACCTACGCTTGGTTGGCTTGCACCTGCTGTTTGGGTTCGGGACACACTCCCGACAGGGTTACGTGTCCGCAATAAACGAGGAACCGACGACCTAGATTCCGGTTTAACAATGGGGGGTAGCTGGTCAACTCAACTAGCCAGAAGTTTGTTTCCTAGTTTGGGGGTGGCTATGAATTATCGAGATTTACACCTGTTAAATAATTGGACTACACAAATGTTTAATCTGACTATCAAAGCTTTAAAAGATATCAATGAAGAGCTTCAACAGATCAGATTGGTCTCTCTACAGAACCGTTATGCTTTGGATTACCTTTTAGCATCTAAAGGAGGAGTCTGTGCTTTGGTAGGTGCTGTTTGTTGTACTTATGTGACTGATCACGGCCCTAATCTAACCCTTACTATTGACGCCATGGAAAATTTGGTTGCTCAGAATCCTTTGGTAGGGACTGGTTCTGGTACCGTAGACATATGGGGAGCCATGTGGTCCTGGCTGCCGGATGGGTCTTGGATCCGAAGGATGGCTATATCGATCATCTTGATACTGGTTGCTTTGGTAAGTGTCTGTTGCTGTATTCAGTGCTTGCCTTCCTTGATAGTCATGGTAAGAGGTTTATTTCAACAAACGCAAGAAATACATGTTACTACTTATTATGCTCGTGATGGTTATGAAATAGAAAAGGGGGAGATGTGGGATTAATTGTTCTAATTAATGATGCTCAATGTACGCGCAACCTGACCTTGGCTGATGGAACAGGGAGTTTGCTTCATGTAGAGCCAGGAATGTGGTCTTATCTGTAACAAAGAAGTAACGGAATGAACTGATTTTAATGAACTGACTTTGTGTTATTATTGCTTGGCTGAGAATTCTGTAACCTTGCTTTTTCTAAATAAAAGAGTGCTTTGGACTTCGGTTCGGGGCATTTCATCTCGAGGAAAACCCTGTTTCCATGTCTCATGATTTGCCGGGTTAACCATTTAATTGCCTCAAGAGCGGCCGCCGTCTTCTCTTCGGGAAGGGGAGGAGCGTCTCCCGGCGACGCCCGTAATATTTTCCGGCGTATAAGACGACCCGGTGTATAAGACGACCCCGGATTTTAGGTTGTCTTTTTTTGGTTTCAAAAGTCGTCTTATACGCCGGAAAATACGGTATATAAAGTCTAGGTATATAGGCAATCCACTTGTAAGTGACAAGTGCACTCAGGTCTTCAATCCATTGAATAAAATGGAGCCCATACATTTATCTTTCCAATGCTTCAAATAATTTTTCCCCTTTGTCATATTTTTACTCTTTTTTAAGACCTGTTTATGTGTTCTTTTGTCCTCATTTCTTTGACAACGTCTGTATCCCCATCATTATTATCTTTATATCCTGTTCTTTTTCTTTCTATTGTTATTATTAATTAAAATTCAATAAAAATACATTTTAAAAAAAGTCTCACTTTTCCTGCCTCCATTTTTGTATAACTCCCAACCATCTAGATCAGGAGTCGCCAACCTTTTGGACCTCAGGGACCACCAAACTCTTAATTTTAGATCCCAGGAACCACTAACTGGTTCTGTGGGTGTGGCTTGGTGGTCATGTGACTGGCTGGGCGTGGCTTGTATGTAAATATTATAAATATTTATATAAATATTGAATTTTTTATAAAAAAAGAGCAACTTTTACCCAAAATCAGACAAAGCAGGCAGGCAGATTGAGTTGCTCACAGAATCACAGATTCATTCAGAAATCTATCTATCTGCCATTGGCTAGCTCAGTCTGTCACATAAAATTTACTAGCTAGCAAACTCACAAAATTAACTCACAACACACCATGTATGTAAATATTGAATTTTTTATTTTAAAAAAGCAACTTTTATCTAAAATCAGGCAAAGCAGGCAGATTGAGTTGCTCACAGAATCATTCAGTGATCTATCTATCTGCTATTGGCTAGCTCAGTCTCTCAAATTTGCTTGCCATGAGTCTGCACTGAATTTGCTTGCAAACAAACCTTCAATCCTAAGGGAGGTTTGGCTGTGCTTAGCTAGAAAGCAAGAAATCCAACCATTTCCTGCTTCCTAGCTAATCTAAAACTCCCGGTGCAGCAGAACAGATGATGGTCGGAAAAAGGAAAAATAGCAACTTAGCAGACAAGTTTGCCGGGTAAGGAGTGAGTGGGCAGGGAGGATTCCCCTGGGCCATGTGGGCTGAGCAGCCTTGTGTTTCTGCGCAGCCTGGATTAATTGGTTTGGGGGTGTGTTCTGGGGGTGAGATTTCTCTGCGGCCCACCAAAACTTTCTCATGGCCTACCAGTGGGCCGCGGCCCATCGGTTGGTGGCTGCTGATCTAGAATTACTAGATAATAAGTTGGGCAGCACAGTCAATCCATTAATCCATCAGTCAATCCAAGACCACAAGAGGTTATCCAATTGCCCAAAGCCCATATATCTTCTCAAGGAAGATGGGGAAAGTCACAAAGGTGTTCTTCATCCATGTAAGAAAAGAGATGCCTATCATTTAGGGGACCACTATAGGTAAAGGGTAGAATGAGCTGCAGCATTGTTTGTACCCGAACCCAAGGACTTTCCCCAAGATATTAATGGCCTTTTAAAAAAGAAATGTCAAAGGCAATTTAGATCTTCATAATTTCATATGTCAAGTCTGGATATTTTGTTCCTCTCTGCATTAATTTACATTACAATGAATCTCGTTTACCATTCGCACTCTCTTTGCTCCTTTTGATTTCACCATTCTGAATAATGTGATTTGATCAGCAAAAGTGGTAGACAGCTCACTTCTCATTCCAGGTCCAAATTTTATGAACTAATGTAATACTATTTTAGCACTTGACTATTTCCTTCCAACCAGTGAAAACTGTCCTCTGCAAAAACTCCCCTGCTTTTTGCTTCCTGCCATTTATCCAATTGCCAATCCATACAACAATCCATCTCTTATTGCATGATTGCTATGCTTCGTTACAAACTTAAGGGTTTGGGAATTTGTCAAATACTTTTTGGAAAGCTAAATAAATAATATAATACCAGATCATTCTCACATACAAGCTTGTCAACACCCTTAAAACTCAATGAGCTAACTTAACAAGGGAGTAAATGATCCATTACACTGAGCTCTTGATCCCCACGGAGAAAAAGAACTCATTTCTGACATGCTTCATACAGTGCATAATTTTACTGGAACTAACAACCATGTTACTTTATATTCTGCAGCAGCAGGTTCTCTACTTTAAAGTGAGGTCACACATTTTTTACTTAAAAAACCAACTGTGAAATAACATGAGCCAGAAAAAAATGCTGTGTTTAGTTTTGGCAAACTCTTGAAGCTTTGTTTCCATGTCCATATTAACAGGTTGGGTGAGAAACATTTAGAGTCTCCTAGAAAACCTTTATTCATTCATTCAGTCATTCATTCATTTAATCATTCATTCATTTATCTATTGGGTTTTCAAAAGACTGGTGGTTTACAATATAGACTGACAGGGGAAACCTTTACCTTAATATATATATATATATTAAAACATTATTGTTAAATTAATAGTTTCTCATCAATGTATAAAAAGCCAATAAAGTGGGAACTGATCAAATTTCTGAGAGGAGGGGAGTCTGGGTCCAACCACAGAAAAACAATACTTGGAGCTTCCATCTTCTAAGCTTCAGAAAACAGGGAAGCTAACTAATAGGTTTTCCTGAGACACGTGGGTGGATTGAAATTATTTGGCAGGGAAGATGCTGGAAATATGCTGAAGCCAAGACTTGTAAGGATTTAAAGATCAAAACTAGCACTTTGAACTGCTTTTGAAAGCTAATGCTTTGGAGCACAGGTGTCACATGCTCATGCTGACATATACCCCCTTTTGTGTTGTTGTTAGTTGCGAAGTTGTGTCTGACCCATTGCGACCCCATGGACAACGTTCCTCCAGGCCTTCCTGTCCTCTTCCATCCCTCAGATTCCATTTAAGCTCACGCCTACTGCTTCAGTGACTCCATCCAGTCACCTCATTCTCTGTCATCCCTTTCTTCTTCTTTTGCCCTCAATCTTTCCCAGCATCAAGCTCTTCTCCAGTGAATCCTTCCTTCTCATTAGGTAGTCAAAGTTTTTTTAGTTTTCTCTTCAGGATCTGGCCTTCTAAAGAGCAGTCAGGGTTGATCTCCTCTAGGACTGACCAGTTTGACCGCCTTGCAGTCCAAGGGAGTCTTCTCCAGCACCATAGTTCAAAGGCCTCCATTCTTTGGCACTCAGCCTTTCTTATGGTCCAACTTTCAAAGCCATACATTGCAACTGGGAAAACCAAAACCTTGACTATACACACTAAATTTTGGATAGTTTTCAAAGGCCACCCCACATAGAGCAAGTTGCAGTAGTCCATAGCTATTCTCTGACCACAGTCTCTGACCACAGTTGTCCAAAAAGGAAGGTTTAGAGGCAGATGGACAGAGAGAACTTTTTAAGGAGTTAGTGCACTACAACCTCTTTCAAAACTGTTGGCATCATCCCTCACCCCAAAAGCTATTGACCACGTCTCAGATCCAGCTTAAGCTATGATGGGGTATAGCAATAAAAGGATTGGCAAGGTGTATTCAAAGTTCAGTGATAGTTGTTTGTTATAGAATTAACTATTCAAATGATTCACATACTGTAATTATCCCAGTAATCCTGTTAATATCCTTGGAAAATGATCTAGAATTACTATTTCCAATTGTTACAGGTATGGGAGATAATAGTTTATTTCATATTTATAATATTTTACATTTATTTTCACATTTTATAATAGCTCACATGTTTTATATAATGATTTTTTAGGATCACTACATGTTAGTAGCATTTTACTGTCCTGAATTACAGAAGAGCAAGTTCTTTTGGTTGTCTCTGAATGTTGCAGGAATGTTATTGCATTGAATGAAATTGTGACTGTATATTTGTATGTAGTTTTATTGTTCAACTGTCTTGGATAAGTCTTCCATATTCTTAATATGCCAAATTACAAGATACTCAGAGTTGTTTCTTGTTATTATGTCACATTATTACAATTGTAGTGTTCATTTCCTAGCCCCATAATAGAGTTTTTGGGGCCATCGTCAGAGTATTTACTATGAAAAATAGTATGGATGAAGTTTGTCCTTTTGTGGGAAGATGAATTGCAGCAAATTTCAGTCTAGTTTGCTCAATTGTTTGAACAGCATGTGTGTTTTATGTTGTATTACAATATTAATGAAGTGAGAAGGATACTTTAGCACTCATTAACTTGCTGGTTTACATCAATCCAATTTTGTACAACAGTTGCTTAAGTTAATGAGAATGTTATCAGTACATTACACTGGAAGAGGAATGAATACACTCAGATTCTGTACTCCTGAAACAAAACATGTGAATCATGGAACACAATATTATTATAGGTAGCCCTCAATTTTCAACCATTTGTTAGTGACAGTTCAAAGTTACAATGACAGTGAAAAAAGTGACAACCAGTCCTTGGTTATGCATTATGGCACTTTGGAACACATATCTAGAGGAGATCTGAAAGTTCTAAGACAGGAATGTAATTGGTATCTACTTGTTTAAAGAATATTTGACTCATTTAGTAAAGTTCTGTTGTTATGACTTACAGGCAATGAAAAAACTTATAATATGGTTAAATTGTATTATAGTACCTTACAAAAATATCAGGATAGCATTTTTTCTAAGGAAAAAAAAGAAGCTGAGTTTTGAACCCAAGTTATATTTGAATTTATCTCAGGACAAATGAGATGATTAACCAGAAAACATCAACTTAATCATTGCTTTTGTTCATTTGTTTTTTGTTTATGGAATGTGAAGCAGTTTATACATAAAGACTGAGAAAATGTTTCACACACAACCCAATTTTATTGCTTTCACAAGATGTTGGAATGGCCTTCAATTTAAAAAAGGTTCAGTCAATTTTTGGAGGGTAAAATTATGAATCAGCATAATTGATCATTATAGTTATATACTATTTATATAGATGGGAGGATATGAGTCCATAAGGTCCTGGATATAATCTACCTAGAAAAGGCTGACAGGTCACAGAGGAAACAAAATCCTGGGCCTAGACAGCTTTTTTCACCTTCATATGAGTTTGAATGAATAATTACCTTAAGACAAGCTCATATAAAGGTAGAAAAGCTGATTTTTTTTTTAAAAAAAACCTATTTCATGAATTAAGTTCTGCATATTTGATTTCATGCGCTGACATACTAAATAAAACAATCAAAATAAAATGTTGACTATCTTCTCATTTAAAGACTTTATGTTCTGAGCGAAAGTCCATGAGCTAAATCTCACAATACTTCAGCATGGAAATGTTTCTTAGAGCGGAACATTTTGGGAGAGCTTTTTCTATATTTGAAAAATTGTCAATAGATCAGACTTTGATTCTATGGTAAATACCCAGTAAGAATAAAAGGGAAGAAGGATAAGAATGTGAGGCAGAAGGGGAGATTGTGATAATCAAGTGCTACCCCATAAAAAGCTCTACAGTTCAAAAGGGTTAATGGCCTAATTGGAAGAGTCATGGGTTCTTCTTCAGCGTGAAGAGAACAATCAATCAGGTCTGTGTTTTCCTTGTGCTAAATCTGAGAGGGGATTCTAACTAGACCTCAAGGATCCTTATGTACCATGCAAGACCCCCCATACAAAACACATAAAGGCTGCCATAAAACAGAAGGAGGGGCACCAAAGCCACAGGGAAGCCCAAGACTTGAAAAGAAACAATAGCAAATTAGGTGTGAAGGATAGAAAAGCCTGTATCCTAACATTCAAATTGCTAGTATGTCTGTTTCTGACATTAAAGTTTAGAATACCCCACTGTTCAGACAACTTTCCAAAGAGAAGGTGGGATTTTAAAAAGAGCCACCATATTCCACATACCTAGCAATCAACAGAAAAGGCAGATCATTCTAGACATGATATTATCCTCTTTCATAGTATTTTATTGTTTAAAGGCTGCAACATTTTTGCAGATTGTGTTTGAAGATGATGCAGTGTTTCTCCTTCCTGTCCTTTTAAAGAATCAAACTGTCCTGACATGCATTTTAAATTCTTCAGACCAGAATCTACCCTCAGTGATCAATGCACTACACATGTATATTGACCCAAATCTGAAAGTAGATAAAAGAAACAGCTGAATACCATTTTATAGAGTTCTGAATTCATTATTTGTGCTGCTTTTTGGAGCAATTCTGAGTTCGCTACATTAACGTATCCTTTAAAAGATGCTGGTAATACATCGGATTTTTAAAAAATTCTTCATAAATGTTTGCCTGAAGAAGGCTAAGCATGCTATTATGATAACTTATTTTGTATGTATGTGTGTACAAATATACTGCCCCACCCTAGTGCAGCCTGGCTCAGGATGGTATTTTCTGTCTGATGCCCTGGGACTCCAGCTCTCAGAACAGCCAGCCAGCTAGCAAGAGGGTTATGACTTCTACTAGAGCAAAGAGCTGGCAGAACAGGTCAGAGACGAAAGCTCTCCTTGCTGTACCTTTTATTTATCAATGATCGCCAGGTTAAGAAGAAGAAGGCCTGGCCAGGTCCCCCATCCCGTTGTTTTCCCTCTTCCCAAGCCCTCACCACTGTGGTTGTTGTTGTTGTTGATTTTAGTCCTTCTGTTTGTTTTTGCAGGGCTGAACCTTCGAGCTGGCCACAGTGGTGCCGTACTGGACTTCTGCTTCAATTAAGATTTCCAGAGACAGCTGCACAAATACACACACAATTTCAAACGAACAGAGTTAACGGGAATATTGACTCTCTTATTCCAAACAACCTTTAAATGTGAATGTGAAAGAACTGAAGACGGGAGCTTAACACTTCCCTGCTTGTCTTGATGAGAGAGAGAGAGAGAGAGAAATTGCATGTTTTTATACCAAGCTGTGTTGATTTAAAATCCTACTCAACTTTAAACTGTGTTTAGTTAAACACACATACACTCACAATGCTTAAATATTTCCCCCTTCACAGCATGACTGACCTAGGGATTCATTTATTCCTGGAAGTATTTTATCATTTGTTTATGGCTGGAATGATAACCAGAAGTACCCCAACCATTAACTCCTGCACTGAAGGGGAGGGAAAGGCCCACCGCCTTCTCCCTCCACATGCTAGACACCTGGTGTCAAGAGGGGAAGTCCTCCAGGCCAGTTGAACTGCATTCCACAGAGTGGAATCAGATGTGACTGGAAGCTAAGCCAGAGGAGAAGAAAGATACAGTCCGTTGGGTCTTGTCCAAATTATTGACTTACTTTAGGCCACTTCTAGTTGAGGTTTAGTAGTTAACAACTTGGAGCCGCCATATCAAAGAGGTCTGGGCCCACTTGACTCTTTATCCTGCTTGGGAGAAATGCCAACGTTCGTTCCTGTCAAAACCTCATGGACCAAGCCAGCCCATTTATATCTGCTTCTAGTGGTATTCCTTGTAGTTTTTCTAAAGCTACGCATTTCCATTTTCAATGCCATCCTGTCATTTTTGTAAACATATGCATAAAAAAAAAAAACGTTTTGGCACATTTTTGAATCACAAGAGATGATTTGGAAAGTGGGAATCTGGTTTTTCTAAGAAAGCCCTAGTTTGATCATTTGTTGAAATGTCTTTCTTATTAGAAGCACATATTGGGGTTTTTATTAAAAAACAAAATGGAAAAATCAAAACAACTGGCCTTTTTCCCCCTTCCCTCCCTCAGTCTAACTGAGCTTAACACTTCTGCTCCATTAAAGAGAGCAGAACCAACAGTTCTGATTCCTTTAATTCTAAATTTCTTCTGTAAAGGTGATCAAAAACTTTACCAGGACAGATGGCAGCTTCCTACAGCCTTCTGGAATGCAAATCCAACCCATGAAACGTTTCTTCAAAATAGTAGCAATATTCAAGCCCCCTACAATTCACTGCTATTGGAACTGGAAACTCAATTGATTTTTGTTAGGACTAGAAGACAGTAGTCCAGGGGTGGGATGCTACTGGTTCTGCCCAGCTCGATAGAACCGGTAACTCTGAAGAACCGCTTCTGTGTCTGCTGCTGTTTGGCCCATCCGCCTGCCCGGGCTCTTACTTGTCCTTTATTTCCTGCTTTTTCAACTTCAGCTGCTTTGCGTGGCACAGCAGAGGTTGAAAAAGCAGGAAAGAAGAAAATTTTCAAACGCTGCGCACCTGCACGCAGCGCTTTTCAGCTCTCCGGGTGGCACAGGTCAAGGATTTTTACACACACGGGCAGTAACACTGGTTGAATCCCATCCCTGCAGTAGTCCTCAACTTATAACCACAACTGAGCCCAACACTTCTGTTGCCAAGTGAGACATTTGTTAAGTGAGTTTTGCTCCATTTTACAATCTGTCTTGTCAGAATTGTTAAGTGGACCGCTGCAATTATTAAGTTAGTAATATGGTTGTTAAGTGAATCCAGCTTCCCCATTGACTTTGCTTGTCAGACGGTCATCAAAATGGATCCCATTACCCAGGGACACTGCAACCATCATAAATATGAGCCAGTTGCCAAGCATCTGATTTTGATCACATAACCATGGGGATGCTGCAGTGGTTGTAAGTGTGAAAAATAGTCATAAGTCACATTTTTCAGTGCCATTGTAACTTTGAATGGTCACTAAAAGAACTGTGGTAAGTCAAGGACTACCTGTACTTTTGCACTATGGTGTGTAATGGGATCTCAGTGAAATGATTTAAAGGATGAATTGCAAAAAACCATAGAGGACCTAAGTACTGCAGAAAGGTCATCATCATCATCATTGTCACCATTCTTGTGATTTTGTTTCTCTAGATGTCTTTAAAAGAATGATTAACCCGAAGCCTTAGTTATATATGTGCATGATGCTAAATATATAACTAAAGTCAAATAGACAACCCAGTGTTTCAAATCCTTCTGAAGACCAATGAAGAGAATCTCTTCCTACTTCAAGGGGGGAGGCATGTCAGAATATGGAGGCACCTCTGCAAAAGCTGTTTCTGGTACTGGCTAATCTCACAGCTTTCACAGTTGGATCAGAGAGCCAGACCTCAGAGGCTGGTTTCAGAAGACAACTAGATGCAATGCAGGCAATTAAAGTGGTCCCCAATTGTATCAGCGTCTTATGTTCAGAACTTACACCATGTTTGGTCAAAACAAATGGGTAGCAAAAGCCAAACAAGCTTACTAGTAGGATCCAAATGCCTTGCTTCTATGAATGCTCAGGCTGTTTACATTCTGCGCCAATTTTAATTTCCCACAGATCTTGAAGGGATACCCTAAATAAAACACACCACAATATTCAAAGCTGCAAGTATTAGAACGTGCTGAGGACAAGCTCTGTTTTTCCAAGAAAATATTCCAAATTTGTCAAAAGTATAATAATAATAAAATAGAATAATAGAGTTGGCAGGGGACCTTGGAGATCTTCTAATCCAACCCTCTGCTTTAGCAGGAGACCCTGTACCATTCTAGCTATCCAATATCTTCTTAAAAGCCTTCAGTGATGGAGCCCTCATAACTTCTAAAGGCAAGCTGTTCCATTGATTGATTGCTCTCACCGTTAGGAAATTTCTCCTCAGGAAAATTCTAGGTTATTTCTCTCCTTGGTTAGTTTCGATCCATTGTTTCTTGTCTTGCTTTTTGGTGCTTTGGAAAATAGTTTGATCCCTTCATCTTTGTCCCTCAAATACTGTGATCAAGTCTTCCCTAGTCCTTTTCATTAGACTAGAGATATCCAATTCCTGCAACCATATTGCATATGTTCATATGTTTTAGCTTCCACCCCCCCAGTCATTCTTGTTGCTCTTCTCTGCGCTCTTTCCAGGGACTCAACGTCCTTTTTATATTGTGGTGACCAGAACTGGATGCAGTATTTCAAATGGACAACCAGTTAAATAGGAGCCAGCAGTGTGCAGCAGCAGCCAAAAAAGCTAATGCAATCCTAAATTGTATTAACAGAGGGATACAATCAAGATCAAGGGAGGTACTAATACCATTCTATAAAGCCTTAGTAAGACCACACCTAGAGTACTGCATCCAGTTCTGTTCACCACATTACAAAAAAGATGTTGAGACTCTAGAAAAAAGTACAGAGAAGAGCAACCAGGAGGATTAGGGGACTGGAGACTAAAACATATGAAGAACCGTTACAGGAACTAGGCATGGCTAGTCTAGTAAAGAGAAGGACCAGGGGAGACATGATAGCAGTCTTCCAATATTTGACGGCCGGCACAGGGAGGAAGGGGTCAAGCTATTTTCTAAAGCACCCGAAGGCCAGACAAGGAATAATGGATGGCAACTGAACAAGGAGAGATTTAACCTGGAAATAAGGAGAAACTTTCTGACAATGAGAACAATCAACCAATGGAATAGAAGTTGCCTTCGGAAGTTGTGGGAGTGCCATCACTTGAACTTTCAATAAGAGATTGGACTCCCATCTGTCAGAAATGGTGTAGGGTCTCCTGCTTGGGCAGGGGGTTGGACTAGATGACCTACAGGGTCCCTTCCAACTCTGTTAATCTGTTATCTGTTATCTGTGTGGTCTTACTAAGGCTTTGTAAAGCGGTGCTAGACCTTCATGCGCTCTTGGAATCCCTCTATTAATGCAGCATAGGATTGCATTAGCTTCTTTTGGCTGCTGCTGTTGGTCAAGAACACTCTTGGCCTTAGTTCTATGGCAAGCTGCATACTTGGGGGGTGATACACCTATAGATGCTGTTGCATCTACCCCTAAGGATTTGCAGGAATCCTGATGTTCAGAACATTTATCATACCTGGGTTATACTTCTGTTTCCTGGCCCTCCTCTTAATCTATCCCTACTGCTAATGGCCAAACCTAGGAATTTGTAGCATTGTGCCAAACTATTAATGTGTTGTACTTGTGAAGAAGGGAGAATTCAATGGGAGTGAACAGAAATGGGATGTCTGTGTGAATTTCTTTACAAGCGCTCAGTAAAAAGAACAGGAGGGCCAGGCCATCTCAATTTCTGTTCTTTTGCTGTTAAAAAAAGCCAAATGCACATTACCTTTCTCTTCCTCTCTGTGACACGGGCATCTCCTTCATCTCGCTTCTTGCAACAGTTACATGAAAGAAGTTTACTTCTCTCAGATATATGAAAATTAAATTGCACTCGTGTCTGAACTACAAAATTGCTAACTTGAAAATTTGCTGAATTGTGTACCTTATGGGAAGGTACACAGAGAACCCTATTTGAGAACAATATGAACAAAAGAAACATGACATGATAAATTACGTACATAAATATACAGACTAGCAAAAATGAATGTAAAATGCAGTGTGTATAATCTTTGCAGGCTATATATACAAATATTTATGCATACTCTCTTCAGCTGAGTTCCTAAATGCCAGAGGCTCAAAAGAATTTGCAGCCAGCTAAATGCAATTTCAGAGAGGCATGCAACATACAGTATATATATTTCCTTCTACTTCAGAAGGGCAAGAAGACACTGCCAAACTGCAGCCCTTAGAATCTCCAGTACTATGACCAACACGGAGGAAAATCTGGATGTTTAACTTCAGCAATGTATGGAGGATTACAGGTCTCCAGTCTTACTTCAGATATGTGTTCTCTTCTCAATCTGTGTTCTCTTTTACATTTATACGCAACTACAACTGAATCAGATTATTTGGAAGTTAAAATATTTATTATAATAGGCAAGTTTCTTTGATTTATGTACCAATGATTGAAAATTGAAAATTCCAGTAAGCAAAGGCAAATCCTGTATTTCTGTGCAAGCTGTGCTTTAAATCTAAATATATTGGATTTTTATAGCTTTTTTTCCTTTTTCTGACACTAAATCTGTAATGATAATTTAATAGCTGACCAGCTGCTGTAATGTTGTGATACTGTAATGATGATGTCGTAGTAATGAGTCAACAGGATTATTTGACCGCTACTACTTTAAGACGCTGAAATATAAGAGAGGCCCTGTGAAGGCGTATCTCTTTCTCTCCGTGTGTTCTATAGCTGATTACTGATTGCTATTTGTTCAAAACTTGTCTCAAAGAACTTGAGACAAAAGCAAATGTATATTTGCTTTTGTAGGGTAAAACCACTATATGTAAATATAAACCTGTATACTGTATTTGCTCCTGGGTTGTTTCACCTAATCACACAGTGCGCACTCTGACAAAATCAGACATGAAATGGGAAATTTGTGATTAGAGTTCATAATCTTTATTTGGCCAATTGTAAATTATGGGGAAAAATTATTTTCAAAATAGATAAATTTGTTTCTGGGATTATATCCTAATCCTTTCTTCCCTTTCTTCTCCTTGATGTAACTTCCTTGTATTGCAACTGGATTATCAAGATAGGAAGCACATCATAAAAGAAATTGTAAATAGCTATGTTAATCTGTTAGAAAAATGCATTATGAGGTAATACATTAAACTTCTTGTATCACAGATATTGACATTTTGATGGACAAGTATAAAGGTATTATTATCCTATTAAGACCTGCACAAACATACCAGTATCAGTATCTCTAGGCTGCATAGGCACAAGGGAGAAAATAATTCAATTCCCAGCCCCAGAATATTATTTTTCTGATCTTCAAAGCAGCCACAAGGGCCAGATAATTAATTACCCATTGTGATTTGGCTCTCCAAATGTAACTGGAATATTAGCTGAAAACTGGATTCTCATTTTATGAACATTCTTATCCTTAGTATTTAATGATCTATACTTTTTCTACCATGCGTTGGTCTGAAAAAGACTAAATAATTAGAATTCTTGATTCTTTTTCAATCAGAACGAGAGCATAGGTTTATACCAAGAATCCGTTAGATGGCATTATAAAATGTATACTTTGTGTCCTTCAAAATGTATACTTTGTGTCCTTCAAAAGGAAAAATTATTTGAGTTTCATTATCTGGTGAAAAAGCTTTTCCTACAAATTGTTATTTGGGGAGATAAAAGTTATCTTAAATTCTTCTTCTTCATCCTGCCCACAGACTTTGGAAAGATCTAAAGAGGAATATGGCATAGGTTATACAGAAGGACCTGATGATAGAAAAGCTGCTAAGGGCTTTTGGTCCTTCACTGTACTTATAAATCTGCTAAAAAAATTAGCAGGGAGATCTAAATATATTCCCAGGTCTGCAGCCATCTCACAGGAACTGAAGGACGCTGAATGACCTTTTAACTAACCAGAAGTAAAAGCAATAATACTGACTACAGATAAAATATGTTTTAATATCTGTCAGGCTTATCTTTAATCACAGGTCATTTTCAGTGGTGATTACAGTAATCAGTAATCAGCTACAGTACACACGGAGAGAGAGAGATATGCCTTCACAGGGCCTCTCTTATATTTCAGCATCTTAAAGTAGTAGTGGTCAAATAATCCTGTTGACTCATTACTACGATTTCATCATTACATCATTAGAGCAAACTGGAAAAAAGGAGATATTTTTCTGCTATGAGTGTGCTGCACATGTTAACTGCCACGGGTTGCTCACATTCAACAGTATACAGTACTAGTATAATAACAGTATTGCGTCAGTATAAATCTGGCTCTTTTTTCCTTGTCATACCAGGAACAACTGTCTGACCTTTTCATCTGAGATTAGTTTATCAAAATTCATTGGGCTATTTATTCATAAGGCTACAGGTAAATTGATAATTGAAAGCCACCTCGAGTCGCCTTTAGATGAGATGGATGACATATAAATTTAATAAATAAATACATAATAAATAAAGATTTTTGTCTCTTTCTTCCTTTCTTCCTTTCCTTTCCTTTCCTTTCCTTTCCTTTCCTTTCTTTTCCTTCCTTCCTTCATTTTCTTTCTTTCTTTCTTTCTTTCTTTCTTTCTTTCTTTCTTTCTTTCTTTCTTTCTTTCTTTCTTTCTTTCTTTCTTTCTTTCTTTCTTTCTTTCTTTCTTTCTTTCTTTCTCTTTCTTTCATCATTCTTTCTTTCCCTTCTTTCTTTTCCTTCCTTCCTTCCTTTTTCTCCCTCCCTCCCTCCCTTCCTCAAATTCACCCCTCATACTTTAGCTTGGTCTGTATGTTATTGCCTTCAGAATTAATGAGCACAGAATATTGAATTCCAAGCCTTCTGGTCAAATGAAATCAGAGGATTATAGCAGTGATGATGCTACCTAGTTTGGGTGATAAAACATCTGCAAGAAAACAAGCAAGGAGCACTCAAATCAGGAGCAGTAAAAATTTACAAAGCTGAAGTGTATCCCACAAGTTAGCTTATTTAGGCAACCATGCCTTAAAATGCCCTGTAATCTATACTTTGCCACTGACTCTGTTCCCAGCCTGTATTTTGACAAGTGTCATTCTCTCTCAAGAGGGAAAGCTTTTTCCTAGGTGCTTCTTTGGCCATCTGTTCTTATTACCAAGTGCCACCTGACCACCAACTTAGGTGCCAGCTTTATCATCTGAAACCTGTAAAATCAAGCAAATGGCGGATACATACTGGGAATCTAGAGGAAAGTCATGAAAAATAGTTTTTTGTTATTTACTGTATCTCTCATCTCAAGTAAAAGACAACAGTGCACAAAATGTCATCACTCGACTGAATTTCACTTTTATATCTAAATGTGATCAGTGATTGGAACAGTTAATCAAGTTGGTTCCTTGAAAAGGATCCCCAAATGTAGGCATCCTTAATTCTCTGGAACTTCTCACCAAACTTTTCACCAAGCTGGAGTAGGAAATGAAGGCCTGTATGAGGGGAAATGACAAACTCAGTCATAAGAAGGAACTGGTGGGGAGATAACTGCAAACAATCAGGTCCTGCCAAATGGCTCACAACTTGAACCTTCAGTCCTGCGTGTAGTTTCACAAAGCTTGGGTGAAATCCCTCAGGAAATTCCTGCAAAGGCATCATTTCAATGTGAAGGAATGGAAAATTATTCAACTAATAATAAATTATTAAACTATTGCCTTGGCAGCAATAGCATTAACTCTCAACAACTTGATTTAATTTTACTGTAATTTAAAGACTAGAATTATTTTTAATTCATTCAAGGTAAGTAATAAATGCATCTTATTTAACAAAATAATTTGTTGGGGGTTTTGTTTTTTGTTTTGTCCTGGTTACTTGGTTTAGATTCATCCATTTTTTCAGATTACGTTCTCTGATATTTCATTTAGAGCAGGTGTGTCCAACCCACAGCCCATGGCCATGGTCAGCTAGTAATGCAGCTCCACAAAGTAATTAAAAATATAAAAAATAAATGAAGTTTGTAATTTATATACATTAACTGTATATTGCAGGTCTTGGCATGTTCGGTTCTTTTCCCGTGTAAGATTGAGATTATCTTGGCAATGTCATGGAAACGTTGCCAAGATAGTCTCAATCTTACACGGGAAAAGACCCAAATATGCCAAGACCTGCATACCTATATCCGTGAAAATCTACGAAAACAAATAACTGTATATTATATATATTTATATGCATCCCAAGACCATTCCTCTTCACTCAGTGCAGCCCTGGCAAGCCAAAAGGTTGGACACCCATGATTTAGAGACTAATTACAAGCTTCAGATTGAAACAAACAATTGAACAAATACATTCATACTCTGTGTGGCTCTGCTCTGTTAACAACTTGGATAATTCTGTTTGCACCCAGGGTACTCCTAAAGGTTGTGGGGGATGAGGGAGAAACTAACAAAAATAAATGAAGAATATCCAATCCCACATTAAAGAAAACATTGAAAGTCTATTTCCCTCTAGCCCAGGGGTGTCAAACTCACGGCCCGCAGGCTTGAGGAATCATGTGCTGGCTCCGCCTTCGCCCGGTTTAGCAAAGGGAAAAAAGTTCTAATATGTCATGTGACGCCACCGTGATGATGTGAGTTTGATACCCCTGCTCTAGCCTCCTGGAAGAGTTTGGCTTCCTTTTTAACACCCTTCAAACATGATCTGTATTTCTCTTACTCTCTTTGTCTTCAGCTCATTTCCACCTACCTGATTTCTTTCAGAAGAGAACAGTAGCATAGAAATCAAATAAATGAATCTGTTTACTGCCAAGGAACCTATACAATTCATCTAAAGAGGAAAATGGGGCTAAATAAAAACTATTTTGGTTTTAAAAAAAACCCAATATTATTTGGTTTCTTCTTCTTTCTGTTTTAAGCCAAAATTTATTTCTTTTGCCCTCTATAGTGAGGGTTTTTTTTCTTAAACAAAAAAAAAATAGTTAGGTTTCATTTTGCTATGTGCTTTTGCAGGCATTAAGCATATGAGGTCACATCTGAAAGTCCTACAATTTAATAATTGGGATTGTAATTTTACAAATCTGATAGGGATCTCTTAAAAAGTTAGTTTTTTTTAGAGCTAAATCAATTTAAATCGAGTTTAGGTAGATTAAAATACATATTGGGGGGGGGGTGGAATGGGGAAGTCTGATTTCTTTTAAGATCTGCACAATTTTTGATGATCCTGATTCCATGAGCCTGCAAACATCTGCCTTATTAACATCTCCTCCATTTGGATACAGGCTAAAAAAATGTGTGGAGCCTTTCTTTTTCTTGCCAAGGTTGCTCCGTGATCTCCATTGCTCCAGTGAGTTGCAAATTCAAGATGTCTCACTGGCTCATCAACCTTGCTTACCCAACTTTGCTTCCAAGTGGTTAAAAAACACCAAGTAGCGACTTGGCAATGAGCAAAACCCAAGTCAATATCATATGATCCCGCAGATCAGATCCATGTTGAATAACTCTCTTTTCATTCCGACTTCAGCATGGTTGAATATTATTTCTTGGCAGAGCCAACTCTCCAAGTATGCGGAGAGGAAAAGGACAAACTCCTTAAAACTCCAGCAGCTGCGGTGTTACTAAACCAGAGACTGGAAAGTATTCTTCCCACACAGACCGAGTCTGGGCTAGGATTGAAAAAGGCACCATAGGTGGAAGACACTACACTGATTTTAGCCTGGGCAGGGTGTGAAACCTACCCACTTCCCAGAGCAGGATTTTAGACCACATGAGATCCTTCCTCAGGAACATCTATAGTGTCCTTTATTTAAATGAAACAGCTTCATAAAATTTGAATTTGGGAGGGGTGGGGGGAAAAGTAGAAAAGGCTCCCCATTCGTTTTCTTGTCTTCTGATGTAAAATATGTTCATTCAGATGTTTCCCCAAATATAAGTGCTGTGGGAAGAAATAGCCATCTGGTTCAGTTCCAAGCCGGGAGAAAGGCACTGGAAACAAAATGGAGGCTGAGGTTGATTGGAAAGATAGTTTAATGAGGAAGCAGAACCACTACACACATACTTCTGGTACAGCTGACCACATGGAGTTTACAGTGGGTTTTTTAAAATACCTTCTTTGGGCTTTACACTTGAACTTCCTGTTCCTGTGCAAGAACATGTATTCTATTGGCTGTTGTCAGACTCCCATGGGGCCATATAGGGGTTATGTAGGGGTCATAGCTGGCTCTATAGGCAAAGTACAAATCCTAGGAGTTTCATTGAAGTTTGGACTGCTCTGAGGTGATGTAATGACTGAAATACCCTTAGGAGATTGTGCAATGTAGTGAGCTCTATGTCTTCTGCTAAATGGTAGTGGGTTAATCCTATTATGTCCTGGAGGATAATCCCATCATCCTGGAGCTGAAGATCTTTTGTTTTGTAGATAGGCTGGCCCAGTCTTTCTTAATGGACACAAAATATCTTCTGGGGGGTAGGGTATATTAAGAGTGAGTCTGTTTTCTGCCTCTAAAAAAACCATGTTTCTCCATTTTTCCCTTTTGGAAATATAATATTCTGCCTTTTTTTAATATTCCTCAAAATATTTCATTCTTCTATTGGGGGGGGGGGTAGTCCTTACCCATAAGGCTTTTGTAATAGGGGATGATCCTGCATTTTCTGAACAGCTGGAGCTCCTTCTTAAGGCAACAGGAGAGGAAGAACAGGGAATAAACCTGATATTTATTGTATGTTGGTTGTTCCTTAGCTAAGCTAATTTTACTCTATTGTTATTTCTGATGTTTTATATTTGTTGTCTTATAAGCTGGTTAGAGTCACTTGATAGTGAGATGGGCAGCTGTAAGTTTAGTAAATAAATAAAACAATCAATAAACATTTCTTGTAACAATATAAAAAATAGGGTTATCAGATCTCAGCTTCAAGAACTCAGAATAGCAGAAAGGAGAGTTTTCTCTCTCTGTTTTTTTTAGTGCCAACAAGGAATTGTTTGAGGTTTTTCAAATTCAAGCTGAAATGGTTCTCTCATCACCACCTCTATATGTTCAATGTTGCTTTTAAGATTGTTTTAATCCAGACTATCTGTGTGGTTTTGTGTTGTGTCTGATTCTGGTGTTTTGTACTCACTGGAGTTGAGTGATTATATATATAAGTTTATATAAGTGATAATAAATAAAATTCTTTTAAAAATCTTTCTATTAGACATGGAAAGATACTTTTCCTCATGATTGAGCTCAAATCTCATGACTTTTAGTTGGGGAACATTATTTAGTGTACTAATCTACCTTGGAATAAAATGCATGACTCCTAAGTATTGTTTTTTCATTCCCTCGCTATAGAGATAGCGAGGGAATGAAGTTTTGAGTTTTGTTGCAATCTGTTGTTACCAGTTATGTAATCCTCATCCATTCTTATTTGTGGATGTATATTTCAGGAGGAGGATGTAGAAACCCACAGGGGTTAACAAGGAACGTAAACAAAATTTATCAAGTGAGCTCCATGTAAAAGAAGTATAAAATATAAAAGAAATCGAATATGTAAATCCACGACTCAAATGCAGTGCTGGAGAAATTGCAGCACTGAATGGCATCTGAGAGCATCCTTCTTCCTCCTGGTTAAACCACATTTATTTCTGAAAGCTGCATACAAGAAAGGGGTATACTGGGGTTTTGTGGTTTTTAAAAAAGGATAGCTTTCTTTTCTTTTTTTCTTTCTTTTTTGTAAAGAAGCTTGGAAAGAGCACTTTTTTTCAATTAAAAAGTCTACACCGGGAAAACTTGTGGAAAAAATTGTATGTCAGGCATGGGCATCTGTAGCATTTTTTCAGAAAGCAGCAAAGCTCTCTTTGTAAGAGAGGTGAGCACATCCAGCATGCATCAACTCCAACTCGCCAAATAATTTTTCTTGTACGTGGATTTTGTTCCTAAATGTTATATAAATCCAAAAGACGGACAAGACTAGATCACATATTTAAGATCTTTTGGAGAGACCATTCCTGCAATCTCCCACCATTTTGAGGCACGTGGAGTGGGAAGCATAAAATGCCATTTCAGTAGCTGCTCCAAGGATTCTGAACCCTGCCAACAAAGGATCAGTTTAGCTTTCCACCCCAGTCCGGTTTTTAGAGATATTGATTTAAAAGCACTACGCACTCATCCGAGCCCACAAATAGTACCTGCACTAAAGCAGCTAATTAAAGCATTGTCGATCTGTCTTAAGCATTTGCTGATTTACGTGTACACCACTCCTAACAGGCAACATCACTGGTTTTCTTCTCCAGCTTTGCCACTTTCAACGTATGACCAGCTCGTGGGGAAAACATCTGGGCACTGCAGCAGGAATGGGGAAGGAAATCCTTCTGAAATTTCAAGATCCCAAGTCAAAAGCAAAGAAATGTACGAGAAAACACTAAACCAGAGGTAGCTTCAGAAAGGAAGGATATTATAGGCCCTCCAGGATTATGGAACTAAGACCTATAGAAATAGAAAATTGAATAGCAGGGCGATCATTTTTTTTTCTTTCTTTCTTTTCTTTTTTGAATAAGAAATTATTTTATTAATTACACATTAAAATATTGGACACAGTGTGACCATTCTGGCGTCATCTTTGCTAAAAGTATACAATATATATCTTATATACATTTATACAATTAACTTATCCAGTATATACATTTATACCATCTTCTGTGCAACTAATTTTATATCCATCATATTGTCCATTGTATTCAGTTGTAATTACATACGTAATCTCAATTGTCCATTCTACAAATCCTGATTAATTTTTATTCTGGGTCCCTCCTTTTTGTTCCCACCACTGATAGAATTTATCCATATCTCATGATATTCTGTCTCACTTTTATTTTTCAATTCCAAGGTCAGTCTATCCATTTCTGCACAAATCAGTATTTTCAGGGGGCGATCATTTTCTAATTTTGTGTTGGGGAGTGGAGTAGAGTTAACTGATACTAAATATAAGGAAAGTAGTAAGTAAGCAACAAAAGCCCAGTTCAATATCCCTTGTTGTTTTTTTGGGAATAACATTCAGAGCTGCCTACTCCATCTAAAAGTAAGGAAACTCACAGACACAATTTCAGGAAACCATTCAAGCAACATAACACAAATATGCCCCTTCTTCTTCCTTAAGTAAATAGAGGAATTTTGATTTCCTTCTTCTCCTTTGAAGGAACCCTGGCGGGAAGGTGATTTTAAAAATTGGTGTGATAGATATAAAATCACACCAATGATAAATAAATAGTAACTGAGAGGGCCCATGTTGGAAGATAAAGTGGAGGCTGGCTGGTGGCCAGAGGATAGGGGATATTTATTTATTTGTCAAATTTTAAAAACACCCATCTCCCTCACAAAGTGAATATGTCTCCTAACATTCCCAAAATATACCTCTTCTCAAAGCCACAAAACGTCCTCTCACTCTACCTCCGAACTAACAGGTGGCAACATGGTTCAGATTTTAATCAGAGGAAGAACACGACTTTTATATAGGTACCCTTAATGATGATTTTTAAGCTATTACACTCACAGCCTGGGAACAAGATAAACATGGGAAAGAGGAGACTCATGATTGCACTGTGATACACTGACAGGGCATCTATTTCTTTCTTCAAATAGGTAGAGGCATTCTTATCCAGCCAAATATTTGTCAATTAAACTGCTTTAATTAATTAGACATATGTAATGTATTTCATTTCAATTACATATGTCTCGTTAAATTTTAATTCTGTGATTAATACCATTATCATTCATTTTGGAGGGATAAGCAGAATAGCACATCTTGAGAGCCATGGTAGCACAGTGGTTAAAACGCAGTGTTGCAGGCTAACTCTGCCGACTGACAACAGTTTGAGGTTGACTCAGCCTTCCATCCTTCCAAGGTTGGTAATATGAGGACCCAGATTGTTGGGGGCAATATGCTGATTCTGTAAACCACTTAGAGAATTCTGTAAAGGACTATGAAGGGGTATGTAAGTCTTAGTGCTATTGCTGTTGCTAAGGTGACCAACTTTTTTACAATGAGAAGGAGGACACAAATAAATTGAAGAACAAAAAACAAAGCCACTTGCATGCGGCGCATTCTTGAGCACAGCACACTCTTGCACACGGTGCACTCTTGCACACGGCACACTCTCTCAAAACAATTCTCCTGTGTGGAGCGCATGCGTCTCATAATCGTGTCTTGCCGCACTGTACCGAGCCTTGATGAATCGTCATGTCAAATACAAATACGTCACATCACATACAACTGATCGGATCGGCATCGATCAAATGCAGAGATTTACAGATAAATCTTCAAATATCAAAATGGAGGACATGTAGGAAGACACTTTTCGAGGGAGGACAGAACTTATAAAAGGAGGACTGTCCTCCCTAAAGGAGGACGGTTGGTCACCTTACTGTTGCTAAGTGCTATATAGCATCTCGGTCAATTTCAGACTCTACAATTGAACGAAAGCTATTTCAGGGGCCTACAAAGTACAATATGTAAACATGTTTTTGTTCTCCCAACCTCAGGCTATCACAGGTTCTCTCCCTGAAGTCCTAAAGCAGAGGTGGAAAAGATTGGCCCTTTATGACTTGTGGACTTCAACTCCCAGAATTCCTGAGCTAGCATGGGGTCCATAAGTTATAAAAGGGCCATCGGATCCCATCTCTGCCCTAATTTTCATATAGGCCCAGCTTAACCAAATGCCCCTATAATCCTATTCAAAATTAGGCAGGGACCTCCATGGATAAATCTGTTACCTCTGTTCAGAACAGTCCATTTGGGGAAAAATGTTTGTAAGGCTGTAGCCTCTTTAAGAGGCTATGTTGGCAGCAATGAAATAAGCTCTTCACACCAATAGGACAGCAACAGTTTGTCCTACCTCCCTTTTTCCTGGTTAATACAAAGTCAGCTAGGAAAGGCCTTCTTGTATGCCTCATGTGCACAGCAGAGGCAATGCTATATATTGCTATTCAGAGTGAGTCTCACTGAGTTCATTGAGGATTATTCCTTGGAAAGAGGGTTACAGGCTTTTCCAAACAGAATTAACCAATGCACGCAGATTCAAATGCCAATAAATGAATTGGCAACTTTGCAACACCCTCTGAACAAAAAAACGTAAGTCTTCCTTCATCTCCACCCTAATATTTGTAATTTATGCCTCTAGCTGCATGCACCAGGAATTTACTAAAACAAACCTGGCTCATGCTTTGCTTTGCTTTGATCCCAGCCAAAGCTCAAACAAATAATAAACAAATAATTTTTTTTAAATTAGGTTTTTTATTTTTTATTCATTTTTATTGCTTTTAAAATAATAAATAAAAAGAAAAGGAACAATACACAAAGATAATTATGATAGAAATACATACGTTGTCAAAGAGATCAGTTTGTTCTTGTCATATTAGGCCACTATTGAAGTAGCAACACTTCTCACATGATATGCAACAATATGAGACAGACATACAGATAGAAAAAACATCCATTTGCTTTCTATTACAGTATTAATATGTATAGAATCCCACATCCCAACATCCCGTCTCATTTTCCAAATCAAAATCTGTCCAGTTTTTAAAAAGCATTTTTATGCAGAACACTCAAGCACATGAAAATGTCGGTCTATTTTTAGAGTCAAAGTTTGCTGTTCCTATGTTCCTAGTACTTTCTCAAAATATTTTTGACTAACCAAACTTAGAGGCACTTCAATCAAGTTTGCAATTCTAGAAAGCTGACAATTAAAACATAGGAGCCACCAAAATAAAAAGAATGTGTACCAAAGCTCACAATGGGGAAACAGTAAAGCTGTTAGAAATGCTGCAAACATACCAATGATAGGAACAGGTGTAGAACTTGCCCTAGCACAAAAATTCTGCTGGAATTTTTTAAAAGCAGTTTTTATTTTGTGTTTATTTATCCAGTTTTGAGGCCACACAATTCCTTAACAATTCTGGGCACCTTATGAATAAAATCGGAAAACAGTACATGTAAAGAAGGTTATAGCTGATATTAAGAATCGAACCAACTGTAAGTACTAAAATTTCACAATCACCCAATCCTAAGGCTGAGGAGAGCAATTAATAATAATTTTTTATAATTTCCTGAACATCTTTAGGGCAGGAGCTGTGTGAATTTTTTTCACAGTTTTCAAGAATAATAAACCGGTGCCATTCTCTATGTACAGTGGTACCTCTACTTACGAAAGGCTCTACTTACGAAAGTTTCAGGTTACGAAACGCGTCTTCGAGAAAATATCGTCTCTACCTACGAATATGTTTCAAGATACAAAAGGCTTTCTTGGAAAATGGTGCATCCAAGCTGCGCTGCCATTGGTTATCTTCCTGGCATCCCATTGGCTAGGAGGGATCTGTGCGCACGCACCATGCCGCATTCTCAGTCTCGCGCTAGCAATCCAGCAAAGCAGGAAGTAATAACGAAGAATTACAGTCTGGATTTCGGGGGCTTGGAACGGATTAGGACATTTACATGTGCCTCTACTTACGAAATTTTCAGGTTATGAAACGGCTTCTGGAACGAATTAATTTCGTAAGTAGAGGTGCCACTGTACACATACATTTGTATATACTCAGTATAGACAGTATTCAGTAGAGTTGTTGGGAAAGTATTTCCGTATTGTGTAGCTATTGTGTAGTTTTTGGTATTTAAATGCTACCTAATAATTATGTTCTCTAGGCAGTTTAAAGTAACAATAAAGAAAACAATAAAGAAAAATATGACACAGCACACAAACATACCCATTCAATCTAGTAATGAAAATAAAACTAATCAAAAATTGTCTACTTCTTACTGGCCCATTTCTAGTATTTATTGTATGCCTCCCAATTATAAAATTTATCAAAGGGGATCACTGAAATAAGAATCTGCATCACTTGAACTTAAAATGTTTTTTTAAATGTGGAGAAAGTTATAATTTGCAAATGGAAAATGGCCTTTTAATCTTTAAGGGACATTTGGGAGAACGCTGGCAATAATTTAGTGTTTAATTTATTTTGTGTGATAAGCATGATTATGCAGTTGGCTGTCATTTCAAAACTGCTAATGGGAATTAAAAAGGAGACACTTCTGCCATCTTATACACCACATCTCAGAGTTTCAGACTTTCCACTTGGACTCCTGACTATTTTGATAATTTGCCATGCCACTAGCTGAGGGAGAAATATTTATCTTACAATTCACTTTATTAACTCACTGTGTTTACGTATTTAAATATTCTCTGCAGATGCACCATATGGCAAATGCTGGCAGGCTTATTCTTAGCCGCTTCTAAACTCCAGATGCAAATATTATTTCATAACTTGGCTTCCCCAACTCGGATCTGTACCCAAAGGTTTCTGTTTTAAATTACCGCTATATTTGATATTAATGCTAAGCATACACACAGCTGCCCTAGATTGCTATTTCACCCTCCCCAGACTTGAACTCTCTGACCGTAGACATGACACTCCTCAAGACTCACCCCACTCAGGTTTCCCGCATCAGCAGGCTCATGAGGACATCGTCTCTCTCAGGGTCTGGCTGTACAGCACATGGAACTCCTTCTCATGAAGATCCAAGGGCTTTTTGAAAGCTCTTGTTCTTCAGAGAAACCTCGTGCTGGGAAATGGCATTGTAAACAGAGAGGCTGCAGTGACAGAGCCAGCTATGTGGTGTCTGGGGAAGGACCTCTTCTATAGGCTGGGCCCTGGAGAATAGCAGCAGGAGTAGCTGTTGTATTGTTCAAAAATACTTTCTAAGGACTAGATCAGTGGTGGTATTCAGACGGTTCACACTGGTTCACACGAACCGGTAGCAAGGATTTGGCGTGGGTTGCCGAACTGGGTGACCATACCCCCGACCAGGTCACCTGGTCACTCTCACTCGCTTGCCCCACCCACCCAATGCTCACTCACACTGCCCACCTGACGCTAGCCCGCCCAGTCACTTCTTAAGGTATTTTCCCCCCTCCAGACAATCAGCTGTTCCTATGATCAGCTGTGCTAGGATTGCCCTCACTTACTTAACTGCTTTGCCCAGAAGGCTTCTCTGAGGTCCAGGAAGGCAAACCCCACTCCATTTTTTGCCTTCTTGGACCCAAGGAGGACCCCTGAGCGTGAGGGAAGCCTTCTGGGAACAAAAACACCCCCCAAGAAGCTTCCCTGAGGCTCAGAAGGCCCCAAAATGAAGTGTGTGTGCTGTGCGCTCCCCACCCAGGCTTAGTTTTCTGCCTTCCTGAGTCCTAGGGAAGCCTTCTGGGGGCAAAAACCCTTCCCCAGGAGGCTTGCCTGAGGCCCAGAATGCCCAAAATACAGGGGGGGGGGGTTGCTGCAAAAAGCAAAAAAAAAAAACAGCCATGCCCACCTAATCACATGACCATGTCCCCTAGCCACACCTCCTGTTGCTAACTGGAATGCAGGTTGCTATGTAGTGGTGATGGTTGTAAACATGCCCACAGAACCGGTAGTAAAAAATTTTGAATCCCATCATTGGACTAGATGACTCCATTCTAGGCTGCTAGGCTTGTCTGTGTTTTTTTGTTTTTGTTTTGGGAAGCATGTTGTAAATGCTTTCCCTGAATGCTCTTCGTGATTGGGTTCTAGTGAGCTCCCGTGATGAGCTTCGCCAGTCATCAAACACATATTCGTCATCATGGCTGACTTTCATTCCTTCTATAAAAGTCCTCCCCCAATGACATAAAAGGATGTCCTCAGTCAGCCACCTCCCAGCTAACTTGCAGCAATCCACCTTCTAAGAGAATTTCTGTAGGAAATACATGGGGATCAGAGACATCCTTCTCAATAAAGATGCAGCTATGGCTTTGCTACCTTGGGGAAAAAAAGAAGTCCCTGTGGATTTTATCCTGCTAGTCCTTGCTGACTGTAGGGAGAAGTGCTCATCTCCATTTCAAGGCCATTGAGCCAGCGCTGACTGAAGACATTTCTGCAGTCATGAGACTAGCATGATGTCATTGTTACCTTCCCACCGAAGTGGTACCTATTTAATCTACTCGCATATATGCATGCTTTCGAACTGCTAGGTGGACAGGAGCTGAGGCGAGGATGGGAGCTCACTCTGTCGCATGGTGGTCGGGTCTCAAACTTGCTGCCCGAAACTCCCCAATAATTTATTTATTCCCTTTTCTGCTCCAATACATGACAGGCATTCTGGATAATTAAAATGACAATATCTGTTGCTAACTGGAATGCAGGTTGTAAACAACTTCCCAACTGGGTGTCCACTGTGTATCTTATCAAGAGCCAGAACTACAGCAAGGATCTAAGCATAAGGTATTCTATTTTAAGGTGTTGTAGAATGAGTAAAAAGAAAGCCTTTTCTCGACCTGCGAATCGTACGTGTTAAATGTTCTAATCGAAGCTTTTGTATCTTAAGCATGGAACTCTGCAAGAGTTGCCATTCCATTATGAATGTGAGATGTGGAATGAATAAATAGTGGGCATGTCAAGTTTCCATTGTTCCTTCATTCTAAAATATTCCCCCTGGAAAAGGTCTTTTCTGTGAAATACTGTCATGGCTAGGATTTCATAGCATTCATTTCCCGGTGATGTTGATGATAATACAATAATAATATAATAATATAGGGAGTTCTTGACTTACAACCATTCATTTAGCAACTTTTTGAAGTTGCAATAGCACTGAAAAAAATGACTTACTATTAATCCTCACATGTATGACAATCACAGAATTCACCTAATCATTTGATCAAAATACAGTGCTTGGCAATTGGCATATAGTTACAACAGTTGCATCAACCCAGAATCATGTGAGCCCCATTTGTGACCTTTTCAGCTGGCTTCTGACAAGCATATCTGGGAGCAGAGTTTGCTTAACACTTAGTGATTCATTGAACAACTGCAGTGATTCACTTATCAACCATGGCAAAAAAAGTCATAAAATCAAACATGATTCACTTAACAACTTCCTTGCTTAGCCACAAAAATTCTGGTTCTAATTGTGGTAGTAAGTCAAAGACTACCTGTATTGTAGTAATAATAATACAATACAATACAATACAATACAATACAATACAATACAATACAATACAATACAATACGCCATAACAGGATCTCTTTTCCAAATTATGTCACAACCAGCAAAAATTACCCAAATGGGATGCATCTAGAAATTTTTAAAGGGAAAGCTAATCCTTCTTTCCTGGGCAGATTTTTTTTTTTTGTAATTTCTTTTTTGATTCAGGAATTTGATTCTAGAAGTGGCTTCCTAATTTCAAGAGTGTGAGATTCATTCTAAAATTTGGGAAATATTAAAGGCAACACAGTCCATCCCAGGCAACATATGAGAGGTACAGACAGTCTCAAATATTGATTATTATTTCTCTGGCAAAACAATTATTGAAAGACAAGTTTCTAAATTTTCCTAGGGTCCAATTGTTAACTCCATGCTAATTTCTTTCTTAGTTTGTGATACTATTGAAAAAGTATACCTGAAAGCATTTTACCTTTGTATGCAATTTTTTTTCTATGTATACATTCCTGTTTCCCCCTATATATCCTTTACATAATGCAGACATTTTCATACATGATGTTATATGTACAGATTTTCAGCACACATTTTACACAGAAACTTGAATCACATTATTTGGTAACGTGTCTGCAGCATAATAATGTTCCAAAATGCACAGAAGAATGGGTAGAAAAAAATGCAGCTTGATTGATCTTTCCTTTCCTCTTGTTGCAGGTATACTCCCTTAGAAATATCTTTAAATTGAGGCCTAAGTTTTCTAATTTCAAGAAGATGTATACATCTTCAAAATGTGAGCAATTCTTTGGCTTTGAGCAGTTAAAGAATCTATTCTTTTGGAGCCTTAAATACATGAGTATTTCTGTTTGAAAAGGTTCATGTAGTTAGGAATGAATGATTTGATGAAAATAAGCACAAAAGAGATTATTTTTTGTGAAGGTTTGGTTCTGGAAAAGTTACTAAGTCTAAAGCTTATGGTCTTCCAAAACATAAGCATATTAAGACTCCTATAATTTGGGGAGTTTCTGAGACAGATAAAGGATATTTGACAGTTTTTCCCATCAGTTTTGGAATCAACAAGCCCCATTTAGCAGAGAAATGTCACTCTGATACTTTTACACCTCCAATGTTTTTCTTTTCTCACAGCCAGAGCTTTTAAGGTAAGGAAAGGGAGGAGAATGACTTCAGGACTGAAAGCTAAAAAGGTTAGATTGATTTCCATCTGGTGACAAATCACTTGTGTTTTATCTACAGCAAATAGTAAATATGATCCTTTAGCTTTCATCTGCTTGGCTGCTCAGATCTTTTTCCAAACTGCACTGGGTGTGGACTTGTGTAATAAATAAGCAAGTGCAAAGCAGAAATATAACAGCAAGTCATCTGCCACATTCTCAGATTGTTGAGGTATGTGTAAACAAATTAATCCATGCTATAAATTCAAGCGGCTCAAAATATGTGGGTAGCTATTTCTTGGCTGGAATAAAGGATGTTCTCTCATCAAAAACACATACAACATCATCATCTGGGACAAGTGGAGGGAACATGTGTCCTTATTGATGTTGCTGAGCTACATTTTCAACATGGTCAACAGTAAAAGATGTCGGGAAGTCTTGAAATTTTGAAATCTCTGGAGAAATGGGATGTAAAGGATTATGTAGTTGCATCATTCCTCAGCAATGTCCAAATGGGGTGAAATGTAGACAGCAAATTGCCTATTGAGTCTAAGGCAGGGGTGTCAAACTTATGGAGTCACGTGGCGTCACGTGACATTATTGGGACTTTTCCCCCCTTCACTAAACTGGGCGTAGGTGTGGCCAGTGTGGGACACATCTGATCTTCAGGCCAGGAGTTTGACAGCCCTTTTTTAAGGGGTAAATAGTGCTAAGAATCACAAGAAGCACAATACTTTAGACAACAAGGAGTTTCAAACTAGTAAGGAAATTGATCATCTGACCTACACAACACTGCTTTGTGCTTACACCGGGGGGGGGGGGGGGGGGGGGGGGGGCACTTCCAGAACTACAATAGGATTAAAAAAAGGAAAGTAAACAGCTAATCTCTGTAATGAATTTAAGAGCTTAGCATAGTGACTCAAGAAACGAGTCCTACAGAATTCAGTGGGATTTGAATGGGACTCCACTTGGTTGCATTCTTTTTCTTCTCCTTCATGTTCTGAAAATACTGAAATATTTTATGCAACAAAAACCAACATCACATTACGTTACAAAATAGAAGACAAAAAAAGGGAGAAAGCCATGTGAACATGTATGAAAATGAGATCCAGTTTACAACAATCTTTATTTGTTAATATTAAAATTGCTTGGAGATATTTGTATGGTTTGCAAAAAATAGTTGAGTAGCAAACAAGACAGCATGGAGAAAGATCTGGGACAGATGAATGTTTTAGGAGAATACTTCCCAGCCAAACTACAAGTTGCTCTCATTAGCCAAGTAAGTTGATCATTACTGCCTCAGCTGATACCATTTTAGACATATAATATCTTTAAATTATTACTATTAATCTGTAAACTAGGCAATGTAGAGTAATGTGCGTGTTGAAGGCCATCCAGTAAAATTAACCTAATGACATTTGATGTCTCCTCTAAAATAAACATAAATTTACATTTGACTAATTTGTTTTACCCAGTTATTGTAAAGATTATAACACATGTGGATTAATTTGACCATACTCAAATGATATGATGAAGATGATGATAATATGAACCAGTTAGATATTACGTACTTTCAGATATTTGCAGATATTCTGATGAAATAAGGGATTGGATTCATACTAATGAGTCAGTTAAGGGATAGTTTTGGTGGGGTTCCCCCCCCTCCCCCCCAATAATAGTTTCTACTGATGGTTTTTAACAAGCCATTTCAAAACTGGGTGGCCAAGGATAAAGGAACAAGTAATGGGGAAAAAAATTAAGCATGAAAAAAAGGAAAAGAACCAACTGAAAGAAGAAGGGGACCTTTCATGTCTGTGGCTCAAGAACCTGTATCAGGTTTTCTTGCTGGTACAGTGTTTGCAAATGTATACTTTAATATAAGCAAGGTTGTTTAAAAGGAAATAGCCCTCTGTTTCCCAGGATCTAGGGAAAGCCCAATTAACCAGCTTTTTCCTCAGCTTCTGAAACAGAAGTAGAACTCTGTTTCTAACCTTCCACAAGCCCTTCTGGCCATGTTGTCTTTGGATTGAAAATTTTCCTTCACCCACAAGAAAGGCTGAAAAAGGCTGAAAGTATTTTCTTTACTTGCTCAGGGAAACACGGTGACTTTATTTAGTTATTCAGAGCTTCCCAGCTAATCATCGGTCACAACATGATTTTCAGAATTGAAACCTATAGCATTGTCACTTAACTGGGATGACTATGTGCGATATGGAGGGCAAAAAAACCAAACAAAAACGGTTATCTTACTAGGTCCAGCAATTGGATGAGAAAAAATGAGAAGTTTTTGTGTCCCTAAGTTTGGGCCTTAGTTGGCGTTAGCTTCCATGTGTGTAGAAAGATGGATAAATTTTTGCACATGTGTAAACTTGTTTAAGGGTTGTGTTTTGTCATGAGTGAACCAGCATGTGGAAGCTGCGCTTCTAATTCAGAGCTGGTATTCAGCAGGTTCTGACCAGTTCTGGAGAACCCAGTAGCAGAAATTTTGAGTAGTTCGGAGAACCAGCAAATGCCACCTCTGACTGGCCCCGCCCCCACCTATTCTCTGCCTCCCAAGTCCCAGCTGATCGGCTGGGTCTTCTTTGGTTGCCCTGCACAGGAGAATGGAGCTGGAAAACAGGTTAGTGGGGTGGGGAGGGAATGGGGATTTTGCAATAAACTTTCCCTGCCACGCCCACCAAGCCACACCCACAGAACCAGTAGTAAAACATTTTGAATCCCACCACTGTTCTAATTATTTGAAACGGTTGGGATATTTTTTTCCAATAGTGTCTAAAGTAGCATCAGAATTGGTGAGGAAACTAAATGGTTGTAACGAGCCACAACAATGCCATTTTGCAAGGGAGAGCTAGTAAATGAGCATGATGTAAATTGTGGGTGTAGGGAAGATTAGGGGTAGGCACTGTGGTTAACTGTAGGCACTGCTTTTGCAGCTGTTTTGGCTAGCCATAGATAAGAGGAAAGGGGAACAGCATGTGGGATAGCCATGCTCAAAAAGTGGAAATAGGTGAAGGGAGAATAATCAATGTCTTATACCCACATTCTTTGGTTTAAACATTTAAACTGGTAATCTATAAGACTGGTGGCAGGGACTGGCCTGGGATAGCCACTTGCTCATCTCTGTATTTTATTTACTTTAATTAAATTTAGAAGCTGACTGAACCTGACTCTAAATTACTGTTGGCAGCTTACAATTAAAGGTAACAAATGACCATAATATTGAGAAAAAAAATCATACAATATCATCAAAAACAACACAACTAATGGTGCTGAACACCCATCCTACATCAAGGCCTGGGAGATGAGCTAGATCAGGGGTGTCAAACTTGACGCGAGTTGAGCTAGTTCTTTGAAGACTTTTGAATCATTATTATGATGAGAACCGTACTAATCTTGGGGAAGACGGGAATATACTATGCCAGAGGGCAGACGCCATAACAGGGAAGCCATAATTTCTTGGTCCTCATTGGTGACATTGTTTAATCGAAGGGATTTCCAGCACACCCCTCTGCTTAATCACACCAGATAGCTGGAAATGTTGGAGATAGGTGCTCACTCAAATCAGTACGTTGCATGACACAAAGGGCTTTATAGGTGGTAACGAGCATGTTAAACTGCATCCAGAAATAAATTGGCAACCATTGCAGCTTATGAAGCAGGAGGGACTCATGGGAGAATTGACTTGCATATAACTGCCTGGCAGTGCCACATTCTGAACTTCTGGATCGCCTTCAAGGGCAGCCCTATGGACAGCGCATTGCAGCAATCCATTTTTAAGATGAGCGGGCCATGAGGGCCTCCTAGAGGGTTTCCCGATCTAGGATCAGGTTCAGCTGGTGCACAAATGGATCTATGCAAAGTGTAGGAAAAGGACGGACAGAGCCAAGGGGAGGAGTGCAAAGAGGGAGCAGCCTAGAATCACTACATAGCCACAAATGAACTAAGTCCAACACCCTTGACTGCTGTTAACCCTTATCTAATTTGAACCAGGTGCTTGGTTGAGAAGATTCCTGTGCATAGGCTTTTAGCAATAAATCAGTTAAATTGATCCGTCGCGTGTGGACCTGGTCTTTTGTGTCTGACACGAAGGCTTTCCTGACCTCGACTGTCACCTGCCTTATGAGCAGGAACTGTGTCTCCAGGATGACCTCCAAAGTGCATACCAGTCTTGAATAGGAAAGTGCCATACCAACCAAGCAGTGCCTAATGATTTCTTCCAACAACTAATTCACCAAACTGCTCAGAAAGTTAACAACCAAACTGGTGTGAACTGGCTGAATGCCACCCCTTGCAACTAAGACAAAAGATGAACATTCACCAGATGATCAGTCTTCATTTCTCTAGTGACCTGCCTTGGCTTTTAGTTCTGAATCTTCTCTGCAACTTGATCAGGATACAACAATTGGATTGTCTACTACTTTTGCCATGTCTTGATTTCTATACAGGTTGTCCTCAACATTTGACCACAGTGGGGCTCAAAACATCTGTTGCTAAGCAAGGCAGTTGTTAAGTGAGCCGTGCCCCATCTGACAATCTTTTTTTTACCACAGGGGTTCAAATAAATCACTGCAGTTAAGTGAACCATGCGGTCCTTAAGCGAATCTGGCTTCCTTTATTGATTCTGCTTGTCAGAAGCTCTCTAGGAATAACAGTCCCAGGTCTCTGGGATACTGCAACCATTATAAATACATGCAGTTTGCCGAGCAACTGAATTTTGATCACGTGGCTGTAGGGATGCTGCAATGGTCATAAGTATGAGAACCGGTCGTAAGTCACTTTCTTCCGTGCCGCTTCAAATGGTTGCTAAACAAATGCTTATAAGTTGAGGACTGTAATATTCACCTTCCCGATGCAGCAATTAGAATTCTAAGTTGAAACTGGAAAGTTGTCTCTGAGTGAGTAGGCGGCTATATAAATTCTTCAAATAAATAAACAATCAAACAAATAAAATACATCCATAAAAAATAAAACATGTCCACAATTTATATGCCACAAATTTTCCTGGGTAACCTTGGGATTATTTTTTAACCCTAAGTTTCGTTAAGGGATATTGGGAGGAGAAAATGGGGTAAGGTCTCCCAAATTCTCCGCCACTAAGAGTCTAAGAATCCAACTGTTGGTTTCCTACTAATGACTTTCTTATAGCTTCCCACTTCTAATGTGACATCCATGAGCATTATTATTTTTTCTTTACATATCTTCAAGCAGTTTCTGGCAAGGGTATAATAGAAATCTCCATAGTCTTCCCCCTCCCTTCTTTTAATTATCTCACATCTGTCTAAAGCCAAATTATTACAGAAGTAACATTTGGCACTAGATTCACCTGGCAGCTGGACTCATGGAGAACCACTATCCTTTGGCCAAGCTAAGGTTAGCCAGATGCTGTTCACTGGTAAAGTGCTGCTGGCAACATAACTCTCCTTTTCCTGAACAGAAAAGCGATTTCTGCAAATTATTAATGGCTGTTGTTCACCTAAGCATCAGCTTTCCTTTGAGGCCTCCTATGCAAAGTTTTATAGCTGTACTAGAAACACTGCACCAAGGCCTGGGAAACTTCAGGCCACACAGCATTGGCTCTAAAGCTGACTTGGGATTTTTATAATGGAGAAAAACTTTGATTCCATCCAGTACTGCACTTAGAAGACGAAATAAGCAAAGGGATTATACTGAAACTTAGTCTCCCCCCACAAACTTGGTTCTGGTTAGTTGATATTTAGTAGAACTGGTGGCAGATAAAGTCCTTGAAATGGTTGCAATCCATTCCAAAATGAAAGGCCTGTGTATCTTCTGCTCCTATCAGTGTCTTGATTGTTTTTAGGTGTGTGTGATTTAGTTAAAGCCTCTCTTAACAACTTATGCTGCCATTCAATGTCTTTCTGATCATTTTTTTTCCTCATTTACCCAGAGATCCTCCTTCAGTGCTCCTCCAACCCACTCAATCCACCTCCTCCTCATTTCCCTTTTATTAATTTCATGCATCTGAATTTCAGTGCAGGTGATTGTCATCCCCCATTGCTTCCTAGCACTTTTTGTGAATTTTTCTCTACAAATAATCTCTGATATAAAGCAGGAAAGAATGCCTGAGAAGTTCCAACTTCTTCTTTTTGTTTGTAGATCTAAGATGTTTGATAGGATTAATGAACTCTTTATCACAGGGGTGTCAAACTCATGTTGTCACGGCAGCGTCACGTGACGTATCAGGATTTGATTCCCCTTTGCTAAACCAGGCATGGGCATGGCCAGCGTGTGACACATCCAGCCCGCAGGCCAGGAGTTTGACAGCCCTATTTTACCATGTTATATTCTAAGTAAGAAAAACACCTCACTTTTTAGAAGGTGAATCAGAACTCAAAGGCAAGTCATCATGGCAGTCTTTCTCCACATGAGACTTTTCCTTGATACGTACTCTTCATAAAAAGCTACCCAATTAAATATCTGGATTCCATTTCCACGGCTCAAGAAAAGACATACGAGTAACAGTTTAAAGTTTGAACTGCCATGACTGTCTGACAAAGAAGTTACTGTACAAAGATGAGCAGGATCTTCCACTGTTCATGCATGGAAGTAGCCAGTAGAGGGCGCCCGTTATTTCCAATGAGCTAAAAGAAACAGGGTTGCAATTGACAGTTCTGTATAGGTGAGCCTTAGGCCAAGATTCTGCTATTACAAGAGATTTTGATACTTTGACCTTTAGCAACGACTATTGTGGATATCAATGCTTGTTTCCAAAAATCAGTAATTTCATTTTAAAGACAGATTAGGTAGGTATGAGTGTACATACAACACACTGAAGTTGTTACAACTCCTTTTAAATGCCTAAATAAAGATTCTAGCTTCCAGTTAGCTTTTAGCGCTACTCTATAACTGGGAGCGAAGCAAAGCTCTGTTTTATGGAGATACCAGGAGTATCATCCCCAATCATTCTCAGTATCTTTTGCACGCTGCATTATTATTCTCTCTTCCCACCAATTCAGGACCCCAGTAAAAGTTACATGATTCTCTATAACATCTTTTATTCTGGGGATAGCTGCTTCAACCACCCTATTTAACTTACAGGGTTATACCAGGCTTTGGAAATTATTTAATTTTTTCTCTACAAACCTATATCTAAGCCTCTGTTAGATTCTCCAGTTTAACTGGAGACAACTTATTTAAATTATATAGGTTGTCTAACTTACTATTTTTGATTCAGTGCCAAGCAGCCTATACAGTCTTCTAAAAATCTTAAATGCATATCGATCTAGTTCCAATGGAAGGAGGGAATTTTTTTTTAAAAAAAGTCTTCCTTTTGATTGGTATGGTTTATTACATTATATAACAACAAAGTTGTACATTTCCCCCTTGAAATACATTAGAGCAGTTTGCAAATATCTGTACTAAGCATGTTAATCTATTAAGTTATACTCAGTAAGCTTTTAGTATATATTTTCTTTCAGGGGACTCTGCAGGATTTTATTTATTTGTATCCCCTGTTTTACAAATAGTGCAAGGGAATGAACCAGAGGTGGTATTCAGCAGGTTCTGACCAATTCTGGAGAACCGGTAGTGGAAATTTTGAGTAGTTTGGAGAACCAGCAAATGCTACCTCAGACTGGCCCCGCCCCCATCTATTCTCTGCCTCCTGAGTCGCAGCTGATTGGCTGGGTCTTCTTTTGTTGCCCTGCACAGAAGAACGGAGCTGGAAAGCAGGTTAGTGGGGTGGGGAGGGAATGGGGATTTTACAGTATCCTTCCCCTACCATGCCCACCAAGCCAAGCCTACAGAATCGGTAGTAAAAAAATTTTGAATCCCGCCACTGGGATGAATGTATCCAGATTGGAGATCTGTACAGATACAGATCTGTATCTATCAAATAGATCATGATCTTCCTCTACATTAAAGCCTTTCAAAATCTGGGATTTGAAGAAATTACCATAACTCTTCTTAGCATTCTCTTTTAAGGCAGAACATGTTCAGTTTCATCTCTCTTCATTGATTTAGGATTTAGTGCTCCGTTGGTCTTCTTTGCCCTTCTCTGAACTTGTTCTAATTTATCTAATTCTTTCTGAAGACGTGCCGCATATAACTGGACACAAAACTTCAGAAGAGGCTAGCCAATGTTCTATAGAGTGACATTATTGTATTTCTTTTTATGATTTGGAAATGATGCTTTTGTTGATGCAACTTAACATCGCATTTGCCTTAATTTGCAGCTAGTTGTTGTCATTGTTGTGCAATCACTAACTGAAGTCTGACTCTTCATGACCAGGTTCCCCATGTCCTCCACTGTCTCCTAGTTTTGCCTTTGATACTGTCCATGGGTTTTCTTGGCAAGAATGCTGGAGTGGGTTGCCATTTCCTTCTCCCATGGACTGTGTTTTGTCAGAACTCTCCACTATGACGTGTCCATTGTGGATTAGGGTTAGGCTTTTGCTTTCTAATTATCAGTGCTACAGTTCTAGGTTACTGCTTATATTCTTCTTTTGTGACCTGGCTGTTTTTCCTTTTCCTGTTTTTTTCCCTCTTTTATTTTCCATTCTTCATTAAGTGTTTCAAGTAGTTACATTGCTTTCTTCTATTGTCTTTCATGTTTTTCCTCACTGGGTTTTTTTTTCTTAATCTCTACTTTTATTATGTTCCTGACAATCTGTCTCATTAGCTTCTTCCACCATAGGATCCTACCTTTGAATTTATTACAATTCCTCTCTCTGAAGTCCAGTTTGACTGCATGTGTAACACCGTTGTTTTCCCTTCGTTGTTTCCCAAGACTGAAGATCCCCGATGTTCTTCGGCCAACTCTTTCCTTCTTGCAAGTGAAGAAATATGGATCTTCTCTTGTGTTCTTGTCCCTTCTGAAGAAGATTGTGAAGAGACAAAAATGACTCACTGCAATGATTCCATCGATTATTAGTTACCTAACCAATGGGAAAGGGTGATGCAATAAAGCTTTGCCAGTCCAACAATATCCTCTTTTCAAGTGTTCGTGAGACATGAGGTATTGCCTAAAGAAAATGAGGGAACTCTATATTCCCAAAAATAATGCCTTTGATTAGTTATTTGATTGTGTGCTGCCAGAACCCTTGATAAGATAATTTGGATGGACAGTAATGTGTGCAATTCTTTATGCATTTAGTATGCGTTTATTTATTTTTATCCCACTTTTATTATTTTTATATATTACTCAGGATGGTAAATATTCCTTCCTTCTCTTATTTTCCACACAACAAACCTGTGAGGTGGGTTGGGCTGAGAGAGAGAGAGAGGGAGACTGGTCCAAAGTCACCTGGCTGACTTCCACGCCAAAGCATGAAAGAAATCACAGAACTATAAATAGGAGCCAGCCGTGTGCAGCAGCAGCCAAAAAAGCCAATGCAATCCTAAATTGCATTAACAGAGGGATAAAATCAAGAACAAATGAAGTACTAATACCACTCTATAAAGCCTTAGTAAGACCACACTTAGAGTACCGCATCCAGTTTTGGTCACCATACTGTAAAAAAGATGTTGAGAGACTAGAAAAAGTACAGAGAAGAGCAACCAGGATGATTAGGGGACTGGAAACTAAAACATATGAAGAACGGTTACAGGAACTGGGCCTGGATAGTCTAGTGAAGAGAAGGACCAGGGGAGACATGATAGCAGTCTTCCAATATTTGAGGGGCTGCCACAGGGAGGAAGGGGTCAAGCTATTTTCTAAAGTGCCTGTAGGCCAGACCAGGAATAATGGATGGAAACTGAACAAGGAGAGATTCGACCTGGAAATAAGGAGAAACTTTCTGACAGTGAGAACAATCAAACCAATGGAACAGCTTGCCCTCGGAAGTTGTGGGAGCGTCATCATTTGAGACTTTCCAGAAGAGATTGGACTCCCATCTGTCAGAAATGGTGTAGGGCAGTGGTGGGATTCAATTTTTTTTTACCATCAGTTCTGTGGGCATAGCTTGGTGGGTGTGGCAGGGGAAAGATACTGTAAAATCTCCAGTCAGAGGTGGGATTTGCCGGTTCTCCAAACTACTCAAAATTTTCGCTACCAGTTCTCCAGAACTGATCAGAACCTGCTGAATACCACCTCATTATAAAAACACACCCCTTCCTGTTACAAGCGAAGTGTAATAATTTTTAATAGGTGGCAATTATAGCATAGCAAAGGTAAGTATCAAAACATGATGTAGATGGAGCTGAATCTAAAGGACTTCTTTCCAAGTAAACTTATTTCCAATAAAGTAACATGGCTTCAATCTATTAAAAAACAAAACAAAAACAAAACTGCTTCAGTAAGTGGGATTTATTTCTAAGTAAACACATTTCTGGTTCAAACATAAGTTATACAGTAAATATATCTGTTTGTTTTATTCCTCAAAGCATCCAAGTTTAGACTGCCTTATTTTCAGGCTTTATTCCATAACTGTGAGGGAATGGATTTCCAGGGGAGAAAATAAAGTTTCCTGAGACACAAGGAGAATCTACAGGCCTGCAGAGTTTCTGACAAAGTCTAGTGCCAGTGGCTGCTTGTAGCTCTTGGTGCTAATTTCAGGAGTACTAAACATTAGGATGTTACCGATTAGCAGTCATGGATTTTAGCCCAGTTAAACTTTCCACAGGCTGCAGTCCCCCTTTTAAACTCTCATCTGTCTTCCTTTCAACAGCTATTCTGAAGTGTTTCAGACAGGCATCTCAGTATCCCAGCAAAACTATGGCAGATATAATCCTGACAGGCTCAAGGTTGACTCAGTCTCCCATCCTTCCCCGAGGTGGGTAAAATGAGGACCCAGATGGTTGGGGCAATAGGCTGACTCTGTAAACCGCTTAGAGAGGGCTGTAAAGCATTATGAAGTGGTATATAAGTCTTAAATGCTATTTCTATTGCTATAATCTGCCCAGTGTAGCAGCTGCCCATTTCATGCATGCTTTACAGAGTGAGAGTTGCTCAGATTCACGATGCTTAGACCCATGATCTTTGCAGTCATGTGCTGGTGGCCACTCTCTCCTATGATTACATACATATGGCAACTTCATACCAATGTACTTGTCAGAGCCCTATATGGGGGAGACTGTGGCCCTTTGCCACAACTATTATGGCCCCTAACAGTTTGCAGGGCACAGACACTGATGCTGGAGGAATAAGCCAGCATGATAAGACCCACAGCTTCCTGACCCTTGCTTTTTAAGACACAAGGATGGTTTTGGGAAGCTTAGTTATTGCAGAAAATCACTAAAGAATTCTGTGGCAAAATGAAGGAGGGAAACAGGGGTAGGCTACTAGCAGTTTGCCCCAGTTCAGGTGAACCGGTAGCTAATTTTATAATTTTTAATGGCTGGTTCAGTGAACTGGTAAATCCCACCCCTGGCTGGCCCCGCCCACCTGCCCCTCCCCTCCCAGGGGTCTCCATACTGTTCATTTTGGATTCCAGGTAAGTACAGGGCCTGCACAGAGACTCAGGGAGGGTGAAAAGCGGGCCTTCTGGAGGTTCCGGAAGGCTAGAAACAGGCCCGTTTCAGGGATGGGATTCTACAAATTCGGACCAGTTCTATAGAATCGATTGTTATGATTCTGCACAGTTCAGAGAGCCAGCAAATCGTGCCCCTGGCTGGCCCCGCCCCTCTCCACCTACCCCTCTCTTCCCAGTCAGTCCTTATCATTGCTGACTGCGTTCTTCCCCTGCCCAGTCACTCCTGAGGGTATTTCTTTTTTCCCCCTCCCGACGATCAGCGGTTCCTATGATCAGCTGTGCTGAGATTTCCCTTGTTGTCTTACTGCTTCGCCCAGGCAACTTCCTTGAGGCCCAGGAAGGCCAAAAATGGAATGGGGGGGGGCACAGCACCCCACCCCACTCCGTGCACCATTTTTTGCCTTCTTGGGCCCCAGGAAAGCCTTCTGGGAGCAAAAATGCCCCCCTCCAGGAGACTTTCCTGAGGCCCAAGAAATGGGGGGGGGGCAGTTGCTGCCAAAAAAGAAGCCACACCCACCCAGTCACATGGCCATGCCCACCTAGCCACGTCCACAGAACCAGTTGTTAAAAAATTTGAATCCCACCCCTGGCCCATTTCCTGCCTCCATATGATTTCCGGAGCTCGGGGAGGTTGTTTTCGCCTTCCCGGAGGCTCATAGAAAGCCTCTGGAGACTGGGGAGGGTGAAAACACCATCCCCATTGTGGTGTAGGAGGCTGACTAGGCCATGCCCACCATGGCCATGCCTACCCAGCAACCGGGCAGAGAACTAGTTGCTAAAATTTTTGAAGCCCACCCCTGGAGGGAACTCATTTTATTGAGCAATAAACCTGTTCAGGGGTCAAAGGTTGGTTTGATTGCTTAAACCTGATTGGTTGGGATTTATGCACAACCATGGAGGCTTCCTGCTTGATGGATGATGATGAATGACGATGAGCAGGCTACTCTCTTTCAGGCCAACCTACTTCGGGTGGTTGATGTGGGGAAAAAGGGAGAAGGAAGCTCCAGGTATACCTACTTGCACTCGGAACAAAAGATTGGATAAAATTCTAATAAATCAATACACGCAAGCCAGTAGGGTTTCTTTTTGTGTGTATCAACTTACTCCAGGATTTTTTGTAGTTTTCCAGTTTCTCACACTGGGATGTTCCCAGCTATGCTACCCAGTATTTCATAAATAAAAGATCAAGCCAGATACCTTCATAGGCAACATGAGCATTTTTTAGTTACTGTCCTTTCCAGAGTTGGTATTCAGCAGGTTCTGACCAGTTCTGGAGAACCGGTAGCAGAAATTTTGAGTAGTTCGGAGAACCGGCAAATACCACCTCTGACTAGCGCCGCCCCCATCTATTCTCTGCCTCCCGAGTCCCAGCTGATTGGCTGGCTTTTCTTTCGTTGCCCTGCACAGGAGAACGGAGCTGGAAAGCAGGTTAGTGAGGTGGGGAGGAAATGGGGATTTTACAGTATCCTTCCCCTGGAGTTGGGAGGGAATGGAGATTTTACAGTATCCTTCCCCTGCCACATCCACCAAGCCACGCCCACCAAGCCATGCCACGCTCACAGAACCGGTAGTAAAAAAATTTGAATCCCACCACTGACACAGAGCTTGAGATTGCTAACAGGTTTCTGTGTTGATTGAGTCCTTGAACTGCAGAACAGTGGAATCATGCCAGATCAGTTGCTCTGTAACCATTTCCACCAAGAGTGGAGGCCCAAGTGGAGTTCCAGGGAAAGCTAATTTCTCTTTATCACTTTAAAAAATTTCTTATGATTTTCTATGGAGATTCTTGTGATTCTCCATAGACAAGCTTGTGATTATAGTAGTCAAATGTTATCTATAAATATAAAAGCGAAAAAGCATTCATGCATCATCACAAAACCTCCAGAACCGTAAAGCCTACAAAGCTGAAATTTCTTCTTGGCTTCTAGGTGTTCTCTAACAAAGGATTCAGAAATGACCATCCTATATTATTATTAACACGCTCTGATGCTAAGGAGTTCCACTCCTCCTCCCCACCTGAAAAGAAATATCTTCCAAATGCAAAACACAAGCAGAAGAGTTTCACTTTCACTTTTAGTTTCACAGCACCAAGCAGCTTTAGTACCGAACAGTTGAGCTAAGCCACGCCCAGGTTCCTTGCTGTCTTCTTGCTCACACAACAAATATTGTTTCAGTTTCCAAACAGCCCTCAACTCTAGCCAAATGAATACTGATGGATGCTGGTAGGCAGAGGCACAATTTTTCTCCCTTATTTTCCTCCCCCAAAACTAAGCCTGACCACATAGTTTCATAGCGAAGCAAGTTAATAATATAACCCCCTGGACAGGTCTTAAAGATTATATGGTTCTTTTTGTTGGGATGGCATTAACTTTTTTTAAAAAAAGTGAAGAATTCCATATATCTCAGTGTGTCTACTATGTATTTCTCTCAAAAACATCAGCTAAAAAGAAACATGATGTAAAAGCGTGGTAGGATTCCTCAGTGATGGCATGACTAAAAGAGATGTAATCCTTTCAAGGAGGAACACTTCACTCAGATATTTTGTTTATTTGTCCAATTTGTCCAAGAACAAATTACTCTGGGCAATGCACAATGCAAAGCTAAAACAAAAATATTAAAAAAAACACTATAAAAACAGAGCTCAAACTAAATATTAACAGAGATACTTCGCTTTATGAGTTGAGAGTATTTATATCCCACTTCTCTAGCGTGTGCTCCAGAGAGCTATATTTGAAACAAAAATTTAAAAGATAACTGCAACTTGAGGGGGAAGAAATAACAAATTGTATCAGGAAACTTGCATATCGTATACCTGCTATAATGCTATCTTGAGGCAAGGTGTTTCCAGAGAACCTCTGAGTGGAGATGCCTGCTGTTGATTTGCTTTGGTTGTTCTACCGTGCAATCCAAGATTGCAGCTGCCAATCTTGATGGATCTGCATTGGTTCTGCTATTGGCTTCCAAAAAACCAACCACTTGAGAAACACAAGCAGGAAAAAGCTACTGAAACACAAGCCTGCTTTGGGAATGTAACAGGGAAAATGCTGTTTTGCCCAAGTGCTGCTTCTAGGTTTCCTAAGGCATCTGTTTGGCTGTTGTGAAAAATGAAATGTTGATATAGAGCAGTGGTTTGCAAACTCTTTGACCCAATTATCCCCTTTCCCAGTCACAAATGTCATTACTCCCACCCAAAAAAAAAAATCCCACGGGCTCTGTTGATTTACACAAACTTCTCACCAGCAGTAATCCCAAACTGGAACTTTGAATCACAGACACAGACAAACAGACACACACAGACACCCTAAGTAAGTAAACAAATGTCTCCCATTCTCCACCTCCCAGGCTTGGACCTATTGGGTTGGGCCAAAAAGCTGTGCAGCATTTGGGTTCGAAAGAAAGAGTGTGTCAGGACTCCAACAAATCAACTAAAAAGATAGTCCTTTGGTCTTTTTAGCTGCCAGAGTGTTTGGGAGCATGCAGTGATCACAATACTTTAAACTCCCAGAGTCTTCTGGAGTGGGTAGCCATTATAGCAGTAGCACTTAGGCTTATGTACTGCTTTATAGTGCTTTAAGCCCTCTCTAAACAGTTTTAGAGTCAGCCTATTGCCCCCAACAATTTTGGGTCCTCATTTTACCCACCTTGGAAGGATGGAAGGCTGAGTCAACCTGGAGCCTGGTGGGATTTGAACTGCCAAATTGCAGGTATCCGGCAGTCAGCAGAAGGGGCCTGCAGTACAGCACTCTAACCACTGCGCCACCGAGGCTCTTAATTTATTATCATTTCTGAAACTCCTCAACTAAAGATGGAAGCTCTAATAGATGCTTCTCTTTTACAGCAAACAACAGTTTCCACATCTGCAATTACTACTGGTATTCCTCGATTTATGGAAATTTGTTTAGCAACCATTTGAAGTTCTAATGGTGCTGGAAAAAAAAGGTAACTTCCAATCGGTGTACTTAGAACCATTGCAGCATCCCCATCGTCACAGGAGTGTTAGAATCACAATAGAGCTGGAAGGGACCTTGGAGATCTTCTAGTCCAGCCCCCTGCTCATGCAGGAGATCCTATATCATTTCAGACTGGTGGCTGTCCAGTCTCTTCTTAAAAACCTCTAGGGTTGAAGCACCCACAACCTCTGAAGGCAAGCCGTTCCACTGGTTGATTGTCCTCACTGTTATAAATCACTGGTTGTGATTCAAATGCTAAGCAGCTGACATGTTTTCACATGATTGCTGTTTGTAATTTTCCCAACTGGCTTCCAAATAAGTGAAGACAATGGGGTGGGGGGAGCTGCTTTACGACTATGTGATTCTCCATCAGCTCTCCTGGATAAACCAGACAGAAGACATGACCAGATGAGCTAAGTCTACTCCCCCACTTTGCTAAACCAGGCATGAGCATGGGCAGCGCATGACACATCTAGCCTGTAGACTGTGAGTTTGACTGCCCTGATTCATATCATAAAAAATACTTTACCTGTCTTTGCCCACAAGCAAGCGGAACTCTGAGTTGAGGTCAGATATGTTAGTTCCAAAATCCAATACTGCCCATTCCCACCAAGGCATTAGACAAATAAGCAGAAAGAAAACCCAACCCAACCCAAATCAAACCAACTATTTGATAATTGTCCTTTTAGATGCATGGCACCCTGCCTGATTTTTCCAGACCACTCAGCACCTGAACCTCTTATCATAGAGGAAGTTTCACAGAAGATTTTAAGATAAAACTTCAAACTGCTGCACTATGCAGTGAGTTAGGGTTTTTGCGCCCCTTTGGGGCATAGAATACTGTACCAAGGACAGCATATCTTACACTGAATTACTGCAGTACGGTAACTATAAAAATAAGAAAATAATTGGAACTGTAGTTCAGATGTAGTTATAGGGTCATGTGTTCTTTTGCCAACTTTGGATTAAAAAAGGATCACCACAGGAAGTTGATTGTTGTGCAGTAAGTCTATGAATTTGGCCACTGAACAAGTAGCACTTCTATGGGCAAAAATGAAATATAGTGAGATTAAAAAAAATCATATTGTCTACCTTTCCAATTAGATAACTACTAAAATACTCATTGCTCTCCATAGTTTATTCAGCAATCAGTCCCTATTATCTTATTTGTTCTTATCTATTAGCACACATATTTAAAAGTTCAGCTTTAAACTATTGTACTTTGGCTGGACTTTTCCAATAAAATGGAAATTCAGAGGACTTGATTTCTAAGCAATGGCAGTTCTGCTGCCAGACCAATTAATAGAATACAAATACCTCAAATGCAAGGCCAAGATATTGATGGTGTTGCTGGTGGAATATGTTCATGTGGTTGGCTGAAACATGTCATGGTTGGCCAGGGTGTATATCCAAAGATCCTTCTTACATTTCATTTCCATAAGATGCTTTCTTTCATTCTTCTATTCCAGTGGTAGTGGGAAATCATATCTGTAATGTTTAATTAGACTTCACTGTCTTCTTCTTGCCTTTATTATATTTTTGTAAACAAACAGAAAAAGGTGTAGGAGAGCTTAAGCTAAGATTTTCAAAGCTTCTATTCTTATAAAAACAGCTCCAAGTACACACATTCTGGTCTTCAGTCAAGTCGGAGACTCTGCATGCCAAGTCAAGTATTTATTTTCATTACTTTTGAGACCACCAAAATTAATGTATCTTTCAGACAGGAAGAATTTTATTTATTATGGTGCACTTGGATCCAAGAGATGAAAGAGGAGTAACCCTCCTCTTGGAAAAAGAAATGAACCCGGGAGCCCAAAAGAGACCACACGATTTGGGGCACGGCACTGCCTCTCCATCAACAGTAGAATCTCCAGACACATTTGCATACAGATGGACCACAGTTCCTCTACGCCATACACAAAATAACCACACTGTACCCACACCACAGTGTGGGTTATGATTACATCAACAGGGACTTAAGATACAAGAGTTGGGTGGTTTCCCTTTAAAAAAGAAAAGAAAAGGAAAAGAAAAACACCAAAATTTCTTATTTGGTCTACATTCCTTAATGTACGTGAGCACTCCAGATAACTTTGGTCAGGATGGTTAAGAGCGAGGGTTTTTTTTCACTTTTTTAAAAAAACAGGAAAATGCTTATTGCGTGGTATATCCATAAATATAGCCTTAACTGATCTTTATTTATTTTTTATTTATTTATTTTGTCAAGCAAGTATTAGATAACAGGTATAAGTATAAACATGATTATGAATACATGAAATGGATATGAATAAAAAGGAACATTAGGATAGGGACGGTAGGCACGTTAGTGCGCCCTACAAGACCTCTTAGGAATGGAGGAATGGAGTAAGTTCAACAGTAGACAGTCTAAGTTTAAAGTTTTTGGGGTTTGGGGAAGAAACCACAGAGTTAGGTAGTGTATTCCAGACATTGACCACTCTGTTGCTGAAGTCATATTTCCTGCAATCAAGTTTGGTGCAGTTTATCTTGAGTTTGTATCAATTGTGTGCTCTTGTATTGCTGTGGTTGAAGCTGAAGTAGTCATTGATGGGTAGGACATTGCAATAGATAATTTTATGTACTACACTTAGGTCAGACCGAAGGCGGCGTAGTTCTAGGTTGTCTATATAATTTAGTTATCAAGAGCATAGCAGCTGTACTACTTCCATACATAATATATAGAGAAGGAAACATTTGTTACTACTGCATCCACAATCTTTATTTTAGGGAGACAGGGGGTTAAGTTTTGTTTATGAATAAACTATGGAAATTCTGTTAATATGAGGAAACCAATATAAATGAAATATGTATCCATCAGCCCTATCCAAATTAAACTGTTATAGATATTCCCAAAAGGAGAGGACTGTGTTGTATCTGCTTGCCAAGATAGCTATTAAAACAAAGGTGGCTGATTCTGAGAAATTCTTATTACAAACTTAAAAATTACTAGCAACCAAAGTATTACAAATCTGGGTTTGAACCCAGACTTTCAAAGTGGTATAGAAGTTCAAGTAATGAACTAGGAAAGTTCTAATTTTGCCTTTAGCAGAGAAGTTGCCTGGCTGATTTTGGACAAGTAAGTGTTTTTTGGCTGAGAAATTTTTTAAAAATATTTACCTATTTACTGGCATAGTAGATTATAGGCCAAAATTTTCAAACAAGAAGCCTTCATCCTGGAGTAGGTTGGTTTGGGCTGATAGTAAGTTAAACCATTTAGTTATAAAGAAAGTTGTGATTTATATATGCAGATACATGCAGAAACCAAGTTAGCATCAGAATGATTTCTTTTGAAAATACTATCAGCAGGCAAGGTTTTCGTCTGTAAATGGATCTCTGATCCCATATAACCCTCTATCCTCTGAATTTGCATCCCAGCCAAATTTTTCCATGTGTTTTAAAAAGGGTGATCAAGGCAGTGGAAGAAAGGGGAAAGATCACAATACATTCCCAGCTTCTTTTCATTTCTAAGCTAATTTCTAATCATTTTAGTAATTAGTAATAGTAAATGTTATTTTAGTTTTGTTGTGACAGATGGACATCTGGTTTATCTACTGTATAATTCTCAGAGTTTGCAATGTTATTAATTAATTGAAAACTATCAAAATGCTATGTTAATGTTGCAATTTGCTTTTATTACATGTTTTGTCTGATCTTAGCTTTTCTATACTTATGCATACAGTATTTATTGTGGCAGAATGTGCTAACCTATGAATGAAAGCAGGCGCCACATTATAACTGCATATCTGTTAGAAAACCACCAGTGGTGAACATGTCTTTATTTTATTTACTTAAAAATGTATGTGTTATTCCAATCATGCCTCTAGAATAGCAGATGTATGTTCAAACATCCATCACATTTAAATATTATATTTACATTTGTCTTCTCCATTCATTGTTATTACTGTCTGATGTGACTCTTTGATATCAGAACAGTAAAGTTTTGGAAATGCAAAAAAGTACATTCAATTTGCAGATCATGTTGTTGCCCTTTTATTTCTATGAAGAACCACAGTGATGCAGTGGTTAGAGTGCGGTACTGCAAGCCACTTCTGCTGACTGCTGGCTGCTTGCAATTTGGCAGATCGAATCTCACCAGGCTCAAGGTTGACTCAGCCTTCCATCCTTCCAAGGTCGGTAAAATGCAGACCCAGATTGTTGGGGGCAATAGGCCGACACTGTAAACTTCATAAAGCACTATGAAATGGTATATAAGTCTAAGTGCTATTGCTATTACTATGACCATTAGCATACTGCCTGTCTTTTCCCTCTCATCTTGAAAAGTAGTAAACTTCTAGCAGGATCCATCCCCTCTGAAGAAAGCTGCAGCTAAAGTTTCACAATACCCTTTCTGGGACATTTTAGGCACCACTGAAATGTGACTCAGGGTACTTGAAGCCCTAAGCACAGCCCAATGATGGTGTCCTAGCTAAAAATGAAAGTCTTACACCATGAGATGAAAACACATGTGATATCTGACAACACCTTAAACCCAATTTTAAACATTATTCTTAAAGTCTCGATCCAAAGGTGCATTTTTTTAAACAATGAAGTTTAAAGTTGAACATGACAGATAAAGGCAGCTACAACAAAATTCAGAACTGGCCTTAGATAGGATTGCATTGCTTCAAAGAACCAAATACTGTACTATATACACAATTCAGAAATTCCCTGCTTTCTCTGTGCTTTGGTAAAAATCCGGTGATATCTGATATGTCCCAGAAAGGGTATCTGTAACTGTAACTTTCTTTGGAGGGAATGAATTCTGCCAAAATTATTCATGTACTTGTAACATCCAGGTTTGACTCTTGGCATATATTCTGTGCACCTTGATTCTTAATGGCCTGGAAGCTGCCTAAATGTTGAGCCGGAGGACAAGGCCATTTAGACCAGCAGCTGGCCAGCAGTATATGTTTCTGAGTGTTGTATTACTTTTGAGTTTTAAATATTGAATTTATTTGGGATCCGATCACTGGAAGGACTGGCTTTCTAAAAATCTATCTGGCTGCACTTGTTGATCAAGGAAACTATAGAAGAACCACATAAGTTGGGAGTTTGGCAGCACTTTTTTTCACTAACAAATCTTACTAAAAGATGTAAGCTTTTTCACTTCATCAGGTATACAAGGTAGTCATGTGAGTCTGGAAGAGTATTACCAGAATCCTTCTGATCAGAAACAAAATCTCTTTTTTTCCCTGTTCTCCTTTGTGAAATGGATCTTGGTCAAAGAAGCCTATGTTTCAACAAGATAATATGGCCCCCATATTGATCATATATCTCACCACCGGAACTGTTGGCTTTTATGAAAACTCTTAAGACCTATTTATTTACACAAACTAACAAATCTAATAGTAAAACATGGGGGAGGATGAAGGTAATGTTTAGACCAGGTATGACCAACCTGTGGGTCACGGGCTGCATGCGGCCCTGGAGAGTTAGTAATGCAACCTCACAAAATTCTTAACATTATTATGTGATTTGTATACATTAACTATATTATATATGTTATATGCAGTCCAAGGCAATTCCTCTTCACTTAATGAGGCCTGGCAAGCCAAAAGGTTGGACACTCATGGTTTAGATCAGGGTTGTCAAACTTGTGGCCCACGGGCCAGATGTGTCACGTGCTGGCCACGCCCATGCCTGATTTAGTGGAGAGGGGAAAGTCACAATATGTCACGTGATGCTGCCATTGACACCGCAAGTTTGACACCTCCTGGTTTAGATGGTACAAATGTCGAAGTATAGAAGAATAGGGTTCTGGGATACTGGCATTATTTTCCTGATGTTGACTTTATTGTTTTCTTTTATGTTTTGCTGTTTTTTGTGAGTTGCCTGGGGTTAATACGTATCAGATTGGCTACTATATATGTCCCCTGAATTACATAAAATAAAAATCTGGACAATCAGTAGACTGCAGCAGTAGACATAGTTAACGTTTTTGGATATCTTTATTGCAATTTTGTGGTCATCTGAATTTTTGCAGCCTTGGCCAAATGTTCCACTATCCTTATTTGATTGCTCTGGATACCTTCCAACCTGAGCTGACATTTTAATATTTTGGAGGTTCTTCCTTTTACATTTTGCAGTGTTTTGAGTTTAACCTTTTTTTTGATTTCTGGGTTTTTATGTATTTTAGCTTTGAGTGTGATTTCACCTTTAATACTTGTTATCTTGTACATGTTTGACAAACAAACAAACAAACAAACAAATAAATAATTTAACTATAAAAAAAGGAATCAGAAAAAGGCTGGAGAATCTTTTGATCTAAGTGTTTTAGAAGTGCCATTCTTGATTGTAAATTTTTTTAAGAGGTGCAGTTTGGGTGACAAACGAGAATATAGAAAATCATCAGGTTCTACTTTGCACTGGATCCAAAATCAAAAAAGTTTATTCTTGTGCAAGCTCCGAAGCTCAAACTGATCACAGTAACTTTCTCGCTCTGCTTCTAAACAAGACAGGAGCTATCTTGCAACATTCCCTGCTCCTTTCTTATTTTCCTGGCAAAGTTTAAAATAATAATAGAAATGCCCAAAGCCTAACAAGCTTGGCTGATTTGGTTTAAAAAAAAAAACTTTTTGGATTCAACTAGAAGCTAAGTCAGTGTTTGCTTTCTTATGTTTTCCACTATAGCCAGCCAGAATGAAGAGAGCAAAAGTTATTAGATGTCACGGAACGTAAATAAACAGTTATTGGTAAATAGAGTATGGTGGTCTTTGTGTTATCCTGCATGTTAGGAAAAGTATAGGGAGCTGGCATTAATTCAGACGTCTCTAAGCATGGAAAGAAATAGACATATTGTACTAATTATAGCTAGCACAAATACTCTGAGATTTCAGCTAAATTGCATTAAAATACAAACTCACTGGCATAGGCAGTCAGCAAAATGTGCATGCATGTTTTCTTCCAGCTTTCTGCGTAGTATTTAACATGGACCTTGGCGTGATGTAGGAAAACTTGGGAAGAGGCTGCTCAATCCTTGCTTCAGGTCTTTTCAAAACTCGTCTATGAAGGCACTTGGGGTGGAGGGAGTGGGAGAGCTAATGTCCATGCCCTCTTCAGCATCAATACAAATTGCACTGCTAATCTCTTCTGTATACAAAGGCCTAATGGGCTTTAATGATTTTTCAGGGAGACTATGAGATGCCCACATGTTTTTTCTGATTCAAGAGCAGGGAATAGGCTGAAGGGAACAGCTGCTCTCCAGCAACTGGCTTGATAGTGAAGGTGCCATAGCTAGGGGTGGGATTCTACCAGTTCGGACCAGTTCTATAGAACCAGTTGTTACGATTGTGCGCATTTCGGAGAACCGGCAAATCGCACCATTGGCTGGCTCCTCCCCTCCCCTCCCCACCTGCCCCGCCAGGAGGCTTTCCTGAGGTCCAATCAGGGGTGGTATTCAGGGGGTGGGGGAGGGAGAAGTGGCCTGAGAGCAGAGCTGAACCTTCCTTTGGATTGAAGCTTCTATTTTTCAGTGCAGACTCAGGCTGCAGATTGCAGAAAAGTAGATCTGGGAGTGAAGCTGTGATTCTGCAAGCAGCTCAATCTGCCTGCCTGCTTTACCTGATTTTGGGTAAAAGTTGCTCTTTTTTTAATAAAAAATTCAATCTTTACATATATATTTACAATATTTACAGTACATACAAGCCACGCCCAGCCAATCACATGACCACCAACCCACACCCAGAAATTAGGCCATGCCCACAAAACCGGTTGTTAAGAAATTTGAAGCAAGAGGATCTGTTGCCAGGGAGTCCTAAGAGAGATGTTTTCTCTGACCAAATGTTTGTTCGTAGGCTTATGGTAAGCAATATAAATTGGGAAGGACGCTTACTCAGCGATGCACACAGGCTTTGCACATGTAGTCCTCGATGTAAGACCACAATTGAGCCCAATCGTTAAGTGAATTTGCCCCCTTTTACAACACTTCTTGTCACAGTTGTTAAGTGAATCACTGCAATTATTGAGTTAGTAATGTGGTTATTAAGTGAATCTGGTTTCCCCATGGACTTTGCTTAATCAAAAGGTTGCAAAATTACATCACACTCCATGATGACTCCACAATTACATGACCCCACAACACTGCAACCATCATAAATATGAGTCAGTTGCCAAGTGTCTGAATTTTGATCATGTTCCCATGGGGATGCTGCAATGGTTGTAAGTATGAAAAATGGTCATAAGAAGAGGTGGTATTCAGCAGGTTTTGACCAGTTCTGGAGAACCGGTAGTGGAAATTTTGAGTAGTTCGGAATACCATCTCTGACTGGCCCCGTCCCCATCTATTCTCTGCCTCCCAAGCTGATCGGCTGGGTCTTCTTTGGTTGCCTTGCAAAGGAGAACAGAGCTGGAAAGCAGGTTAGTGGGGTGGGGAGGGAATGGAGATTTTACAGTATCCTTCCCCTGTCACACCCACTGTTGTGGTTAGCCGGCAGCAGGTGTGGACGGCTGAGGAGAGCGAGGACTCAGGTGAGGGACCAGGACCATTAGGGACTGGACTGCTGCCTTCAGAGATTGTGGGAGCTAGCAGCAGTGATGAGGAGGTTCCCGAGGAGCCTGTACCAGTTGCGCATGTGCACAGGATTGCTCGGAGGAAAGAGCAGCTACAACAGCACGAGTGACTCGGGAGTAAGGCTGCAAGGTAATGGCCCCTCCTTCAACAAGATAAAAGCCAGCTGTGAAACGAACGTACTTTGCAGAAGGCAAAGACGTTTTGAAACTCCAGCCCCGTGGACATTCCAGTATCTTGAGTTGTATTTGAAGATTCTTGTATTGTAAATTATTTCTTGTCTGTTATCTTTTGGCAAGTCTCGCACCGTTTGGCAAGGCTTGTGCTTATCACAGCTAATTATTTTGCAGAAGCATTACAAGGTTTCTGTTCCTATTTGGATTGTGCTTGATTTGTTGGAAAAGGGTGTGTGTCAGAACACCCACCAAGCCACGCCCACCAAGCCACGCCCACCAAGCCATGCCAACAAAACCAATAGAAAATTCTTTTGAATCCCACCACTGGTCATAAATCACTCATAAGACTGCTTGTATAATACAGTACAGAAGGATGCAAAAGTAATACCTGGCAAATCCATGCATAATTGGGAGAAACTCCCCTTTGAAGTTTCATACTATGGTATCATACTGAGCCATCTGAACCAATGGTCTGATCCACCAGACAGCAGCTGTCTCCGGAAAAAACTGAAGCTAGTTTCTCTCAGCTATTTGTGTGAAGCAACAAAGCTCCAGAATAGAGACATAAAAGTTCCACTCTGAATATGGCCGGAAGCAATTTCAGGCATTTCCTTCCTTCTAGTAGTTTGTGTGGCGAAGTTTGCTGGTGCTTGTCTTTTCACAACCAAACGGTTAGTCTAACCATTGAGGAAAATGCATAGGAAGCCTCCCTAGACTCATTTTTCCTCTGCTGAAGTAAATAATTATGACTTTTTCAATGAACTCAATCATAATAAAAGGAAAAAAAAACATCCACAGAAAAACAGGGGAACTAAAATGCTGCCTTAATAATGCTGATAACAGGGTGAACTGGAGATATTTTTAAACGATTCATATACCTCTATTCCTAAGTGAAGGAAAAACTGGCTCACTTGCTCATCAGTGAATTTATTCTGAACATACCTTCCAGAAAACTCAATTCATTTCCATGTATTCTCTCTCCTTCCAAGCACGCATGAGCAAAGAATCGGAGAGAGCTTTCCCAGGGCAAGGAACAGAACTTGAGATGTGCTGGCCTTAAGCTCTGGCTTTTCTAAAAACCTACTAATGGTTTCTGAACAGCAACGCTGCAAAACCCTGCTGCAGGACACTCTCTACAGCTGAGCATGTAATTGGAGCATTCCACGTTCATGATGCCAATTGCACATCCAAATGCAAGCATTGCTTACAGGCATCCATGACAGAACCTAGATCTTTGCCACCAAAACAAACACCTGACTAGCATGATATACGAAGGGTTTTAATGTAAACACTTAATGAAGATATGCGTGATGGGTACTTCGTGTACAAGATCCCTGGCAGGGCAAGCGAAAGCTGGCTTGAAGAGCCTGCCAATTAAAGGGCCTGTTCTCAATTTGCAGATTTGGCCTGTTGCATTGCAAGAATACTTGAAAGTACTTGATGGCTGTTTGTGTTAATGTTTGTGATTGAAGTTTTTTTTTTTTTTATGTTGTATTTGGCCCTTGAAACAGAATTTTGTTTGGATGGATTGAAATCTCGAATGCAAGCAAAGCCAAAGAAGACTGTCTCTCACTCCGTGATGGCCTTCGGTTCCCTTCAGTTTTTCTTTCATATACTTGTGGGTCTCGGAGATCTTCTGTGTTATGCCAAAAAACCTGTGAGCTCCATCTATTTTCTTGGGTTTTTTTGTTTTTTTTTTGTTTAAAAAGCTCTTTTTAGGCAATTGAAATAAGGCGGCGTAATTGGAGAGCATAGGCCTCCCACGGGACATGAAACAAAATGGAAAATAGTGAGAGGGTCAAAGAGGATGGAAAAGGTTTTGCCAGAAATTTATGGTGGAATTCGCCCTTTGTTTTGGAAGTTACCTGTTTTGATATGGGGTGCTGCTGGACCCCACAACCAATGTGGGTTTAAGTCAACATTTTGAACAGAACTCGTTTTGAGTTCCAAATGATCATTTCAAGCATTTTATACTTGGAGCCAAACACACCTTGTAATGGAAAAAAAAAGGTTGCTTTTGTAAATCCTTCGTGGTTTGTCAGGTAATCTGATAGGGGTGTTGTTTTGACTTTTGCAATTGAAGTCTTGAGTCTGGACCAATTTAATAGTTAGGACTGATCTTCTTTTCCATAGAGGGAGTAAATTGTGGGAGTGAAGCAACAGGCCTTTTAAGGAACAAATAGGGCAATTGAAAGAGCCCGATAGATCAGTGTGAGAGACTGACAGAGGAAGACTTGGAAGAGCCAGTTTGATCTAATGCAGTGATGGTGAACCTATGACACACATGTCAAAGGTGATATGCCACACCAACAACTACTCTCGAAAGCATGCCTGGCTCTTGCATGATTGTTTGGAAGAATGAGGTGTGCTCTCATGTGGCCACTGGACCCTCTGAAAATTCTGCAATAATGGGGTGCACTTTTGCATGGTTTTTGGAGGCCGCAGAAGAACATTCTCTGAAGTTGCTTCAAGAACAAAGGCCTCTTGCAACCTGAAGCAGCCCCTTGGGTAGGCCTCAGGGACCTGTCAACAGGAAAAAAACCCGACTGCCTGAAAGTAAACGGTGTGTGATGGATCCTGGGAACCATTGCCTATTTACATGGCAGCAATGGTGCTAGGGCTGAAGTCAAGGCCCAGGCCTCAGCCTCAGGCCCAGCCTTGAGGCTGCTGCTAAATGTGGCCTAGATTGGGGGGGGGGGGGGGGGGGGGGGGATGGACAATTGTTCCTCTGGTTTGGTGTGTGTGTGTGTGTGTGTGTGAGAGAGAGAGAGAGAGAAAGAGAGAGAGAGATTAGTAAAGTCAAGTTGGCATTTTTTGCACCACTCTCTCTCTCTCAGCCCAATCCACTTCACAGGGTTGTTGTTGTGGGAGAAATATAGGAGGATAAAGGAGTATTAGGTATGTTTGCTGCCTTGAATTATTTATAAAAAGAAAAAGGTGCGATTAAAAATAAATAAAACAAAATTGCAGTGAAGGACATATTTACTCTCATTTTAGTTATGTAGCTGAAGCAAGGCTGTTAGAGAGATTTCGTAACGCAATGTTTCTCAAACTTGGTAATCTTAAGATGTGTTTACTTCAGTTCTCAGAATTTCCCAGCCAACATACATCCCCTCAATGTTCCCTATGGTGATCATGGCTGTTGCTGAGGTCACTGGCCATTTTGAACATGTATGCACCATTTTGGAAAGGTTGTGCCCAACAATGGCCCAGCAAGGTTGATATGGATTCTTTGCCATGGCAGAGTAGGCCATTCTTAAGGATGGAATTGTTTGGAACTTCTGGTGACCATTTAAATCATTTGAGTAACTCATTGCAAGCTGATGAATTTATTGGTTTAGTCCTGGTCACCAAACAAGGCTAGTAAGTAGTGCTTCTCCAACAGTGAGTTCCTCCTTTGTATAATGATTCTAAATCATCACATAATAGCAATAGCACTTAGATGTATATACCACTTCACAGTGCTTTACAGCCTTTTCTAAGCGGTTTACAGAGTCAGCCTATTGCCCCCAACAATCTGGGTCCTCATTTTACCGACCTCGGAAGGACAGAAGGCTGAGTCAACCGTGAGCCTGGGGAGATTCCAATTGTCAAATTGCAGGCAGCTGGCCGTCAGCAGAAGTAGCCTGCAGTACTGCACTCTAATCACTGCGCCACTGTGGCTCATATAATTGCTATCAACTGCAAGTTCAAAATGGTAGTGGTAAAACTTCATCAACTGATATTTTTGCTGTGCATTCAATTTTTCTGCATTACTTGTAGCTTTGAGATGTCTCTAGTTTTTCTCAGAATTATTTCAGCTGTTATGGGGAGATTCTTAATTTCTGTGAGGGAAAACTTATGGAAAGAATTTCCATGTGGATATTTCAGACTGCTTACTCTGTTAAAAGGAATAAGATAATTTATCTACATTTATATGATTGTGAGTCTTTAGATTCTATTTTATATCAGTGTTTCTCCCAAGGAAGATGCATTTAAGCAGCTGTTTCAAGTGGAACCCTTTTTGCTGCCTGCAGATTGACAATATTGGCTGATGTTCGGTGACAAGAGTAAATTCTCTTCCATAAAAATGATGGTTGAACTATTTCATTCTCTCAAATCAGAAATAAGTATTTTCTTATTTATGTGCATACTTTTTCTCTGCCACCGAGAGCAAGTATGAGGCAAAATCTATTACATGCTTCTTGCCAACATTCATCAAGAAGTGACATAGTTGTGCTATAGGAGGCATTACAAACCATTTTTTTATTAGTAAGGGTCATAATATATGACAACTATAACTGCGACATCATTTCTTTGCTTCTATGAGAGTTAATTTGAAATGTTATGCAGTGCCATGTCTTACCCACTTGGAGTAAAGTGCTCAGGTAGTGAAGCATAGTGACTAAATCTGGCAAAACTCACTATAGTAATTAATAAGTCTTAATGAAGGTCATAACAGTGTTGAGTCTTCTGGCATTGAGGCATATACATCTACTTGAATTTTTTGGTAGATTTATATCAGCTCTGCAGTTTAATGAAATGACTGCAATATAAAACACTAGGTTTAATAAAACTCACATTTGTTGTGTCATGCTCTGAGACCATAGCCTGCCAATATCTGTATCGCTATCCTGAGGTTTTGCAGAGGCATTTCATCGTTTTCTCCGATGACACTGATGTCATCTAAATACCCTGGACAGTCTTGCAGTCCTTGGTCCATGGCTGTGTGCTACGGCCCTGGTGCTGATGCTTTTCCAAAAACAAGTCTGTTATAACAATATAACCCTTTGTGTGTATTTATGGTGAGCAATGCCTTGGAATCTTCCATTTGAATCTATCTGTAAATAACCCGTGGCGAGGGCTATTTCACTGAAATGTTGTTCCCCGGTGAGTTTAGCAAAAAATGTCCCAAATTTTAGGCAAGGAATATTGGTAAATTTAAAATAATCCCAGACTTAGACAGTTCACTCTTTTTAACCATGGAACCATAGCTGTATCTCATGGGCTTCAATAAACATGGTATTTGAAAGCAGTCTCTCAGCTTCAGTTTCTACCTTTCTTGCATTGGGGAATATAGAATTAGTTGTGCCTTGTACAACGTGGATGTGACATTTTCCTGGAACGCCATTTTATCTTTGATGTGCTTGTGTGTGCCAATGCCAATGCCATTTTTGAGCTGAGGCATGACATCATCCAATACCCTTTTCGGCTTATTTCATGAGGGGAATTATATATGCAGATAGTGGAAGAAACTCTAATCCCATAGCAGCTTCCTCAACCAATTATGACCACAACATATTTCCTTTTTTAATTATAATTGTATTTAAGGATTTTAATTACAATAATAAATCTAGCACAAAGAGAAACAAACAGAAAGAAAGAAAGAGAAAGAAAGAAAGAAAGAAAAAGAGAAAGTTATAAAGGAAAAGAAAAATGAAGAAAATAGAAAAAAAATATAATATAGAAAGAGAAAAGAAATTTATAAAGAAGTGACTTCCAACCTTCATCCTTGCAAGTATAAACAATTTTAGTAATTCTTCACTGCATCATAGCTTGCCACTAATGATCTTTTCATTCCATATTTCATCTCTTATCTTTAGGCAAATCCTTAAAGTATCACCTTTACAGTCCTAGTATTGGCAGGAAGTTCATTAAAGTTTACCAAAACTAACAATACATTTTATTTTGATATTGATAAAAAAACGTTATAATTCTCCCTTCAAACATGTCACAGAATGTCACAGAATTTGTTTTCTTTTGATTTCTTCTTTGATCCCTCTCACAAGATTCTTCAAATTTTTAACAAGACTCTTTTTATAAATTCAGCATAAAATTATCCAGAACATTTATTATTTATACTTCCCTTTAGACTTCCGAAACATCAACTGCTTTCTGTGAGACATCCTTTCCATATCATTCTCATAGTTTGTCATTTGTAGACACACTTCCAATGCCATCTATGTCTTGTCAAATAAAACTTATTTCTCTTTTGCTGTATCTTTTATAACATCTTTGGGACACAATCCATCCATAGAAGCAAATATTATTAACATTGTTGATATTAACTTCTTATTCCAGTTTTCAAAAGTATGCTTCGGTATTTTCAATATTACAATGTTTTTGCATTATTTTAACGAGTTCTAGTTAAATAGCTATCTATCAGGTTTGTATATTCTTCTTTTTTTAACCAAAATCATTAGTTTCCTCTGATTCCACTTTTTAAAATTACTTATTTTTATTGTGTCTTGCCAAAGTCCAAACAATACCCATGGGAAGGATTTTATAAATTAATTCCAAAACTGGAATAAATCCTTAATTCATTTATAACTTTATAGGTTTTCATGTGTAACATTTATTACTCTATAGCTTTTAAGTAACCTGGTTATTTATTTTTAAACATAGAAACGAAACTCTCTGTGAGGATGGTCATAAGCAATACATCAATAAATAGATTTTCCCCTCAGGAACAGGTTCTCTGAATATACCTGCTGGTTTCACCTTTAAATCTGCACTGAAATTTTATGTGTGAAGCTCTGCTACACTGATTGAACAGTTCATTTTGAACTGTTACTTTGAGTAAACTATGGCAAATTTATTCACATTTGCATTTACTCCTGAAAGCAGCTGGATGAGTTTTTGACCAACAGTTTCCATAAATATAAAAATTACAAATGATCTATTGAATGTTAACTCTCCTTCAGTTAAAAAGTTTTTTTAGAGAATGTTTTCTCTCAGAATTCTGCAGGCTGATTTTTAGTGCCTTGTTTAGCCTTTCACCAAGGTTGCAACATTTAAACAAAATATTACGTTCAGCTTCATATATACTGCAGAAAATTCTTGTGGTTTGCACTTACAATATCTGAAATGTTCTGGAATCAATAATGGTTTGAGTGCTAAATGTTACTGCATTGCTTTGTGTTTTTTTTTACTAGATCTGTAGAGTGAAGAGGGGGAGGGGAGTTGGCACAATTAAGATTCTTAATAAGCTCCTTTGTGTTCAGTAATACCAGTAAGATGTCTTTTTTAAAGAACTACTGTACAGTACCTCATTTTCTTTATTAAAAAAAAAAAGTATGTGTGGCCAGCCATTTGTTTTTACATGAAATACATTAATCTTCCTCAAGAAACCAACCATCCTGTTGTGGTTTTTATCCCTTTATACTTATATGCAGTATTTTTTTCTACTGTTTTATTTATTTATTTACAACCCCATCTTTGTCACTGTTTTTTAAAAGGCACTATTTTTTTCTGCTAGATCACAGTCAGGTTTAATAAATGGCAACAATAACTCATATTTACTATTCACTATTCATTGGGAGGTGGTGTCTTTATGCAATTCTAATCATGACATTATTGATATAAATTGTAATGATAGCAATAGCACTTAGACTTATATACTGCTTTACAGTGCTTTCCAGCCCGCTCTAAGCGGTTTACAGAGTCGGCCTATTGCCCCCAACAATCTGGGTCCTCATTTTACCCACCTCAGAAGGATGGAAGGCTGAATCAACCTTGAGCCTGGTGGGATTTGATCTGCCAAATTGCAGGCAGCCAGCAGTCAGCAGAAGTAGTCTGTAGTACTGCACTCTAACCATTGTGCCACAGAGGCTCCTAATGAGCGGGTGGGATTCTACCGGTTCGGGCAAACTGGATGTTAAAAGTTACATCTGGTTCACCGAACCCGTATTTCAACCAACCGGTTGGCCTTGCCCACCCCTCCCCTCCTCTCCCAGGAGTCTCCACATGGGCCATTTTCGATGGAGGTAATGCAGGAGACTCTGGGAGGGGGAAAAACGGGCCTTCTGGAAGCCCCTGGACCCTTGGTAGGGTGAAAACAGCCTCCCCCAGGCTCTGGAGGCCCACCAGAATCTGGAAATAGGAAGTTCCAGTAGGCAACGCCCACCATGGCCCTGCCACCCAGCAACCGGGCAGTGAACCGGTTGCTGGGATTTTTGAACCCTACCCCTGGTAATAAACCTAGGGAAAGTTAGGGATGGATAAACAACTTTAGAAGCTAGTTGTGATTCCAGAATTTTATGCATGCTATAAATAAATAAAAGCTAATTGTGATAAAAATGCCACCTTCCATCTCCAAATAGTGGAGTCATCAGACGTTTGACAAGCACAATTCTGACTAAATTAGTGCAAGCTCATTCCCAGCCATTGCTCTGGGAAGTTAAAAGCCTAGCGTGTAAATATTTTCCCATGCCTTTTGGCTGTGCACAGATGCTTGCATGTGTACAGCATATGTGAATATGCCTAAGAACATAATGAAAATAATGTGTGTGTATGTGCGGGTGTGCGTACACATCTGCTTGTCTATAGCTGTGCACTTAATTTTATGTGAAAATTACTCATGATCATAGGCGTCTAGCTTTTGGAAGCCATGGATAGTTCTTATTTTCTTCTTTGAGGCGCAGATTGATGAATATTAGCTACCTAAGAAAAGATTTTCATATATATTTCAGGCTATAAAAAAGAATAGCAAGGCAACAGAAATACAGGATCGCTCATCATAAGGAAAATGGTAAATCATGGATTTAGGTCTATCTGCCAGTCTCAATCTCTTAATTCTGAAGACTTGCTTCAAACTTTGGGCAAGACCAACCTGTCCCTCTTGGAAAGTTACAGAGCAAAGGATGAGCACAAGTGATAGTGAAGAACAAAAGGATTTCTATCCCAAAGGTGCTTTTCCAAGAGGCAACTGGACTTTCTGTTTTTTTCTTTGAAGATGTTTCACTTCTCATCCAAGTAATCTAGAAGATGGAATGTGTGTATATCACCCATTTACTATCCTGACCTAATTTCTGACTGAGTCAGAGCTGAAGAAGCTTCTTGGATGAGAAGTGAAATGTCTTCGAAGGAAAACTAGAAGGTCTAGTTGCCTCTTGAAAAAGCATCTTTGGGACAACTGTGACCTGGATGACTCTCCATAAATAAGGATTTCCATCCTTTTTTTTTTTGGCTCTCCATCTATCTGATATTGGCTTTAGCTTCATCACCTAAGCATTCCCAACAGATTAATTTAAAAAAAAAAAAGAATATTACCTTTCACGGGGCTGAGAGGCCTTGCCCCAAATTTAAATCACTAAACGTACAGGGTTTGCATTTTTTTGGAAATTGAAGCTCCTGTTCCATTTTCAAGTCTACTGTTTTTCTCATCCTAGCGTACATCCAGGCATCTGTAGCATGGGCAAAGCACATTCTCTAGATTCTTGTTTACTTACTTTATATTCTCTCAGGGACCGAGTGCAGGAGAAAGCCGTTCTGCTTTCTTGCACAGGCCACCGATTGGCTGGCTTCAGATGATATCATGAGGCCCCTTTGAGCCATTTGCCAGTGCTGTTTTTCAATTTTCAGAAACTTAGGTGTGCTTTATTTTATTTCGAAAGGCCGAGGAATGATTCCATGTGCTATGCTTAAAATAACTAAATAGAAAACTTGCCCAAAACTAGACAATTGGCTGAATTATTATTCCAGACTGGACTCATTTTAGAAAAGAGTATTTATATTCTTTTAACTGAATGCAAGGGGAGAAATCGAACCAGTTCAACGGGCTCCTTGCTGGAGTCACTTTTCCCCTTTGGTCATACCTCTTGCTCACAGATACTCATAGAGGGCAATCTGAAGAAGCGTTTTTAAACAATTAGTTTAATCTGTGGATGGTAAAATCCTAAATCATGGCATTTGCTAAGATATATAGTCCTGTTTCCTGCTTATGAACTCAGTGAATTCTTGGCTAAGGAGATTTATTTAACAAGAATACCTATTATTAATATTTCGAGCTTCAAGATATTCTGTATAGCCTAACCCCAGAGTGCAACTCCATTTTAATTCTGCACCTAATCTTATTATTGACCTCATTTTGCAAATTACGCCAAGACAGAGAGACAGTCAATATTACATTTACATATGTAAGTTATTCTGTCATACAATTTTTGTACATATCTTTTTCTGGTGGTACCTTTTTGAACTCAACATCCCTGAACGAATTCGTATGCCATTTATAAAATTATGAGCTGCATCACCAAAAAAAGGAAGAGCATATGACATTCTCTATCTTGAGCCCATCAAGGGGCTTGTTTGATCGTCACCAGGGTTATGGGGTGGGTTATTGTTTTTACTGTTCTTGTACTTGGTTTTTATTTTTTGCAAGCCGCCTAGAATCACTCAAAGCGAATGGCTGGCCATATATGTTCTCTAAACAAACTTCATTACATGAAAAGAAGAAGAGTTGAATCATGGTGGATAAAATTAGGGGCGTAAGAGTACATGCCTTGTAAAGATATTGCTGAATTGTAACTCTCGACATCTCTCCCCACTAACCATCCTTCCCACAGGAATGAGCATTTGGTTTCAAAACATTTGGATGCTGCCTTAGCAGAAGTTCCACTTAGCACCCTGGAAGTCCCTGTCAAATAAACTCAAAAAGGATACAAGGCCTATATGGCAGAGCACGGAAGCAAGAAAATGTCTGTGACCCTAGGCAAGGGCTAGCAGAGGGTAAGAGGTCAAGTATGAGAGCCAGCTTCATGTTGCTTATCCAGTCTAGTTTTACTCTATTATTCAAGAAATAAGTACATAATATTCTGCTTAGTGTGCAGAAAACATATGTGATTTCAACGACTGTCTAATTCCTAAAGAATTAAGGTTTAAAGATTTTAATAACTGTTTGGATTTTCCCACTGCTTTCTCCGCTGCTGTGGTAACGTTACTATAGGCAGCACGGCCTTTCCTATTCTGCTGAAAGCGTTCATTTCTCCATTGTGTAAAAACAAAATCTGGATTGCTTTCAAATGACTGGTTCAATTTAAAACAATGTCCCTAGTCCTTTATTAGGCGAACATCAAAAAGAATGTTCATCCTGCTGAGCCAGGAAAAAAAAAATGGCCTTGAGAAATCAAATGGGTAGTTTTATTAATCTTCTTAAGGATAAGTATGTATGAACTGGGGGACGATGCACATAGAAGGTACAAGTTGCAACTTGCCAGGTCTTTGCAGTTAGATCAGATCTATTCATTTGCAATGATTTCTGGCCATTTTGTAATCTGCCAAAGACAGATTGGCAGCTTGCAATGCAATGAAATGAAAACTATCAGACTTCGGTGAAGGAGTCTATGTAACAATGTTTGTCTTTATTCTTGTGCTTAAAGCTTTTGCTTACGATGAATTACAATCAACATACTAAGGGAGATTCATGTTGAAAGTCCATTTGAGAGATCAAGTTTGGAAACAATCAATAGATGTAGAAAGCCAGGATACATCTGCAAGGAAGCAGAAATTTGACAGAAAAAAGACACCCCATGTGATAAAATGGAAACAGTTGTAGCGGACAATAGGGAAGAAATGAATGAAAGAATAAAGACCCTCTTTTTCTTTAAATTATTCACCTAGTGCAGGGGTGTCAAACTCAAGGCCCGTGGGCCAGGTCCTGCCTGTGAGATACTTAAAACTGGCCCACGAGTCCATTCTGGAAAAAGAGAAGAACTGGCCTGCGGTGCCTCTGCCAGCGAAAATGGTGCTCTGGGAGGCCACGTCCAGGCTCTGCTTTTGGACATTATGGCCAAAAATGGAGCCTCAATGAGTGACGTTGAGCTGGCCATGCCCACTGGTCAAGCCCCACCCCCCACCCCGAGGTAAAAACACAACCCTGATGCAGCCCTCAGTGAAATTGAGTTTGACACTCCTGATCTAGTGGAACACAGCAAAAGAGAGAGTGGTCAGCAAAGCCATAATAAGTGATAGTAGGCACTAGGTGATAGTAGGTAGACAGTATGAGCACCAACACCAAAAAAAGCCAGGTTTTGGTGGCTTGTTTCCAATGCGAGCGCTTAGGTAGAGTAAAATCAATCAGTCAATCCATCCATCCTAAACTATAGAGCAAATCTCCCTAAGTAGATTGAGCTTTGGCACTTTTATCTGAGAAAAGATGGCCCAGGAAATAAAATGGCTCATGAAAGGTATTTACAGAGGTGTTTAGATCTTTCAAAGTAATTAGCAATAGCTGTGGTGGTATTCAATTCCAGATTTGTAATCCATGCAGCAGCTGCAAGATGAGTTTGAAATGAAACTAGTGCATGAATGCTTAATAACATCCTTGTTGTATACTAGACCAGTTAAAGTTTCTAAGCAAAGGTAGCTTTACTTAGTTGTATACTGCAATAACCAAACCCAATGTATGTAAATGCCAATGTAAATGCCAATAAGCAAAATGAACACTTTTCAAAATGAAGCCTATTAACATTACCTTAAAAAATATTCTAACAACCCCAACTACTACTAAGTAGTTCAAAAAGAGATTATTGTTAATGAATCAAATATTGGTATGTCATCCAGCAAAACCAACAGAGACCTATTCCTAGTCTAGTTCCTGGCACAGAGAAATGATTGAAAGACCAAACAGTGTCAGTTCCAAAGTCTGAAGTCAGCCTCAGATGGGTCTAAAATATGCTACTTTAGCCAAGAATGTTGAGATGTCATTATATGCTTGATTAAATTACCCAGAAATGACAAATTCTGGAAATTGGCTTCCCTTGACAGCCCTAACTAAATAGGAAGGGCAAAGATCAAGCAGATGACTAACTCATTTCATGTTATCAATTAATTCAAATTGAAATTGAAATCCTTGTATCATCATGAGAATCCCACAAAGGCACATTCATAGAAAGTGGAAGAAACCAATTTGGAGTAAGGGTGTCACTTTAACCACAAACGGACTGAAGACCCACCTTTTTCAGCAGGCCGGTCTGGCCTCGTCCCATTAGTAGGGTTTAATTTTTAAATCTTCATTTTTAACGGGGTTTTATTGGTTTTATCTTTAATTCAGCCGTTTGTTTAATTCTCTTTTAATTCATTTTAAAAATTTTATTGATTGTATTTTATTATGGCTGTTCACCGCCCCGAGTCCCTATTTGGGAGAGGGGGTGGTATAAAAGTTTTAATAATAAATAAATAAATAGAAATGGTTTAGCAAAAAATTTCATAGTGATTCATCTCAGAGCTTAGAATAATACCACCGTATGACTCTGGGCAGATGAGATAGTGATGGGAAGTCCTGATTCCTTTGCTGCCCTTATAATCTGCTATCAGGTTCCAGTCAGTGCTCAGTTATATTTTGCTCTATTTGTCTTCAATTCTCCTCTGCTCCAGGGGGAACACAACTGCCTGAATCAGGGCTACATGTGACTCCATAAACATGGTTCTAGCTAGTGGTGGGATTCAAATTTTTTTACTACCGGTTCTGTGGGTGTGGCTTGGTGGGGGTAGCAGGGGAAGGATACTGTAAAATCTCCATTCCCACCTCATTCCTGGGGAAAGATTACTGCAAAATCCCATTCCCTCCCCACCCCACTAACCTGCTTTCCAGCTCTGTTCTCCTATGCAGGGCAACAAAAGAAGACCCAGCCAATCAGCTGGGACTCAGGAGGCAGAGAATAGAGGGGGGCAGGACCAGTCAGAGGTGGTATTTGCCGGTTCTCCAAACTACTCAAAAATTCTGCTACCGGTTCTCCAGAATTGGTCAGAACCTGCTGAATAGCCACCTCTGGTTATAGCAAAGAGACCTCCAATAGGTGTTGCTCTTAATAGGAAGATATAATAGTTAATAGGATCGAAGAAGAAAATGATTGTGTACACAGGGAATAGTAATCTTCAATGTATTTAATTTAAGGTAAATCATATTTAATTTTTGTCTTGGCCTTGTCCACAGTTTTTTTTTTTTTTTTACTGACCTTGCCTTTTGGGAATGTACCCTTTAGCAGGGTAAAGTCAAATTTAGTTTTCAGACTGAAAAAAGTTGACTCTCTTGTGCCAAGTTATTGTTTTGATCTGCTTTGAAAAGATTACCAGAAGTCTCATTTTTTTTATTTAACTCAGCTAAGGTGGCATAAAAGAATCAGAGTGATCTGGAAGCCATCTGGAACCATGAAGAACCAAGCATGGCCTTTTTTGACAGATTGATAGTCCTAGTAGGTGATGAATGCAGCCATGCACGCAAGATATAGCATGTCATTCCATGTATGCTATATCTTGTAAACATGTATCCTTTGATTTGCTGATTAAAACTTGCCAAATGTAAACCAGGGACCATAAACTTGCAGACTCAGATTGCAGTCCTTTGTGTGCTCTTGGGACCAAGTCCCACTGTGTTCAACTCTGCTTCTTTAATATGGTAAATATAAATCTTTGAAGAGCAACCTTTTTTTAGATATTGGAGCAAATCAGGTTTTGAAGCAATACTGCAAAAGCAAAGCATTGCCTAGCTTCTAAACAGCCCAGCCAAGACACTTTTAGCAGGTGGGTTGGCCAATTGGGGCAAGTCAGCCCTTTCTCAAAGTTGCACCGAAGCATTTTGTAACAACGAGAGGAAGCACGTCATCAAAGTGGATCGCTTGTAATTGGTACCCTCCAAGTGAGATTAGCATAAATATGGCTGGGACCAAACTGTGTCTGAGATCTTCTTCTAAATATAGCTTGCTAAATCAGACCAGTCAAACCAAAAGTGCATCAGAAGAGTTGCGTTCCAAAAGAGCTTTCTGGGTGTCAAGTCCCAAAATTTGACACAGCCACTTGGCACTGTCGTCTTGTCCCATCACAGAGAGCAACGATTTGCTAGGATGATCTGCAATATTCACTGAAGCTGTTCTTCTGTTTCTGTTTGGGGTTGTTTATACAATCAGGAATTCCCAAGAATATTTCAGAGATGATTAATTCAAGATGTTTTTCCTGAACCAGTAACTATCTTTCCAGAGGAAAGAGAGTGTTAAGAAACTTTTAAACTGCACAATTTGTATGTAAAACAGGGTCAAACTCTGCTGGGAATTCAGTACTGGAATCATGTTTGTGTAGTGATCTAATAAACATTCTAATCTTACCTTTCCATAAATTGGATTATGTCAAAATATTAGAAAATGTAGGCTGCTACATGAATTGAAGTATGATAGCGAAGGCAAAGTCCACTAGCTTTTAATCCTAAAATGAGCATATTTAAGAACATTCAGGAAGAGAAAAATCTTTTTTTTTTTTACAGTAAACCACATTCATGAATGTCTCTGACATTCCCAAGTAGTATAGAAATGAAGATGGAGGAAGGTGAATTATGCTTTTTGGGAACTCCCTGAAGTTAACTTACCTTAAAATTCCAAGCAAAAAATACAGTATTAAATAATGTCAACATTCTGGAAAGAAGTCCTATTTTCTCTAGTTTTGTTTCTTTTTGGAAACCATTGTTGGACTATCTACTTGAAAAAGAAATAAATGAATTTGGTGTGTGTATGTGTGTGTGTGTGTGTGTGTGAATTTGATGATTATGATTATAGAAATACCATGTACTGTGTTTAATTTCAGAGCAGAAGATTAATGTATTTTATATTTGTATCCGTACCCCAAAAATTGGAAGTTACTTTTTAATATATTTTTCTTCCCTTTCCTTTTTCTGTACTCCAATATTGCTTTTTCCCTTATCTCTCTTTTTTCTTTAAATTTTTTTGTATTTTATCTTCTTTGGCACTGAATAAAGTTTTATAAGAAAAATAGTGGTTGTGATTCCAGACAACTCTAAGAATGATGTCATACAGGTTATGATATCATTGGACAAATGATGAGAGTGTGTAGTTGTATCAGATGCATAATGATGTCCTGAGCTTCAGCTATATTAACAAGATCCAAAGAAGAGCTTTGCAATGGAAAGGCATAGAACTATGCCTTTCCATTGCAAAGTTGCAAGGAAGAAATTATATTAGGAACTTTCATTATGAGGAACTAAGACTTGGTATTAACTTTTTTTTGGTCTTCACCGGTAATTTATAAGGACCTTAACTTTTCTCTTTTCTCCCATTGAGTATTTGGTTGAGCACTTGGCTGACTTTGACTGATCTCAAGAAGAATCAGACATGGAAGAAAGATCATTAGACATTTCCAGGGCAAGAAGTGCTGGGAGAATGGGTTGGCAAATCAGTGGCAGATAGTTGTCAAGAAAGCCCCATGAATATATTGAACAGAAGTCAACCCTGATTTCAAGAGGAATAGATCTTTCTAATTCTTCACTTGAAGTGAAGATTTGATTCTAGAATTTCAACTGCTGATTGTAAAGATTATAGAGAGGAACCTTATCCACTATCCCTGTTAAATGTTCTTTTTCATGGATAGGTTACAGCCATGTGAGAAGACCTTCATAAGGAATCCAGCCTACTCCTCTGGGTTTTCTGTGCAATTACAATTACTATATGGTCAGAACTCTAATTCAAATTGAAGATATATTTTAGCATGCATCTGACTGTATGCAACTAACATGTCTATTCCATTTCCCTCAACACAAGGGAGAACTGAGAATGCCTAAATTAGGCAAATGAAGCAATAATTGTCTTAATTTTTAATAATGCATATAGACCGTAGATTTTGTTGAAAGATGAAACCACCAAGCCTCCAGGCAAAGAAGTGTGCACCATTTCTCAGAAAATACACAGCCACTCTTGGTTGATAACAAAATGGAGAAGAGTAGAAAAGGACAAATTAGCCTGTGTTTTCTGTCTATATCTTCCTTCTTGGATTCCTGAAGAAAGCAACCATATGTTCACATCTTGAACGGAGAAAAGCCAAACTCCATGCCCAATTAAAAGGACAGGTTGTTCTCTGTGTGTTTTTGTGGGATGGTACATCTAGCCAGGCAATTTTGACAGGACTTGACAAAAACAGATGGACGTTAATCTCTGGAAGAAACATTACCTGTAATGAAAATATTTCTCTTACAGACATCAGAAGCCAGGATTACAACAACAATAATTTATAAGTCATATGGAGGGGAGGGGGCAGCCTGGGAAAGTGGAAAGTTTGGAAATCAGAGACTGGTGAATGGGGACTCTCCCTTTCAACACTTACATACCCTTGAATGTCAGCCAGAAGCTCAAGTGAGGTAAAACCCTCTCTGACCAACTTTGTGTTCATAAACATGGGCAACTAGGAGGAGGACGTGTGGTTGTGGTTGAGTGAGCTATGCGAGCTATGTTCCAATCTGGACAGGACACACCTGGTGCTGAAAGCTGGGGCCTGGAAGAATGAAGGCAGCTGATTGAGACCAAGGAAGAGAGCTCACAACATTTGGTACCCTGAAATGCAGATTAGCTTGGACAAGGATGTAAGCTAGGAAAGATCTAAATCCTGAACACCTGTTTCTACATCACTGTTTTTCCTTCACTGCAAAGCTCCTGTGAGCTCCTGAGACCCTGCAGTGCAATGCAATCCTTCCCACTCTAAGCAAAACAGCTGCATATCCAAATAGTGCTTCAGAAGTATGTTTTCATAGCTTGTCCATGACAGCTACAGAAGTCATGAAGAGAACACTCTGTATATAGAAGTTCTCATCTCAGAGATGAGAGGCTGGACCTTACTGCTACTGTATCTTCCCACTTCCACCATCCTCAGAAGTGGAGAAGCATTGGGGCAAATAGCTCAGTCCACTTTAATAGATGAAGAAGACAATGGCAGCAGAGGAACTTGGGAGCCTTGGCTGACACAGTGCCTTAAGCCACAATGTGGTTGATTGGGCTTGACAAGCAGACAATGTGGTTGATTGGGCTTGACAGCCTCCCCCAAAGTCTTGGGGAAAACCCCAGAGACCATTCAAAATTTATCAGCAAATTGTAATTTTCAATATGATAGCAGGGAAAAGTTATTAATATTACATTTGAGGAGTAGGAGTTATATTTGATTTTTATTTATGTTTAAATGTAAACACAATCAAATCAAATTTACATTTTGTTTCGTCTTGTCTATCACTTGTGGCATATAGTCCTAAATGCTTCATTCAGAGATCAAGAACAGTGTTCAGTAAGATTGAATCTACTATGGAAATCTGATCACGTGTGTTTCTTTAACAAATTTTAGGCATGAGGTCTTTGAATTCTGAAGACAATACAGCTTATCAGTTTACAGCTGATAAGAAAAAAGGCAAATTCTCATTGGAGATTGTGGTGAAAGGAATCAAGAATAACACTTCCACAGTTATCGTGCCTGTATACAACTCTATGGTGAATACATTACAGATATGGCGGACTGGGCACAATTCCAAGATCTGAAATAATGATGGTGGAGCCTTTTAAAGTATGTTAATCTTTCAAAACGGAACCTTAATACATTCAGGGAAGCTGATTCAGCCTAAAGGAGAAGCCAGTGCAAAGTGATTAACTATGATGCCTACCAGGGTGGATGTCTTTAAAAGGCATTAAACAAAGCAAATGAATTTCAGGTGATTAGTTGTGACTAGTTGCCATGGTTCTCATTTTCTCCTGCTTACAAGAGGCAACATGCTAGGAGCAGTGGAAGAATGAATGCTAACATGTTTGTGTCTTTCCTAAGGAGTTCCTCCTCATATCAGATTGGCGATCCGATGCTGGATTCAACAACATTTAATCTGACCCAGCATTTGTCTTTTAACATTCTTCTTTGTTGGTTTACTGAAATATTTATCACATGCCCAATATGATTAGATCTCAAAATGGGTAAGTGATAAATAAGCAGAATCAATAGCACACAATTAAAACGAGACAAAATGCTGATTGAGCTGGGATCTAAAAGCTTGGGGTAATAGCCAGTTCTTCCCAATGCAAAAACAAAACAAAACACCCAAAACCAAATCAAACCAACCAAACCAACCAACAGTGATACCAGCTTGATCTTAGAATGAAAGTTTCCACCTGAAAACAAATAATACTAAGACAGGAGGAGGAAGAAGAAAAAAAAACTAAAAAGAACCGAATTAGATGGACAGAAGTTAGAATGCTGTTCTTGAACTCTGAATGAAGTATTGCTTTCATGTTTCTAGAACATTTAACTAGAGAAATTAGAACAATGTCCACAAGAAGGGACAGGATCTTGATCAGTTGTCTTATCTCGTTGTTTTACTACTGAATGTAATGGTAAGCTAAGAAAGGCAGTGAAATGTTTGGAAGCCACTTGTAGTTCACACTGCTGGAGGCCACAGTAGCAGATGAAAAGTGGGATGTGTTTCATTCTTTCTATTAGGCCATTCTCCATCATCAGCAATGATATCATTGATTGCTCAATCCATGCTGAGTCCCCACCAGGTACAATTTCTGTAATTTATTTCTTCTAACTAGCAGCATTTCTCCTAGAAGTAACAGAGGCAACTTTCTCGTGGGGGTGTATTGATGAGTTGATTTCAATTTCATACATATAACTATGTTATGTCAGTGTTCTGCCTAATTCTATAACTTTTTCCTTAAAAAAAAAAACCTTGACATTGAGTGTTGGATGGATATAGCTTTCTCTAACAGATGCATTATATATACAGGACTTTCTCATAATTGCAAAAATTAGAGAAATGTGTTATCTGAAAAATAATTGGGCTCTGTTCTAGATATTTATAAGGACGCTCTATAAATGCTCTAGATATTTATAGGGATGCGGTGACTCAGTGGCTAAGATGCTGAGCTTGTTGATCAGAAAGGTCGACAGTTTGGCGGTTCGAATTCAATGGAGTGAGCTCCCGTTACTTGTCCCAGCTTCTGCCAACCTAGCAGTTTGAAAGCCTGTAAAAATGCAAGTAGAAAAATAGGGACCACTTTGGTGAGAAGGTCACAGTGTTCCGTGTGCCTTTAGCATTTAATCATGCTGGCCACATGACCACGGAGACATCTTTGGACAGCGCTGGCTCTCCGGCTTTGTAATGGAGGTGAGCACCGCCTCCAGAGCTGGAAATGACTAGCATGTATGTGTGAGGGGAACCTTTATCTTTACCTAGATATGAATCTGAGAAGAAATATGGTCACTTTACTTGACTCCATGAAAATCTCCTCTATTTTCCTGGGCATGTTCTCCAAGCAGAAGTTTCTGGCGAGTAAAGCATGGCTTATTGCTCTACAGATGTTCCTTTCCTTGGTCTATGAATGAGATAGGGCATTGTACGTAGTACTTTCCCCATCTAGAACTCGACCATCAAACAGGCCACTTGGCTTTTAGAAAAGAATTATTGCACAGTAACAAAGAGAATAAGAGGAAATGACATTGAACTTTGATGGCTGAACACTTACTTGGTGACATTGGAAAGCCAGGCTTGGTAACATATTATGGTTTGCCTTCTGTTAAGGCAGATATTTAATATGTAACTTCAGGAGCAGGCGAGTCGGCATCACTTTAAAGTAACAATCTAAGTATGTGCTCTACACCTCTCATTGGAAAGGGCTGAACACAAATAGTCTACAATAATCACTTCTTTTATGCTTCATTCTAGAAACATCTCCTCCTTGGTCTGCAAATAACGCTGCTTCTTTATTTATTCCCAAAGAAATTCAGAAACCCACTCCCTGTTTTATTAAGGAGAAAAAAACTCTCCCCATAAGCAACCAACCCCACAAGGTTAATTTATTTTCAAAAATAAACGTGACCATTCCTCCTCCTGCCCCCAAAGCTACTATACCTCGGGGTCTTTAAATGAGAGACATGAACTCCCAGCTTGGAGGTCACTAGTAGCAAATTTTGTTTTGACACATCTGATAAAAATCTGCTGAGCAATGTCCACCAGGGGCCAACAGCACTTGGCAGAATCAGTAGCCGTGGGAGATGAATTTGAACAGCAGGGTCACACACACACACACACACACACACACACACACACACACACACACACACACCCTCCTGACCCTGGCCAAGCATAATTCAGCTCAGCCAAGGGCCTCTGCAGAAGGATAGCTAATGTACTAGAAATGCTGAAGAGGTTTCAAAATGTCCAATTATGATATGGATGGCTGATAATCTGACGACTTATAGCAGCTAAGAAATTAAATTATATGTTTAGTGCTGAAGCGCAATAAAACTGTTCCAGCCTTTGCTATTTGGGGATTTCCATGCATATCCAAGGAAGTGTGTGCATACAAGAAGTACTTGAGAAGACAGCTACCAAAGATATCACCAAAAAGGGAGAGAGAGAGAAAAAAATGCAGAGCGGAAAAGAGGGCAAAAGAGGACACATTACCAAACATTTGCATAGGCTGGTTTATATTACAGACATGCTTCTAGAAAGAATTATTTACATAGACATTCAACACATCTAACCATAGTAAGAAGAAAGTGACTCAGGGATGCTGGCCTCCCCAGTCTGTTGGGCAGATGCTGCCTCTTGATTGACAGCTTTAAGATTCAGTTTGTTCTTTTTATCTTTAAATTCAACCTGAGCTTTACGGCCCTTCAAATAGAAAAAGTATGTTCAAAGACATACTTTTCCCACCATTGCCCAATATTGTGTATTTTTTTTTTTAAAAAAAAGCACACACACACAAAAGAACCTAAATGTGACTGAATATCTGTGTTCTTAAAACAAATAAAGTTTTATTATCATGTGAGGTCTTTGAAAAGACATAAATGTGCAACAGTTAAAGATAAACCGATTGCAAAATATTTTAAAGTTAATATATCGTTCATAGTCTCAGGAGAGATTTACAAGGGAAAGTTGAAAAAAAAAATCATATGTTGAAAAAACAATTCATAAGAAGTCAAATCACTTCTGTCCCATTGTCTGGAAAACTGGAAATATCCATTGAGTCAGGTAGACTCAAACTTACCTTATAAAGCTGATCCATAACTTTATGCTCTTAGTCGACATTCATTTCCAAACAATTTTAATGGTGTCCATAAAAGATGAGGTTGCTTTCAGGGCCACACAAAAGTTGCTATGGTTCTCTTCAAGGCTGATTGGAGACCTTTGGCATCCCTCCTTTTCTCCCCCATCTCCACTCTCTAAACAGAGCCACTGAATCCTAGCAGTGGGATTTATTTTTAAGGCTCTGGCCCATAAAGGCTGGAATAATGTTTAATGATAAGGAAAGGCAGGTAAGTGATAAATAGCAAGAAGATGCTCTGGGTAATTAATAAACAATTTAATAATGGTTATAAACAATTTTGTTTTAGGAAAAAACTATCATGTAATCTGCAACTCTTACATTGTAAAAACATATGGACTACACAACTCGATCAGGGCAAAGCAATAGATGCAATCTATATAGACTTCTGTAAAGCCTTTGATTCAGTGGTACATGACAAACTACTCCTAAAACTAAAATCTTATAGTATCTCTGGACACCTGCATAATTGGATAGAAGGATTCCTGTCAAACAGACAACAAATGGTCAAAATTGGGAGCAACCTATCAAATTCTATACTTGTCAACAGTGGTGTCCCCCAGGCAATGTTCTAGGACCAACTCTTTTCATACTCTACATAAATGACCTCTGTGATCATATCAAGAGCAACTGCGTTCTCTTCGCTGATGATGTAAAGCTATTCAACACCACAGACAATACTGCTACTCTTCAAAAAGACCTTGACTACATATCAGAATGGTCAAACAAATGGCAACTTCAAATCTCAACAAATAAATGCTCTGTCCTACATATTGGCAAAAAATATATATCAGAAAATAAAATACAGGCTGAATAGTCAAGACCTTGTTGATGATTCAAACTCTGTCAAGGATCTTGGAGCACTCATCTCAAATGACCTAAGTGCTAGAGCCCACTGTAACTACATAGCCAAAAACGCTAAGAGTTGTTAACTTAATCCTACGTAACTTTTTCTCTGGTAATATCACACTACTAACTAGAGTATACAAAACATTTGCTAGACCAATACTCGAATACAGCTCATCAGTCTGGAACCTACATTACATACCTGATATTAATACAGTTGAGAAAGTCCAGAAATATTTTACAAGAAGAGTTCTTCACTCCTCTACTCATTGCAGAATACCTTATGCCACCAGACTCGAAATTCTAGACCTTGAAAATCTAGAACTACACCGCCTTCGGTCCGATCTAAGTATAGTATATAAAATCATACATTGCAATGTCCTACCTGTCAATGAATACTTCAGCTTCAACCATAACAACACAAGAGCAAACAATAGATACAAACTCAAGGTTAACCGCACCAAACTTGATTGCAGGAAATACGACTTCAGCAACAGAGTGGTCAATGTCTGGAATACTCTACCTGACTCTGTGGTTTCTTCCCCAAACCCCAAAAACTTTAACCTTAGACTGTTTACTATTGACCTCACCCCTTTCCTAAGAGGTCTTTAGGGGGTGTGCATAAGCATACCAACATGCCTATCATCCCTGTCCTATTGTTTCTTTTATTTTTTAAATTTTTCTTATATGTATCCATGTATTCATAACTATGTTTTACTTATACCTATTATCTTGAAAGCAATTGATAAATAAATAAATAAATAAATAAATGGTGCTAGTAAAATCTCAGAGGTCTTGATTGTGGTGCAATCAAGATTGTCAGATATGCTGGGCCATGAAGAATAGTATAATTATAAGATGCTATTAGAGGGCTGCTGGAGAGAGAATCTGAAGGAAGATTGCAGTAAAGTGTTAAAACTGTTGTCTTCTTGCTTGGGACTTGCTCAACAAGTTGCCAGCTGTAGATTTGTTGAGCTCCATCTGGGGGTGGACCAACAACACACAACACAACACTAAAGGTACAGAATGTATGGGGAAGCTCAGACATTCTCTCATTCAAACCACATAACTCTGACAGGAAGCATTGCCCTCATCGTCTTTGGCTTTGGGATTGTATCTGGCAGCCAAATTTGATTGAGTGGTGACATCATTGTGATGGTGACATGATCCCGATGGGCTGGAATATGAAACCAAGCAGAAGTAATGAAAAATTAATCATTGTCAAAGTAAGTCCTAAGTGGGACAGTACATTTTAGTAGAGTAAAACTGGAGTTCTTTAAATGTTCCTTCAAATCTGGCTCAACTCTCTTTTTAGCACGTAATATAATCAGTTAAAACTTTACTGACTTCTAGTACTGGATCTGGGGTGTTCTATGTATTATTTCATGCAATGGTGGGATTCAATTTTTTTTTACTATCAGTTCTGTGGGCATGGCTTGGTGGGTGTGGCGTGGCTTGGTGGGCATGGCATGGTGGCAGAGGAAGGATACTGTAAAATCTCCATTCCCTCCCAACTCCACTAACCTGCTTTCCAGCTCCGTTCTCCTGTGCAGGGCAACTAAAGAAGACCCAGCCAATCAGCTGGAATTCAGGAGGCAGAGAATAGATGGGGGAGGGGCCAGTCAGAGGTGGGATTTGCCAGTTCTCCAAACTACTCAAAATTTCCGCTACTGGTTTTCCAGAACTGGTCAGAACCTGCTGAATACCTCCTCTAATCTAATGAAAAAGAGGCTCCCTTTTCCATCTATCTCACAAGATAATTGTGACTGCACCAAGAAGAAATTGACAGTTCCCTGCTCTAGACCTCCTTCCCCTTTTCCATTCAATCATATCCAGTTCTTGGACACTGCCTGGACAAGTCCCCGCAGTTTTCTTGACCAGGTTTCTCAGAAGTGGGTAGCCATTACCTCCTTCCTAGGGCTGAGAGAAAGTGCCTAGCCTAATGGGGAACTCATCTGGCTTTGTGCCCAACGCAGGATTAGAAGTTGGGGGGCGGGAAACGTCATTTACTCTACAGATAAAGGAACTGTCCAATGTGGATTTCCCCCCCTCCCCTCAATTTTTAAAACATCCACAAGAATTTGGGCCAAACAGGTTAGAAAAGGGGTGGGACAAATGGAAATTGCAGTACATGGTTATATGCAGAGAAAGACACGCAGACACAAAATGTGACAGGGGTTATTTTTCAGCCCAGAGAATCCATTGAATTCTTTAAAATGTTCAACCAAATTGTTTTTGCTACGTTTGGGATTGAAACCCTTGAAATAAGTTTCCCATTCCCTACAAATGTCTGAAACTAAGGTAAGCATCCTAACTTTGAAAAAATTTAGAAAAAAACCAATGTAACCAATACATACATAGATATCAAACAAACAAACAGATAAATGCAGTCTGACAGCCTTTTTGTCACTAACATTCATCCCACCATGAATCCTGCTTAGAGGAACCTTCCAGATCTGCTCCATAAAAATATATGTGTGGAATTCCTTTTGTATTTCTTACAGCTACCTCTGTTCTCAACTTATCAACACCCCCCCTCCTCCTTTTTTTGGGGTGTCTGAACACTGGGTAGAGCAAAGCTGTCCAAAGAGACCAAAATGTCTCTGGATTTAAGAGAGGCCTAAATATGTTATGAGAAGATGGAGAGATTTAGAGGCCAGGGAATTTCTTTGAAGTTATTCCAGCTGTAGAAAAATTATTCTAGCTACCAAAAAGAATATATATTAAATTTCAGTGCAGTCATTTGTGTATGTGTTGGCAGGGGAGGAGTCATTAAGTGTGTGCAAGTGATAATATGGCAGGTACATATAGTAATTTTTCACAGAAGTGAATTTCATTCCCTCACTTACTCATTTCTGGAAATATTTGCACCAATCTATCTGAAGGTTTTGGGGTTTCTTATGAGGAAAGTTTAGCATTTTCATAGAACTTCTATCCCTCCATCTCCCAAAAATACCATAGAGGAATGCATTATTTTATAATGTTCCAAATTTTAAAGGCTGCTCTTGGAAAAAGCAAAAAAACGAGGAAACAAAATATGTCTGGCATCTCTCTATCAATGTGCCTGACATCTTCAGTCCCTCATAATATACAGCCCCAAATATTTCACTACCACCCTGCCCTGAATTTGTTAACCAACTAAAAAGTTTAAGAAATTCCCTTTTTATTTATTTCTTTATTTTTAATTAAAGCTGCTTGCTCACAACTTAAAGCCTTATTTATCTAAAAGGTAGAAGCCTTCTTCTCAGAAAAGACTGCTAAGCCTGAAAATTCCATCCATTCTGTCTTAAAATAAGAATAAAGTAAAAGCCATTTGTTGATTTCCTCATAAGAGAAGCATAGGTCTTCAGATTTTCTGAAGTAATTTTCAATTTTAAATCTCAGGTCAAGGGGTTATGTTCCCAAGTGATCTGAACTGAAACAATTCAGTTGCAGAAGACTTGGCCTTTCTCGTGGCACCACAAAGGAGTCGCACACCTAGATTTTAATGCCATTCCTACATTTAGCAGCTCATACTACTGACTTCAGCAGAATTTACTTCTGAGTAATTATGCACAAAATTGTACTGTTGTGTTTCATGCGTCACAAAACAGAAGGAGAGTGGAATTATTACACTTTTTAATTGAATGGGTATAAATTCACATAGTTGGACGGTGTTCATAAAAATTTTGGAAAATACCTTTTGGAAAGGATAGATCTCACTTTTGGTTGACAAAAGTTTTAGATTAGAGAAACTAATCCAGAGCTTTGATCTGTGAGAATTATTTATGAGTAAACTTGCGTAGCACTATTTTCTCCTCTCTTTCCCTCCTGTGTAAATAATGGGTCTTCCTCTGGGGATAGCCCCAGTTTCCCCAGTACAGAACAAAACAGGCTGATCTCAGATTGGTCTTTCTACGTTCAGTTTGTTCTCCACTTGAACAAACAGCTTACCTGCTGCCCCAGTGCCAATGGCAAACCTCTTGCTGGTTGTGAATTGAGGGCCAGTGTTGTGGGGAGAACATGCTCCAAGAACAATAAAGCATTTCAGCCCCCTCCCCCTCCAGGCGGGAAACCAGGCACAACTCCAAATCATCTAAGAGTAGGTTGCTTGTTTTTAATTCTAAATTAATTAAGGTTGAGCCTGAGACTATAAAGTTTGACAACAGAGGAAAAATTATTACAGAAATGCTCTTTTGAAAACTTCGGGGTGAGGGAAGGAAGAAATAAGTGGTGGATTCCAATGTCTGGTCAGGTTCCATTCAGCGGATTGCAAATGGCTGTAAACAAGGGGCTTTGTGAGAATAGTGTAACTGGATAATATGAGGCCAAGATGTAATGGTATCACATGAGCCTTTCTCCTGCATAGGAAAAGGCACGTTATCAAAATGCTGTAACCTGGCCCTTCTGTGCCAAGGGAACTTCATTCTGTGGAGTGCTTCCTTGAATGTTAACTGGGAGCCGTGAGAAACTGTGAGAGAAATAGAAACTAAAGTATGAGACGCAGAAAAAAGTGAATTTACCAGAGACATGATTGGTATATAAATTGAGAAAGGAGGAGGAAAAATGACAATGCTAAGATTCAGGAAGGAGAGACGGTACTAACAAATAATGTGAATATTCAGAAATCTTTCCATGATTTTTTTTTCCAAATCTGTATAAAAGATGGGGAGTCTGTCTGGAAAAAGTTTGATAAATATTTAAAAAAAAGAAAAAAAACTTTACCAAAAAATGGTTTACCAAAACTTTCATATCTTTGGAAACAAACTATCATTAGCCCCAATTACAACTTTTGAAATATCAGAAGTGGAGTGCTTTTCCTGTTCTGAAGGTAAAAGATCTCTCTAATGGTCCTTATACTTTACAAGACTTTGCATTGGCCTTTTTTTTTTTTCAAAATTGTGGGGAGGTTCAGCTGTAATTTAACCTTTTCTATTTCTTTCTGTGGCATCACGTCATGCCATGCTCTTTTACCAGAGCAGCGGTTTGGTTTGGACCTTTTCCTGGATATTTTCCTTTATTTTTCTTTACCTATCACACAGCTTTTTATTGTAACCATCACTGTGCCTGTGCATGTATTTAGGAATAATAATTTCTTTGATTTCCTTTTTGTGTGTGCATGGAATGAAGTAGAATAAATTTGGTTGCTCAGGTCCTTGGCAATGTAGTGAGCAGACCAGGGGTGGGATTCTACCAGTACGCACCTATTCGGTAGAACCGGTTGTTAACATTCTAAGCAGTTCAGAGAACTGGTTGTTAGAAGAAATTACTGGCTTAATCCTATAAGGAAGGCAGGAAGGAAACATTCTGGGGTTGCTTACAGAAACTGCCTCTCCGTTAGCCCTTATTACATTCTTGGCAGGACTAGACTTCTTGTCTCTGGAACGTCTCTGGAGTTTTTTTTCCTCCTTTGCTGGTACTTTGCTTGTGTTGAGTGAACATTCAAAGTTACAATGGCACTGAAATAAGTGACTTATGACTGTTTTCCACATTTACAACTGTTGCAGCATCCCCACAGTCACGAGAGGCCAGGCAAGGAGATGCATGCCTCAATGTGAGTGATATTGAGTTGGCCACGCCCAGCCAATAACATGACCACCAAGCCATGCCCAACACCTGAGCCACACCCACAGAACCGGTTGTTAAAAAATTTGAATCTCACCCCTGGAGCAGACCACTGATGAAATTATTTCTATTTATTAATTTTGCTTGCGTTCTTTTGTCTGCTACAGAAAAGCCTGATTGGCTCATTGTGATTTCAGATGATTGTATCCCAGGGTTGGCAGGCTGAAGATAATGATTGGCTGGTATCAAGGTAGTTTGGAGAGATTGGGGAAAGGCGGGGGGGGGGGAGAGGGGGATGGGGATGGGAAGTATCTTAAAATAAAAGTATCTTAAAATAAAAGTCTGCAATTTCCCTAACACAAAACTAAGTTCTACTACAATAAAGCTCATTTCTATATAAGTTCATCCAGAATTTCAGTGTTGGAATGTTTTGCTACAATTCCAGGAGAACTGTAGGCAAAAAGGAATTCCTTAGTAGGTGTGACTATGCAAATTCAAGACCCCACATGTGGAGCACAAAAAATAATGACTCTTTGGGCTCTACCTGCCACTGTAAGTTTTTCCTTTTATAATGCAATACTGCATTGAACTCTGTATTATCAATAATGAACTGTAAGGGGTGAAGTAAAATACAGTGAACACCCAATCTCTGATGGTGGAAGTAGGCTTATAGTATCCACGCTGCAAAAATCCAGGCAAATACTTGCGGGAAGCAAAGAATTAGAAAGTTTTGTTTCTGTGCCTATGTGGTAAGATTGTATTAAACATTAAGTAAAGTACCAGCTTTATTCTGAAGAAAGTCTCAGATTGAGTAAGTGACTAGGTTCATACATTTTTAATCCACAGTTTGATTAATAAGCCACAAATAGCAGTATTAACACATTGCACTAAAACATTATCCTTGAGTTATAAACTAGAGTGACTGAGTTTACCTGAGATTAAATCATCATCCAATAAACCATGTTTTGGCTTAGCATGTGAACTTCCAGAGGCAACACTATTAGACTAAATGGATTGAAAATCTGATTCAGTGGCTGTATTTGCAAGGTATGTTAAACCATAAAGTGGTTGGTTTAGAGCAGTGCCTGAGCCCAGGTATGATGGCTTGTAATTAAACTTTACAAATTATGAGCTGGACCACTATAGATTAAAAAAATCATAATTACTCAAACCATGGCTTAGTGTAAACGCAGCTTCCTCTGTATCTATGCTTCCTTCTAACAGAAAAGAATGCAGCTTGGGAAGGCAAATACACTGACTTTAATCCATTTTCAAGCTTATATTTCTATGGAGTGATCTTTGTTTCACGGAAGAATATGGGAATATGCTATTAAAGTAGCTCTTGCTCTGTTGGGAGCATATGAATCAACAATATAATCCTTCCTTCCTTCCTTCCTCCAGCCCACCTTCCCCTTCCTTCCTTCCTTCCTTCCTTCCTTCCTTCCTTCCTTCCTTCCTTCCTTCCTTCCTTCCTTCCTTCCTTCCTTCCTTCCTTCCTTCTTTTCCTCTTTTCTTTCTCTTCATATTTGTCAGCTATGTTCAGCAAAAATATTTTCCTTGAACTTCTCCCTTGAACTTCCAAAGGCTGCCGAGAAGGGCTAGAGCTCTCTGTCTCTGAATGCATATATGTGAGCACACATTCAGTACTAACCTCACATTCAACCACTCCATCCTTTGCCATTTGGATGGCAATCACACAGTCTGGGTGCCAAATGGTGCAGATATATTTTTTCCAGCAGCTGCATCTGGCTTCTTGGCAGATGTCTCTTTCAGTCATGTTGGCAGCCTTAGGAGCTGCCTGAAGCTCTGTGTTTAGGCAGCTTGTCTCTCTTGAGAAAGAAAGCATGTTTGCGCAATCTTTGTTTCATTTGGACGCAGCCATCTTCCTTTGGTTCTTTTAATGAGGTCTTGGAGAAGCCTATAAATAGATAATACACATTTGGGACACAAGACCCCAAGTGGCTCTAAGTACAGCTCTATTATTTTCTTAGGTCAATGGAGAAAAAAGTGTCATTCCTTCAGGTGACCTTTTCAACTTTTTAGTCCCAAACCAGAAAAGAACTTTAACTCTAGGATTTCTCAGCATATTGTCCTGAGTTGTCTTGGGCCAGTCACTTTCTCTGAACCCATCTCACAGGGTTATTGTTGTGGGGAAAATGGGAGAAAGAAGGACACACAGACACACAGATAATCAGATTTGGAAGGGACCTTGTAGGTCATCTAGTCCAACCCCTCGCCCAGGTGGAAGACCTTACCCCGTTTCTGACAAATGGCAGTCCAATTTCTTCATATTACATATGTTCACCATCTTGGAATTATTTATTAAGAAAGAATAAGGCAGGATAAAAAAACATCTTTAAAAAATACTGACTAAACAGCTCCAAGGAATTTCATTCTTTAAAAAAAAAAGAATTAATTACCCAGCCCGCAAAAGAGTTAATTGCTCCAAGAATTATAATTCTACGATCAGTAATGATAGGCCATTCTTTCACTGAGAAAAACATAAAGCCAAGGGAGGGAAGAAAAAGAGCTACAATAACATTTTAGGCCAGACAACAAAATATTTCAGTTTAAACAGAGATTAATACACTGCTCAGGATGTATTAAGTTTATGTGCTGTGAAAGGCTGTTTTGGGGTGACAAGTGATGGGAAAGAGGTATGCAGTCACCTGCTCCCAAAAAAGCTTCTAGCAAGGCTACATGTAGAGAGTGATGCAAAATAAAGCAGTTATTTGTTTTACATAATTCTCTTCTGCTAGGCATGACAAGGGACAATGAGCTATCCAGAGTGCTGAAGTCCCAACTATAGCCATTTCAAGTCATCTTCTTTGCCTGTCTACTTTGATTAATTACACAAGCTATTGATTCCTCCCTTTCTCGGTCACACATACATCCACATACGTTTTCTGTCTACATCTGCAGTTATAAGGGCTAGGGAAACAGGGAAATTTCTAGATTCTGTAGATTATCATCTTAGATACTCAGGTCAATTAATCAGTGGGTGGAGTGGCACTTCATATAGCAATGCCAATTTGAATTTATATCCAGATAGATTATAATGGGGGAGTTCCTCCATTTTCTTGGAATAGAGTTCTGCTCAGCATCACATATTCAACTACAGCTATCATAAAGTAATTAAGAAGAATTCAGCATTTGGAAATATATGTCTTTTTCAAAACCTTAAACGTTCAATTACTTCCCCTTCAAAAGTGGTACAAAGATATATTTAAGAATATTGTACATAGCAATAGCAGTTAGACTTATATATTACTTTACAGTGCTTTCCAGCCATCTCTAAGCTCATTTTACTCACCTCAGAAGGATGGAAGGCTGAGTCAACCTTGAGCCTGGTGAGATTTGAACTGCCAAATTGCAGGCGGCCGGCAGTCAGCTGAAGTAGCCTGCAGTACTGCACTCTAACCACTGCGCCATCATGGCTAATTAATAATTAATCACATAACATTAATAATTAATTCTTTTACAAATCGTGCTACCTTTCTCAGACACCACCGAATTTAGCATTAAATCACATGCACGCTGGCAGTGACCTAGTAGAAGGAATTTCCTGCCCAGCGTGGTTCAAGTTTCATTCATACGTACAGTCTAAAATTAGATCCATGACTTTTATTGTTGATCCAAAAGCTCCTTGCCTAGCTTAATATTTTGTTAAAAGAGAAAAAAAGACTTTTCTCAAAAAGGACATGCTCAATCATCTTCAGCCTTTCCAGGTGTTTGTTGAATAGTGCTTTTAATTGACACCAGATGATGCAGTAGGGAATGGCCAAGTATTTGGGAGGGCTTTTTTTTAAAAGGGAGTGTCATATGTTCAAATAAAAGAGGAAAACTCCCTGTCACTCCAAGACAAGCAACAGAAAAAAGAATGTTTCCATTTGGAAAGGTTAGGAATCAAGGTGTCCTAAGCATGGGATGCAGAACCTGGACTTCTTCTTATATTATCTCTCTAAAACTCTCAGTAGTTCCAGACAAGATAATAATCAGTGATGGTGGATACTAGGAATAGTACCTCAACAACATCTTGAAGGCCACATTTCCCCATCTCTCCATATCCATACCAAAGAAGGCTGTGAAAATATGTACAGACCCCTCACATCTTGGACATAAACTGTTTCAACTTCTTCCCTCAAGGTGATGCTATAGGGCATTGCACAACAAAACAACTAGACCCAAGGACAGTCATTCCCCCCCCCCCCAGGCCATCACTCTGCTAAACAACTAATTCCCACAACACCATCAAACTACTTAGTAGGACTGTATTACTATTATCCTTCTCATCTTTCCTATTACCCATTTCCTTATCTTTTTATGACTATAACTTTGTTGCTATTGTTATCTTATGATTTATATTAATTGTTTTACTTAGTATCCTAATATGATTTATGTTAATGGCTTATTTAGTATCCTATGACTATCACTGAATATTGTATCTTATGATTTATGATGAATGTATTTTATGATTACGATCATGATTTATCACTTGTTGTTTGTATGTACACTGAGAGCTTATGCACCAGAGACAAATTCCTTGTGTGTCCAATCACACTTGGCCAATAAATCTATTCTATTCTGTTCTGTTCTGTTCTGTTCTGTTCTGTTCCATTCCATTCTTATTCCTACGCCTACTCCTACTCTTACTTCTACTCCTCTTCCCACTCCTATTCCTATTATCTTGTCTTGGAGCAAGGTTCCTGTATCTAAATGTAATGACTGGCATGTTTCAGGAAAGAAGAATACTTTGTGTTGACCTGGTATTCTATTGAATAGGTTGCTGGGAACCTAGTCATAATTATTGCAATTCAGGTTGAGGAGGTGTGTCTAGGAAAAAGCTAAAAAAAGGCAAAGAGCCAATCCCATGTTGCAAAACAAAAGAAAAAGAAGGGCCTTGAAAAATCGAAGAAAAGAGGAAACAAGGAAGCTGGAGACAGAAGTAGGGCTGTTCTGATTGGAATGTATCAAAAGGAAATGGACCAGGCCTTTTGGGTCAAAGAGAAGGGTGAGGTCAAACCAAAGCCTGCTGATTTCTTATCTCTTGAGTCTGGGTTGCAAGGACCTTGCCTAAGGGCCAGATGCCAAGTAAATAGGCTGACACTGTAAACCACTTAGAGAGGGCTGTAAAGCACTATGAAGTGGTATATAAGTCTAAGGGCTATTGCTGTTGCTAAATCCAGGTGGCTGGCTCACGGGGACAATTCCAATCATCCCTAATATTTGGTCCTAGGGAATTTTGAATTAAGGCATTGTGCAAAGTAGATTTTAGGTGGGTTCAGGTATCATATTAAGCTATTTTAAACATAGTTTTCTGAACAAGCCAAAAAGGTTGGAGTTGGGTACATGCATCATGCTAAATCGTAAACCATAAGATGTCTCATATAATGGCTTGGCGTGAGGGGATAATCCAGTTTATTTATGCATTTTTGAATCCATTCTGTGATTTGTAAGAAGAAATTGCCTGCCCTCCCCTCTCTCCCTGTTCACTGGAACAGTGTGATGAGTGTGGGTGGATGCTAACACAAACACCCCCAAATCAGGAGGGTTTTGTAGGCCATACTGGCAGAACTTTCCTTTCCACAAGATACAGTCGTTGCAGTGACAAATTTATTTATTTATTTATTTGTTTAAACTTCTATACCGCCCCCTCTCCCAAAAAAGGGACTCGGGGCGGTGTACAGCCTACTAAAACATATGAAAATGAAAGGGAAAGGGGAAAAAAACCCCACTGGGTGACCTTGGGCCTGTCATTCTCTCACTCAGCTCAACTCATCTTTCCAGGGTTGTTATGGTGGGGAAATTAGGAGGAAGAAGGTGCATTGGATATGTTTGTTGCCTTGAGTTATTTATATAAATAATAAAGCAGGGGTCTCCAAACTTGGCAACTTTAAGACTTTGTGGACTTCTGGGAGTTCAAGTCCACAAGTCTTAAAGTTGCCAAGTTTGAAGACCCCTGTAATAAAGACTGGATATAAATCAGCAGTGGGATCCTACCTTTTCCACTACCGGTTTGGTGATCTCGCATGCATGCTTACGCCGTTGGTTAATGCACGGACCTAACGCATGCAGCTTTCCCCACACCTGCTGAGGCCTGTAGTGCCAATCAACTGAGAGGATAAAGAAAAGCGCAGGGGCGGTAGGAGGGGCGATCCTGCGCGTTTCTCTTCTTTCTCTTCTCAGCTGATTGTGGGAGGCTTTTTTTAAACTACCGGTTTAGGCAGAACCGGTCCAAACTGGTAGCATACCACCACTGATATAAATAAATAAGTAATAACTATTTGAGTTTTGGGGTGTGATTCTGCAGCTGGAAAAGAATAAGAAGAGAAAGGGTTAAGTGTATCTTCTTGCAGGGAACATGGTTCTGAACAAGATTTTGGGATAGTTGGATGGATGGATGGATGGATGGATTTGTTTGTTTGTTTGTTTGTTTACTTACTTACTTACTCACTCACTTACTCACTCATTTACTTACTTATTTATTTAGCCACCCATCTTACTACCCAATGCAACTATGGGCAGCTTGCAACACAATGCTGTTCAGGTTTTAATAGTCAGGGTGAGACCAAGGACATTTTGGGGTCAATGTGCTACAAATTGTGTTTAAACCCTAAGGCAGGCAAATTCAGTCCTGAGGATGGTTAGAGCAGGAATAACTGGCCCCCTTTTGCTGTGTTCTGCTGCCACCTGCAGGCCTGTCTGGAAAAAAAGAACTAACGAATGGCAATTGTTAGGGCTAGCTAGGCTTATGCTTCCAAGGGAAATTTTATTTTGATAATACTTCAAGTGAAGCTCCCCTCCAAGGCTGTTTTGCAAACTAGCACAGACTGTGGCTTTTCAATAGAACAGTGAAACAAAGCAATGCACTAACTGGCATATGCAGATGCCCATGGGAGCCTGCGGTAATACAGTACACCTTAACCACATACACTTTCACCATTTGAACCACAGCAATACAATCAGGGCTCTAATACAATAATAATACAAGGTTCTGGCAAATGACAGTGATATGGCGATTACGTTTTCATCTGTGATAATAGTACAATATAATGATATATCAGTCCCAGCTGATTGGGTGGGTCTTCTTTTGTTGCCCTGCACAGGAGAACGGAACTGGAAAGTAGGTTAGTGGGGTGGGGAAGGAATGGAGATTTTGCAGTATCCTTCCCCTGCCACCACCCAACAAGCCACCCCCATAAAACCGGTAGTAAATTTTTTTGAATCCCACTACTGAATTGCATCATCAATTCTTTACCAAGCGTTAGATTTTTGGAGCACTTTTTCCAATGTCCCCTTCGCCCTCCCCTGCTTATTAACTTATTTTAAAGGAAGATTGACAGTTTGGAGACTAGAAGGTTACAGGGGGAGGGGGGGGGAATTGCAGGGGATTTGGCCATCACCAAATTGATTGAGAATTGGTTCAGTTTATCCAGGTGGGTGTTCCTCCCCGCCTTCACCATTCATGTGTGTCCATCCTAAAACTGTATCCTTGGTGGAAGAGGACAACCATCTCAGATAGAAGGATTATGCCAATCTTTGGTCAAGGGTGTATAATATCTGAGTTCTCCTCCTGGAATCCTCCCAGCAAGGTTATAGGGAAGAGATCTGATTTCCATCCAAATTCTGACTAAGAATTTAAGACAGAAATACTGTCTGAGGTTGAGTGGGTTCCCATATTTTTCTTTTACGAACATGTCTGGTTGTTTACAGTCTGTTATAATAAAGAAATTGTTTGAATGTTATAAAATACTGATAAATTACAGAAGTTGAGATGTTACTTCAAGCACAGCTTCATAATGGCTACAGCATCTCTCCTGAATCCGGCTTTCTTCCCTATCACTTCTCATAAAACAGATTTAGGATGTTGTCATTTTTTAACATGGTAAAAATATCGGAATTCATTGTTGAAGTACTTTTATTATTAGACTGTAATATATATCAACTAAATAAGTGTATTAAATGCTACAATACTTTGAAAAAGAATATGCACACCTCTACAATGTGGAATAAAGAGGGGAAGGAAGTGAAAGGGGAAGGGGAAAACTTTACACAATATTACCTGTGAATAAAAAAGACAAAAAGAAAATCCCTATAAAATGAAAAAAGAAAAAAAATCAAACACCTATAAACAAAACTAGACCCCAAAATATCATATGATTTTCAAGAAAATGAACTCGCAGAGAAGCAAAAGCTCTGATGTTAAGAAAATGAACCTGCTTTTTTTTAATGGTGTCAAGAAAATTGGAAGTCTGTCTGCAGCTGTAGTACAATCCCAGGAAAATATGTCTTTGGTTTAACAAATTGGTCTGTGCTCCATGTGTATCCATATGTTCTACAAAGACCATTTTTCCTTTAAATAAAAAATGCTGATAGTTCTAAGAATTATGAAAGTATTTATCCATGCCAATAACTATATCAAATTCTGCATTAAATTCTGCATAGCAATAGCACTTAGATACAGAACAGTAGCATTTAGATACAGAGCTTTACAGCCCTTTCTAAGCAGTTTACAGAGTCAGCCTATTGCCCCCAATAATCTGGGTCCTCATTTTACCCACCTTGGAAGGATGGAAGGCTGAGTCAACCTTGAGCCTGGGGAGATTTGATCTGCCAAATTGCAGGCAGCTGACTGTCAGCAGAAGTAGTTTGCAGTACTGCACTCTAACCACTGCGCCACCACGGTTCATTACACTGGACATTTCGACAGGCAAAAAAATATACATATTTTCTGTGCAACTTCCCCTAAATACACATCGTTCTATCACTTGGATTAAAATGATTAAACTTTAATCACAGTTTGATATGTGTATGCTGTGGCCCTTTGCATTATGTATCTGTTTGTGGTATGATGGTCTCCATTTGGATGAATCACATTTTTATTGAAAAGAGTTTGTGATGCATTTCTCTGCTATCCCCAGTTATAATGTATGCTACTTTCAGGGAGGAGCTCCTATGTAAAATATACTCTCCAAGAACATAAGATGATTTGTTGATGAATCAGCTAGAACTGAACTTCAACAGCAGCCAGCTACATGTTGATAATTAAACGCACATAGCTGTTTCATGAGGTACTTCTCATATTTCCACCTCATGAACTGAGCCATTGCTTCTTTCTAAAAATCTAAATCTACCTCTGACCTTCCTTCATGTGTCCAACCTTGTTATCTCTACAAATTACTCCAATGGTGCCTTTGGGTATCTGCCAGAACATTTAAAACTGTTTAATACACACAAATACTTCTAATGTTTGCACTAAGACCCCTATAAATTAATTGGAAGCGTTCCTCTGTCATAATCTGACTTCTCCCATTGGGTCCTCCTGGAATTTTAAAGTTGCTGCTGTTTACTAATTTCCAAACTTTTAAGATTAAGAATTTCATAGTTTGGATTTGGGATGAACTACTGTAATTCATTCAATCTTTATTACGGTCACGGACCAGCACAAAAAAATTAAACATTAAAATAAAGCAGAACCAAACAGTGGGTGACCAAGGTCTGCATAATTTTAGAGACACTGTAACAAAACTTAAAAACTTTCTTTTTAAATCATTGAGAGCCTTATTCTTTACAAACAAATATTCCATTACACATTAATACAAATTTTTTCTATTATTTTAATTATCTAACATATTTTCTAACCCTTTTCTATTTCTAATATATCAATGCTATCCCATGCACCCTTGCAGAATCCTCTCCTTAAGTTAAATTTTAACCATTGTCTCTGTGTCTTTTAAATAGGTTTATACCTTTAATTCTTGTACACTTTTCCTGTACCTCTATATCTTGTTTCTGTCTTTCTGTCCTTTCCCTCTTCCCTCTCTTCTTCTCCCTCTCCTTTTTATTCCCTTTTCTATCTGATTCTGCCTTCTGTGATCCTCCCTTCTGCTTCTTCCTGATATTATGATTACTTTTCAAATTACTCTTTTTTTTGGTTGTTGCTTCAATGCTTAAGTTTTTAACTCCCTTTCCCCACTTTCCCTTTTTACCCCGCTTAAAATTGCTTGGTCATTAAAGAGGGCTTCTTCTTTGTCCCACCCTTCTTGTTCTGCCAGGGTTTCTTGTTGGTTTTCATAGTTCAAAATCTCCATTTCTAAAAATTGAAATACGAAGCCAAAAGATCCTCTTCCCTCTTGTGCTTCTTCTTTTTGTTCTTTAAGTCTCATTTTTAACTCTTCAAGGAGTGATGCCATTTAAAAAAATTTTAAACAATCCCCAATTGATTTTATTTTGTTTCATTAGGATCCACCATCCAAAATTCCAGGAATCATTTAATAATCCAAAACTGTTTCTTGCTTCTTTTCTCACTTTCTCTTTCCAGGGGCTTTGTTTTCTTGTAACAAAATTTCAACTACAATGTATCTTTTGCAAGCCTTGTTAAAATTCCACTATCATTTTTTTAAAGTTCCAGGTGATCTCCTCCATTTTCCAGATTCCATCCTCTTTTTCCCTTTTTCACTCCTCTGCTTTCTTTCTTTTTTTATTTTTTATTTTAAATTATCCAAGAATCTTTATCCCTTTGACACTTTATTTTCAATTAGAAATAGCCTATTAATGTCAAAGTGGATTAGTATCAATTTCTTATTTGAATCTCTTCTTCTTAACGTTCCAAGTCAATTAAAACTGTCAATGTGAGAGGGGAAAAAGCCAATTCTGTTTCCTTTCCCTTTTTCTTTCGCCACTTAAGATCTTTTTTAGGAATAGTATTAGTCTTTAAAATTCAGGTTCCAGGTACCTTAAATAGATGTTCTCCATTCAACCCAGTCAGTCAAACTTTCTCCTTTAAACTTCCTCTTGCACAATCTTGTCTGGTCGAGTTCTTCTTTGAGGTGACCATTTCTCACCACCACTGCAACTGCTTTTGGGAAAGGGAGTAATGGCCAGCCGAGGAGGAGAGATGTGGCTCTCCTCAACCCTGCTGACAGCTCCCCCTTCTTCACCACCTCTTTGGGGTGGCTTCAGCCCAAAATCTGGGTGGCTCAGGGCGCTCCAGTGGCAAGCACAGATCAAAACTGTGCACAATCACGGGTTTTGGTCCATTGCTGAAGAAGCCTGAACCAGAAGTCCAGCTAAGGCTTGTTTTTGAGCAGCCAAAATAAAACCTTCAATTTCTTTTTTCAGTATTCCTGATTTTAGCCAATTCCAAGTAAGTTTTTGGTCAGCTTTGCCTTCAGTACTTTTCAGGTATTGGCCATGCATAGCTTTGCTTTTCCAATTTTCAATTTGCTTCTCAATTACTTCTTTTCTGTATTCAGCTGTTGACTTGATTGTCTTCAAAAGGCCTCCTTTATGTACTTCCTTAATCATTGGCTCTTCAGTTTTCTGGATGTAGTCATTCAAGCTGTGTCTTTCTTCTTCTACAGTCTATTTTACTTATAGGTAAATTATTATTATTATTATACTTTATTATTTAATTTATTTTACTTTATTATTATTTTATTATTTCAGCAGTTCCCTTCTCACAAAGCATCAAGTAAGTTGACTGCTTATTAAGAAACTTAAAAGATGTATTTCCAGAAAGATTCTCCCATGTAATAATTTGTATACAATGGCATAATTGATAAAAATTAACCAGTACCTTCATCATCTATTCCCAAGATTGTCAGAGAAACAGGTTCAGACCAGATAATTATCTGATGGGCTACCTGCATGCCCATGGAATATTCTGTTTAACAGGAAAAAAAAGTCTCCTTAAAGAGGTTGGCTTTCATTATGCTTCATTTTCTATAAAACTGCATTGTAGTAGAATAGGTTTTCATGGGAATGGGAAAGAATGAAAGAAGCAAGGAGGGCCTAATAAAGGAAAATATGTGTAATTCATGGTTGACATGAGGGGTCCTTGGTGCAATCTGAGCTTGCTTACTTTTTTTTTTTTGCAGACATTTCATTACCCAAACTAGGTAACATCATCAGTGCTAGTAAGGAGTGCTGTTTGCTGTCAGTTTATATTCAGTGTTGGTGGGGTGGTCTTCGAGATTCTTTGATTGGGTTGTTTGCTGTTGGCTTTGTTGGCAGTTTCTTGATTGGGGTATTGCTTACTTGATGGTTGGTCTGATGTTAACCCTGGAGTTAATCCCGGGGTGGGATTCTACCAGTTCTGTCCACCTCTGTAGAACCAGTAGCTCTGAAGAGCAGCGGACATAGAACCAGTTCTATGTCTGCTGCTGTTTTGGCCACCTGCCCGCCTGGGCTCTTACCCAGGGGTGGGATTCAAAATTTTTAACAACCAGTTCTGTGGGCATGGCTTAGGTGGTGGGTGTGGCTTGGTGGTCATGTGACTGGGTGGACATGGCTTGATGGTCATGTTATTGGCTGGGTGTGGCCAACTCAATATCACTCACATTGAGGCACGCATCTCCTCGCCTGGCCTCTCATGACTGTGGGGATGCTGCAACAGTCATAAGTGAAAAATGGTCATAAGTCACTTTTTTCAGTGCCATTGTAACTTTGAATGGTCCCTCCACACAAGCAAAGTACCAGCAAAGGAGGGGAAAAAAAACTCCAGAGACCTTCCTGAGACAGGAAGCCTAGTCCTGCCAAGAATGTAATAAGGGTTAACAGAGAGGCAGTTTCTGTAAGCAACACCAGAATGTTTCCTTCCTGCCTTCCTTACAGGATTAGGCCAGTAATTTCTTCTAACAACCGGTTCTCCAAACTGCTTAGAATGTTAACAACCGGTTCTAGCGAATAGGTGCGAACTGGTAGAATCCCACCCCTGCTCTTACCTGACCTTTATTTCTGCTTTTTCAACCTCAATTGCTTTGCGTGGCACAGCTGCGGTTGAAAAAGCAGAGAAAAAGTGCTTTTTCAAACATTGCGCACCCGTGTGCATCGCTGCTCAGCTGTCCAGGCAGCAAGCTGACGATGATATACACGCATGCACACAGGTTAAACATCTGAACAGGAAGCCCAAATATCTCTCTCAAGTCATATCTTCTACAATGATCTCTGGAGATGTTCTGAAAACCAAGCAAATATATAGCAAATGAATTCTTAATCTAACTCTAAATATGTTTATTAACTTATTAAATGTATTGGCCACCCACCTTACCACAGGGTAACTCTGGGTGGCTTACTAATATCAAAGTGATGAAGCTATACAAATAAAACAGTACAAAAAAACAATACAACCCTAGCTATAAGATATGGAGAGAGGGAATGGGATAAGCATGGGAGATGGGGTGGGGGGAGGAAACTGTTATTAATCTATTATCCACCATCACCCATTGGAGGTTCAAGACAACTGGCATAGTCAGATCTTTGAGCTCTTGAAAAAGGGCAGGAGGGCAAGAGCTGACCTCACTCTGGAATCTCACTCTGGTACAAAATGTTCCAAAGGGCAAGGAGCACTGGCAGAGAAGGCTCTTCTCCTGGACCCTGCCAGCTGGAATACCCTGGCTGATGGGGCCTGGAGCATGCCTCCTCTGCCCACACAGGTGAGATGTCCCAATCCCAGTGGGATAAGATGGTCCCTCAGGCAGCCTAGTCTCATGCCATGAAAGGACTTAAAGGTGTGGAAAGTTAGCACCCTGGAAGAATGAAATATTTTGAGAAATATAAAAAAGGCAGAATACTATATTTCCCAAAGGGAGAAAGGGAGAAACATTTTTTAAAGCAACCCCCACTTTCTTAATAGCTCCAGCAGATATTTTGTGCCCGTTCGGAAAGGCTGGGCCAGCCTATCTACAAAACAAAAGATCTTCAGCTCCAGGATGATGGGATTATCCTTCAGGGCAAAGCCATTAAGCCACAGTAGGAATTACCCAACACCCTTTCAGAACGCAAGCATCACCCTCAAACTTCAACCCAACTTAGCTCAGACAATCTCCTAGGATTTGTACATGGCACCATGGGAGTCTGACAACAGCCAATAGAATACATGTACTTGCACAGGAACAGGAAGCTCAAGTTCAAAACCTAAGAGAAGGTATAAATACCCATACTCTCAACTCCATGTGGTCAGCTTGCTATCCAGAACCCATGTGGTTCTGCTTCATCATTAAACCATGTTTCAAATCAGCCTCCATGTTTCCAGTGTCTTTCTCCCGGTTTGGAACTGAACCAGATAGATTTTCTTCCAAAAAAGGAGATTACCAACACCTTCAATTCCATCCAGAAGCAAACCAGCCATGGAGCAGTGGTATTATGTAGGCCACCCTCGGAGTCCCAAAACTGCCCGTGCCATTCTATGTTCTATTTAGAGAGATATTTTCGATTTCATTTGGAATTCCTAATACATGACTATTGATTTTCTTTATTTTTCTTGCATTCCCCTTTTCCAATATATTTCGTTTTAGTTACATTAGCTTCAGAAAGGAATTTCTTATTAAAATTATTTCAATGTTTGTGATCACACAGTTTTCTGTTTTCAAAATGTGCACATTTTTCTTAAATTCTGTACTTCTCCATTTTGACCAGAAAATAAAACATTTTCCCTTTCATTTTTTTTTTCTCCTTAAAGCTGAACTTAAGGGAAAAATATGTGATATAAGATCATGGTGTAGTACGTGTGTTTTGGGGATAGGTGGTGGTGGAGAGTGCACCTACAAGAATGAAGGAATTCTAACAGGGGTTAAGAATGTGAAGTTTTAGAAAAATTATTAGCATAAATCCCACCAACACTCTTTAATATAAAATATATTATATAACAGTAATGGCGAACCTTTTCGGCACCGAGTGCCCAAATCAGAATGCACGTGCATGCATGCACACGCACCGGAGCTGAAGACCAGCTGGCTGGCATGCATGCATGTGCCCACAGAGAGGGCTCTGTGTGCCACTTCTGACATGTGTGCCATAGATTCACCATCACGGTGAATACAGTAGTATTTTCCACAGTACAGTTGTAAGAGACTGAAATAAAACTGAGGGGGTGGGTGGATGCACTAATCAGAGGAGGAAGGGAAGGTGTTGGGAAGATTAGTGGGTATGTACAGGTAGTCCTTGACTTACAACAGTTCATTTAGTGGCCGTTTGAAGTTGCAATATCACTGAAAAAAGTGCTTTATGACTGTTTTTCAGCTTACAACCATTGTAGCATCCCATAGTCACATGATCAAAATTCAGACGCTGGGCAACTGATTCATATTTATGATGATTGCAATGTCCTGGGATCACCTGATCACTTTCTGTGACCTTCTGTGAAGCCAAATTCACTTAATAACCATGTTACTAACTGAATAGCTGCAGCAGTAGTGGGATTCAACATTTTTTACTACCGGTTCTGTGGGCATGGCTTGGTGGGCATGGCAGGGGAAGGATACTGCAAAATCCCCATTCTCTCCCCACCCCACTAACCTGCTTTCCAGCTCCATTCTCCTGTGCAGGGCAACCAAAGAAGACCCAGCCGATCAGCTGGGACTTGGGAGGCAGAGAATAGATGGGGGCAGGGCCAGTCAGAGGTGGGATTTGCTGGTTCTCCGAACTACTCAAAATTTCCACTACTGGTTTTCTAGAACTAGTAAGAATCTCTTGAATACCAGCTCTGCACTGCAGTGATTCTCTTAACAACTGTACCAAGAAAGGCTGTAAAAGGGGATAAAAGTCACTTAACCAATGTCTCACTTTCCAATAGAAATTTTGGGCTCAATTGTGGTCATAATTGAGGACTATTTGTAATGGATAAATCAGGGCTGGGTTGGCTGATGGAAAAGAAAGCAAATTCATTTTATTTCTGTTATGTTTATGTTAAATTATATTTTCATTTAAAAAAATTACAGGAAAGATCTTTGTGTCCACTTCCTATTGAAAATTCAGTTTGACGTATATACTGATCTACCAAAATAATATTTTGTTGGATAAATCTTGAAAAAATAGAACCTGGCCATCATGTTTAAATTTAAAATAAATTAATAATAGTAAAATAAATTAAATTTAAATTGGCACCCTTCAAACTTCAAACAGGATTTCCTTTATTCCTAGCACTTGCGTTTACTGATGGACAACTTGGATTAATTGCAGTTACTTTTAATGTGACACCAAGTGTTTGTTTGTTTATTTATACTGTGCATATTTTTACCTATCAGAATAGGTCACTCTAATAGCAAATGAAAGAGAAATTAATATTAAATATGCTGTTATTCCATAGTGGTATCAAAATGATTTGTAGCTCCTTTGAAACTCCTCCAAAAACAACGTGACCTCCCAACTTCTAAAGAGCTGAGTGAAACACTGCTAAAGATACGTTTTGTGATGTTTAATGAAAAGTTTTGTGTAGCCATAATATGAGTGTATCTGTATATATTATACAAGTGTGTCTCTGTGAATATTTCTTTTCTTTACAAGATGTCATGTTTCTAAAGCCATACGTTAAATGTGTGTGTGTGTGAGTACATGAATGAAATACCAATGCCTCAAACATTATCAACGTTTTATTCAGACATTTGTACTCAGTTATCTAGGCAATGTTAACATATTTAAGAAATGGTGACAATGTTTAAGTGATTTAATTCTTAATTGTACAGTATGTTGTATTGTATTATTCTGTTCCTTTGCCCCCAAACAATTCCCACACCTTTAAATTACAGCTGATCAGATTCAAGATATATTTTTGATTTCAACCATTTTATGACAAACAAAAACCCAAAAACCCAAGCAGCTGATGGAAAGAATTGCATTAACATTTTTAGGTTAGTTTTCTAAAGTAGTTTTAATGCTGGCAATCCAAAGGATGGACTAACTGGTAAAGGGCATGATAACATGTGATAATGATTTTCATGCAGCCCACCAGTACTATCTAGAAAAGTTCCACTTTATACAATGTCATTACAAGTATGTGTCCTGCCATCTATGCATTTTCATGGTTGATTCTTGATGACTTGCTAAAATAAATTTAAAAGGGTTTACTAGTATCTAATGAACTGAAAACTCATACGGGGATAGTTTACTGTTCACCCGATGGTTTTATCAACAATCTGTCTATTTTGCTTGGCTCTTGTGCACGGGTGTCAAACTCGCCGCATCATATTGCCGTCACATATTGTTCCACAACATTTTTCTCCTTCGTGGAGCTGAGGTGAGCGTGGCTTGCATGTGACCCCTGGCTGCCAGTTTGACACCCTTGTTGAGTGTGAGGCAAGGTAGCTTTATGAGTATTGGGGTGGGGAGGAAACTAGTGGCATTTAATCAAAGGGTGCCCAAGCATAGTGAGGATTCTCCAGATGATTTGGGAAAGCTTTTGTGTTGGTGGAGGAGTGGGTAGACACTTAAGGTGGTATGGCTGGAGAGGTATTGCCAATAAATAGACTACATGATGTGATTGCTCAGAGAGAGTGGTAGAAAACCTGGAGAGTGGATATTTTTAGGGGAAGAGAGAGTTAGGTTGCAGAAGTGGGAAAGAGGAAGCTATATCCTAGTTGTGTTAGGTTGAAAATATAGTGGATAGCCATCACAAGGAAAGTATTCTCCATTTCCAATCCACTAGCCTCATTAACCTCAATTAGTGATGATCTTAATCTCAATATACTGATAATGAATGTCAGGTTCATTGTAACAACCTTGATTCATCTGTGATCTTGTAATGGATGAACGACAGGTCCAGTATGGACAAAAGTCACAATGCCATCATCTCAGGGATTCATCTACTTGGATTTCAGGTCCTTCAACAGCCAGGGCCGAGATCTATATATGTGTTGTGACTCTGTGTGCTGAGATTTCAAGTTATCTTTCTTGTGACCAGTGAATTTACCCCTAAAGTAGCATGTTGTGTGAATGCCTATATAGTAAATTCAGGTATAGGGGTAAGCAAGTGACCCTTTTGGTATGCCAGTATTCTGCTTTTGGTAGGGTCCCTCCCTTGGCTTCTGGATTTGGTTATCAGGGTGGGGGTGAAGACCATTCACTTACTGGGGTTGGGAGTCTTTATCCTCCATGCCCTGGAACCTCCAGGTCTTGGAGGGTCCAGGAATTAATTGCTTCTGTAACAATTATGGGGTTGTCCCAGGGGTGGGATTCTACCAGTTCACATCTATTCGCTAGAACCGGTTGTTAATATTCTAAGCAGTTCGGAGAACCGGTTGTTAGAAGAAATTACTGGCCTAATCCTGGAAGGAAGGCAGGAAGGGAACATTCTGGTGTTGCTTACAGAAACTGTCCCTCCGTTGACCCTTATTACATTCTTGGCAGGACTAAACTTCCTGTCTCTGGAATGTCTCTGGAGTTTTTTTTTCCTCCTTTGCTGGTACTTTGCTTGTGTGGAGTGACCATTCAAAGTTACAATGGTACTGAAAAAAGTGACTTATGACCATTTTTCACACTTACAACGGTTGCAGCATCCCCACAGTCATGAGAGGCCAGGTGAGGAGATGCGTGCCTCGATGTGAGTGATATTGAGTTGGCCACACCCAGCCAGTCACATGACCACCCAGCCATATTCACCCAATCACATGACCACCAAGCCATGCCCACCACCTAAGCCACACCCACAGAATTGGTTGTTAAAAAATTTCACCCCTGGATTATCCTAGGTAAACTTTGGCCCAACTCAAACTTTGGCAAGCACACATGAGACATGTTGAGAAAGGAATCTTTATTTTTCTGCTCTCTCATCATATCTGGAGACTGCTATCTCAGCAGCTGTGTTTAGGGAAGCTAATTCTCTGTTACAGCTCTATCACCTGGCTTCTGTTATGGCCAATTTGCACAACATCTTGCTGACAAAGTCCACTTGCGTTGTTCCCAGAGCCTTGGTTCTAAAAGCAACTCAGCCTGTCTTGCATCAATCCGGGGATAGCCCAGTTTGACATATCTGAAAGGAGGGTCTCCCATTATTTACAGGAAAGGACGAAGAAACAATTAAAACCTTCCTGTTTTTCAAAAGTATGAACAGGAGGGAACCTCTGAAAGTTGAAGCATTAAAATGTAGATGCTGTACCAGTGGTGGGATTCAATTTTGTTTACTACTGGTTCTGTGGGCGTGGCTTGGTGGGCATGGCAGGGGAAGGATACTATAAAATCTCCAGACAGAGGTGATATTTGCCGGTTCTCCGAACTACTCAACATTTCCACTACCGGCTCTCCAGAACTGGTCAGAACCTGCTGAATATCACCTCTGTGTTGTGCCAAATTTTATAGAACTTGATATAAACAATTGATTTTTGAGCTATATTTTTTAAAAAAAAATCTGTGGATTTTTGTTTTTCACCACAATGGGATGAAACTTACAACAAAGATAAGAGATGAAGAAAAAGAATGCAAAAAAAAAAAAAGATCCTATAGTAAGGAATATATGTGAAAAGCTTCATACAGGCCCGTGATGGCGAACCTATGGCATATGTCCAAAGGTGGCACTCAGAGCCCTCTCTATGGGCTCATGAGCCATCGCCCCAGCTGAGTTCTGCTGTGCATGCATCCATGCCTCCTGCTGGCCAGCTGGTCTTCAGGTCTCTGCCATGCATACATGGTGGGGAGCAGGTGCATGTGTGGAGATGCACATATGCATGGGGATATACATGCATGCATGGGGGGTGGGGCACATGCCACGGGAGATGCGCACACATTGCATTTTGGGGATGTGCACACATCCTTTGGGCACTCGGTGCTGAAAAGGTTAGCTGTCACTGATATAGATTGCTGGAAAAGGGAGGGTTGCAAGGAATAATGATGCTCCTTCCTAAATGAGTTGGACATCTGTGTCAGAGGTTGAGGTCAAAGAAGATTGCAAAATTAACATAATCATCCTTTTCTGGAAGAAAGTAAAACTTTAAGTGGGTAGGGAATTCACCATTTACTTTTCTGGACTGGCAATAAGAAGCAGAGATGGAAACCAATGGCTAAAAGCAGGATTCTCTCTCAGGTCATCTCCACCTCAACTCCAAGATGCTAGGCCAGATCACAAGGATTACTCTGAATCAGGGCAAACTGTGAATCAAACAACCTTCAATCCTCTCTTTCCTTTTGATGCATGGTCAATTTCCGAACTACATATTGGAGGTGGAATTTTGGAACAATTACAATTCTCCATACATTTGTAACTGTTCTGCCTTAAGTGAGTTTAAAAACAACACCGCCAACAAACTGATCTGCTCTGGGTTTGGAATTGGCATCAAGTTGGTTTGCAACCCAAGAGTGAACCAGACCAATGAAGAGATGTCGTATCTTTCTAAATTTAACACAGAAATGAGAACATCCCAGTTTTTCTCTTTGAGTATATGAGAAAGTAATGGGATGAGAATACTGGATACAATCCAGTACTATTAAAAGCTGAAATTCCAATGAATTGCCTAATGTCTGCTTTGAAATCCATCATATTTCAAATGTTTAACTTTCAAGGCCTTGCCGATATGTGTATGTGCTTTAATTGAAAACCTCTTGTTTGGCTGAGTCTTGTTACCTGTCATGTGATGGGACCATAATTTGATGGGACAGCACCTGCCTTGCACAGAGAAGGTTGAAGCACAATCCATAGCATTTTTAGCTGAAAAGATCATATTGTCCTGTGATGGAGGTAAAATATATTGGTTATGTGCTGAAACGAACTCCCTGTACCTCCCAGCTCATTCAACCTCTGCAATGATCTACATTTCATGAAGTTTGAAAATCTTGCTTTTCCACAATATTACTAATGGATGAATGGTTTAAATTAAAATGTGAGCTAGTGCTTCATCCAAAAATGGAGAAGGTGAAGGAGGGAGGGAATGAAATCTAGCTATCTGAGAGCATGGCTTGTTTCAGATTGCTGGATTGGAAATAAAGAGTTTGCAGGTGTCTCTTGGGTGAAGTTATATACTGTGCTGCCTTACAAATTACAGGGATGTTGGTCAGACACACCCTGAGCCTTCTCAGGTTTAGTTGGGCTTGGCCATCATTTTATCTGTATTAAATAAAACCTCATTCCGACTTCTTTATTTCCCAGACTTGACTTAACCCTGGGGAAAGACAAAGGAACGAATCCTGTCTGCCTTATTTTAAAACATGTTCAATTAATTATTTTAGCCAAATGAATTCTTGTGGCTGGGAAATGCAGGAAAAAATTACTTCATGGGGAAAAAAAAAAGGATTTTGGGGACAAAGCAAACAACTTCCGTCATTAAAAAAATAATTCACCCTTCCTTCTCTATAAAGTGTGGAAACTTCAGATTGGATACAACATTTTTATATAAGTCTGCCTTTCTGGAGTATGATATCTGCACCAAATGCTTTGAAATATGCTTCTACTTGGTTGCTTTTTGTTTTCTCTGCTTTTTCCAGGTTTCTGATCTGGAGAATATTCTTGCTTCATGTCTATCTTGACTCATTAATTACATGTGAAGCTGAGTGATTAGCAGTCTTCATATGAAATCAGGAAATCCATGTTCAAATTTCCACTCAGTAATGAAACTCTGGGTCCTGAGTCCAGTCACAGATCCAATTTACTTGTTAGCCTGGGGAAAGTCCATAATATTCTCTTGTCCTGAAGTTAATTAGAGAAAAAGCTATCTTGATGTTCATGTTTCCACTTCAATTTTCATTTGCCATTAACCAACCATTCTTTGTGAAGCTGAGACTTATTATCTGAAAAAAAAGGCAATAGTTCAGAACTAAGGATATGCTTACTTGGCAAAATACATGTAATAAAGGTTCTAAATTTCATTTTAGGTCCTAGTGCTCAAACACCTGAACATTTCTCTCACTGTCTCCATGTCAGGTTTTAATGACCAAGTTTGCTAGTGCTGGCAGACTAATCACAAAGGTATAATTAGGCTTTGAAAAAAATGTTTTCATTTCTTGAACTGGAAGGCCAACTGCAAAGCCAAAGCAGAGATCTATGGCCCTATTGAAGGGGAGGAAGAATTCCCCAGAAATGCTGACTGAGGAATTCTGGGAGTTGAAGTCCACAAGACATAACATTGCCAAGGTTGGAGACCCCTGTACTGTATAAGCAACCATTTTGTGCTACCAAATAGTGATAGGCAATATTGATTGAAAGCTAGATGTACCAGTGGTTTAGAGCCGCTCCCATAGATACATATGCATAGATTACACTGCAATCTGATATCCACTCCACAGGAATACTACTTCAATGCAGAGCTGATAGGCATAGGTTCACACTGTTGATGTCAATATATATGTTGATGGTTTACAGAGCCAAAAAGAAATCAAAGATTAAAAGTGAAAATAAACATTCTTTTCTATAGCTCCTTTAAATCCCCTGGTTTATACTGAAAGCCATTTGTCAAAGTTTTCAAGGTTTCTTTCCCCCCTTTTCTTATATTTAATGTGAATAGTAGATTGTGAAGGAAATTTGCTTTTTCCAGGTTTTCAAACAAAAATCCTTAGAACACTATGCAGGAGATTCCTCAGCACCTAATTGCCACTATGTAAATGTTTTGTCTCCCTATTGGCTGTGGTTAAAATCAATTTAAAAGGCTTACATTGTATTATTTATGGAGATTAATTCTCCCTAACTGGATGTTTTAATCCTGATGTATTCCATTTAGTTTATTTATCAAAAATAGCTTTTAATGTTTTGCAATTATAGTCAGTAAAATGTTTAACCAATAATAACAGGATTAAAATAAAATAATCTTCCAAAAAGTTTTGGAATGCAAAGACAATTCTGCAATTACAAAGCTTCCTTCCTTCCTTCCTTCCTTCCTTCCTTCCTTCCTTCCTTCCTTCCTTCCTTCCTTCCTTCCTTCCTTCCTTCCTTCCTTCCTCAAATATTCTCCCTTTCCCTTCATTTGTTATTTTTGCAGATTGGGGATCATGAAGAAATATAACCCTACAATGCATGTACAGTAACACGCATATCCTTTGCTAATGACTTCCACTTCTCACTTTTGCTCTTTCAACACAAAGGTCAGAGAGATTTCACTCTGCAATTTGGAATCTGATATCATTAGGACCATGGAGAGCTCTAAGTGAGCAGCTTCTTTCAACAAAGACTGTCAGGATTAACAGCTACTCTCTACAGTCCAGTCTGCTATATTCCATCTCCTTGTTTAAAGAAGAAAGGCTCTTAAAGGGCCAGGCAACTGGATGGGCATTTTTGTTGTTGTTCTGACTACTCTTACCTGGGATGCTCCTCGCTCACTCTTGCTGAGTTGGCATATTAATGTAGGATGCATTTATCTCCTGGCTCAGAGCCAGCTTCTTATAAGTATCTAGAATTTGATTGGGAAGATGTAGTAGTTGGATTAAAATGTCTGTGAATTCCATCAGTCTAGTCCAGCGGTAGGGAACCTTGGCTCTTTTATCACTGATGGACTTCAACTCCCAGAATTCCTGAGTGAGCCATAAAAGTTTCCCCATCCCTGGCCTAGTGGTTTTTCAGTTGTGAGGGAAATCAATTTTTGACTTGAATGGGACTGTTTAATATACAAATGTAGGACATATAAAGAATATTGATCATTCAAGTCAAAAATTAGGACATTTGTATATTGAACAATCCCATTCAAATCAAAAATTGATTTCCCTCACAACTGAAAAACCAGTAGGCCAGGGATGGGGAACTTTTTATAGCTCATTCAGGAATTCTGGGAGTTGAAGTCCATAAGTGATAAAAGAGCCAAGATTCTCTACCACTGGTCTAGTCTCTCACTCTCTCTGATTCCAAGCCTGAGGCAGGGATATACCACTTCAAGGGAACAGTGTGGAGAAATGACTACCTCCAAGCTCTTGGTGTGGGCATCTGACATCATTGTTGGCCCTTTGATAGTCCTATTTTGGACTTCATAGTGCAGTTTGACTTTCGGTGGTGAATGCCTTTATGTAACTTAACAGCTCATACCCAAGACCACTTATGTTCCCATTCCTTCATGTTCTGCATTTTTTGGGTATATATGCCTTCCTGTGAGATTGCCACATGGAAGCTTTCAAATGAAGATTAATTTGTCATGTGATCCTGAGCCAGATTGCTCTGCTATACATTACAACAGATGGACTCGAGTGTAAAATATTTTCCCCTTGTTACTATAGAAACATCCCGACATAATTCAAATGACTTAAGTGGCTTTCCGGAAAGCTGTTTGTTGTGTTGCCAGTGCTGACGAATGAATCATTTTCAACTTTAAGTCAAGATGGATTAAAATGGGTCTCTGAGAATCTGAGTTGATTGCTACTTATGGAAGGGCCTTGCTGGTAAAGTTATTATGTTTGAGATAGTTTAATCAGGGGTTGAAACAAACCAGGCAGGTGGGCTACAACTACTTCCCAGAAATATGATCAACAGAAGACACAAAAAGAAGGTGACAGAGAAGGTATTTAGACAATACACTGTGTGATCTGGTTGTGATAAAATAAATTAATGGTTTATTCAGCAGAACAAAAGGATTCAACATTTGTCCAAAATTGCTTGTCTGTAACCATTAGACCTGGGGAGATGTTTGCTGAGTAGTGTTAGAGTTAGACAGCACAAAGGTTAGGCTTTGTAAGCATGTTTACATTTCATGAGAAATAATAAAAAAATGAAGATTGCAGATTTGGTCTGTGGGATAAGAAGGGGGAAGTGAAATCAAATAAGACTTAAAATACAAAAGCCAAGCAGCCGATGTGGTCATTAGAGAAAATGAAGAATTTAGAAGACTTTCCAAAATAGCCTTCTCCAATCTGGTGTCCTTCAGATCTTCTAGAATTGCAGGGCCTAGAATTCCCAGACAACCAAAGTTGCTAAGTATTCTGGGAGTTGTCAGGTCGAGATATATGGAAGGCAGCAGTGGGAGAAATCCTTTCAGTGCCAAATCAAAAGGCTTTTGAAAGTCTCTTCACTGTCAGAGAGATTTGATTTATGGGTAGAGAAGTCTGCAGTTAAAAAAGCAACACTCCATGCTCCTGGATCTCACTTAGATCTCCAGATGCCTCCTCTGAGAATAAAATAAGACCAGATCTCATCCTGAATTGATTAATATATTTTAAGGGGCATGTGTCCCTTCTCTGGATTATTTATTTAGTTATACTTTATTTAATGTAAACATCTGCCTTATTTAGATAAAACTACTTGTTTAGTTTTGTATAATCTTTTCTGAAAGCACACAGACTTATGAATAATTACATTCAAACTATATAAAACTGAAATTAATTTTAATCCTTGCATCGTTTTCCCCCACACATTTGCCTTATCCACTTTTTCATCTACTGCTAATTGTGCAGTTAGGGCAGAGTGCACCCACTGTATAGTGCACGCATGATCTATTACTTTTACTGTCTTCCTTTTTTTCTTTTTTAAGGTTCACTCTTCCTACTATCAGAAATCATACTTTTCAATTTATATTCATTCCTTTGCCATGTTTATCTATGGGCAGATTTGTGCTTAAACTATGTATTTGAAATGCAGCCCTTTTTCTAAGCAGATGCTGAACTGTCATCTTCTCGTTCATTTTTGCGTCTCCAAATAACCCAGACATTTTGTCTGTAGTCTTCTGTTTTATTTCTATGCATCTATTCATGTCTATTTATCTCACAGAGTTCCACCCCTTCTGGATCACATTCATTCAGAATGTTATATAATCTGCCCCCCATTCCTTACATTCACAATTTGATTGGCAACAACTTCAGCTGGATTTTAAACTTGACTCCAGGTGACTTCCTGAAGATACCCAGGTCATTTAATTTTCTTGTCAACAATAGAAACGGTTTGCCATTGCTTTCTGAGTCATCTGCTTAGCTATTTGTCTAGCTGTTTGTCTATTTTTCTGCCCTATCCTGCAGACTTAGCATGTCCCATTCAAGCAACGACTAAATCCAATCCAACTTAGCTTTTCTCAATACTAGCTAAGAGCAGCTTAGTTGTTACCAATGGCGGTATTCATTTTTTTTTTAATACCAGTTCTGTGGGTGTGGCTTGGTGGGCTTGGCAGGGGAAGGATACTGTAAAATATCCAGTCAGAGGTGGCATTTGCTGGTTCTCCGAATTACTCAAAATTTCCGCTACTGGTTCTCCAAAACTGATCAGAACCTACTGAATACCACCTCTGGTTGTTACTATCTGCTGCTGGCAGCTCAGTTTAGTTTAATAAAGAGAACATATGCATAATTGGCTAGATTTTGGAAGAGGATCATGGAGTCATCTCATGTCATCACCTAAAGCAGGGGTGTCAAACTGGTGGCCTGCGGGCTGGATGCGTTACATACAGGCCACGCCCATCCTAGCTCCACAAAGGGGGAAACCGTCATGAAACATCATGTGATGGCAATGTGATGTGGCAAGTTTGACCCTTGTGACCTAAAGAGAAACATGCAACATAAATGCTCAGGAATGTATCCAATGATTACATTTATGAGTTTCTGAGCTGTCATATTCCAGGTTCTAAATTAATTTTTTCACCTCATCACTCCCTTGCACCTTTTCTTTTCCAAAGCTTTAAGTTTTCAGACATTGTTGCTAAAATGTTTCTTAAGCCATCTTGGGAAACTTCAGTTCTGAAAAGCAGCATATACTTTCCTTCAAATTATAAAATCAATTAATACAAATGCTTGGGACAATGGTGGTGCCAGTTGGGAAAGAGTCCTGTCCTTATGGTAAATTTAATGTAGTCTTGGAGAAGATTCATACAGGGATTTTTCGGGAAGAGGGATACTACTATAGCGTAGTAACCCATGTTCATTGCATGTACCCTTCGTTGTTTGCATCATATTCTAGGACATAATCACAGTACTATAGTCTCTTCATTGTATAGTCAACCAAGACAATGCTTCTGAGGTCTGGCATGTCACAGCAGTAAAAAACAACGTTCATCAAGCTCTTTAAGAACCTTTTAGGGATCACACAATTTCTTACTGGAGGTGTGGAATTTATTTTTGTTTGTATTGATATTTTAAAAATTAAGTGAATAAAAGTTACTAAATCCTTCGAAGAACAACTAAAACGTTTGGTATGCTTAATATGATTTAAAAAAAAAATTAAGACAAGAAAAATATACCTGCAAATCTGATTCATCACCCAGAAGTCAGAACACTCTTTCTAGAACACCCTTGTGTGCTTCATAACAGACAAACAAACTCATAGATAAGTGTATATACAAGTTAAAAGGCTTAGCTACTGAGGTTACCCTAAGAATAACTGATAGCTCTTTCTTGTATAATGTCAGCAATGTTTCCTGTCTGCATCTCTAAATGATGTGTGCTTCCGATGTAAGTTTCCCTGACCAGTGATCTGCATTAAGGATGAAGACTATGGTTAGCTTGGCGTTGCTGAGATACAACTCATGATCTGACCTGCTTTGTTTTTCTGGGGCTTTCAGGAATTGGAGCCACACAACATCTGGAGGGCCCTATATCTCTGTTCAATACGCTGAACATAAATGGAAAATTACTAAGGGGAAAAATTGCTCATCTGACTTTACAAATTGTTTTCGTTTTACAGTCAAGGTGTTCCTGGCTAGATTATAGAATAATTCACCAATTAGCCCATTTGATTATTTAGTTAAATCTTTCCACAGGTCTGTGTGGCATGATGGCTCTCAACGTGGCTATCCATATGCCCCACATATGACTACAATCAGCCTTCCACAGGGGATGCTGTGAGTTATTTGCCTGAGCCAATTCACATAATCCAAGAGTTTTCATAAGGGGGAACCCCTTTGTGTTAGTCATCTGGTTGTCAAAAAGATTGCTGGCAGCGATCCTAGTGCTGGCACCAGATGAAATATTATATAGTTTTAAACATTTCATACTTAAAACGATGGGAATGGGCAATTCATCAGTGCACTTTCTTAAAAGTTTTTAAAACAATAAATGTCAACCAAAGGGCAAAAATCAGGCAGACCTCAGATTAAAATGACAGCGTTTGTTTAGCATGTGTAAAACTCCCATCAACCCAGCCACCCACCTCCCTCTTTAAATACCTTAAAACAAGGAATAAGGCAAGAATATGTCAGTCAAAATGGGCATTTACCTCAGGACATTTGCATTTGTCGTAATTTGATTTCCTAGGAAGAATTGCTTAGTAGTCCTTTAAAGCTAAAATGATGCTAACGTTTAGAAAGCTAATGAAATCGGAGTTAAAATTGTCCCTTCTTCACTCCAGACTTGGCTGCTATTGAGTGATAGGATGTAGATCAAACTTCCTAGCTGGGGCTTTCCAAGTTTTTGGGAACTGTAGTCTAGTCTCCTAGAGGGTATCAGTTGGAGAAGGCCGGTTGGAATAGTAGATCACCTCCTGAGACAGAGATCAATCACAAAAAGAAGTAGAAATCCAAAGGATTGATATAGTAAACTACTGTGCTGGTATTTACACTATGTAATGCATCCCCATTTGAGAGAACAGTTTGGTGTAATGGTTTAAGGCAGGGCTGTCAAACTCCTGGCTCATGGGCCAGATGCGTCATGTGCTGGCCACACCCACACTCGGTTTAGCCAAGGGGAAAAAAAGTCCTGATAAGTCACATGATGCAGCCATGATAATGTGAGTTTGACACCCCTGGTTTAAGGCCTTGGACAAGAGCCAGGAGATTACAGAGATTACAAAGCCATCTGGGTGATTTGGAACCAATCATTCTCTCTCTCTCTCTCTCTCTTTCAGCCTTGGAAAGAAGGCAATGGCAAACTATTTCCAAAAATGTTATCTCGAAAATTGGGAATCAATTTTTTTTGTTTTCACAAAACCGAGCAAATAAAGGAATAACATAAGAATTAAAGAAATAAAATCTGCATGTGAAATAAATCATATTCTCTAGTGCTCAGCATAATAAAAATCTAGTTGACTTTATGAAAGGAGGGAGATCTCACATTTGATGGCTCAACCTCTGTTTAATCTCACTGCTGTATTGTGGGATCTGTTTCAAATATAGGAGGACTAACTCTGATGATGAACATCTATGGTTCCAGGACCTCTCCAATTCATGATAGGATTAGATTTGTATATTCATATACCCTGGCCAAGTAGCTTCCCCTGGAGTAAAGAGATAATATAGTTTAGTGCTGAAGAAGAGAAGGAGGAGAATGAATAAGTAAACATCTTCCAATGTCAAGTTGCCATGGGAGACACTGCCTAGTAATTCCCCACTTCTGAAACTTACTGACTGAACCTTGTAAATCTATGCTCCACGTGTGCCTGAAAATTCTACCTCCCTGTGTAACTTATACATTAGAATGTACAATTAAAATATCTAAGCTTGATCAGGCCTCTCCTATCTTCCACTAAGATAAAAACTCAACCTCCCTCCAATGTACATTAGTTGGAAGCCTGAGTGAGCAACTATGGGAAACCTGGTAGTTTTATTGGATAGTTTTGTCTACCTCAGTAGCAGAAATTTGTGAACTATCTGAGAAACAGTTATCTGTCAACTTAAGATAGCTTGGCTAGAGAGCCCCTCTTTACAGTTCCTCTCACCAATTTGTCCACCATCTTTCTCAGCCGATTTCTTGAGCCATAAAACAATTCTCATTTGCCAGACTATGTCCAATTATTATGTATGCGATTTAAGGAGGCTTCTTAAAGGTTTCTGGAGTTCCCAACTCAAAAAAAAGTGCAGAGGATACTATCCACTTTTCTAAAGTAGACTGGTTTCTTTCATAAATAATTATGTTGATACGTACAATCTGAGACCTGGAAAATTGCTAATCATTTCAAAACTGTATTAAAATAGATGAATGTTCATACCTACCCTGTTTTGCAACTTTTAGGTGGTGATGGAAACAGCAGTATATGGACAAAGCTAAGTTAAGGCGGTTAAAGGTTCTTGGGCTTTAGTTAAAGTCAGTCCATTTTTCTGCTCCATGTTGATCCCAGCTAGAGGATTTGTGAGTCATGTCTTCTCTCAAGGGTTTAAGGTTTGAATATTCTCCCACTGCTTGTCTTCTATAAAGAAGAAGCCAAAAAGTATAAAGGATATCCACCTTCCTGAAAAGAGCATTTCCCCCCCTTGGCCCTTTCTTTTCTCTAAACACTTTTCTTCCTCTCTTCCCAAGGGTTTCCTGGAATTCCTGCCTTGAACTATGTGGTTTCTTAATAAGCATTACAAAAATGCATTTTTATTGAATATTATTTTAAGCCTAAAATGTTTAAGCTGTTCAGATACTTCAGAAATTACTTTTTTCAGCTGCTTGAGTCCATTAAATAGGGTTTTTTAGACCAATTATTTCTTTGGTCTTCAACCAAAGGGAGGGGGGGGAAATATAGTGACTTGATACTGTACTTCATCATTATCTGTTTCCTTAATTTCCAGACAGAGATTTATTTTATTTGATCAGAAAAGAACACTGTTTGGTGAGAAGCTACTTAAATAAATCTGCCACCATAATTATAGTTTGTAGCAAATAATGGGTGTCTCACTGGAGTCATACCCCAAGTAGAAGATTAGAGTTGACTTTGGATATCATCAAGTAAATGATAGAGGATGGCTATTTACAGATCAAAAGTCAAATGGAGAGAAAAGGAAATATAATTGGAAGAGAAGACAAGAGAGAATATAAAAATGCAGAAATTTCCTAGGCAAGTGGAGAAAATAACTATTATGAAAAGAAATGCAATGCATCTCATCTTAGTGATCTTGTTTTGTTGTTCCGATGCAAAACATAAAATGCACAATCTTCCTTCCTTTGACTCTTTCTTCCAGTTACATTGGATTCCTTTTCAAATAGAGGATATTTTCATATAGATGACTGCCCTTCAAAAAGAGGGCTGGCTCTTTTGGAAGTTGGGTGTATAGCCATCAAATAAACAGAAAAGGTACAATAAGGTAGGTTCTGATTGCTGTTACCATAGGATAATATTGCATATTTCAGGAGACATTGGAGCAGATAGGAAAATAAAGACTTTGGCGAGGAAATGGAGATCTGAAGGAATGCTATCTTTCAAAGAGTTACAATATATGGCAGAGTTTTGTGTTATAACTTATTCTGGGCCCTGTGTGAATAATCCTCTAAGAAAGAACACAATTCATGCAAATTGTTCTATATACTTTTGTCAATACAAATTCTGAAGACAAACTACTAAATGTCTAAAGTGACTAAAATGTTTTCAAAACTTTCAGTCCCTAAAGCAACAAAAAGCAGGTTATCCATTACTATTTAGAATTACTTTGGTGTTATATAGTCAAACCCTAAATAAAAGAGGAACTAAATACTATAACAATTTTTTTTTAATCCATAGGAACCTTTCAGATTTGCTCCTTTTCCTGGTTGGTTCTTTATTTTTTTCCTAAGAAAATAGGGCCACTGTAGTTTTATTATAGAAGCCAGCACAATCTGCAATGGAGAGAATTTTCGGATTTCTCAGATTGCAAGCTCATTTAGAGAGACAGTTTGTTATAGTAGTAAAGGCATCAGGCTACTGGGCATTTGCAAAAATCTCCCTTCAGGATATACAGTGGGCATAGTCTAAAGAAAGAAATGTGCAAAAGCCTTCCTCAATTGAGCATTTGTGTTGTTTGATCAAATATTGGGTGAGGCTTCTGTATTTCTTATAATGCTTGTTTCCAAAATGAAAAGTTTGAAGATTGTGCCACAACAGCATCTCTACAAGCATCTTGTTCAAAAAGTTATCCTCTGTTGTCCTCATTGTTCTAAGAACTACATTCCTATAAAAGAGTATTGGGATTATATTCAGGAATGTTTATAATTTAAAATAAAATATACTAATATATATATATTATTTGCAAATGGAGCAAGATCTGAAACTTTTCAGCTTACTTAGTCAGTTGTAGGATGCCAGTTCTCTTTGTTTTCTCTTTCACAAGAACCTCAAGAGGAGATCATTCAATCTGTCGAGACAGTACTAGAATTAACGCTGGGAATACTCAGTATTGAATTAATGTACATGTCATGGCAACATTTTTATTTTGAAAACTCCTGGAATAAAAAGCACTGAGAGAGAGACTACCAAATTTTACAGGGACTCTGCAAGTTATAAGATAAACCAAACAAATCATAGCTGTAGGATTTAATTTATAGAACATAGAGATATTATTTATTTATTAAATGGAAATTTGTTTTATTGATTAAATATGTTTGCTGCAAGGTGACTCTGAGCAACTTGGAAGAATATGCTTAGAATTAATATACTTAGAAACTTATTTAATCTTTAAAATATGAGTGATTCCTCGCTCGTATGTTTAGGGTTTATAATGGGGGTTTTGTGGGGAGAGGATCAAAAAAGTCAAGGTTATGGTCAGAACCATGTAATTGGAGCCCCAGCCCATCGTTATACATGTTGAGTAAAAAGGGGGATAGGGCTTCTATCGTATGGTTGTGCTCACTATCTATGATGGACTGTAGTAGACCTGTTTCCCAGGAAGGAGGGATGCATTCCAGAGGAATAAAAGGCAGCTTAGTTCAGAAATGTGTGAAAAAAGAGGGTGAAGAAGCCCTCCCTAATAGTTCTCAGAGTATCATGCTTGATGTAGATAATAGAGTGTTTTATTCTGGCAAGATTTTGTCTATAGGTATGAAACAATAAATAACTCTGCTTGGAAGAATCATACATGTTTTTCTTGGTTCTTGGGACTGACATCATTCTTCAAAGGCTGTCTACATTCCATTAATGTTTGTTGTCTCCTATTTATGGGCACAATTTCATCATAAGATTTAAAGTATGGCTGAAATTAAAACATTCATGATCAGGTTTTACTAAAATAAAACGATGATGCATATCTTGTTGGTGATGTTTTAGACATTCCTATATAAGTTAATGCCATTCTTAATACAAATGAGGAAATCTCACAATAATTCTTTTATAGGCTGGAAAAAATTATTAATAGCTATAAGAAGCCTTATACTTCAGTATTCAAAATGTTCAGAAAATATAACTTAAGTTTTGTCATTCAAAGGTATGGCTATTAGAAAACAAAATTGTTAACACAGAAATATCTGTGCAATTGTAATAAAACATGTGGCAATTATAAAAAACCCATAGGGTTAGGGCTTTGCTTGGAGGAAGAGAAGGAGGAAGAGGAGGAGGAGGAGGGTGATGCCTGAGTTTTACCATGTAAGAATAAACCTAACAAGGAAGAATTATAAAGGTAGGTGTGGCGAGGGATTCAACAAATTACAAACCATCAACCGACCAATGTCATCCCTGCTGAGGGGGATGCTTCATTGGCAGAGGAACTGAATCATTTCTTTGCTAGCTTTGAAGTGGAGACATCAGAGACAGATACAACGCAACTACCAGCCAACTGTAGCCCCCACCTCATTGTGGAGGAACAGGAAGTGAGGAGCATTCTGAGGGCTGTGGACCCTAGAAAAGCTGCTGGTCCTGATGGTATCTCTGGCTGAGTGCTTAAAGACTGTGCTGATCAGTTGGCTGGAGTCTTTACCAGGATCTTCAATCGGTCTTTATCACAGTCCACTATTCCATCTTGTTTGAAGGCTTCCACCATTGTTCCACTGCCAAAGAATTCCCTATCAATAACCTCAATGATTACAGACCAGTGGCATTCACTCCTATCATCATGAAGTGCTTTGAGAAATTGGTCTGCTGGCACAACATTTCTGGTCTTCCGCATACATTTGATAAACACCAGTTTACATACAGAAAAAATAGATCTACAGAGGACACTATAGCCATCACTCTTCACGCTGCTCTGACTCATCTAGAACAGCAGGGGGGCTATGTGACGATGCTTTTGTGGATTTTAGTTCTGCGTTTAACACAATTCTTCCACATAGACTAGTGTCTAAACTTGTGGACCTTGGGCTTTCTAATTCAATCTGCCTTTGGATTATGGATTTCCTGTCTGGCCGCTCACAGAGGGACAGATTAGGTAATCATACCTCTTCAGCCCTTATTCTTAACACTGGTACACTACAGGGTTGTGTGTTGAGTCCCTTACTCTATACTCTTTATGTGCATGACTGCATTCCCACTCACGCTAGTAATACTATTGCTAAATTTGCAGGTGATACAACAGTGCTGGGACTTATCTCCAGGGGGGATGAGTCTGCCTACCGAGATGAGATGGACCAGTTGCTTTTGTGGTGTGGAACAATAACTTGGTCCTCAACACCAAAAAGACCAAGGAGCTTATAATGGATTATAGAAGGAACAGATCAGACATCCAGCTCTTGCTTATCAATGGAGACCAAGTGGAGCAAGTGGCCAGTTTTAAGTTTCTGGATGCTAACCTAAAAGAGGACCTGACCTGGGGTGCCCACATTGCAGCCCTGGCCAAAAGGGCCCAGCAGAGATTATACTACCTGAGACTTCTCAGAAAACAACAATTGAATGAAAAACTGCTGGTGAACTTCTACCGCTGTACCATAGAGAGCATTTAACATACTGCACCTCTGTATGGTTTGCCAATTGCACAGTGGCAGATAGGAAAGCACTCCAGAGGGTTAATGTCATTGTCCAGAAGATCATTGGTTTCCCTCTCACCTCTTTGGAAGAGCTTTATAGCTCCTGCTGCCTTAAGAAAATTCAAAATATTCTCAAAGATCCATCTCATCCTGGGAACCCTTTTTTGAACTATTATCATCCGGCAGACGGTACAGAATAATAAAAACAAGGACAAATAGGCTGAAAAACAGCTTCTATCCAAGGGCAGTAGCTCTTTTGAATTCTGCTGTATAGTGCAGTGTTGGTGTGGTGTCGGGGATTTCCGGTTCAATGTGTGGAGGGTAAAGGATGTGTGTTCATGTTTATTTTCATGCTCATGATCATGATGTGCACTGAAGATGGTGTTTGATTTCATTGTATGAGGTGCAATGACAATAAAGTAAAGTAAAGTATAATGGAGTAATTAGTGAGATCTTTCTAAAGGACAAATTAATCAAAAGATTAATCAAAATGTAATGTGTAATAAATAACAAATTTATGAATTTCCTTTATGAATATGTCCAAAATAACCATCAACCAACTTCTATTAAAATATGGACCTCTGAATATGGACCTCCAGATTTTTGAAACACTGATTTATTTTTAATTTATTTGATATTGCATTTACACATATAATCAAGGCTAAACAGCAACTGAGAAGTCATTTGTATCTGAATAGGTGGAGACCATTTTCCAAATTATAGAAAGTATGACTTATTAAAGTTTTCCAGCTGTGACTCAGTTGAGTTGAAACAAAATTTATCCAGAAGTGAAGGCCATTGCTGACTTGTTAGAACAGACGTGTAGAATCTTTCTAGCAATATTCCAAAATACAGTAAAATAAAATAATTGGTAGATTCTTTTCTTAGACAACATCAGGAATGTAATTAAATATGACCTTGCAATGGATTACCTGTGAATTTGTTGAGAAAGAATGGTTTTCAGTGAGTATATTGAAATGATTGTGAACTTGTTAACATCAGCCAGAAACAATTGCTGGTTTTGGGGGCCTTTTACCATTTATCACTTTTCTACCTGGAATACACATGGCACAAGTTTGAAACAAAACCATAAATCTAACAGAGAAATCATATTCAAATTTGAAAAGAACAAAAAAGTTATTATGAATACAGGTAGTCTTTGACTTACAACTATAATTGAGCCCAAAATTTTTGTTGCTAAGTGAGACATTTGTAAGTGAATTTTGCCTCATTTTACCACCTTTCTTGCCACAGTTGTGAATCACTGCAATTGTTAAGTTGGGAACACAGTTGTTAAGTGAATCTGGTTTCCCCATCTGAATTTGCTTGTAGGAAGGTTGCAAAAGATTATCACATGGCTTGAGGATACTGCAGCCATCATAAATATGAGTCAGTTGCCAAGCATCTGAATTTTGATCATGTGGCCATGGGGATACTGCAATGGTTGTGTGAAAAATGGTCATAAGTCACTTTTTTTCAGTGCTGCTGTAATTTTGAACAGTCACCAAATGAACTATTTTGCCCTGTTTCCTTGAAAATAAGACCTACAGTAGCATGTATTTTTTATGCCTGTGCCTAATATAAGCCCTTCTTTTGGACCATCTCCCATAAGAGAAGAGCCTACATCCTCCTTTGTGTCTAAATAATTCTATGAAGAAGACACTGCTAATTTAATCTGATGAGCATTTGCATTCATTTATTGATGTCAGTGTTTAGATGTGTTTTTATTTTATTTGCTATAAATGTTGTGCTATGGTCTATGAATGACTAACACAGTGATGGTAAACACATGATAAGTGTAACAAAGGTGACACATAAGAACCATGGTGGCGCAGTGGTTAGAGTGCAGTACTGCAGGCTGCTTCTGCTGACTATTGGCTGCCTACAATTTGGTAGATCGAATCCCACCAGGCTCAAGGTTGACTCAGTCTTCCATCCTTCCAAAGTAGGTAAAATGAGTACCCAGATGGTTGGGGGTAATAGCTGACTGTAAAAACCACTTATAAAATGGTATATAAGCCTAAGTGCTATTGCTATTGCTCTATGTTTTGAGCGACATGCCAGCATTCCCCAACACTCTTCTTGAATGCAAGAGGCATAGTTGCATGCAGCATTCATACTCTCTCAAAATTGCACAAGAACAAGATGTGCTTTTGTGCCATTTTTAGGGGATGCAGAGGCCATTCTTTGAAGCCACTTTAAAAATGAAGGCTTTGTGCAACCCAGAGCAACCTCAGGTAGGTCACAGGGCCTATCAGCAGACAGAGAAGTCTGCATAAAAGTAAGCAGTGCATGACACTTTGATGAACAGCATGAGGTAGCCTTTTTGACTATCATCAGTGGCACTAGGGCTGAAGTTAAGGCTCAGTCTTCTACTTCTACACACTCTAGTGTAGAATGTTGCTGTTCAAGGAGGCTTAGATTTAGAGGGGGGAGCATAGAAAATTGTTCCTTTTTTGTTTGGGAAAGGATGACTTGCCACCAGAGTCAAGTTAGGCATTTTCTGAATTTTTGACATGCTTAGTCCAAAAAGTTTGCCATCACTGGACTAACTGTACTTGATTGACTGACCCTAATCTGACACTTTTAGATTTGCTTGTGAGAACATTAATAGCAGGCTGCAATCTCCAGTATATTAAAAAAAATTGTTTTGATTCAGATAGCTGCCCTTCTGCTTATTATTCTTGGAACAGGGTGAAAAGTGCAGATACAGATGAGGGAGAGATCAACATTTTAATATTTGGCATTTGTCTCTCTCTCAGACTTTTGTGTGAATGCTTCAGAGGTATCAGACAGAAATCTGCTATTCGCAAGCTCCCCCTTATGGACAAGAAATCCATTAAACAGTGCATTCTTGTCAACAAGTTTTCAGCCAAATTGCTATCATGATACTTGCTATATATACAAATGTCTAAAACATTGTTTTTTGGAATTTATTTATTTATTTAGGATAATACCAGCCAGGCATGTATGTTTAAGTAGTGCAACTCATATGAGAACAGAACAGATATGAGAATAGTTCCAGATTTGGCCAGTATCCTGAAGAGCATCAGGGCCTATTGCTAGGAAAGACAGAGAGCCATGGCAATGGACAAGAGCAAAAAATATCCCTTCCTATGACTAATTACCAGGATGCCAGCACCAAAGTCATAATCTGCAGAAGGAAGGGGTGCTCCTTGATGTCCATATGCTCCAACAGCTAGATTTTCAGGACTAGTGCCAGGCTGAAAAAATGTCCCAATTTGAGGTTGGATGTTTTCAACAGACTTTTTCCAAATGGAACTGCTCTTCAGTGAGTTAGAGGAAATGAATTCTTTGTGAATTGTAGTGATCTTCTTGTTACCATCTTCAGTATACAGTATATCAAAAGCAGGCCTCCCTGTTCACCATCTCTCCATGAAACAAACTCCACTCCTCCCTCACACTCAAGATTTGTTTCTTGAGCTGTCCTCCATCAGCTCTTGCCCCATATTCTATATATATATGAAATGCCACTCACGCATCATCACAAAATCTCCAGAACCATAAACCCTACAAACTTGAAATTTGACACGTATGTTCCTCTTAGCTTCTAGGTGCTCGCTAATAAATGATTCAGAAATGACCATCCTATATTATTATTAACACGCTCTGATGCTAAGGAGTTCTCCTCCCCCTCCCCATCTGAAAAGAAATCTGTTCCAAATGCAAAACACAAGCAGAGGAGAGGAGTTTCAGTTTTAGTTTCACAGCAGCAACCAGCTTTAGTACAGAACAGTTGAACCAAGCCACGCCCAGGCTCCTTGCTGTCTCCTTCTTGCTCACACAGCAAATACTGTTTCAGTTTCTCAATTCTCTTACACACTGACAGGATGCTAGTCAGATGAATACCAATAGATGCTAGTAGGCAGAGGCAGAATTTCCCCCCTTATTTTCCTCCCAGAAAACTAAGCTCGACCACATAGTTTTGAAGTGAAGCATGGTTATCGAGCTAGTAAAAAATAATTTATTCAGCACAAGTCCTAAATTTAACTAACTCAAAAATGCAACAACAAAAATGAACAGCATAATGTAGCATTAAAAGGCAGCCAAAATATTATTAGAACAACTCATCAATTCTCTGGTGGCCTTGTGAAATTTTTTGATTATTCTTTTCCTTAAAATTTGATATGTAGCACTAACCTATTAATAGGTATCCATTAATTTATTGAAGTAATTTCAAAAAGAAACTTCATAATTCGCACTGATCTAAGCTCCAGGGTGCACGATCATATTGTAATTCCATTATTTCTAGCTTCCCCTCAATTCCAACAGCTTTTTCCATTCCCCCAAAGTGGCTGCTCTGCACAGTTACAGCCCAATGTTCTTTCTTCTCCCTTCTCAGTTTTTCTAAGTGATTTAAATATTGCTAATGAAGGGATTTAAACTTTAGCTGTCCAAGTGACATAAACCTGAATTCTCATTCTTTCTACAGCCAGTTCACCTCTAAAGACCAACCAGGCTTACAGTTCAGTCCTGATGACTGCAATGAAGGCATTATGGTTTGGAAAATAATTAAATTTACTGTGGTATTTCAGCATCTATTTAACATTGGTTTTGGTTCAGCCTCAAACACAGAATACAGTAAGAGCAGTACAAACAATTATTCTTCCTTGTAGCTGAAACACAACTGCCATCAGTCTTAGCTGGTATAGCCAATGGTCCTGGCAGATAAGAAGTTTGGTGCAGCTTCCATAGGACCATCAGCTTTCCATGGCTACAGTTCATGCTGACTGGGGATGATGGAATTTGTAGCCCAATGACATAATGAGTCCAAAAGTTAGATCCATATGTAGAGCATCTATCTGGAATCAAATTGTCCTATGACAAAAATCTGTCCTTCAGGGTTTTTTTTCCTGAGCAAATGGATTCTTTAAATTTTTGTATGAACTTCAGGGAGGCTTGTTTTGATAGTTCATCTGACATTTCTTATCATTCAGAAATGGCAGAGGAGGGCTGGTATTTCTTTTTCACTTCCTTACTGCTTCCAGATAAAAAATAAATCTTGTCAGAGATGCTTCTTTGCATTCAAAAGCCAGGAAGGCTGAAGATCAAAGTTAAGCAATGAAAGATAGAGCTTCATATAATGTGCCCCTTGATTGCATCAGAACAAAAGGATGGTAAGAAGCCACATCTGTAGACGCTGCATAGTTTTCCTCTCTTTTGAAAGGGGGCCATTTAACAAAATGTTATGGCAGGTAAGGGAAGGGTGGGGAATACAAGGAGACGGGTGGTTATGCAAGTCAATCAATCAATCAATCAATCAAAGAAAGAAATATTGGATTCCCTGACTGACAATTCTTGTTTTCAAATCATTGTCTTGGCTTCTGCTCCCAAATAATATGATATGAGGAAGATGCCACAGCCACTGGATTAATAATGACACGATTATTTAAGGAGAGGAATCATTACAGCCACACTGCTTAGGACAGATAGTGTTATGTCAGCACATGTTGTTCACCTCCTGTGAAGATAATTTCCTATGACTCATTCAACAAGGATTTTCCACTCCCCTCTGGTTTCTCTCCATTATGATTCCAATTTCCATCCAAGTCTGAAGTTTCCATCAAAGTCTGAAAGCATTCGGATTTCTCTGCAACATACGAAACAATGTGACCCGTCAGGCAGTAGAAGGTGCATCATATCATAGCTTTTGTTTTTCCTTGAAGATGTTTTGCTTCTCATCCAAGGAGCTTCTTCAGTTCTGAAAGGAGCCAAACAAACCGAAGAAGCTTCTTGGATGAGAAGCGAAACGTCTTCAAGGAAAAAAAACAAAGTCCACTTGCCTTTTGAAAAAAGCACCTTTGGAACATCAGATGAAACATTTGCTACCTCTAACAGCAAATAATAACAACTGCAGGTTTATTTCCAAACACAAGCAAAGAAAATTCACCTGGCTTGATGAGTCTCTGCCAAATGCAGATTGGGAGCTTTTTTCTTGCAATGGCATTATGATGAATATCTAAAATTTCACAGATGATCTGATGGGAATGGATTCCAAGTACTGGTACTTGTGCGTGTATGTGATTTTGTATTTGTTACAGCAACTCAGCATTTCCTCCTTGGATCGAGAGCTCCACTTGATAGGATGATACCGCTCTACTGACCAGTATTTTATGGCAAACCTAGGAAATTGTTGCCAGAACTATAATATGCATCTGATACAGATCCAGGTCATTCCAACAAGTTTGAGCATAATTTAAATTTGGACACAATTTCAAGCAGTGTACACAATTTTCCCTGTAGTTGTGGAACAGACAAAGCTTTTCTTTCCCCAGATCTATGTGAAATACTGCACATCTCCATTAATGATAACAAAAGCTTCTGACAACCCTCAGTGTCAGTTGGGTGTGTGCATACGTGCTTCCAAAGGAAGACCTCTAAATCTTTGCAATTATGCATCCAGGCTGATCTTTCCTCTAAAGTGGATTTTCTGAAAGAAGAAGGAAGAGACTTGCAAGTAGACGAAAGTGTTGTTTGTCCACCCCACCACAACCAGCCAAAATCCTAGGCCTAAGGCATGATGTTGACAAATAGCAAGGCTGAGTCAACCTTGAGCCAGTCAGAATCAAATTCCTGCAGTGAGTAATGAGTTAGCCTGCAGTACTGCATTCTAACCACTGCGCCACCACAACCCATAAATAAAATCTTATTTAATAGCACCTTCACTATTCACTATTCAGTCAGCATTCAGCTTCCCCCCACCCCTATTCTTTCTATTATCTCCAGCTTTCTTCTCTATCTCTGTCAGCCTGTCATTCTTTCGACTGCAGTTGTTTCCTTTTTGTTTGTTTGTTTGGTTCAGTTTTTTTGTTCTGCATTTTCTGGCATTGCTGTTTTCCCATCCTGTATCTTCTCCACTTACTCCATATTGGCCTGCTTTCCTCATTTCCTGCTTCCATTTTATCTTCTCCAAGCCCTCCATTCCCAACTACAATGTAATCCTAGTCCCTGCTGAGTCAAAAGTCAGGACCGCTCTATTCTGGGGTATTTACTCTTCTCAAACAGTAGGACTACAGGCTTAATTCTATACGTAAGCTGTCTGAATGTTTTTCAGTCTGGTCCCAAAAGTATATTAAGGGCCCCTTTGCTTTAACTTAAATGCTACCTATTTGCAAATCTGTACTTTTTTGTAGCTTCCCAAAAATTTACCAAGTAGGATGTAAATGATGGATGTATTAATTAGCATCCCTGAAATTGCCTTTTGAATAATTATAACCCAGTATCAGATGTAGGATGGGGCTTTAGTTACTAATATCCCTACATTCTTTTTCTGTTGTGTATAGCAGGAAGCATTATGTTAAGAATTCAATAATTAAAGCCTGTCCCCTCTCAAAGGAATAAAATCTGTTTTGGGGCATTTTAAAGAAGATACTCAAGGGCCAAACTGTAGGCTAATCATCATTGATCCCCACTGTGGTCATCTGGAAGCAATAGCATGATTCATCTGGAAGGATGTAACTTTTTTAAATCATGGAAATAACATTTGCTAAACGATTAAAAATAATAGTATATGAGGGTGAACTATACACAAGAAGCATTATTGTTAGTAATAACAAAAATATACCATTACTTAGGTTTTACAAGTAAGAGTTGTGGAAGAACATTTCAGTGGTTTATTAGGGGTTTTGGTAAATATGCTAAAGAAAGAAGTATTTTAATTAATAGTCTTGGTGTGTGTGTGTGTGTATGTGTGTGTGTGTGTGTGTGTGTGTCTTTCTTGGGCATATTCTGTTATATATAGATATAGTGTAATTAGTGTTTTGTTAAATTTTGTCTATTTTGTTAAATAGAAGCTCTGTTCAATTCCACCATCACCCTTTATAGCAATTCCTAAACAATATATTCATTCTCTTAGTAAAATCAGGATGGCTCTCAAATGTACTTTCGTTTATCTTTTATCCACTCTCTCCCTAATAGCTATTGGAGGAGTAGGTTTTTTTAATTGATTCAGATAGATGCTCCAACATACAATTGGTCTATTCTAACCCTAACTGCAATAATCACATTGAGAGCTTCTTAATGTTCTCTGAGCTTGGTTGTTTTCTTCCAGATATTTCACTACCTAAACTAAGTAACATCATCAGTGCTACTAGCTACTTACACTGATGATGTTACCTACTTTGGGTAATGAAATATCTACAAGAAAATAACCAAGGTCAGAGAGCATCAGGGATTCCTCATTTCAACCTGAGCTACAAATATTCTCCTTTATTAATAATCACAATAAAATGACAAAAGAGAATATGTGTTTACAAACTTACAATGATGTGCATATACAACTAGCATTTAAGAACAACAGGATATGCAAAACAGGAAAGAAATTAATCAAATGGAAAGTATTATAATTCAGTTGGCTTGGCCTGGTGACATTAAATTTGAGTAGTAAACTTTTTCAGAAAAAATACAGCCGATAGGCTGATTTGAAGTCCTAATGATCAGTGCAGAAAGCAGAAAGAGCCAGGAATTGTTTGACAAGTTAAAGAAATAAATATATGTAAAATAATTTTCAGTGATTTCTGCACCAGTATTTTTGATTTTTGACAACTAAACTAACAAATCTAGAACAGTGACATGGCTAATTCAGAAAAGTAGAGATTTGATTGGTTCTTTCAAAGTAGCTACGTGGCTAAGCATCCAATCAATTATACTGAATTACTCCATAACAGTTGCCCTTTTGCAAAGCATGTCCTTTAAGAAAACCTTGGATATGACTGCTTGAGTACTGCAAAAAAGATTAGCGTGAATGAGGCTTGGTTTTACAAAGTGGAGGGATAAAAAAGAAATGTATGGAAGGTACCCACAACTCTTTCATTTGTTGGCTTAATGAACAATCAATATAGAGCTTTCTATTAGCCATTTGAGATGTCCTGGGGAAATGAGTGATGTCTTCCTGCAACATACTTTGCCTTGTTAGTGTTTCAGTAAATTGCATTAATAGGAGGGGAGTCCCAGAGGTATCAAATCGGAGAGTTTCCAGGACATTCTGGGAACCTTCGAGCAGAGATAGACATTAGTCAGCAAATTATTCAGTTATAGAATTGGAATTCCATGTATCCTGGCCCAAAGTCTCATCGTTGTTGGCTTAAAGGTACATGCAAGGAGCTGCAATTTATTTTCTCTTTCTCTCTCTCTTTTTTAGAAATAAATGAAAATCAATCCAATGTGTCAAACTTCTTTAACACTGGCCATGACATGCATCTCATTACAATCTGAATGGAATTAATAGGAAACTGCTGACCAGAGTAGGGCTCTCCTAGGTGTAAATATGTACAGATTGGACTGAGTCCTCTGAATGAGGAAAAGAAAACCATAGATCAAAAAGACAGATTTCTTGAGGCAAGGAAATGAGAAACAATTTTTGCTCGCTCTGTCTGTCATACAGATCAGAAAGGAGGCATTGGGGGGGGGGGGGAGGGAGAGAGAGAGAGTTTATAAACTTAATGTTGCACTGAGGTGATCAACATTGAGAGAGACAGGAAAATAGCGCACAAAATTAAATGTACGGGAAAAGAGGGGCACTGAGCATTCTTTCACATCACTGCATGATCACCTGTCCCAGGCATATTGCAGACCTAATTGGGAGACATCTGGGCAAGCTGCCCTGTCTGGTTGGCTAGACAGAACCCTTGTAACTATAGCTGACCCAGGAGGCATATCATATGAAGGTTTCTGATCCTGAGTCATGAAATGTAAGATGTCTCCATTGTATAAGTCACTGGTCATTGTGAGAATACAGAACGATCGATTTCCAAAACAGGTTTTCATGTGGTTTCAGTATTGATGTTTCTGATGCAGAACACACTTTGAACCATTAGACTCTTTCGCTGGATAAAGATAAAATACTACCAAAGTGCTTTTGCCAGCTGTTGCAGGCTTGGAAATCCATTAATGACAGACCATCATTTACCAAGAAGCAGAGGCAGTTGGAATATGGCAGGCAAGAACACAGTGGGGTTTGCAGTTCTAAATGTGTAGGCTTGGCTGTAAATCTTTTTTTTTTTATATAGTAATTTTATTAAAAATTACAATTACCACTATAAAAAATAGCATAAATAAAAAAACAGAAAAGAATACAAAGAAAAAAAATAGAAGCTGCAGGGGGAAAAAAAAATAGAAGGTACAGAAAAGGAAAGACCGAGAACCGAATTTGCAGGGTATCATGTGGCATGGGCTTGGGATAAAACTGGATTTTGGATGTGTAATCAATATTTTGTGAAATATTGATTAAAATATGCCAACATTGACCAGAAGAGTCTTTGCTACAGGAAGCCGTGACCTTCAAGAAGCTATTCAAAAGCTGTTACAAGTGTGAAAACATGATTTGAGCCCTAGAAAAAGAGAAAGTATTAGAAAAGACTCCAAGTGGCTCCTCCCTGACTACCTCTATTAGGTAGTCCAGCCCAGGAAATTAAGTCCACCTGAAGACTAAAACTATTTTATGGAAAATGGCTATAAGAACAGAATCTGTTGTTGTGCAGTACCCTCCTCCTTCTCCTTAAACTTCTGTGATTTAGGGAGACATCTGCTTTTAGCTACTTCTGAATGTTATCTCATCTTTCTGAACTTTATAGTACATAAAATTATATATTGCAATGTCCTACCTGTTTTGGAGGTGGAAGAAAGAGACGCACACTCTCAGTTGATTAGTTTTCTTGCTTTAATTTCAGGAATTGAACGGCTATGGAGCCGCGGCAGCCTTTCTTATAGTGGCTGCTCGCGGCTCACCAGCCAATGACAGGGATATAAAGTTCCCGCCGTTGGAACAACCAATCGCAGGTGAGTATTTGAATAACACCCCTCCCCTCTTGGTCCAGTCCGACCAATCAGGAGCTCCCCCTAGGTTATGTAGTTACGTAAGTAGGCGGGGTCCTGTGGGTCCGACTGGATCTGCTCAGGTCATTCGTTAGTTCGCTAGCGGCTAGTGCGGACGGACCTGTTGATCTCTCCGTCCCTTCTCGTAGAACCGTCTGGAAGTAGAGCCGGCCATGCCGCTCCTGACGGGCTTTGCCCTGTTAGTTGAGACGGCTAGGCCGCTCCCTTCCAGGCTTCTTTCTGGCGGACACTCATCTCCTGCCTGGTCCTCGTTGATGTTGATTTCTTCGGCCTCAGGTGCGTAGTTGCGAACTTCGACCGGAGCTAAAGATAGGGGTGTTTGTGATAGTGCTAAGTTGTCTTTGCTTGTCTGGGGGTGGTATGTGTTTGAAGGGTCTCCCCCTTCTTGTGTATTTGGGTAATCCCCTTCCCCCCCTGGTTTGTCAGATGCCCCTCTAAGGGTCTGGGACCTTAATTGGTCAATGTGCCTCTTCCAATCCCTGTTGTCAGAGGTTTTTAGGCGGTAGGATCGCGGCCCGGTGACTTGGGTAATAATAGCTAGGAGCCATAAGGGGTCTCCCACTAAATTTTTGGCATAGACCAGATCCCCTACCTTAAATGTGCAGAGTTTTTCTGGAGGAGTCTGTCGGTTTTTCTGTGCAATAGGTAGGGTGTAAATGGTTCAAAGGGGATCGCAACTTCTTACCCATCAATAATTCAGCTGGGGTTTTATTAGTTGTTATGCTAGGCGTTGTGTGCTGGATGGACAATAGCTTATCGATGCATTCCTGAATGGGGCCAGGCCCTAACTTGTTAAGGGTTTCTTTAGTGAAGCGAACCATGCGTTCTGCTCGGACATTCGCCGCCGGATGGGCCTGCGCAGTCAGGGCATGTCTTATTCCCAGGCTAGCTAAGTATCCCTCAAAAGTTGTGGAGGTGAACTGGGGCCCGTTGTCAGAGACCAAAACATCTGGTAACCCGTGCGTTGCGAATAATTTACGGAGCTGCCGGATGACAGCGTCAGAGGAGGTAGAGTGCATAATGCTTACCTCCAACCAATTCGAGTAAGTGTCAACTAGGATCAAAAACATGTAACCCCTCATGGGACCCGCGAAATCAATATGGATCCTTGACCAGGGACCCCTGGGCAGTTCCCATTCAGCTACCGGTGCCTGCGGGGGTGCAGGTCGGGACTCTTGGCAGGATTCGCAACCAGCCACCCAATTCCCAATATCTTTGTCCAAACCTGGCCACCAAACATAACTTCTGGCCAGGGCCTTCATTTTCACAATACCCGGGTGTCCGTCATGAAGAAGGTCCAAAATTGGGTCTCTCAGCCGAGGTGGTATAACAACCCGATCCCCTCACAGTATGCAACCCTTAAGGAGGGAGAGTTCAGTTTGTCTTTGTTTAAAAGGTTTCATGCAGTCCTCGAGGCCGGATTCCGGCCAACCCTTGGTAATCCAGGCAGCAACTCTGGTAAGAACAAAATCTTTGGATGTTTCCCGGGCAATGTCGCCAGCTGTCATTGGTAGATTAGGCATGGTTTCAATTTGCAGGGTGGAAATGCTCGGCACAGGATCAGTGTCCGTATCTGATAATGGGCTGCGGCTCAACGCATCAGCGTGAGTGATGGAACGGCCCGGTCGATAAAGCAAGGTATAGGTGTAGGCGGCCAGGAACTCTGACCATCTGGCCATACGAGGCGACAAGATGTTAGGGGTTGCCTTATCCCCAGCTAGAATTCCCAATAACGGTTTGTGGTCGGTTATTACGGAAAAAGTGTGACCGTAGAGGTATTCATGAAATCGTTTAATGCCCGATATAACGGCCAAAGCTTCTTTATCGAGCTGGCTATAGTTGCGTTGGGCTTTAGACAGAGTTTTAGAGTAAAAGGCTATGGGAGCTTCTCTGCCATCTGGCAGAACATGGCTTAGGACCGCCCCCACGCCAAAAGGTGAAGCATCACAAGTCAAGGTTATAGGTAGCATCTCGTTGTATTGAATCAGTACCTTGGTAGATGTAATAAGGTCTTTGATTTGTTGAAATGCCGTGTCTTCCCGACTGCCCCACTTCCAGGAAGCGTCTTTATCAAGCAACCTATGTAGGGGTTCCGCTACCGTAGCTTTCTGTGGCAAAAACACATGATAGAAATTAATAAGTCCTAAAAAGGCTTGTAGCTCCCCTTTGTTGGTAGGAATGGGGGCGTCCTGGATTGCGCGGACTTTCCCTTCGGTGGGGTGAATACCATCGCCATCAATTAAATAGCCAAGAAATTCAATCCTGTCTGTGATTAGCGTGCATTTTTCCCTCTTCACTTTGAAACCGGCCTCTGTAAATTTAGTTAGGACTTGACGTAGGCGGTCCTTAAGCTGAGCTCTGGTTTTGGCCGCAATTAACACATCATCAAAATAAGGGATGACACCTTTGATCTCGCGGAGAAGGCGTTCCATCAAACATTGGAAAATTCCGGGAGCCACGCTAACGCCAAATTGAAGTCGGTTGCATTTAAAAGCTCCCCAGTGCATGACAATAGTTTGAGCTTCAGCCGTTTGGGAATCTACTGGCAATTGTTGATACGCTTGGGCCAGATCAAGTTTAGCAAAGATTTTCCCTCCCTTGATTGAATGTAACAAATGCTGAACAACCGGAACGGGGTATGCACTTTGTTGCAGTGCGTGGTTCAGGGTAGCCTTATGTCCCCGCAAATCCGGACTGAACCATCTGCTTTAATGGGGGTGACAATAGGGGTTTCCCATTTGGCGTAATCTACTGGTTCTAAAACCCCTTGTTTGATAAGTTTGTCCAATTGTTCATCAATTTTAGGCTTCAATGCAAACGACACACGCCTCGCTTTGAGTCAAATAGGGGCCACATTTGGGTTTAAATTAAAAAAAATCGGGTTATCCCGGTACTTGCCTAGGTCGCCGCTAAAAAGATCTTGGAACTCCTTGACGAGGTCCTCCTCCCAATCTGTTTCAGCGACTTGGTTAACGCCTGTCATTCCAATCCCCAACGGCTCAAACCATTCGAGTCCCAGGAGGCTGGGTCTATTTCGGTCGATGATGGTGAGCGGAAGGATTGCAGTATGGTCTTTGAATGTAATTTGGAAATGTCCTACGCCAACCACAGGAATTTTGTTCCCTTGGTAATCTTTGAGAGTAAGACTTTGGGTTTCTAGCTCGTCTCGCTGAATGTCCGGAATCAATTTCTTGATGGTTGTCCAGGAGACCATTGATAGGAAAGATCCTGAATCTACCTCCATCTCGCAATCCTGATCTTCAATTTTTACTTGGATGTGAACTTTTTTTACATTCCGTGTGTCTGAGTGGCCGATGGTCACAGTTTGGTGGGTTTCCTCTCTTCTGTAGCTTGTGTCTTTGTTTCTCTTGTGTCTTCCCTCCAGGCTCCAACGGCTGTTCGGTTTCCTATCTCTGTCTCTCTCTCTCTCTGTGATGGGCTCCATCTCCGTCAGGGGCTGTAGTTGGTTCTGGACCAGCATACTCTAGCTATGTGTCCTTTTCTATCGCATTTCCGTCAAATAGCGTCAATGAAACGACATTCTGAATGTGGGTGGTTTCCCCCACATCGGTTACATTCAAATTCAAATTTCCTGCCGGCCCGCTCTTTTCTATCTTTTCCCGCTTTTAAGTGGTATACATCATCTTCCTCGCTACTGGTTCCTGACTCGATGTCCTCGTGGTGCGTTGTGGTTTTTTCTTTCTCTCCTTTTGGTCTGGATGGCTCCTTACTGATGTAGCCTGCTGATTTATTAATTTTCTTCATTTTGGCGGCCAATTTGTGTATAGCTTCTGCAGCGGTGGCTTCCTCTATGGCCTCTTTTACTGTGATTTTCGGACGGTTTAGTAAACGGCTCTGTAACGTGAGGTCTTTCAACCCGAGGACCACGCAGGTCTCTCAGTGCCTCATCGAAGTTCAAAAACTCACACTCTCCGCCGATGTCCCTTAAAGCTGTTACAAAATCGGTGATACTTTCATCCTCTTTCTGATTTCTTAAGTAGAATTCATGCCGCTTGATCAGGCTTGATACGGTCGGCGCATAGTGAGCCCGGAGAATCTTCTCTAATTCTGGCCACGTCAATGTTTTTACATCTGTGGGTGCCGCTAGCGCCTTTGCCATTCGGAAGACGGTAGGTCCGCAGTGGGTCAGGAAAACAGCTCTTTTTCTATGTTCCGAGACCCCGTTTAAATCGCTGCTTTCTAAGAACATTAGGAAACGTTCCACGTATGATTGCCATTCCTCCTTGGCGGGGTTGAACTGCTCGGGTGGTGCGTTGTTGCCAGACATTTTCTCCGCTCAATCTTCGCCGCTCCGTACTCAACTGAATTTCTAATGTCTCGATCCCATCCTCATCGCCAGTGTTTTGGAGGTGGAAGAAAGTGACGCACACTCTCAGTTGATTAGTTTTCTTGCTTTAATTTCAGGAACTGAACGGCTACGGAGCCACGGCAGCCTTTCTTATAGCGGCTGCTCGCGGCTCACCAGCCAATGACAGGGATACAAAATTCCCGCCGTTGGAACAACCAATCGCGGGTGAGTATTTGAATATAGAACACTACCTATCAATGAACACTTCAGCTTTAACCAAAACAATACAAGAGCACAAAATAGATATAAACTAAATATAAACCGTACCAAAGTTGATTGCAGGAAATACGACTTCAGCAACAAAGTAGTCAATGTCTGGAATACTCTACCTGATTCTGTTGTTTCTTCCCCAAAATCTTCAACATTAGACTGTCTACTATTGACTTCACCCCTTTCCTAAGAGGTCTATAGGGGGCGTGCATAAGCGCACCAAAACGTGCCTACCATCCCTGTCCTATTGTTTCTTTTTTTTCTTATTCATATCCATTTCATGTATTTATAACCATGTTTATACTTATACCTGTTATCTAATAATTGTTTGACAAAATAAATAAAAATAATAATAAATTAACATTTAAAAATGTTTCGTCCCCTTTTGCTTAGGTTAACAGTTCCTGCATATTCCTATCAAGGTCATTTTCCTTATTCTCTACATTTACTCTAAGAATATAAGAAAGAGGGAAGGGAAAATGCAGCCAGACTTGCAAGATTATTGACTACAGACTATCTCAATAAAGTATAGCTTCTTGTAGAGTCTGTTTCCCGACCTAAATAATCTCGAAGGGCTTACATTCCAATTAGCAGGGAATTCTCTAATTAGCATGCATAGTATTGAGGCTGATAACATCATCTACATCTTATCTACATTACTGAAAAGCATCATGTGAAAACCTCAATTGACCAAAACTTTGATGCGTAATGGAAATCAACAATTATGGATCCCTTGAATAACAACTATGGCATATGGAAGACTACAAATTGGAGATTAATTGGGAGATTAATTAGCGAAGAGGAAGAATTAATACATGGAAGGAAAGAAAATTACATACAGTAGATGTTGCATCTGTGAAACTGGGGAAAATATAACAGATCTATATGAAAGAGTTTTGATCTTGTGGGGTAGAGTTGCTGAATTTATACACGGTCATTTAGGTTGTTGGGTGCATGTATGAAAGTAGAGATCATCCATTGGTACTTCAGCATCTAGTGATAATGGGAAAATCAGGAGTGAGTTTTGGGGAAATTGCAGGTGTGATCTGAAAGAAAACCAATAGTTAATATGAACAGAGGTTGGACATGAAATGAGACAGTACACAATATGTCATTTCTCATAGACCTCCAAGATGGTGGGGGTGCAGACACCAATATGTTGCCTTGTAGCATGGATAGAGATCCTGACACATATGGTATGGCATATGGTATGTGCTTGGAGTAAAATTGGCTTTGGATGTGCTTCTGCATATTGGCCAAAATGTGCCAGAAGCAGGGATGGGCTTCAAAAAATTTAGCAAAGGGTTCTCTGCCCAGTTGCTGGGTGGGTGTGGCCATGGTGGGTGTGGCCTAGTCAGCCTCCTGTACCATGGCAGGGGGGCATTTTTGCCCTCCTCAGGCTCTGAAGGCTTTCCTCAAGCCTCCAGGAGGGTGAAAATAGCCTCCCTGGGCTCCGGAGGCTCTCTGGAAGCTGGAAACAGGCCCATTTCTGGCCTTCCCAAACTTCCGGGATGCCCATTTTTCACCCTTTCCAAACCTCCATGCATGCCTGCACTTACCTACATCCAAAATAGACTCCTGGGAAGGGATGGGAGGGATGGGTGGAGCCAGCCAGGAGTGGGATTTGGGGGTTCTCCAAACTACACAGAATCTTAGCTAGGGGCTCTCCTGAACCCCTGCGAACCCCCAGCAGCCCACCTCTGGCCAGAAGTAACCAGTACAGTTTTTGCCATCAACAGAAAATACTGTTTAGTGAGTATTTTCTCCTTGGATAAAAGTTTGCTTTTTTTCAAACATATGGTTTAAGCATAAGCTGATTTGTAGGTTCACATAGCAAAGAAAAATATATAAATCTAAATGCATGACTGATCTAATTGTTCATGATAGGGACAACTTTATGAGGGGAATAAAACAATACAGCCAGTTATGTCTTCTTGACTATTTAATGTATTTATGGATAAATATATAAGTAATGCTTACTTTAAAGGTTCCCCGGATGACTGACATGTACTTGTGTACGTTGATGATCCCATATTGTCAGTGGAGAACCTGAACAAATTGCAATGAACGTTAGATTTTATGATGCATTTGGAAGATATAACAAAGTTCAAGGTATTTGCATTTCACAAGAAAAATGGAACAAGCCATATGTAATTGGTAAAAAAAAAAAATTGAGCAAGTACAAGAGTATGCATACCTTGATATTGAATGGTTTTTTAAAAAATGCAAATACAACTAGAGTGTATGATGAGGAATAAATATTTGTCAAAAGGAGTGAAAATGGCTGGATATTTTATGCGAGTCAGCTTCTTCCTGCTTTGATGTTGTATGTGGAAATGATAGTTAATTATGTCAGAAGAACCATAAAACTAAGTTAAATGAACTGAGAATGTGTTGCTTAAATTGTATGTGGTAAAACAAAAGCTATAGGGTCAAGATTGAATGATTAATGAACGCGTGTAGATTGAAAGAAGTATGTTCCTGTAATCTTTTGTTCTTCACAAAAATGCATGCTACCTTAAGGAATTCACTGCACAATGAGAGTGATTTTCTGAAGGACTTAGATTAGCCCAAAGCATGAAAATTAACTGTATAGATCAGTGGTTCTCAACCCTTTTTTTCACCATGGGCCCCCTTTAAATATATTTTGTGGCCATGGACCCCTAAGACCAGTGATGGGATTCAGCCAGTTCGCGCCACTTGGGGAGAACCAGTTGTTAACTTTCTGAGCAGTTTGGCTAACTGGTTGTTGGAAGAACTCATTAGGGCAGAGAACTGGTTGTTATATTATTTGAATCCAGGGGTGGGATTCTATCAGTTGGCACCTATTTGCTAGAACCGGTTGTTAACATTCTAAGCAGTTCAGAGAACCGGCTGTTAAAAGAAATTACTGGCCTAATCCTGTAAGGAAAGCAGGAAGGAAACATTCTGGTGTTGCTTACAGAAACTATCTGTCCGTTAACCCTTATTACATTCTTGGCAGGACTAGACTTTCTGTCTCTGGAATGTCTCTGGAATTTTTTTCTCTTCCTTTGCTGGTACTTTGTTTGTGTGGAGTGACCATTCAAAGTTACAATGGCACTGAAAAAAGTGACTTATGACCATTTTTCACACTTATGACTGTTGCAGCATCCCCACGGTCATGAGAGGCCAGACGAGGAGATGCTTGCCTCGAGGTGAGTGATATTGAGTTGGCCACGCCCAGCCAATAGCATGACCACCAAGCCACGCCCACCCAGTCATATGACCATCAAGCCATGCCCACCAACTAAGCCAGGCCCACAGAACTGGTTGTTAAAAAATTTGAATCCCACCCCTATTTGAATCCCACCACTGCCTAAGACTTAACTCAAGATTTAAATCATAACATTTTTTCAAGCTTTTCATGGACCACAAGTTGAGAAAGTTGATTACAAAGGAGAAGTCTGTTGGTAATTGTATTGGTAAGCCTACAGAGGCATCTGGCTGAATTCAGCGGATGGAGACCAATTCAGTTCAGTGGATTCTGAGCCAGCAGATCAAGAATCCTCAGTTGGGAACTGTGTAGATCAACAGTGATGCCATATTCTTGCCTGGAAATTACTTCCCATTTGTTACTTGATTTAGTCAATATGATAACAGAATTTCAGTTGACAACTTTTACAATCGGTGGTTCAATTCACATATTACCTGTGTCGCTAGAACTATTTAAACACGTGGATTTTCCTTTACAATTGCCCCTTCTTTAATTTTCACATGTTCATTTGGCCTGGCAGTGGTAAAATTCACTTATAAACAGCTTGCCTTACATTTTGGGCAGACTAAAAAAAAAGGATATTTTGGCAACGGTAAGTAAGAAATAAAGCAAAAATTAAAGAATAAGACAGACTTTCTCCTTCCCCTTCCCCTGCCCCATTTTTTTAAAGAAAAACCAGAAAGAAAAAAGTCAACACATAAAATCTGGAATTGAAAATGAAACTTAAGATTGGTTATATTTCTTCCTTGTCTCTCTGATGCTGGCTAATTGATGCCCACTTCTTTCTTGAATCTGTTTTTCCTAACTTTCTAGACAGTCTATTGGAAACTGTTTGTTTCTTCTGTTGTTGCCCAGTTATTATTTTTCCCAGATGGAAAGTAGTTTATGAGCATAAGAAGTGGTATATTTTCTTGAACTCTCTTGTATATTCATCTCCAAAAATAATTCAACAAATCCAATTTAGAATAGAGCCAGAGATGCATTCTTCTAATATAATGCAATATATAAAATTGAACATTGCAGAGAAGGAAAATTCTGATACTTTCAGTCCCCATGAAAGAGAGCTGGTGGAGAAAGCAATGCTGACAAAAATTACTAAAAGGTTTGTTTAAATGTCTTCCCTGAGAGCAGCCAGCTCACTCATTCTGGAGGACAAGAACACACGATATCATTTCCAATGTCATCATCCCCCGGCAAAGGCGATCTCCATCCATCTTTTCTTGCTTTGAGTCAAAAGTAGTGCTTTCCAACCTTCTGCAAGCAAAAGGGATGCTGGGCTCCATTACTGTGTAGGCAATGTTCTGCTCCTGTTGGCTAGGGTGTCCCCTAGCCAACATATGTCCCCTCCCATCTGGTCATTGGTCACTGCTTGTAGAGAATAGAAAGAATGACCTTGATGGAAAGAGGAGAGGCCCATTACTAAAGCAACTAAGAGCAAAACATGGCTGGGATCTCTATAGAGATCATGGTTGTCCCAAAGGTGCTTTTTCAAGAAGCAACTGGACTTCCTGGTTTTTCTTTGAAGACATTTCGCTTCTCAGCCAAGAAGCTTCTTCAGCTGGATGAGAAGCAAACTGTCCTCAAAGAAAAACCAGAAAGTCCAATTGCCTCCAATTGAAAAAGCACCTTTGGAACGGCTGGAATCCAAAGCAAGAAAGTATGCCTAAATGTCTCAAACAATTCGCATAAGAAAAGAAATAGGTTAAGCATAAACAGACATGCAAGACTATTACTATAGTCCAGCTTAATAAAAGCAGCTTTAGACATCTGTTGAGTTTGTTTTTGATGGGCCTGACACTGCTCTCCATAGCCGTTTTGACTTGAGGTAGTGAAACAGTGGAACATGATCATCTCCTCCTCCTCCTCCTCCTCCTCCTCCTCCTGAAATATCTTTCCCTCCTCTCCATTTCTTTTTAATTCAGTCCCACAAAAATAACTCAAAACTAGGGAAACGGGAGAGGCTGGAGATGGCTGAGAAGGAAAGGCTGCAAGAAGGATAAAGTGAAAAAGAGAGCATGTCTATATGTGTTTGTATAGCATGGAAGCAAGCGACCCCAAACTTTTCCAGACAAGTGTAAAATATATTTGGCAAGGGAAAAAAGAAAGGATAAGTTTGAAAAGTTACAAGACTCTAAAAATAGAGGTGGTTTCAGGTTACCAGATTGAGAATTCTATTACCAGGCCTTGATACTTGGGTAAAGGAATGGATTGGCTTGAGGAACAAAAGACTATTGACCTTGGAGGGACATGATCACAAATTAGGTTGGCATGCTTTTTTATGGTATGGAAAAAACAAAATACATAGTTATTTCCAAAGACACTATATTAGGAATGCATTATTATTAGCATGGAAGAAAATCAAAGAACAATATTACTTGAAGATACAAAAACAGGGGCTAGAAACAGGGAAATAGATGAAAGAATCAATGATATAAGGAAGGTATGTCAAATTGGTTAAATAAATATTATTGCTATTATTATTAATAATAATAATACTATTAAAACTAATGTAATGAATATTGTTGTAACCACTTATTTTGTAAAATGATTTGTACCCAGCCAACACACTGTTCAATTGAAATTGGAATTTTTGAGTGTTATAAAATAAAATAAAAACTTATTATATATAAAAAATAAAGTTGGCAGCAAGGGTAGGACAATTCTATTCACTGTGAACATGTCTTCTAAATCTCCTAGACTAAAATGAGGGGTCAGGGGAGCGGTTTGCAAAATCAAGTGCTGGGAGAAGGCATTGGAGAGCAAAGGCTGGGATGAAACTAACACAAGTTTGTTAGTTATTCTTTCTAGCTCAAGGGAGTCAAACAAAAAGCAGAAAGGTGAAACCCTGCCTGCCAATCCATCACTACCACCACCAATGGTCACCAGAGATCTGATCATGATATAGTCATTATGCACAAGGAACTCCAGCACTGGATGAGCTTTAAGTTCCCTCCCAAGTATATGATTCCTGCCCATGGGAAGGAAAGAGATTGGCACATGGGTTGGGAGGTGAGAGAGGCAAAGAAGCAGAGGGATCTTACCATGGATGGAAACTGCTATTTGAATAGGACACATCTGAGTGGCATCATAGTGAGCCCATGGTTCGAAATCTGCATGTTGTATTTATTTTTAAACTGGATGGATTTTTACCTGGTATTGCTCTCTGGAATTGCTGTTTGACCATGTTTTGTGTTTCCAGGGTTTTGAAACAAGTGGAAGTTAGTGAGTAAGTTGGTCTCAAAAGATAGTTTCTTTGTTTTATGAGGTTTGGATCCATTCAGTTTCACTAGCCAAGTAATGTGTATCTTTTTAAAAAATCTTTTGTATATCTATATGTGTGGGTAAAGTTCACAGAGAATACACATTGAAGTGACACGATTTCCCCCTCTTTCGATGTCTCTTTTGGAAAGTGGAATTTAAGTATTCATGACAAACAAGATCATTTCTCATAATAGGTTGAATGTTATGCTAACTGTTTTGCTTCCATTAACAGATCTTAGTCCAGATATTGATGGACTCTGGTATTGTGGGCCAGCTCAATTTCCCATTCAGTCTGAGGTTACATGGCTTTTGAAAAGTTAAGAAAAATTGCTCTGGAAGTTTTGTTAGAAACCAGCAGACCATGAGTTCTAGCCCCACCTTAAGCACAAAACCAGCTAAGTGACTTTGGGCCAGTCCTTCTCTCTCAGTTCTAGGAAGGAAGACAACTACTTCCAAAAGTCATTTTGTAAAAAAAAACAACAGACCCACTTTTTTGTTGTTTTTTTGCCAATAGAATTTCTATCACTTATGATAAAGTTGTTTAATTGGCTAGCATCTCAAATATAGAAAAAAATAGTTCTTAATTTGTGCTGGGATCAAATACAGGGCAGAATGTTTTAGACTTATCCAAAAACATTTCTTTGCAAGGATTCTGGATGCCATTTAAAATAGTTTTGGAATCTTTTTCTCGCATTGATTTGGCCACCCATCTCATTTTTACAACTCTGGGAGGCTAACAGTGCATTACAACAGAGAGATCCAAAACCAAAAGTTAAATGAACTATTAAAAGAACAAAGCCATCAGAAATGTCTGCAATTTATAATGTGGCAAGGCCTGCTAAGAACAACATTTCTCATTTAACTACTCAGGTTGGACGTACCTAAGATTACATCCTCAGCAATTGGGGGGAGAACTAGGTTTCCAGGCAAACAAAGTCAGGGTCATCTATATCTCCAGAAATATGGTGCTCCACAAGGCAGGGGCCCTGTGGAGAAGGTACATCACCTATGTCCCCATTAGTTGACATACCTTTACAGAAGGGAACTGGTGCATTCCACTCTGCTTGATCTGATGGAACAAGCAGAAGCAATTGAAGATGTGCAATCCCATAAATAGACTGGCTTGTGCTATATAGGTTTGATACATCGCAATAGCATTAGACTTCTATATCACTTTACAGTGCTTTACAGTCCTCTCTAAGCAGTTTACAGAATCAGCCTATTGCCCCCAACAATTTGGGCCCTTATTTTATCCACCTCGGAAGGCTGAGTCAACCTTGACCTTGATGAGATTTGAACTATCAAATTGCAGGCAGCCAGCAGGCAGCAGAAGTAGCCTGCAGTACTGCACTCTAACCACTGCACCTCCGTGCTCAATAATAACCAACACATTGAATTGTGCCCAGAGGCCTATTGGAATCACTTCAGCTCACAAAGATGTGATGTTAAAAGGATGGTGCATCCACAACTGTCTGTGCCACAGCATTCTAAACTAGTTGCACTTTGTTCCATAAACTTCTCACAGATCTCCATAGATTCTAAATGAATTCTAAATATATTTTTGACCATTGTCAACATATGTTTGCTCCTAAATGTGTTTAGAAAGACTAAATAAAACCAGGATGAAATTACCATTGGGCAAGTTGAGTCTTAAAACTGCTTGCTCTTAACTTCTTAAGAATACCAGATTTATCCTAAACTTTGAATGCTGTAGATGGAACCGTTTATCAGTTAGCCATATGGAAAGACACTTATCTTACTTTCACTCTACTCCCAGGTGTATCTCTCTGGCAACCACAACTCACACGTAGCTTTTTAAGATGAGAAATGGAAATCCAGATGGCCCGTTTAAAAAAAATATATATGCTGGGTTCTTTTTGTAGAAAAAGAAAGGCAAGAGGGAGAGAGAGGCAGGGGGACAAATATTGTTATTTCTTTCTTAGTTACAGCTAGAAGTTAAGTAAAGGAGATTAAAAATGTAAATTGAATTCTGGTGCTGTCATTGGAAATTGCTTCCCTTCCTTTCCCTCCCCCACCTTTTTCCTCTTTTCTTTCTCTCCCCTCCCCTCCCCTCCCCTTCCCTCCCTTCCCTTCCCTTCCTTTTCCTTTCCTTCCCTTCCCTTCCCGTCCCCTCTCCCTTCCCTTCCCTTCCCTTCCCTTCTGTTTTGAGGCGGCAATGAAGAGGCACACACGTCTAGTGATTCAGTCTTTTTGTTTATTTCCAGGACTCCAACTGGCTCGGTGGCGCGGCAGCCCTTCTTTTAAAGGACTCCCGCGCCTAAGGCAACCAATGACGGGGCGAGGATCTCCCGCCGGAATGTAGACCAATGAATAGTAAGTATTTCAAATATTAACCAATCCAGAACACCCCTCCCTCCTTGGTCCAGTCTGACCAATCAGGAGCCGCGCCTATGTCACGTAATCACGTAGATAGGCGGGGCTCCTGTGAGTCCGACTGGACCTGCGCGGCTCAGTTGCGTCGTTACCATCGGCTGGTGCGGAAGGACCTGTTGCTCCTCTCGCCTCCGGCCCTGGAAACTTCGAGCAGGTCGAGCCGGCTGCGTCACTACCAACGGGCCTAACTGGGCTAGTTGACGTGGCCATGCCGCTCCCTGCTCGGCCTGGATTATCGACGACCCTGTCAGATGTTTCAGCGGGACGTTCTTCAGGAACAGGTGCGTAGCAGCGCGACCCGACCGGAGCTAGAGTTGAGGGTGTGTGTGTGTGAGTTAGGGCGTCATTGTTTGTTAGTGGGCTTCCCTTATCCAGACTGTTTGGTGGTTGTTCCCCTTCCCCCCCAGGAAGATCGCCAGGTCTGGGGTGGGTGCGAGTTCGAAGTTGGTCTATGTGTCGCTTCCAGCTTTTGCCATCAGCGGTGGTAAGCCGGTAAGAACGGGGCCCGGTTAGATGTGTGATGGTGGCTGGCACCCATAAGGGGTGCCCTACCAGGTTTTTAGCGTAAACTAAATCCCCAATTCGGAATGTTCGGACTTTGGTTGAAGAATCTAGGGGTTTCTCTGTAGTGTAGGTGGGGTGTAGTCTATCGAGAGGGGAACGTAGCTTTCTCCCCATAAGTAATTCAGCAGGGGTTTTGTTAGTAGTGCTACTGGGTGTAGTGTGTTGTAGGAACAATAATTTGTCGATGCGTGTTTGTATAGGGCCCTGGTCTAACTTAAGAAGGGTCTCCTTGGTAAACCGGACCATGCGTTCGGCCCGTCCATTCGCTGCCGGATGTGCCGGCGCGGTTAAGGCATGGCGTATGCCCAAACTGGCTAGGTAGCCCTCAAATTCTGTAGCCGTGAATTGAGGGCCGTTGTCAGATACCAGGACGTCTGGTAAACCGTGGGTGGCAAACCAGTGACTGAGCTGTCGGATGACAGCTTCAGAAGAGGTTGATTTCATGAGGCTCACTTCTAACCAGTTTGAATACGCGTCTACCAGAATCAAGAAGGTATGTCCCTTAGTCGGGCCTGCAAAATCTATGTGGACTCTAGACCAAGGGCCCCTAGGTAGATCCCACTCAGTAATTGGTGCCTTTGGGGGTGAGGGCCGGGAAGTCTGGCAGGGCTGGCAACCCGCGACCCAGTCGGTAACATCCTTGTCTAACCCAGGCCACCATACGTAACTTCTAGCTAGACTTTTCATCTTTACCACCCCGGGGTGCCCCTCATGCAATAGTTTCAATATGGGATTTCGCAGTTTTTGTGGAATGACCACTCGATCCCCCCATAGTACACAGCCTTTTAGTACTGACAGTTCCATTTGTCTCTGTTTAAACGGTCTGTGCTGTTCTTGTAACTCAGAGTCAGGCCAACCCTTCATGATCCACCTACTCACGGTATGCAGTAGGTGGTCGTTAGAGGTTTCGTGCGCGATGTCTGCTGCTGTCATCGGGAGGTCGGGCAGGGTCTCAATCAAAAAGGTTGAAAAACTGGGGTTTGGTTCAGGATCAGAGTCTGGTAACGGGCAACGACTTAAAGCATCGGCGTGCGTGATGGTCGGACCCGGGCGGTACGACAGGGTGTAATTGTAAGCGGCCAGGAATTCTGACCATCTTGTCATTCTGGGTGATAGAATGTGGGGAGTGGGTTTGTCACCCGCCAGGATACCTAGTAGGGGTTTGTGATCGGTGATGATCGAAAAAGATCGGCCATACAGGTATTCATGAAAACGTTTAATACCCGAAATTATGGCTAGTGCCTCCTTGTCCAGTTGACTGTAATTCCTTTGGCTTTGGGACAAGGTTTTTGAATAGAAGGCAATCGGAGCCTCTCTGCCGTTAGGTAGAAGGTGGCTCAGGACAGCTCCGATTCCAAAGGGGGAGGCATCGCAAGTTAGTAACAATGGCAAAGTTTCGTTATATTGAATTAACACTTGAGCTGAAGTGATCATGTCTTTAATTTTGTTAAATGCTGTTTCTTCCCGATGTCCCCACTTCCACGATGCGTCTTTGTCCAAAAGCCTATGCAAGGGTTCCGCCACCGTGGCTTTCTGGGGCAAAAAGACATGGTAAAAATTTATCAACCCTAGGAAAGCTTGTAGGTCAGCCTTGTTAGTTGGTGTGGGGGCATTTTTGATGGCACGGGTTTTTCCTGCTGTTGGATGGATGCCATTTCCATCGATTAGGTATCCTAAAAACTCTATTTTGTCTGTGATAAGGGTACATTTGTCTTTTTTGACTTTAAACCCAGCCTCAGTAAATTTGGTCAGCACTTTTCTTAGGCGGTCTCGCAGTTGCAATTTGTGTTTAGCTGCAATTAGGACGTCATCGAAATACGGGATGACTCCAGGAATTCCTTGAAGGAGGCGTTCCATAAGAGATTGAAAAATGCCTGGTGCCACGCTAACGCCGAATTGTAGGCGATTACACTTAAATGCACCCCGGTGTGTTACAATAGTTTGGGCTTCAGCTGTTTTATTGTCAACGGGCAGTTGCTGGTAAGCCTGAGCCAAATCGAGTTTAGCGAAAACCTTTCCGCCCTTGATAGAATGTAGCAAGTGTTGCACGACAGGCACGGGGTATGCGCTCTGTTGTAGTGCATGGTTGAGGGTCGCCTTATAGTCCCCACAAATACGAACCGACCCGTCTGCTTTTATAGGGGTCACTATAGGGGTCTCCCATTTAGCGTGGTCAACTGGCTCGAGGACCCCTTGCTTTACTAGTTTATCCAGTTGTTCTTCTATTTTTGGCTTTAAGGCAAACGGTACCCTTCTAGCCTTTAGTCTAATTGGGGCTACCTTGGGGTCTATGTTAAACGAAATCGGGTTACCCCGGTACTTGCCTAATTCTTCGTTGAACAGGTCCTGGAATTCTTGAATGAGATCTGCCTCCCAGTCAGCGTCTGTGATATGGTTGATACCGGTCATCCCTATTCCCAGCGGTTCGAACCATTCCAGTCCTAAGAGGCTGGGTCTGTTCCGGTCCACGATTGTTAGGGGAAGAATCTCAGTATGGTTGTTGAAGGTTACCTGGAAATGTCCAATCCCTACTACCGGAATTCTGTTTCCCTGGTAGTCTTTGAGTGTTAATTTCTGTTTGTCTAGTTCGCTTCGCCGTATGTCTGGGATCAATTTCTTAATAGTGTCCCAGGAAACCATGGAAAGGAATGATCCCGAATCCACTTCCATTTCACAATTTTTTTCTTCAATTCTTACTTGCACGTGGACTTTTTTAACGTTTTTTGTATTAGAGTGACCAATTATTATTGTTTGATGTGTTTCTTCCTTCTTGTAAGATGATTCTTTAAACTTTCTATTCCTTCCTTCCTGGCTCCAACGGTTGTTTGTTTTCTTTTCTCTCTCTCTTGGGGGAGGGCTTTCTCTTCGCCTGGGGCTGTAGCTTGATCGGGCTCTGCATACCCTTGCGATGTGCCCTTTCTTTTCACACTTTCGGCATATTGCATCTATGAATCGGCACTCTGATCTGGGGTGGTTTCCACCACAACGGTTGCATTCAAAATCAAACCGCCTGGTTGCCCGCTCTTTTTTCCCTCTCGCGGCTTTTAGGTGGCAAACCTCGTCTTCTTCACTACTGGTCTCAGTTTCAATATCCTCGTAGTGAGTTGAGGTTTTTCCTTGTTCATCATCAGCTTTGGTGGCTTCTTTGGATTTGTGGTGTGCAGCTTGATTAATCTGTTTCATTCTTGCTGCCGATTTGTGAGCAGCTTCGGCTGCGGTGGCTTCTTCAATGGCCTCTGTGGCTGTTATCTTGGGTCGGTTTAGCAACTTACTCTGCAATATTGGATCTTTTAAGCCTAAGACGATCCGGTCTCTTAGCGCCTCATTGAAATCCGAGAATTCGCACTCTCCACCTATTTCTCTTAAATCGGCCACGAAATCGGCGATAGGTTCACCTTCTTTTTGGTTCCGGAGGTAGAACTCATGGCGCTTTATCAGGCAGGAAACTGTGGGTGCGTAGTGTTTCCTCAGGATCTTCTCTAGTTCGGGCCAAGTTAGCGTTTTGACATCGATTGGAGACGCTACTGCCTTTGCCATCCGAAATACGGCTTGGCCGCAGTGGGTCAAAAACACCGCTCTCTTTCGGTGATCCGACACTCCGCTCAGATCGCTACTCTCCAAAAACATGAGGAATCGGTCCACATACGTCTGCCATTCCTCCTTGGCCGGGTTGAATTTTTCAGGCGGTGCATTGCTTCCGGACATGATGCCGCTCGCTCTCCGCCGCTATGCACTCTCTAAACGTGTTGCCTCGATCCCACCTTCGTCGCCAGTGTTTTGAGGCGGCAATGAAGAGGCACACACGTCTAGTGATTCAGTCTTTTTGTTTATTTCCAGGACTCCAACTGGCTCGGTGGCGCGGCAGCCCTTCTTTTAAAGGACTCCCGCGCCTAAGGCAACCAATGACGGGGCGAGGATCTCCCGCCGGAATGTAGATCAATGAATAGTAAGTATTTCAAATATTAACCAATCCAGAACACCTTCCCAATGGAATATTCCTCTGTCTGAAAGATTGGTGGTTTGCCTATCAGAATGAATACAAAAGGTGTCATATATTGAATGCGATCCAAAATGTATTTAGTTACTCAGCCAAATTTATATTCCACCCTTTTCCTCTAACGCAATCTTTACCACATCCACATAGATGAAAAACTGCCCATCCCCATTTGCACATATTCATCTCACCTCCTTGTACTTCAGTCATTTTCTGATCTTAGAGAGGATGGCAACCTTGAGCAGATGGAAGGCCGTGAGTTCTTCCTCCACTTCCCCTTTCATTCTGGGAGGTCTCCCACATGATGAAATATCGGCTAAATACACCCTGCCAATCCAGTGCATTTTTTGAAGCCAGTGGTATCAGGTCAGAAACCAAAGGAAACTCTGACTCCAAGGAAAGCAATTAATGTTCCCTTCTCCCCTTTGGCTTGGGGGAAAGCAAATTCATGTGCATTCTTCCTAAAATGGGCTACTTCTAATAGGAGAACTTCTCTGCCACACCCAACTTCCCAACTTGTGTTTCTCAACCCGGCCTAGAAAAAAGCATCAGGATGTTGAGCTGCCTTGCTGCCACAGAAGAACAGGCTGAGGTTTTGTTGGCTGAACGTGGTTCAGGGCACTCTAATCCAGCAGAAAGGTGGAAAGAGTACTTTAAATGCTGGCTTGTACCCAATCCATTTCATATCTCGGCCCTTCTCTACCCTCTTGATCTCCAACAGCTTGTTCCAGAAAATAGCCCACTTGGGAATTGCACTAATTGCTTACTGCTCACAACAGTGTATGCCAAAACTCAGATGGCCTGCTTTGAGGATCAGAATGTTATGTGATTGAAAGTTATCCATACGGCTCCTGGGTTAAATTGTGAAGCTTTGAGGGCTTTCATTTTAATTATTTTATACGCTTCTTCTGGCTGCTTTATGAAGAACTGGTATAGAATTTAATGTTAATAACAATACTAATACATTAAATCCTTACACGGCCTTAGGTAAGCACAGCACCTGAGCCACAGTCTGAATCTGCAGTACTTCACTGAGTTTAAATTGTAACAAAAATATATATACAAAAGGTGGTGGAAATTGTATATTCATACCTCCCTCATATTCCTCGTATGATAAATCACTGGGATGGATTTTTTTCATAATGATTTAGAACTAGCATTTGAAAAGGCCGTTTTGTTATATTACCTTATTTCAGAGATCAACACTCTTTGGAATCTTGGAAATATGGGATGGGGACAGTCTCTAAGCCATTGCCCTGCAATACCTGCCTGTTCATGTTATAAACACGCATGTTGTAGAAGCTGAATGAGCATTTCCTGGATACTAATATCTATGCTCCCAGGAGGCTTTTGTGGGGATGAATGGCATCACTAAAAGCATATATGATGTTGGATGTATGCTAACCTCCTATCTGTCTGTCTGTCTGTCTGTCTACTTATCTATCTATCTATCTATCTATCTATCTATCTATCTATCTATCTATCTATCTATCTATCTATCTATCTATCTATCTATCTATCTATCTATCTATCTATCTATCTATCTATCTATCTATCTATCTATCTATCTATCTATCTACCTACCTACCTACCTACCTATCTATCTTTATTTATGTGTTCTTAATAGACTAGTGAAAGGAAGTCAGATGAATTAAGGAAACTATGCTGTTCGTAGGTGCAACTTCTTATGTAGAATCATATTTCCTATTGCTGTTTTATACCTTTTACAATGAGAAAATTAATGTGAGATGAAATGATTAACCTCCTGCACACTAAGTTAGAAATAGCAATTTTGTGGGGGCGGGGTGGGGGTGGGGGGCTGCGTTCATTGCATATTTTAACTAACTCTGTACAGCTCCCTTACAAAAAAAATCTCTTAAAAGTATAAAATTAATTAAAATATTAAATATTAAAATATTAAATTTTATCTTATCTTTCTAAGACCATGCCATCTCTCATTGAGCTGAAGTGATTGTTGTGGTGCCTGATTAAATTTTATTGTATAGTCTGTAACAATAATAAAAAATATTATTTTAAAAACATACGTAAAGACCTTATTAACAATCCTCAGTAAAAATCGATCATATTCGGCTGTCTTGATTTAATACTGCTCACCTCTTCTATATTTCAACATTATTAAATTGCAGGGTTCCCAAGCATTCCATAGCTCATCTTTCTGTTCATGTGATTCAAGGCCATGCTAGCAATCCTTGGCATCAATATGTTCTCTGTGGCTCCACTCAGTCTTTCTTTTTGATATACCTCCCACACATATTTTTGGATATCCTATTTATCTTATTCTATGAGAAAACCAGATCCATAGCCAAAATGTTTTATGGTGAGTGAGCCCAAGATTACCCAAGGGGAAATGATTATATGCAAGACAGCAGGTTCCTGAGCGCGAGCAAGCAAACAAATACGTCTTTAAATTCATTTAATTGCATTGTTGTAAGAAATCAAGCAATTGGTTTTATTTTTTTAAAAAAAAATCACATGCATATTCTGCATACTTTCCTTTATAGTTCCTCAGTTAAAAGAGAGAGAAGAGAAAGATGAAGATTAGAGGAGAGGACAAGAGGATTTCTGAACAAACCAAGCCCCTCAATTCTTTTATTTATTATTAAGGTCTTCATATATTTAGCATTTATTGGTTTCCTAGAACTAGTGGCAACTAAAAACCACTGAAATGTATTGCAGGGTCCATCCTGGGTCGGCCACTGGGTCCAGAGACTTTGTCTTCCGAATTTTTGGAGCTCATGCTGGAGCCCATCCTCAGGGAACTTCTCCCTAGCAGATTTTTTGTGCTGTTCTGTGTGTGCTAGAGAGAAGTTTCCTGAGGATGGGCTCCAGCACAAGTGACCGACCCAGATTGGATTCTGCAACTTTATCCTGGGACATGTATATCCCAGGTGGTATTCAGCAGGTTCTGACTAGTTCTGGAGAACCGGTAGTGGAAATTTTGAGTAGTTTAGAGCAGTGTTTTTCAACCTTGGTGGTTTGAAGATCTGTGGACTTCAACTCCCAGAATTCCTCAGCCAGAGCTGGCTGAGGAATTCTGGGAGTTGAAGTCCACAGATCTTCAAACCACCAAGGTTGAAAAACACTGGTTTAGAGAACCGGCAAATCCCACCTCTGACTGGAGATTTTACAGTATCCTTCCCCTGCCACGCCCACCAAGCCCACACCTATAGAACCGGTAGTGAATTTTTTTGAATCCCATTACTGGTATATTCGCCTTCGTTCATGAAATATATTGCTATCTGCTTTCCCTCCCAGCTTTGCTATTAATCTCAGCACCATTGCCTGAGAAGTCTTTCCCTGGCTCAGAATGCAATATGAGATTTCAGCAGCCCTGAAGTATTATTATTATTGTTGTTGTTGTTGTTGTTGTTCTTGTTATTCACAGCAAACGAGATGATTATGCTGCGTTTCGTATCACAAATCACTAGTCAAACACTTCCCAAGCGTTTAGGACTGCGTGATATATCGGCGGATTATGCAAGCAGATCAGAGGTGCTATTCAGCAGGTTCTGACCAGTTCTGGAGAACCGGTAGCAGAAATTTTGAGTAGTTTGGAGAACTGGCAAATATCACTTTTACAGCATCCTTCCCCTGCCATGCCCACCAAGCCACTCCCACAGAACCAGTAGTAAAAAAATTTGAATCCCACCACTGGAGCAGATCCCCGTAAGGTGGCCTTCTGCAGCTGACCAATGGTGATTTTGTCAGCGCCAATTGTTTTTAAGTGCTTGCTTAGGTCTTTAGGCACAGCACCCAGTGTGCCAAGTACCACTGGAACCATTATTGTCATTGTTGTTGTTGTTATTTACAGTGAGAGCCTGTGTTCTCCAACCAACAGTAGTTCTGGCTTTATACCAAGCAAGATTTGGGATCCATTTAGTTCTAGTTCAGCAATTGGCCTCTTAACTGATAGGTGTTTGTATCAGTGAGAAGCCCTGATCCCCCCCTTTTTTTTTTGCAATATTTTTATTGAACATTTTTCAACAGTTTATAACACATATACATTCTTTACAACATTACAGCATCGCAAGTACTCATATATACATAATAATTACATTATTAATCTTTACTTTTATTATCTAGCCAATTGTACCAGGCGTCCCAGACCAAATGAATCCCTGATCCTTTTAACTAGAGTTGGAAGGAACTGATCCTTCAAGGATGCAGAGCGGATGGAAAACATGTGAAGGCTCAGTGCCCTCTTTCTTGTGGATCCCTGTAAAATGACTGGACTGCAGAGGCTAGGTGCCATCTGCAAAAATCCACCCACCTCTTATTCTTGGCCAGGTTCTCATTGATTATTGTGAGGCAAGCCACCAAGAAGCTCCATGTTGCTGGAGTATCTTGTCTATTTGGACCAGGTTTGCTGCTGATATCTCAATCCACAGCAAAAATAACCATGTTCTTATTGCCAGGCATATTTCTTGCAGCACACAGAGATTTTTTTAAAAAAATTCTACTCACTCTTCCCTTTTTAAGAACAATCTCCAAAATGTTTGTATTTCTAAATGGTCTTGCCTTCTGCTGAGACCTACAGCAGACCCACACCCAAATGGCATGTGGATAAAGATTAGGGATAGAATACATCGTTTTATTCATGACATATAAAGAGTCAAAACCAGAAAAAGTCCCTGGGATGCAACTACTTTCTCCATCTCAACTTAGAACAGAAAATCAAGTTGATGCCTATGAGAAATGCTTCCTTGTCATGCCATGTTTCAGGAATTCTTTCTCATTATATGTATTGAATGTTATTGAAAGAAAATGGCAGCAGTAAAGCTGAACAAGGATTTTAATGCCACTAGAACAAAAGTAGGCAGCCAACATTATTAAACATTCCTGCTTCTCCAATTCTACATGTGTGTTTGTGTAAGTTAAGTATAAGCACATTCAGTAGCTAAGTATTCCTTTAGGTCTTCTTTCAGACATTTATCTGGAAAATCTTTCCTCATTTTTTTTCCTCACAAAAATAGCAGGTTCCATGAATCAGTGTCATGTTTTTTATTGCCAGGAAAAAGTGGGAGAAAATTCAACATTTGCAAGAAGGGTATTAGCGGGCAGAATTACATGATGACCTAAATTATGATATGGCATGAATTATATAACCATCAGTCTATATTCAGAGATTGTGCAAGATTTTTTGTAACTATATATAAACTGAGAATCTACTACTGATTGGTTATGTTTCTGCTCAAAGCAGGGTTCTGGGCACATGTATTTCATGTACTGAATTATATATTTATTCACTTGGTTTAGTCAGTTATCTTTGTGACTGTTCATTACTTCTGGAATCTACCATATCTCAAACATTCTAGAGGACAACAATAGAAAAATAAGATTGCCAGTCTTTGGGAGCTTTCTAATAAGTTAGGGTTGGGGTATTGATTATATTAGTCACTGGCCTGATCCCAGCAGGACTCATCTTATGTTTTTATGATTGTGCATCACGAGAGATTAGAATTTGACATTTATGCTGTAGATCAAGGTACAGCATGTTACTGACTTTTCACATGCTTGTTAGCATCAAATAAGAACTTCCTTCCTTCCTTCCTTCCTTCCTTCCTTCCTTCCTTCCTTCCTTCCTTCCTTCCTTCCTTCCTTCCTTCCTTAAAATTTGCAAAACTGTTCACAAACAAGTTGGGATATTGAGATTTTTTTGAAAAAATACTCATGTGTGGGAGAAATCAAAACTGACAAATCCATATGTCTGGAGTGAGATGTTTGAACTATTGCCTTTTAGAATGCCTCAATCTTAATTCTCCATCTGTGAAAGAACACTAAATTATCTACTTACAAAGCTGATGATTTTAAAAAAGCCTAAGACAAAGTAGTAATACTTCTTATGAGATTTAGGGATTTACTATAGATCTAGATAAATAAGTTTTCCAGAGAAAGTTTGGCTTAACTTTGAGCCTTTAGCTGAAACTAGGCAATCTCTTTTATTAACAACTTTGGAGATGAATACGTGCTCTCTCTTGGTGCTCTCTGAGGTTGTTTGTTTGCTTGCTTGCTGACATTTCATTATCTAGCTAGGTAACATCATCAGTCCTGTTAACTAATCATCGATCTGTATTTAATAATCAATACTAATCAACAATAGCATACCAATAGCACTGATGATATTATCTATTCAGCTAATGAAACATGTGCAAGAAAATATACGACCTCAGAGAGCACTAAAGACTCCACAGTGCAGCCCTGAGTTACATGGGTTTTCTTTTATTGATATTATGGTACATTTCAGCGATTGTAATGCCTTAGGGAAACAATCCCTAATTGATCAGCATTTTCTCTCACCATCAGTAGTACTAATTGTGAAATCAATAAACATTTTCATGAAGAATAACATTCCCTGTTTCAGAATTGCATTTACTCCTGTTGAGAAACCTAATGAAGGATTTTGGCAATGCCACGGGTTTTACTGAATCTCTCTTGGCTCATGTGGGAAATGCATGATTTTAATTTTTTTCCCTGATGTATGGGTACTCCATGTTTTTCACAGTTAGGAGAAATAATATTTTCACCTGAGTATATTCATCACAGTTGTAATTTTGCCTTGCTTCACTTTGGAAAGATTATTAAAAAATAATCTTGTTTCCTAAGAAATATCTTTGGCCAAAATAATTAACCACTTGTTAACTAATAAATGAGATAATATTATTCTGCTCTTTCCTAATATTTTAATGCAGTTAGCCCTCCCCCCAAGTACTTCCTTTGATTGAAAATGGACAATTTAGTTGTGCCATTAACAGTTCGCTCACTGAAATACCAAATTACTATTAGTATGACTGGAATAAAAAGATTTTTTTTCAGGGCATCTCCTGGCCCAATGAACCTAGGTCCTATTCCATATTTATGTGATCCTGTCACCCCTAAGGAAACTATTGCTCTCCCAGGACAAAAACCTCATAATCCTTTCTGTACCAAAAAAGAAAGAAAATGTTGCTCATCTTAACTAAGGAGGCCAAATGACACAAGCAATGGTGATCTAACCCTAGTCAAGGAAAGTATGTGTTCAGTTTGATTGTTGCAATGAATTTTTCCAGTTGATCCAAGTGCTGACTTTAAACTAGAAGGAGGGGTAATTTAAACAAGGTACGTTTGTGATTCCTCCCCCATTGTCTTCTTGACGAGATTATTCTCCTTAATGTTTCCCATCTTAACTAATCTCTTATTTCAGGCCAGAAATGAGGAATCTTTAAACCTCTAGTTACTAATGAACTTCAGCTTTCATCATCTCCCTCAAATACTGGCAATGTTTGGGGTGGCAAGAGCCATAATCAGAAAAACCAGCATCAGAAGAAGCAGAGTCTTCCATTGTTACTATGGAATCAATAGATCTTAAAGTTAAGAAGGAAGGGAAGTAGGGGCTGAAATTATGTTCCTCGCTTTCAGCATGTAACTGTTCGTAGTGTAAGATTTGGCGAGCATCTTATAATGGCTTTTTTGGATCAGCTTGGCTTCCGTAAACACCCAGATATGCAAATGCAAAGAATGATCTATCTAACCCAGGGATCTCCAACCTTGGCAACTTTAAGACTTGTGGACTTCAACTCCCAGAATTTCTCAGCCAGCTTTGAAGTTGAAGTCCACAAGTCTTAAAGTTGCCAAGGTTGGAGACCCTTGATTTAACCTATCAAGGAGACTGGCACTCTTCAGGCATGTACACTAACAAATCAATACAAAGCAGAGATATCTTAATAGAATCATATAATTTATCCTTGTGTTCTATTTTTCTACATCCAGGGAAGGTTGCTGAGTATGTGGTGAGGATTCAACTTCATGGCACTCTAGAGAAACATTTCTCAACCTCAACAACATTAAAATGTGTGGACTCTCAGAATTCCCCAGTTGGCATGAGAGTTCTGGGAGTTGAAATTCACACAACTTAATATTGTTAAGCCTGAGAAACCCTGCTCTGGAAGAAACCTGGGTCCTTTCCAATCAGGGTTTAAGCCTGGGCATGGCAGGAGACAGATCAATTACTTTGATAGATGATCTTTGTTGGAGCCTTAAGGGTTGTGAAACCTTTGTAATGGTACATGAGAAAAACCTTGAGAGAAATACTGCTTAGGGAATGGTCAAATATGAGAAAGTATAGCCTGCAGCTGGATAGTGAGAGAGACAAGAGACTCGGAAGTGATCCTCCCTAGTTTTTTGGGCTATAAAGGAGATGATGGGAGAATTGTATCTTTATATTTGCATGATTCTTAATGTAGCTTTATAGTAGAGTTAGCTTATCTGTTCACCTATCCGGTCTGGTCTATCTGGTAAGGCTGACACCCTTCTTGGTCATATTAGATCTTTTGACAGCCAGGTTTTGGGTGCTACAGCAGTTGAAAACTGAAGGTTGGGGAGGGAGGATGGCCTAAATCCTACAGAATTAATTAGGACTCAGAAGCATTTGTGTCTCAATCAGTTGATTGCTGACACCCAGGTCATCCAGGTATGAAAGACTGGTGAAGACTTTTCATCTGGATGGGAAAGTCAAAGCAGGACATAGATTTTTATTCCTTTCCTACATCTCAGTCAAACTCCACGCCACTCACCTTGTATCGTTTAAGAGATTTAGCATGTTTATTAAATTTCCTGTATGTGCAGGGTATGTACAATAAATTCTGAGTCTAAGGGCACATGAATAGAAACAAGAACTTCTGGCTTTGATGTCTCTTTCTCCATGTGATTGCTCTCTGTTCTCGAGCCCATGTGATTGGCCAGAGAAACTGTGTATCTTGGCATGTCCAGTGTTCTTAGTTGCACACAAGCACCATTTGCTGACAGCCATCTATCTGCCTGAGGGAACACAATTTTTCCTCTTATTCAGCTGGGTTACTAGTTACATCAACAAGAGAAGACATTTCTGCAGGAACAAGTGGAAAAATTGACTGCGGGGAGTGCAGTTAGGGCAGTTTTTGTATTAATATCTCTATCTGCCATTTATTGATTTTAAAAGACACAAGTATGATTGCACAAATAAAAACCTTACGCAGCTGTTTTCACAGGCTCAGCTTAATCCCCAAAGTAGCTATATGTGCACCAGTGGATTCTCTTTCCATTTGGCTATCTCTAGATGATGATGGTGAACTGATGAATGGATGAATGATGTAAGGCCCTAGTGGACAACCAGCAGCTATGGGCCACATAATGCTCCAGACCTCTGACGTGACCCCACACCTTGGAAAAGGAAACATATTCGTTGTATTTTTTTCCCCCTTGGTCCTTCATGCCCTTTTTAAGGTAGTATTGGAAAAAATTAAGGATAAATACAGGGGCCTTCCATCCTTCAATGTGACCACATTTGGGGCAATTTTCTCCAGTTTTGGGAGATTTGGTAGGGAAACAGAGGTGGTTCTCAACTTACAATGACAATTGAGAGCAGAATTTCCACCGCTAAGCAAGGCAGTTATAAAGTAAGGATATGCAAGAGATGGCGGCTGGGAAGAACCAGACATAACCTCTATTCAGTGCCATAGTAATTGTAATTGGTTGCTGAACAAATGCTGTAAGTCAAAGATTACCTGTGATTGTTTAAGCCTCTGCAAAATTTAAGGCTACGATCTGGTATCTTAAAACCTCCCAACAACTAAAATGAATTAAAATATCTGTTTGACATACCCTGACAATGGTGTATTTTTTTAAAAAGAAGGAGGATAGAATTAGCTCACTCTTGGCACCTGATATTCAAAATACAATATCGTTCTGTATAATGTGATTGTGTATAGTATACATTGTACAATGATCTAAAAATCTTGCTCTTGCTATATTTGAAAGGACATTCTGTCCAGAGACAGAACTTTGGATTACGTATGCTGATTGTTGTTTAATATATTTTTCCTACTTTATTTAGTAAATTAACAATTGTACATATCATAAATAGAGATTTCATTAAGCTTTTTGTCTAGATACATGATATATAAGTTTTTTTTCTTTTTACACAAAGCAATAAAACTACAACTAAAACATCTGCTAATATTTTAAACTTCAAAATGAACACACACACATTTCTTGAGCTTGATGAATGGCGTCCTTTTTTTAAACAAAATCCAACTTTAAATTCAATATATATTATTATGAAGGGATTACTGTACACCCATTTTCCCCATCATTATATTTTATATGCTCATCAAAATCAGTTTTTTTTATTTTAAAGAATACTAGAACTTGCTGCAGATGCTCTGCATTTCTCATCATATTCAGTATCTTTTTTTTTTTAAGGCTAAGATAATTTCCAGGAATAGATTCCTCTCTTCTCTTTTCCTGTAATTTGTGGCTTCATTTTGGGAGATATTGAGTTGTTTAATAATCAAACACTTCTCTTGGGTCTTCCTCCCTGAATGCAGAAAGAAAAACGATTTAATTTAATCTCCATGGTCATTATTGCTATTAGATGGAAGCTGAAGCATTTGCAATTTAGAGGCAAGAGGTGTAATTGTGTCCATTTGCTACGTGAATGACATCTGCCGGCTGAGAGGAGGGGTCCTGTTCCTCTTGCATGCCTCCAATGTCTTCTGCAGGGATTGAGACTCTTCAGAATAGATTGTGGGGGAAGGAGGGAGTGGGAAGGATGGAAAAAAAGGAGCAGAGAAAGTTCTGTTGAATTATCTAAAATCTGCTCATATGTCTTTGGATCCAAGTCTTGATTCTGAACATTGCAGTCTTGACTGAAAAGAGAAGATTTCTTCCCTTCAAAAAGTGAATGAGTAACTGCCTATAGCAGGGGTGTCAAACTCGCAGGCCGCAGGCCGGATGAGTCCCGTGCTGGCCACGCCCACCCCTGGTTTAGCAAAGGGGGGGGAAGTCATGATATGTCATGTGACAATGTGATGCCACGAGTTTGACACCCCTGACCTATAGTAATCTCCCTATTACCACCTTCTTTCCCCTTCCTTCTCTCTCACTCTCTTCCTGCATAGTGGACTTTTGAGAGAGGAAATATATGCTCACAGAGGACTTTGGAAATTAGACTGAGAACCATATTCACATAACCATAAATGTCACCTCATATCTGGCAACCTAAATGCTGTGAAATAATTTCAAAATTTGAACTTACTAAAGGAGGGCACTTTATATGAGTATGGTCTAACTCAGGCGTCTTCAAACCTGACAGCTTTAAGACTTGTGGACTTCAACTCCCAAAATTCTTCCTCCAGTCATGCTAGCTGAGGAATTCTGGGAGTTGAAGTCCACAAGTCTTAAACTTGCCAAGTTTGAAGACCCTTGGTCTAACTAAAGAAAGGCTTTCATTACTACCTCTGTATCCTGAACAAGTAGCACTGATTAAGATAGCATCACTTTAATCTCAAAGTGAGGAGAGATCCAAAGGCTGTCTCTCTGGGCTTAGATTTAGAACTCCTCCCTCCGAACAACAATCACAGTGTATTTTGCAAAACCAGAGGAATCACTGATGGGAAAAGAAGCACCTTTAACCTCCACTTGGAAAAATTATACGAGCGTGAATTACCTAATTTGGCCAGAACTAGATTATATAATAGCAGTTTACCGAAAAGACTCAGATTTACAATAACAAGGAAGTAGGTTATATGAGTATTTCTGCTGGATGTAGTAGTTGAGGGCAGCCCCATTCCCTTTCTCATCCAAGTTACTTTTTATTACTGGGAAAAGCATTTCAGAACATAATTGAATCTACTGGTTAACTCCTGCCTACCCCGAGAGAAGTTCGTCCTCAGGATACTGACTGTGTAGCTGAGCTCATTAAGAAAAGGTTGTAGCTGCCAGCAACAGTCTAAACTAGAGAATGAAACAGTGTTTTGAACTTTGACGAGAGAAAGAAGGATCTTCTACTAACAATAGAGAGATGAGAAAGAATGGGGGGGCAGAGGGACGGAGGAACCAAACCTGTAGTAAGATGGAAACAATTCAACTTTTTGCTGAAAGCAAGAAAGATTTTTTTCCTTAGCTCTTTCTGGTGGAAACTTCTCCTGGGACCCAGATTCTATCAACATCTTTGAACCCAACTTGACTTACACTGATTATATCTATGCTGTTCGGCTGGCAAAATTACAGAAGTTGATGGACTGTTGTTGTGGTTTTCTTCCAGTTTCTTTTAATTCCCAGCCAAGCGTACAACCCTGAGTGTTCTCAGTAGCTGGCTGTCCAGAAACTAACCTAAGTTGATCTTGTTTGGTTACTAAGCTCAGCCAAGATCATTCAGGTGTTGCCACCTGCTGAAGTGTAACAGATAAATGATTAGTGTAAAATGTTCTGAGGAAGGAGGAACATGACAGAAGAAGCAACAGTCCTTCTATCTTGGCTACTTCCCTTTTCCTGAAAAGAAGAAAGCTGAAGGGGTGTTCTGATGTAGGCTCCACAAACCAATCTTTGAAAATACAAAGCAAACAATTACTTGGAGGTAGTGGACAATCAAGTCTGTTGAAAATTGAACTCTATTCATTTCAGCACTTAAACTGCACCCAGAAAACTGAAAAAAGGATTGATTGATTGATTGATTGTTTGATTGATTGATTGATTAAATTTATTGGCAGCCCATCTTACCACAGGATAGCTCTGTGCGGCTTGCAATCATATATATGTGTATGTGTATGTATATGTATATATGTACACACACACACACACACACACACACACACATAACACATAGGTTAATACCAGCAAACACTGTGCTAATTAGAATGGGTTAATCCCAGTGGGATGAGATGGTCCCTCAGATACTGCCTAAAGCACATCTACAGTACTCAGAAGGTATAACTCTCTTATCTGCTTACCATTAATAGACTTGAGGGTGAATTTTTGCCACTAGGGAGCCTTGCTTCCAATGGAAAAAAAAGCTACATTGCAAGAATTTGAGGGCCTGAGTGCTTTGCAAGGTGTTTCGCAATGTCAGGCCAATGGTAAATCCATCTAAAATAAGCTATTTTAACCAATTGTAAGGGATTTGTCTTTTCTGCCCTATTGTCTATATAAAGTCCTACCCCAACTTAATACCTTTCAAAGAAGTTGGACTCAACTTCCATAATTCCCATCAAAGAAGCCAATAATTGTCTGCCTGGATATGGTCACAGTTGTAATTCAGCAAGTAAGAAGTTAATAGGGTTGGAAGTTGTGGCCTATTGGTTTGTAAGATGGAACATAACTAGTGATGTTAGCCTACCTGAAGACCAGTTGCTTCATAAATCAAACTTGGCCATAATACATTCCATTTGAATAAACCACCAACTGGGCTTCTTCCCAATGAACTTTAACATTTTATAATTCATGACCAACTAAATGTTTTATATATTCTACATGGCTAAACATTCCAGTCCACTGTGCATTTTCAGCTGTTAACAGCTGCAAACAAGCACAACTAACAGCAGCCAATTAAAGAAGGATGTTATGTCATTGTGGAACAAAATTATCATTTTTATTGTCTCTTTATTTACATTTAGTTCTCCTCCTTCTTCCAAAAAACACCCTTGTAGCAGTTCACCTCACATGTTCCACATACTATGGATACACTTATATGGAAAGATCCAAAAATAACTGAAAAGAACACCCATTATTTCACACTGGTTCATTCAGGATCTAATACACAATCTATGAAATAAGATCATGTTGCCAACTGTAAAAACTAAAATGCAAAAACCAAAGGACCTCCAAGGGTGAATTGTATTGGTGACCTGTAGACTTGTAGCTCCTTCACCTCAGGGCAATGCACATGAGTCTCATGGAAAAGAAGTTGGAGAAAATAAGAAAGATTTCAGACCATCGATTATGTTTCCTCCCTAGTAAATAGTCAATAATTGTCTATAGCATGGAGAGAAAGTAGCCTGAAAGTTTTGCAAGTAGAAGAATGATCTGATTCCTTTTCTAATAGAAAGGATTGGATAAACTGGTAATTATTATTATTATTACACTTTTATACCGCCCCTCTCCCAAAAAAGGGACTCGGGGTGGTATACAGCCAAGATAAAAACAACATAAATAGTAAAAAATTTAAAAGAGATTTAAAAGAAATTAAACTAGTGGCTGGAATGATATTATAAAATTAGAGTAAAAAGGGTAAAAAAGTTAAAAATTTCCAAAATTTAAAACCCTAGTAATTAATACTAGGCCAGACCGGCCTGTTGGAAAAGGTGGGTCTTTAATGCGTGCCGGATAGTCTGCAGGTCAGTGATGGCCCGCATCTCCGGGGGTAATTCATTCCAGGGGGAGGAAGCCCCTGCAGAGGAGGCCCGCACCCTTGGGGCCGCCAGCCGGCATCGTCCGGCTGATGGCACCCCAAGGAGGCCCACCCTGTGGGAGCGCACTGGCCGGCGGGAGGCTGAGGTGGCAGCAGGCGGTCCCGTAAGTACCTGGGTCCCAAGCCATGGAGCGCTTTAAAGGTGACCACCAATACCTTGAATCGCACCCGGAAGGTCACTGGAAGCCAGTGCAGCTCACGCAGGAGTAGTGTAACATGGGAGCTCCGAGGAGCCCCCAAGATCACCCGCGCGGCTGCATTTTGCTGAAGCCTCCGGATGCTCTTCAAGGGGAGCCCCATGTAGAGAGCATTACAATAGTCTAAGCGGGAAATGACAAGAGCAGAAGTGACTGTGCGAAGAGCGCCCCAATCCAGAAAGGGCCGCAACTGGTAGATCCGACGGACCTGACAAAAAGCCCCCCTGGCGATGGCCGCTATGTGCTCTTCTAATATGAAACTCTTCCTGCTAGCCACTGTCAACTATGGGTAGAAAAGCTTAGTCCTTTGCTATTGACCATGCTGGTGATAATTTAAATTTTTTTTAAAAAATCTAACAGGTCTCAGATTAACCCTGCATAATAGACTGCATATGGACAAATAATCTTGGCTGGTATAGGGAATTTCCCACAGATATATGGATTCTTTTTCCATATCCATAGATTTGAGCTCTTGAAAAGAAGCAAAATGTCTCCCACGTAAACCAAATGGTGAGAATGTTCATAATATGTTCATGATATATACCTCAACTTACTCCTCCAGATTGCCTTTTCTTACACTAATGTCAAATGTAAATTGGGAGCGGAGGGTTAAAAAGTACTTATCTCATTCAGCTTCCAGTGCTTCTTGCTTTTGAAAAGTTTACAAACTAGGGCACAAAGAGAGCTGGGTTCTTTAGAACTGGTACAGCACTCACTCACACACATACACACACACACTCACAACAAGGAATCTTCATTTAGCTATTGTAGACATACAAGCAGTCCTTAACTTATGACCACAATTGGGACCAGAATTTCAATTTCAATTATGCCAGGTGGTTGTTCAATGAGTTGCACTTGCTTTTATGATCTTATCCGCCATGGTTATTAAGCAAATCACTACAGTTATTAAGTCAATCATGTGGTCGTTGAACAAATTCAACTCCCCCCATTGACTCTGCTTCATGGAAGTTGACTGGGAAGGTTGCAAATGGTGATCACGTCACCCTGGGACACTGCCACCATTGGAAACGCATACCAGTTGATAAGTGCCTGACACATGTGACACCATAAAAGTCGTAAGTACGGAGACTGGTCCTACGTTATTATTTCAGAGCTGTGGTAACATCAAATGATCACTGAACGAATGGTTGTCAATCTACAACCCATAGAACTTCCTGTAATTAGAGCTAAATGAAGTTACAATACAAACAAGAATTGTAATTTGTCCCTCAATGAAGTGGTGGGATTCACAATTTTTTTACTACTGGTTCTGTGGGCGTTGCTTGGTGGGAGTGGCAGGGGAAGGATACTGTAAAGCCTCCAGTCAGAGGTGGGATTTTCCGGTTCTCCGAACTACTGAAAATTTCCACTACTGGTTCTCCAAAACTGGTCAGAACCTGATGGATACCACCTCTGCCTCAGTGTGATCGCTAAGTTGTGATCGCTCTCTAAAATGTATAAGGGAAGATTGCATAACTTAGTTAGATACACTGCCTTTAAGCCACTGCAAAGTAATGGCATTCTGTGACCAGTTTCAGTATGTATAAATGAGGGAAGCAATGGTTATTCTAATGCAATCTTCAATATCTTTATTGTGCCTCCAGCTAATTGTTCATTTATTCCTTTTTAAATTACAGTTTTACTATGGTTCTAATTTTGTTTTGCATGAAAGGGGTTCTATTTGAGGTTGCTACTTTGCTTGTAAATGCGTCTTTATTTCGACTAGCAAGTTCTTCTCTCCTTGGCAAAAGCCATATTCTTTTGCCTTAAAACCCAAGTCCATTTAAGAAATGCATTGTTTCTTCTCAGTCATGCACAATACAAAAACTATTTCAGCTATTACTGATGACGGTTTGGAAGGCAAACTTGGCCTGTGGATTTTTCCCACATTGACACACATAAAACCATATCTGTGTGAGAGACAGCTTGTGAATTTCAACACGTTCTGCTTTGTAAAGTTCAAAGAGGCTCTTCTTCAAGCACAAATCACATCCACACATACCCTTAGCTTCTGCAGGACAACAGATATTAGCTCCTCTGCTATTCATGGATGTGTGAAAATAACTCAATGTAGATGAATATGTATGGAGAATGAAATAAAAACAACAAAGCATTTTAGAGGACGGCTTTAAGAGACTGCTCTTTTGCATGCCTACTTATTCTCTTGTAATCCCTTCCTCTCTAATCTCTCTGGGATGGGCAAAAGAAGAAAAACAGCTGGTCAGAACAGGACAATATGTATTGGCTACAGGGGTAGGCTTCAAATTTTTTAATGATTGGCTGGGTGGGCATGGCTGGGTTGGCATGGTTAGGTGATCATGTGATTGGGTGATCATGTGGATGGATGGGCGTGTCTGGGTGGTCATGTGGCTGGGTGGGTGTGGCCAACACGATGTCGTTTCTTTGCCCTAATTACCTAAAAAAAGCTATATACCAAAAAGTTGCTTATTATTTCCTGCATTTACTGTAATACTTAAACAAAAGACTGGGTGAAACCAAGGCTTAAGAGCAGTGACTGTGAGAGGGATCTTGAAGTCTTAGTGGAGTTTCTGGTGAGTTACATGATTCTTATTATTTGGGATTAGACTAGCGGCTATGTTATCTGAAGCACTGAGTGGATTGTTTATCTAGCTTGCAAAACTTTTACGAGGTGTGAATTGCTCTTGGCTGAACGCCCAGAAGTTCAATTAAGCCTATTAAGAGCTTTCCCTTGTTGCTTGTCTTTCTAAGATTATTGGGGGCTCTCTGAGCCCTGCAGAGTCTTAGCTAGGGGCTCTCCCGAGCCCCTGCAAACCCCCAGCAACCCAGTGTGACTGAGGGATAACACCATTGTAACTTTGCTAAATGAAACAGTTGATAAGTGAGGCCTACTGTATAGGAGACCAATATCAAAGAGACACATATCCGTGAATTCAGGAGAATCAGTTATAACAAAGAACAAAGTTAGACAAAAGAGTTAGAGTTAACCGTGCCATTATTACACAAGAAAAACAAAATCACCGATATTTTGAAGCATATTTCTGACCACTCAAGATTCCAAAAATCTAACCATGCCTTCTTTCAGAATATTCCCCGTTCTATTCTTCTTTCACTTTATTTCCCATTCTGTTTTTTCATTGAATATTAGGCACTGAATTATTTATTAAAAAAATAATAAAGGTGGGATATAAACAAGCAAACTTCCCACTGCTATCCTTAGTTATCTTGCCAAAACCCCACAAAACTATCCAAAATGGCCTCTATATTGGCTAAAGCAATACAGAAGTCCCAAAGCCGCTTTTCCAAAAGGCAGTTGGACTTTCTTGGTTGTTTTTTTTTTCTCTGAAAATGTTTCACTTCTCATCCAAGGAGCTTTTTCAGTTCTGAAGAAGCTTCTTGGGTGAGAAGTGAATTTTAAAAAAAAAAAAAAAGGCCAAGAAAGTCCAGTTTTGATACAATCATGACCTGGATGATTGAGAATCTCCATAAAACATAAACATAGTCTTTTATAAAGGGTGTCCCTCCCAAAACACTGTCCTTTATGCTGGCTGAGTTTGCAGAGAACAATGGGGCTTGAAGGATCAAACTATCTGAAGAGACCTAGATTTCATAAAGCTGCAACCACACAACAAAAAGAAGTATGAATGATCTCTGAGGTTTCCTCAGAATTCCTTCAAGATGCTTTAGCATGGCTCAAAAGATGTGGGATATTTGCTGGTTTTCTATTAAAAATTGCTTCTAAGCACCTTTGGGGCTTTCCTTCTTTTTTGTGCTTTTCAGCTATGGAACATTTCTTTGAAATACAGTGTTAATGTAATCTGACATCCTGCAGAGCAAAGTTTGATGAGGTTTCATGCAAGGATTCCATCACCAGGCTAAAGTATCCAACAGAGAGGAAGTCCCTTGAGAAACATTCAAGAACAAACTCGGTTTACGAAAGAACGGCAAGCCATTTCTTCTGAGCAAAACCCCTGCCATGACCTTTCCAAGATCCTGACAAAACCAATCTGATAAATTAACGTGTTGCTCTTCAGAGAGGATTAAAAAGTGAGAGGTGTGCAGAGAGGTGGATAGTCAGGATATAAAACAATATTTAATAAATCAAAATGCATGAATATTATAAGAACATACTTCTACGACCTCAAAAAGATAGGCAGGAAAATCTTGGTGGACTGTGAAATGTAGCCTCATACATATTTTTGTTATTTTATACAGTTCTGAACCATATGTGTCTGCATTTTTCTTTCTCTCTCCCACCCTCCCTGTGTGTACGTCAGTATGTGTATACATATGTGAGTTTGTGTGTGTGTTTATGTGTGTAAAAACCTACGACTTGAAGAGAAGAAAAAAATTGCAATTTAACAAACAGACAGGTAATTTTCAAAACATTCCTGAACTTACAGAAAATTCATTTATAAGTCTTTCTTCCATATAATTTTGATCGTTGGTAGCCTTCCGATAACTGGAGGCCTTCTAGAAATGGTTCACAGGTGATTTGATTTCAGATCTTGGTGGCGAAGGAAGAGATGCTCCACCTACTAGAAGTATTACAGCCTCAAAAAAATCTACCTCTGCCTATGAGCTGCAATTGCCGAACCTTGTAGTATGGCCACACCAAAGTAGCTCAACATGATATGGTATATAGTATCAAGCTGACCTGATTTTTTTCCCACCTGTGCCCATTTAACTGTTGTTGATTCGTGATATAGTAGCAACAATTAATACACCATTTTTTGTTTTAGGAATAAAAAGACATTTTTTCCCACAATCCGTGAATAAATTTTGATTGGTTTATAATCTATTCAATCTAAGAAAACTGCCAATATTCTTCCTATTACAGACAAGTGTTGTATAAAATGAAGTATTTTTGCTTTATGAAAAATAGAACCTATAAGCAAAACTTTTAATAGAAAGATTTGCTTAACAAATCTCTCTTTGTCTCGAAAGGGAGAAATACAAGGGGCCATAATTGTTGGTATACAGGAGAATATATTGTGCAGAGGGGCTACTTTATTATGACAAGATGAAAAGTCATGTTTTATAGATATTGCTGCAGGAAGTGTCAATTTCTACAGTTTTTTTCATAGATTCTTTAATTTATTTGTATTAGATTCAGTGTGATGAAATTTACACAGTGGGGAAGACCTATGTCCAAGACAGATTAGTTGAGAGGGGAGGTTGGCGTGATGAAATAGAACATCCTTTTTTCAATTGGGTAGGCCTTTGGGGTTGGAACAGAAACGTGGTCTTTGCCAGCTACTTTTAGTCACTAACTACCTAAAGTGGGGAAAAGACACTGGAGATGGTGGTCATTTGAACCTCCACCCTCAAAAACTGCTTTCTGCAACTTTTGGGACCAGTTGCCAGACCATTCTTAGTCACTGGCACTTTGGAGCTGGCATTGCTAAGCAAGTCTGTTAGGACTGTGCCAGAATTCCTTATCTCCTTTAAGCACCCTGTCTACCATGTTACACCAAAGACAGAGCAGATAGACACCAAACATAGCAACCAATTGCCATAAATTGGCTGGATAATATCCATGTCTTCCTCTCACTACCTCTTATTTGGGCTTCTGTACATATTATAAAGACTTTGTAAAGGGGACCCCTTTGAGGCCATCCTTTTAAGTGGCATACTACTAGGCAGGCAATGCCATATTGCTATGTAAATGACACACACTGAGAGGTATCTGAAGAACAGAATGCTTCTTGCACAATCCAGAAGGAAAAGGCACCATTGTGGTGTATTAGAACTGAATTATTTCAGGCTAGCCAAAATCACTTCCCCCTCTTCAAATTAAGTTTATTGCCACCTCCTTATTGTTTATTTGTTTGTTTATAGTTATTATAACCTGCTCCTATTTCCAAAGGAGTCTCTAGGCAGCATACACATCAACCAATACCTCCCCTCAAAAATGTAATAATAATAAAAAGGAAATCAGCACAATGTGAAAATTAAAAAAAGGAACCACAATAGCAAAGGCAAAAACTCTGACTGTTGCTTCTGTTTGAGAGGAAAATGGATCAGGAATTATTTGAGATTCAAGGAAACATGTCAAAGAAAAACAAGGGTGGAATTTGTGTGATCAGCTTGGTTTTTCCAACCTTTTCCACTTACTAGGCGTGGAACAGCTCCTGAACTTCCTGGCCAGCGTGGGCATAATCATTCATGGCTGGCGTTTCCAAGAGTTACAGCACATCTGGAGGGAACCAGGTTAAAGAAGACTGCTTCTAGCACTTAAAGTAGATAGTAGGGCCCCTGTAAAAGAGAGAGCCAAGCATTTTAAAGACTGTTTTATACTATGGTGCTTGGACATTTTCTTTCCTGCGCTTACAGCTGAATTTTTGGTACAAGAAGATGTTTGCCAACTTTCAGTATGGGAAAATTGGTTTACCAGCTGCTTCCTTCAGTAATTCCATGGCACTTCTGGCTTCCCAGGGGATCTCAGCAGCCAGTAATAAAACATCAGCAGACTATGACAAAGAAGGGAAGATTTGCCAGTTCACTCCCCAGTTTTGCCATTTGACTTAAACTTTAACCAAGGAATCATGCATGATACTGGGAACATATCAAGAGAATATCAAGTTAGAGTCATGTTGCCTTTTACTGTTTTGAAAATGTCAGTTTTCCAAAGATTAAGAAAGTGAAAGGCCCATTTTACCAGTAGATCCCTATTTGCATTTCTGATACATTTTTAGTTGGTATGTTAAATCGATTTGAACAAAATCTGACTTCTTAAAAAAAAAAAAGGAAAAAAAGCAGGAGAAAATAAAAACCCAAGTAATCTGCTGCCAAAATGAAGGTACTCAAATATCTTCTCCCATGCCCACAGCTATAAACAGAGGTCATTCCTGGAGTTCACTTTGGGTTCGGGAAGCTGTGCTGCCATTTTTACTATAATGGTATTTCAGTCCAGATTCAACCTGAACAGCTCAATAGAAGCTGAAGGAATGAGAGTGATCCAGGAGGAGACTCAGGGCTCCAGAGAGAAGAAGACTGAGCTACAAGGCTGGCCTTCTGCCCAATGGCTGCAGGCTGGAAAAATAAATCACCCGACTCTGAGTTGCCTTTGGAGATGGATGGAGTAAAAGGAAGACATGGCTGGAAAATAATTGGACGTGTTATAAGCATACAAATGTTGGAAGTTTGGGGAAACATCCTCAGTTCTTCCAGTAGTTCTGTCCAAAAGCACGCCATGAAAGGGGATAACTTCAGTCACCTCCTTCTGACTCAGAAGTGAAAATGCCCACAACCTGTTGGTGTTTCATCGTTCACTGCCATGAGGAGCAATCATCTAAAATATCAAACCACAATAAAAAGTTACGGCATGCAGTGGTCCTATTCTATATCCCAGCTAGCCAGCCATGTTTTCCTTCAGGGTGCTATATTCCAATTTCCTTCTCATCCAATATTCCTCTTTAATTAAAATAATCGCCATTGGGTAGCCACCAAAGACAGAAATTCTATACTGGGCTGTTTTGTGGGTTTGTGGGTGTACCTCTGCACATGTAAAGAAATTTAGGGGAGACCCTAAGTGTACTGGTGTCTCTCTCTGCCTATAGATGGACCATTGGGCTATGTAAATAATACTGCTCATTAGTAATAATCAACAGTTTGATTCAAGATGTTGGTAATCACTTTTAAAGCCCTTCATGGCATGGGTCCAAGTTACTTGAGGGACCGTATCATCCCACTGGGATTGGCCCGCCCTGACTGTGCCAATAGAGGAGGAATGCTGCGTGCTTCATCGGTCAGGGTATTCTGGATGTCAGGGTCCAGGAGAAGAGCCGTCTCTGCTGTTGTACCTACCCTCTGGAACATCTTGCCTTCCAGTGTGAAGTTGGCCCCAACCCTCCTCACTTTCACAAGAGTTTAAAGAGCTGGCTCATCCAGTTGGCTTGGGGCCTCAATGTGGGCCCATTATAATGGAGGTAGTTGATCAATTAACAACAGATCCCACCTCCTTCCCCACCCGCACCCTCACCATCTATAATTAGATCATAGCGTTCGTCTTGTTTTAACTTATTTATGTTTTTAGTATATTTATATTTCTCTTTTATGATGGTAAGCCACCCAGTGTTATATTGTGGTAAGATCAGAGGCCAATAAATTATATTTAAAACCAGAATATGATTTTTTTTTAAAAAAAAACCATCATTATTAACAACCATTACTCCTTCTTTTATCCACATGTATATCAGTGCATAAAAATTTAAAGTTCTACATGGAGATTAATAGAGGATCAGAAATTCTGGTCCTTGTTTCCTGCCTATGCCATTTCTCTCCCATTTAGGCTGAAAGCAATTTTCTTTCCATTTCTAGCACTAAATCCTCTGTCATGCTATGTTTCCTATATTTCAGAAAGTGCATTAATGAAGTCTGGAACATTCTCTAGGTGTATTGAGCCTCAGTGGCGCAGTGGTTAAGAGTGCAGTATTGCAAGCTACTCCTACTGCAATTTGGCAGATCGAATCCCACCAGGCTCAAGGTTGACTCAGCCTTCCATCCTTCCAAGGTGGGTAAAATGAGGACCCAAATTGTTGGGGGCAATAGGCTGACTCTGTAAACTGCTTTGAGAGGGCTGTAAAGCACTATAAAGCAGTATATAAGTCTAAGTGCTATTATAGAATTCAGAAATCCCAATATAACAGACTCTCTATCAGAACCTAAGCCTGAAGTACCTGCATAAGGAATATGGATACAACTGCTGAGTTACACTACTTCCTTCATGTAATCAGATGGCTGAGCAAAAGGAAAATGAAACGTGGGTTAATTCGTTACTTAGGTCTCACCTAATTAATAAAGCTAATGGTGCAGACTGAATATATACAAGGTGATAAAGCAGGCAGTGTGGATGTATTAGAGCTGATGAGATGTGCCAGGAGGGGAATAAGACCAATGCTTTCATTCCTGGGTCCCATTCATATTACGATAATCCATGCTGAGATATTCCTAAAGGTAGGTTGTCTTCACTTATCATGTTTATGCCTCCTGATGCAGCTCCATGGCTTGGTAACCTTTGTCTCTTCTATCTACTACAAGTGGTTTAGCTAATCATCTTCTTCCATGTTCTAGAATGGCTAATACGACAAGCCACGGAAAGCATTTGAAATGCTTTGGATAATTTTTATATTAGAACACTATATCAATATGAGTGTTGAAAGAAGCACTTGGCATTATAGTGCACTCTGAAAAGATTTGCGTACACTTTTTTCAAATCTTAGGACCTAAGTTTGATTAAAATGATTCAGAGAGAGTCAGTCATGCTTCAATCCTATTGCCTCATTGGAAACAATCAAGTCACCATGTAAAGGCAATTAATATCAACAAGATTTTGGCAAGGCCGATTTTTCTCATGAACTGGAATGTGCACAGTAAGTACAATCAAGTACAGCAGGGGTGAGCAACCATTTTAAAGATGAGTCTTCATTCAAAGAAATGGGAGGAGGAGACACAGCGAGGCTTATTTTGTTTATAATAGAATTGTTAATTATTTAAATCAATCAATCAATCAAACGTTTATTGTCAATGCACAACATGTATACAATGAAATTGAAAGGAGCCTCCCTTGGTGCTGGCCTTGCAAGTCTCTCGTATTAAACCTAATTGTGGTGTTTATGTTGCATTCAGAAGTCTGACAGTCCATGGATAAAAGCTATTTTTCAGCCTATTCGTTCGGTTGGCTATGCTTCTATATTTCCTGCCCAAGGGTAGGAGAGTAAAGAAGTGCTAACTAGGATGTGAATCATCCCTGAGGATTTTCTTCACTCTGCTGAGGCTGCAGGTCCTGGCGATTTTATCCAGTGGTGTCAGGGGACAGCCCATAATTTTTTGTGCTGTGCTCATCATCCTTTATAATGCCTTTTTATTCGTGGCTGTCAAGCCAGCATACCATACTGTAACACAATATATAAAGAACAGTGGTGGGATTCAAATTTTTTAACTAGTGGTTCTGTGGGTGTGGCTTGGTGGGCGTGGCAGGGGAAGGACACTGTAAAATCTTCAGTCAGGGGTGGGATTTGCCAGTTCTCCGCTACCACTTCTCCAGAACTGGTCAGAACCTGCTGAATACCACCTCTGGTAAGGACGCTTTCTATTGTAGATCGGTAAAAGGAAGTCGTCAGTAGTTGTTCCACCTAATATTTCAGCAAGACCCTATGGAAAAGGAATCTCTGTTGAGCCTTCCTGACCACCTGGATCATGTTATTTTTCCAGGTAAGATCTTGGCTAAGGTGGACTCCCAGAAATTTGAAAGAGGAGACCCTCTCCACACAGAAAAACACTTTGATTTTGAAGAAAATACTCCACAGGGTTAGAGAAAAGGAGGAAACTTTTAGAGATAAGGGAATACAGGTACTCCACTAGCTGTAGACTACCCAATTTTTCAATTCATCATTACAGCATTAAGAGTAGACTGATGTCCATAGTATTCAGGTGAACATGGGTTACATTGTGGCTCCATTACTTTGGTCAGCAACTGGATTTGCTGGAATTCCATTTCGATAACAAGAGATGAACCAAAAAACCTTTAGAGATATCCACAAATTGTATTTATTTGTATCACTTTCTTTTGTTCTTGGACTGGCAACACATGGGCGAGATACCACCATCCAAGGAGAAGAATTGTGGTCAAATTCTAATTCTTCACATTTTTCAAATAGCATATTGTAATGCTAACTTTTTTCTGACATGACAAGCATTATGGAAACAGTGAAGAAGATGATGTGCATTATTAGTCTTTTTCTCCCTTTTTGCATTAGAATGTAGTTATGGTTCAGTTGACTAGACATATTGATGATTTGAAATACTCGTTTAAAATGTTTGTTTAAAAATGCTCTGGGTTTTTTTAATGATATGTAAATATGCACAAGACTGTCTTTAACTTCTTCCCACAAGGTCTTTAAGTGATGTTCAAGATCTAAAGATTCTAAACTTGATCATCGCTTGATATCCTTCCATCCCTCAATGACCAACAATATTGTACTGTAGAACGCTTTAAAACAACAACAACAAAAACAACCACCACCATGTGGGTCATTTCTTTAAACCACTATCAACTGAAATGGACTGGGTTTATCTAGCTTTTTGTTGCCCAATCCAAGTATCAATAACTCTCTACGGATTCAAATAGCTGGGGAAATTCTGGTTGTTCTATTTGAGACCCTCTATCAAAAGCTAAGCCTGAAATACCTACATAAGGAATAGGGATATCACTGCTGAGTTACGCTATTTCCTTCATGTGATCAGATGGATGAGTAATAGGAAAATGAAATGGAGGCTAATTAGTTAGGTCTCACCAGGTTCATATTATCCCTTGGCAACTACAGGCAAAAATGCCCACTCTCTTGGCTTGTCTCCCATAATAGCCGGTAGCTTTTCCAAGGACATTCACACAATTCCACTGATGCTGTTTAGCCACATTGTCTCTAGCCTTTCCCTTCTTCTACTTGCCTGTAGTTAACATAGTCACGTTTTCTAGTCTATCATCCACTTACATCATATGCCCCAAGAAAGAGATAAGCAAAATGAAGAAGCCCTTCAGGCCTATAGCTAAAGAAGCTGTATGTGACAACTCAACAAATTCCTAAACAATTTTTAAAGCATATTAAATGTATATGCCATGCATCTTACTGTTAACCAACTGTGGGAGGCTTACAGAATTATAAAACAGCAATGTAAAATAATTAGAGTGTTAAAACATTAAAAGTTAATAAAACAGCTAGATAAGAAAAGAACTAATATGTAAAAAAAGTGGAGGTGGGATCTTTCTTATTTTGTATTAATGAAGATTTTTTTTCAAGTGCATCTGTTTACAAAGGAACTGCTTAAAGGAGTGAAAAGACTATAGGAAATGCTAGCTTTGGTGTGAGAACAATTAAGCCAATATTTCAAACCCAAGGATTACATTAGAAAGAAAATCTCAAGCTAAAAAGTTTTAAGAGAAAGAGAACTAATGTTTTATGATATGAAGCTTCAGTTATTCTAGCCAGAAGAACCAAATGGGAGAAAGAAGTACTGTTCAAATTATTATTTTCCGACAGTTGACTCCATCTAGATTAAAGTAAAATATGGAGATTTTAGATTTGGTAAATGTATCCACTTTCATCACAGCTTTGCAAATCCATTTATATTCACAAAATGCCACCACATGTTGCTTTAAGGTACTGCGAATCAGTTTTGTCCCTAAATCCAATCCTGATTATAGGGTTCAAGTGTGCCCACTAATTTCTCAGTACAATTATTTTTCTATAGCTAGAGCGTTTTCTCCCATTTGCTTTCTCCAGATGCCTTGAAGTTTAATTACCATCTCTCTTGCCTTACAATTACATAGAGAGGGAGATGAGGTAGCTCTGTGGTTAGAATGAAGGCTTGACAATCAGCAGGCTTGAGTTCGAGACCTGGGCACTGTATAGCGGGTTGAACTCCTGCCACTTGCTCCAGCTCCTGCTCACCTAGCGGTTTGAAAGCATATAAAAATGTGAGTGGATAAGTAGGTGCCACTTTGGTGGGAACGAAAGAGGAGAGCCCTGAATTGGGCATCCCCTGGGCAACAGTGATGTCACTGGCTAATACTTATCGACCCAGAAGAGCCTTGGTGTTTGCTTTGGGGGTCCCGTCGGCTGCCAAACATCTACTATCTTTGTTGCAGGAGACTCCCAGCTTTCGGTATATACACCATGGGTGCAGAGGTGATATTCAGCAGCTTCTGATCAGTTCTGGAGAACCGGTATTGGAAATTTTGAGTAGTTCAGAGAACCAGCAAATACCCCCTCTGACTGGCCCCGGCCCCATCTATTCTCTGCCTCCCAAGTCCCAGCTGATGGGTTGGATCTTCTTTTGTTGCCCTGCATAGGAGAACGGAGCTGGAAAGCAGGTTAGTGGGGTGGGGAGGGAATGGAGATTTTGCAGTATCCTTCCCCTGCCATGCCCACTAAGCCACGCCCACCAAACCAAGCCACGCCCACAGAACCAGTAGTAAAAAAATTTGAATCCCACCAATGCATGGGTGTCAAACTCGCAGCATCACATTGCCATCATGTGATGTATCGTGACGTTTTCCCCCTTTGCAGGGCTTGGGTGGGCGTGGCCTGCATGTGACGCATCCGGCCCGCAGGCCGCCAGTTTGACGGTCCTCCCATACACTAATTAAATAATGACAACATAGGGAGGTATTCAATCCCAAGAATGTCAGACTGGAAAAGGCTAGGTGTTGACATCTACCAGGTGTTTGTGTTTGTGTGTGTGCGTGTGTAATTGGATCATCACAGACTCAATCATACAGCTGCCTATAAAGCCGAAAAGCTATGTTCCTTGAGAAAAGAGGCCTCACCATAACCTAGCAACAACATATGGTAAGGCAGGAATGCACTATTTTTTTCCCCAGGTGAAAGGAGTACTGGATGGGCACTGGAGAGAAAATACTTTTGCTTTCGAAAGTAGCTTGTCATTGCTTTATTCCTAGGACTGAGAAGGAGTGACTAGCCCAAGGTCAGCCAGCTGACTCTGTGCCTAAAGCAGGACTATAATTTACAGTCTCCCAGTTTCTAGCCTGGTGCCTTAACCAGCGCACCAAACTAGTTCTCCTGGTCATGCACAACTTCTTTTAATAACCTTACTTTGGGATTTTTTTAAAAAAGAAATTCTGATGATAATCATCAATGAACAGAGCAGGTGACAGCCATCAAAAATCAGAAACTAGATAATTGTCAGTCCTGCCTTGAACCTTTAAGTAAGAACGATCCTTGACTCCATTTAGTGAGAAAGGTAGAGTTTACTAAAGATTAAGCAGGTTACAATAGAGCAAAACCAGAACTGAACTTTGCATGCCAAAATCCTGAAGTGTAATTCTCCCCTTTGAGCCACTTCCCACTGCTGGTCTCTCATTGTCCAATCATCTTCGAATGCGGTGTTTTGGGAACGGTCTCTTCAACTGGCTGGTATGCAGTTGCATGCAATTCCCAGCCATCTGATCTTGAAGTTGTATCTCCAGAATGTATGGTGAATAGTGAACTTTCTCTCTTCACATCCTGCTCCCTCCTCCCCCCGCCCCCGAGTTCATGGCAGGTTGGCATCAAGGGATAGCAAAGCCCAGGCGTGAGGTCACAGTTCTGACAATAATAGTGCCAGGCTGAGGACAGAGGACTCTAGTCCATAATCATTTACTCAGCCACAAAGAAATCTGGATGTCAAAGAAGTCAGGAGTCTATTGTAACCCAAACTCAGAGCCAACTATGAAGCATCAGAAATGCATGACCAAGGCTTTGATTCCAAGTAGACTGAAAGTTCTGAAGCAAACATTTCTTGCAGATGAATACCTGCATGCCTGCCATCTCTCTAGGTTTTGGCTCCAGACAATAACATTCCTTGGTGTTCATTAGGGTTCATTCTTTTGGTCATGGTCAATGGCCAATTCCCCCATACTAGTGAAGGTAAAGCCAAGCGTTATTTTCTTTGCTAGACCATGGTCACTGGATTCCTGGAGCTCTTCCTAGGCCTCCAAGGTGGCCTTCATAATGATCGGCATTGTGAGGCCTCTTTCCTTGGTCATGAGCCATGACCCAACATTATGAAGATGGTTGGCCAACCCATCCATTCTGACTATCCTGACAAGAGTAGGGAAAACCAGTCCCTGTATTCAGCCAACCCAAAAGGAATAAGCCAACTGGATTAATTTTAGCTGAAAGAATGCTGTTTCCTCTAGTAGTCTTGGAAGGGCAAACTCATGCTATGCATCCCTTGTTTCATATTGATATCTGTCCTTTTCCACACAGCTACTTCTGGGAACTTTAGGCAATACAAAACATTTTTCCTAATCTGTTTCTGGTGTCATCCCATATATTGTACATTTATGGGAATTATTGCTTCTCCAGTTTTATTTTCTCCACCTTTGCTACATGCAGCAATAAATCTTCCCTCCATAGGCTGCAGTACATATGACCTATTCCTTGGCATGGGGACCCATTTCCATTCCAATATATGTGCTCAGTTTCATAAGGGCGAACAGGCAGTAGGCCAAGGAGAGAACTCATCCCCTCTGCCTTCAGGCTAGAGCCAAGATTATTATCCAGACCTTTCTCTTTTTAAAATAAAAATAAAAATGAGCAATTGAAAATTGAACCCATCTTTCATGCACCTCTCAGTTTCCCAATCCTCCCAACTGAAAGGTAATCTGGATTAGATGACATCCAATGCGGAGCTCAATATTGATCTCGGTTTCTATTTCTCATGTGGGCTACAGTTTATTCTAAGCCTGAGGTTGCAATGAAGGTCCGGGCCTGTGTCTCATTCCCAAGTGCCAGAGGCCTGTGTCAGAGAGAAGCCCATCGAACCGCACATCTTCATCACGCTTGTACATCTGGTCCTTATGTATCTTCCCTCCTGCGGGGTCCCTGTGCAACACGCTGGAAACTTTGAGGCAATGTTTTGGTGAAAGAGTTCCAGTGGATTTCAGTGCTCCCTGCCACGCTATGAGTCGTCTGGCAACTCTGGAGCTGTCTCTGCTTTGCTTTCTTCTCAGTAGCAAAACGAAACATTTTGGAAGTATTTCTGCAATTTGTTCCATTGGCTTTGTCCGGTCTTACATTCTGTTACAATCCTGGATCAGGAGTACAAAAATAACCACTACTGCATTACTGTTGAATAGCCATTCTCCCCATTGTTTTGGAGAGTCCAGCATTTTTTTCTCCAAAACAGTTGGGATCATATCACAGTTAATCGACAACGTTAATGTTGCATGCATAACAAAGTGCCTGGAAATGTTGGCTGAAGATATACGTATGCGCTTGATCCTTTTAAAACTAAAAGCCTGATGATATATTGATACCTTAGGCCTAACTGGGAACAGAACTGAGCCAAACATCCAAAGTAAGGCTGGTGTTGCAAGTAATATCTCACAATATTTATATTAGTGGCTAAGGAAAATGAACTGAAAATGTAACTGTTGAGAGACATCATTTCCATCCACAGCAAAATAATCCCAAATGTCTTGATCTTGCAGATACTTTTAGAGTACAAATGTTAATACACCACCTGCTTGTTCAGGTGCTAGCTCTGTGCATAGCAAGGATGGGTATACCACCTCCTGGACAATGGCAGTGTATACAGTCCCCAAATCCTGAATTTGCAGTCTTTTCTGCATCACATTGTTAACATTTGGCAGCAGAGTTTCCTGTTGGAAATTGACAGTCTGGTTTGTGCCTCTGTCCTAAATGTTGAATTAATGATTACAAATATCTTATTCACAGCTGAGTGGTTTATACCATGCGCTTTAATCATGTCTGTTCAGAAAATCCACAAGATGTTGGTAGTTTCGTGGTTCCCAAGTAAGATCATATAGAATGAAATTGTCAACATCTTGCAAAATTGCAATGTTTTCCCTTCATTCTAAGGTTTGGAAAAACAGAGGCAACCATGTCTTCCAGGAGTGGGCTTCAAAAAGTTTAGCAACAGGTTCTATGCCCAGTTGCTGGGTGGGTGTGGCCATAGTGGCCTCCTGCCACCCTAGTTTGTCTCCTGCACCATGGAGAGGGGGGCGGCGTTTTTGCCCTCTCTGGGCTCCAAAGACTTTCCTCAAACCTCCAGGAGGATGAAAACAACCTCCCTGGACTCTGGAGGATCTCTGGAAACCGGAAATAGGCCTATTTCCGGCCTTTCCAAACTTCTGGGGTGCCTGTTTTTCACCCTCCCCGAGCCTCCACACATGCCCTGTACTTACCTGCATCCAAAACGGGCCAGCATGGGGACTCCTGGGAGGGGCAGAGCAATTTACTTTCCATGACCAACCAGTGAGGTGGGTTGGGCTAAGAGGGAGTGATTGATCCAAACCCGACTAATGATCTTCCATGGTTAAGGTAGGACATAAGTTTGGGACTCTCTGGTGTAGCCAGTTGCCTTAGCTATATTAGCCTGCTGTTCTTTCTCTTGATGAATAAAATAGAATAGAATAGAACACTTGTATTGGCCAAGTGTGATTGGACACACAAGGAATTTGTCTTGGTGTAAATACTTTCAGAGTACATAAAAGAAAAGATACATGAAAACTCTCGAGGATAATATATGGGATTAGAAGAGTAGCAGTGGTGCAGTCATTAGTAATCCTTGTTCCAAAGGAAGATCTGAGAGTGCCTGAAGCCAAACATATGTGAGAGAAGAATTGGGTCAAACACCATTTGTAGTATTATTTGTAGTCTCTCTTTCTCTCTCCTTGGAACAGGATCCAATCTCTCTCTCTCCATCATCAGAAGCACTGATGCCTTTTCCATTTTGTTTTCCAACCCCAATTTGTGAATTGTAGCGGGTCACAGCATGCCAAAAACTGGGCCACACAAACAAGTGAAGCCCCGTTCATGGGATGCAGGCAGCACACGAAACCACGCCACGCGCCCCAGTCCATGGAAAAACCTCTCCCCATGGAACTGGTCCCTGGCGCCCAAAAGATTGGGGGCTGCTCAGTGGTGGGATTCAAATTTTTTTACTAATGGTTTGGTGGGAGTGGCTTAGTGGGAGTGGCTTGGTGGGAGTGGCGTGGCTTGGTGGGCGTGGTAGGGGACGGTTACTGCAAAATCCCCATTTCCTCCCCACTCCTGGGGGAAGGTTCTGCAAAATCCCATTTCCACCCCATCCCACCCCAGTAACTTGCTTTCAGCTCTGTTCTCCTGTGCAGAGCAACAAAAGAAGACCCAGCCGATCAGCTGGGACTCGGGAGGCAGAGAATAGAGGGGGGGGCGAGGCCTGTCAGAGGTGGGATTTGCCGGTTCTCCAAACTATTCAAAATTTCTGCTAACGGTTCTCCAGAACTGATCAGAACCTTGCTGAATGCCACCTCTGGGGCTGCTGTTCTAACAGGGTTTCATCCCATCTTGTATGATTATTACGTGGGTTGTTCAAGTCCACAGGCCTGCTTTAAATTTACATTTCTCAACTAGAGCAGAGGATTGTCACTGGAAAGCCGCTAAGATTTCCAGATGATGTTTCAGTAATGCAAACAAAGGCAGCTTCTCCCTCCCTTCAGTAAAAGGCATACTTGAACAAACAAAATTTCTTCCTCTATACAAAACATGTTCTTACATTGCTTTTATCCGACTTTACCTTGGATACGATCTTTTCTGGACTCAGCCATTGGGGTGATCCATATAACATGTACCGTTGCATGTAACTTCATCATAGCATACGGCTTAAAGGTTCTGATCTTTTTGAAACAGATGCCTGAGTTTAAGAATCAAAAAAGTTTTAAACGAACGTTTTTCATATGAAAGTTCTTAAGTGTTAATTATGCAAGTAGTTGTTCCATCCCTTTCTTCCCCACTCATTGATATCATATTTTTAAATATAGGATACTGCAAATAAGTCAGAAATAGAGAAGTGGATGCTTTTTAAATATACAAGACATATATTTTATACTGCCCTGTTTCTGTTCCAGTTGCTAATACCTAAGGTGATATCTATCATTAAATAAGTGAATAGAATTTAACTTAGTTTAGTTAGGATAACTGGAATAAATTTCCAGTTTAGCACCAGGGATAAATGGAACATGATCAAATACACATATACGGGGAATGAATTTTCTGCAATAAATTATTAGATATGACGAGTACCAAAAATAACAGAGACATCTGTGGCATTGTAATGACTCCCAATTTTATTGTGGTCTGAGCTTTCACAGGCTACAGTTTTCCATCACCACGAAAAGATTGATAATTCTTTCCTTATCAGATTCTGCTACTGCAGAGATCACGGTTCTCACGGTTTAATTCCTGACTTAAGGATATGTCTTTCCACCTTGAATTATTTCAGTCAATTAGGAATTGTGTCCTGGCTGTCCTTATCTCACAATAGCCAGTAAGACTTTGCTATGCATTAAACTCGCAAAGCTCAGTTCCAGGTAATCCTCGACTTACAACAGTTTGTTTAAGGGACGGTTCAATGTTACAAAAATGTGACTTATGACCAAATTCAACCTTTGCAGCTTCCCCATGATCATGCGATCAACATTCAGATGCTTGGCAACTGACTCGTACTTATGACCGTTGCTGTGTCCCAGAGTCATGTGATCCCCTTTTGCGATCTTCTAACAAGCAAAGTCAACGGAGAAGCCAGATTCCCTTAACAACTAGGTTACTAACTTATCAACTACAGCGAGTCACTTAACAACTCTGGCCACTGTGGTCATAAAATGGGCAAAACTCATTTAATGTCTTGCGTAAAACAGATATCTGAGGCTCAGTTGTGGTCATCAATTGTACTTCTGGGAAGGGTTATATGGTTGGTTCTAGCCAGTGGTGGGATTCAAATGTTTTTTACTACCGGTTCTGTGGGCGTGGCTTGGTGGGCGTGGCAGGGGAAGGATACTGTAAAATGTCCAATCAGAGGTGGAATTTGCCGGTTCTCCGAACTACTCAAAATTTCCACTACTGGTTCTCCAGAATTGGTCAGAACCTGCTGAATACCACCTCTTGTTCTAGCCCATTCTGTGCCTTTTCCTTCTCTAAGACTCAATTGTCTAGACTTGTCTGTGGGTTCCTACCCTTGGCCGCGCCTGCTTCTCCTCCAGCGTTCCACCTCTGTGCATTCACCTCCAGCTTTTCTCCTCGGCTGGCCCACCCCTAGCTGTTCGGTCTGGCCAGTGGGCCATGGTCCCTCCATCTCAGGCCCTTCAATGTGGCCCATTCGATGAAACACTGTTCGTCCCGGGCTTTTGACTTCCCGGGACAGTTCACTGCCAGCCAGTTGGCTAGCTGCCAATGCTGGCAGCCAGAAGCCATGGTGCGATCGATCACAAGTCTGGAGGGTTTGAGGCAGGTGCTGCAGCCAGACGACTTCAGATGCTTGTTAGGAGAAGGAAGGGGAGGAGCTGGAAGCTCCCTTGTTCCTGATCATGCCTCCCTGATAACGAACGGGAAAACAAGAATGGGAATTTCTTTCTTTTCCATATCCTTTCTGCCACAATTTTAGACTGAATCCATAGCTGACCACTGGTTTTGGTTTTTAAAGTTGATCCCAAACTACGGTATGAATCTTGGCGATGGTGTCTCTATGCTGAATCGATTATGACAACAATCGGTGAATGCTGCTTCGATTGTTGGGCCACCTTGGATTAAATGTAAGAGTGGCAAAGATTTCTGTCTGGTTAAAGCTGCCTAGCCTGCAGGGTGACAGCTTCTTTAATTTTTTCCCCAGAAATTCATTAAGTTTCAACAAAATAATATATAACAAAGAAACAAAAAGAAATAGATGAAAGAAAGTCAGGAAAGTTTTTGTACTTTAGGAGTGCAAAAAAGGAAAAGGAAGGAGAAAATGTAAAAAAAAAAAAAGGAACTTAACTCGCTACAGATAGAAATTTAAAATATAGTAATGTCTTACTTTACAGTACATGGTATTTCTATAATTATAAATAGTTCTAATTGTCAAAACCACAGATTAAAATTTCATTTATTTTGGTTTGAAGAAATAAAACTCCAAAACTGGTTTCCAAACAATAGACACAAAGCTAGATATTTTTTTTTCCTTGATTAAAATAATCCATTTTGTGGCTTCTTTCATTTCATCAAAACAAGAAGAAACAGACAGGGCCAAAACAGAATGCATAGAATTGATATATTCCTGTGTATCAGTGCAAAGTCAAACCTATTGCAATGGAAAGGGAAATGGAGCACATTTTGCCATTGTGGGGAGGTTTCGGTCATCTGGCGGGGGTGGGTGGGAGATCTTCTCAGCCTGCTGTCAGGAGTGGGATTCAAATTTTTTAACAACTGGTTCTGTAGGCGTGGCTTAGTTGATGGGTGTAGCTTGGTGGTCATGTTATTGGGTGGGCGTGGCCAGCTCAATATCACTCACATCGAGGCACGCATCTCCTCGCCTGGCCTCTCATGACTGTGGAGATGCTGCAACAGTTGTAAGTGTGAAAAATGGTCATAAGTCACTTTTTTCAGTGCCATTGTAACTTTGAATGGTCACTTCACACAAGCAAAAAAAGGAGAGGAAAAAAACTCCAGAGATGTTCCTGAGACAGGAAGTCTAGTCCTGTCAAGAATGTAATAAGGGTTAACGGAGAGGCAGTTTCTGTAAGCAACACCAGAATGTTTCCTTCCTGCCTTCCTTACAGGATTAGGCCAGGAATTTCTTCTAACAACCGGTTCTCCGAACTGCTTAGAATGTTAACAACCGGTTCTAGCGAATAGGTGCAAACTGGTAGAATCCCACCCCTGCCTGCTGTCCAGGAGATGGAAGAAAAGTAAAGATAGTGGACAGGTAAAGACTGCTGCATGTTTGTTTGTTTTTCTTAGGCCAGTGGTGGCTAACCTTTTTGAGCTCCTGTGCCAAAAATTATGCGTGCGCTTACACACAAGCATGCTCTCATGCCAACTCCCAGAAGGCAATGCGTGTGCCCCTCACGCTCCCTGCACATGCACGTGCAATCCCCCGCCCCGTTACCTGCACTGTGCCACCCAGCTGATTTTCGGACTGTTTGAGGCCTTTATCGGCCTCCCAGACTTGAGAAAAGCCTCTGCAGCCTGAAAAATAGGCCCGTTTTGTCACTTCCGATATTTCCGGAAATACAGAAAGTGATGAAACAGGCCTATTTTTCAGGCTGCGGAGGCTTTCCTCAAGCCTGGGAGGCCGAAAAAGGCCTCAAACAGGCCGAAAATCAGCTGGGAGGCACGCACATGGGTAGTGAGGTAAGTTTGTCTGTGGCTCGCGTGCCGGCACAACAGGCTCTGTGTGCCACCTGTATGCCATAGGTTCACCATCATGGTCTTAGGCTCTTTAGTTTTAAAGAAAACAGGAACTCGTCAGCTCTTCAGACAGATTGCCCTCCAACAGCATTTCCACACTTTGTAAATGAAGACACGTCTCTTACAGCAGCCTCTGCAGAAGCTCAGTATCAAGCCAGCTTGATGATACGATTCATGAAAGCTAGTTGCTAAAGCTTCCTGCTCCTATCTTCGGCACCTTTTCATAACCAGAGAAGACATCCCAAATCCATCTGGGCTTCTACTTTAGGCAGATACTGATACTCTCGTAGTTTGCTTACCAGTTTCACAGATGGTCACATAAATTCTGAGGCTCCGACAGCCAAACGTTCCACTGACTATTTCTGTTTCTTTTTATTTGGTTCTCTAATTTACTTTACAGGTAAGTGTTTTAGATATTTGAAACGAAAACTTTAAAAGGACCATAGTGATATTTTTTTTCTACGTATATAATGGATAAAGTAATTGTAGTAAGCACGGAGCTTTGCAGCACATGAAACAAGACTTAAGATCCTTCATTAATGGATTCTATAATCTAAAACAGAGTTTATTAGATGTTATTCCTGAGTTTCTTTCTGATCACTAAATCACCCCGAGTCATCTTTTCCAAATCTGGAGACACCATTACAACATTTTCCTTAAATTCTTTATAGCGTGAATCAGCCATTCCCGACTCAACATTTGTTTACAAGTGCTGGGATTTAACTTTACAGAATTCACAGCTGCCAAAATCAATCCTGTATAAGCCCAATTCTCTGGATACCACCTAGGAGAGGATGCTGCAAGTACAGGTAGCCCTCGACTTACAACCATTCATTTAGTGACCATTCACAATTCTAAAGACACTGAAAAAAGTGACTTATGGCCATTTTTTTACTCTTACAATCATTGCAGCAGCCCTGTGGTCATATGATCTATCGGCTGCTTCAATGGTGGGATTCAAAGTTTTTTTTTACTACCAGTTCTGTGGCCGTGACTAGGTGAGCAGGGCTAGATGAGGGTGGCCATGTGGTCATGTGATTGTGTGGGCATGGCTATGTGGTCATGTGACTGGGGAAGGTCAAAAATCTTGTTTTCTTTCACAGCAACCTCCCGCACCCCATTTTTGGCCTAGTGGGCCTCAGGGAAGCTTCCTGGGTGCTGAAAAAAGAAGCATTTTGAAGCCTTCTGAGGTAAGTACAACAGCGAGGGTGGAGATCAGCTGTGCCGCGTGATTTAGATCATCTAGAAAGCAAGAAATCCAATGATTTCCTGCTTTCTAGCTAATCTAAATCATGTAGCACAGCTGATCGTCAACCAGCTGATCGTCGGAAATACCGGTTCTACCAAACTGGTAGGATTTTTTTACTACTGGATCACTGAACTGGTAGCATTTTTTACTACTAGTTCGGGTGAACCGGGCCGAACTAGCCACATTTCACCTCTCGGTTGCTTGGCAAGTGGCATGTATTTAGGATGATTGTAGTATCCCGAGATTATGTGATCACTTTTTTTGACAAGCAAAATCAATGGGGAAGCCAGATTCCCTTAACAGTGGTGTTACTGACTTAACAACTGCAGCCACTTAACTGTGGCAAGAAAGGTCATAAAATGGGGCAAAACTCACCTAGCAACTGCCTCGCTTTAGCAGTGGAAATTTTAGGCTCGGTCGTGGTTGTATATTGAGAAGAAGGCTAGAGATGAAGTGCTCAGCCTGAGATACCCCTGGACATCTTTTTACTGAAGTCAAATGTGCCATAATGAGCTTCCAAATAAGCAGCCCAAATGTCCATAATTACTCCAGGTTAGATCCGCAGTCCTATGTTCATCTACTGCTAGAACAGCATTACAGACATCCTCAGAACTGGACAGTGGGCTGCATGGAAATGAATCTGAATACCGTTATATTAGATCACAACCCTGCAAATATATATTTTTAATTGTTAAAAAAAATATTTTTAAAAAAACTTAAACATTTTAAGTTTTATTTTCTGAATTTATCTTGTTTTATCCTGAGATTATAACTGTGGCTGTTTGAGTTAGCTCAGGAAAGGGCTATTTGAATTGTTGTTTGTCTCTGTGAGTTTTCTTTATAATTATGTGCTTCAGTTGGCCATGTTTGCACATAATTCTGAGCTGGATTATTTTAACAAAAGTTGTGCACTCAGTTTGCACATAATGTTAAAGCAATATTAACCCTCCCTGCAATTGATGTCACATTGTTTAGCATTTTCTATACAAACTAAGTCACTTTATGCACTATGATTCCTGTAAGTCATCTTAAAATGGCTTCTGTCTTGACAGGGCAGATAGACTCAATATTCTCAATAAGTAAGTAAGGTAAGTAAGTAAGTAAGTAATACATGAATACACCAGAACAGAAGTACAGGTCTATAGTTCTAGTAGGAAGAGGAAGCTCAAGCACTAGCAATAGCATTTAAACTTATATAATGCTTTATAGCACTTTATAGCCCTGTCTAAGTGATTTACAGAGTCCGCATATTTCCTCCAACAATTTGAGTCCTCATAACCCTTCTGATGTTCCTGAATTACAATTCAAAAGATTGTTCAGTACTAGACATATTGGTTGAGATTACTACCCCCACTCTGTCACAATTATTCCTGGCCAGCTACATATTACATACTTCTATTTCAGGGTTGAAAGAGTCAATAGTGGGTTTCTAATTATGCCCACATGCTTCTCATTCTTCCTTCTAATCCATCTGCCTCTCTGAAAGAATGTAGATAAAAATCAGATTTGGATCTGATTGTTGTTTGTGTTGTATTTAACGTTAATTCTGAATTTCTGCAAAGTTACAAGCAGATTTCATTGGTGGTGTCTTTTCTCTTCTTTTAAATCTACAGTATTTACTATGAAGACTTACCAGCAACAAAAGGGATGACCTGTTGAACTAGCCTAAAGAGGAATCATTAGTCATCTAACTCAACCAGCATTACAATACCAGTTTTAGCTTGAAGGGCTATGTGTTAAACTATGTGTCCTTATCAAACGGCTGGAACAACCAGAGGCCAAATATGCAGAGTCTTTCAGCCGTCACAGGGGGAGGAGAGAAAAGGCCCCCCATGAAATCTGGAATGTGTTTCTACTTATTGTCCATCCAAGTAAAATAAAATCATTTCTCTTGCCACCATATGGTTCCCCTTAAACGAGAAACTGTATATATTGGTCTAAATCCACAATCGTTTTGCTGACATATTATTTGCTATATTAGAAAATGACTGCAGTCTGTGTCTGCTGTACTTGCTCCTCAGACTAAGGGCCACAAATGTGGGGAGGAAGCAGCATTTCTCAACCCTGGGCCTGAGAAAACCGAGTTCTCTAAGGGAGCACGTTCCTTTGAGACAGACTTGAAAAATCTGCTCGCAGCTATTGCTGCTCCCAGGTTTAGTAACAGTGAATACTTTGCTCGGCTTGGGAACTCACACGTTGTTCCCTGCAAAAGAGAAGCAGACTTTTCTCCACTGGTAGAAACGGTTTTAAAAGAAACCATCTCTCTCTCTCTCTCTCTCTCTATATATATATATATATATATAATACAAAGTATATATATATATGTGTGTGTGTGTGTGTGTGTGTGTGTGTGTGTGTGTGTGTATGTAAGGTTTTTAAGCTGATAATTTTAAATAATAAATAAGGGAGACTAGTATACTAGTCTCCCTTATTTATTATTTAAAATTATCAGCTTAAAAACCTTACACACATGTAAAGAAAAGGCAACGAAACAAATAGCTTTCTGTCGGTATGGTCTCTGGTGATGAGCCGAAAGACAGAAAAGAAAGCAGTATGCTTTCTCCCTTAATTGGGGCTTAACAGGGTGTTATAATACAATATATATATATATATATATATATATATATATATATATATATATATATATATATATATATATATATATGGATCTTTGGTTCTTCGGGTTTTCTCCCGCGTAGAGTTGGAAATATTTAGGCGACGTTTCGATGAAGTCTCATTCATCATCTTCAGGCTTCTGTCTTCGGCCTTGTGCTTCTCAGAGTGATGTGAGCTTGCAGCTGCTTCTTCCTTTTAACTACTAGTGGGGGTGTGACTTGATTGGGTGGGGACTTGGCTGTGTTCTGATTGGGTGGGGGTGTGTTCTCATTGGTTGGGGGTTTGGCTGTGTTCTGATTGGTTGGGGGTTGGCTGTGTTCTGATTGGCTGGGGGTGTGTTCTGTTCTGGTGGGGGTTTGGTTGTACTCCGGTTAGTCTCAGTTGCTGGGGGATTTGAGCTGGTGAGCTGTGATCCTATTGTTTGGCTTCGCGTTCGTGGTCGTGTCACATCTTCATGGTGGGCATCAGTTCCCTTCATGTATGGGTTGGGGGGGTTTGAAGCAGGTAGAGATGCAGCTGTGGTACGGCTTCTGGTCCGTGGTCGTGTTTCATCTTCTGTGTGGGTGTGAGTCTGCTTTCTGCGTGGAAGTGTGGTGGTAATTTCTTGTGTGGCCTTTGTGGGTGTGGTACAACCAAACCTCCACCAGAACAGAACACACCCCCAGCCAATCAGAACACAGCCAACCCCCCAACCAATCAGAACACAGCCAAACCCCCAACCAATGAGAACACACCCCCACCCAATCAGAACACAGCCAAGTCCCCACCCAATCAAGTCACACCCCCACTAGTAGTTAAAAGGAAGAAGCAGCTGCAAGCTCACATCACTCTGAGAAGCACAAGGCCGAAGACAGAAGCCTGAAGATGATGAATGAGACTTCATCGAAACGTCGCCTAAATATTTCCAACTCTACGCGGGAGAAAACCCGAAGAACCAAAGATCCACATACAAATACCCGCGAAAATCTCCGAAAACATATATATATATATATATATATATATATTCTTGAACATGCAAAGAGTGTGATGATAGCCACAAAGCAGCAGGAACTGCCCAATTAAGAAGAGAAAGCCCTTGAGGATATTGGAGGACCAGTTGTGGGATTCAAAACTTTTTACTACCGGTTCTGTGGGCGTGGCTTGGTGGGCATGACAGGGAAGGTTACTGTAAAATCCCCATTCCCGCCCCACCCCACTAACCTGCTTTCCAGCTCCGTTCTCCTATGCAGGGCAACAAAAGAAGATCCAGCCGATCAGCTGGGACTCGGGAGGCAGAGAATAGATGGGGGCAGGGCCAGTCAGAGGTGGTATTTGCCGGTTCTCTGAACTACTGAAAATTTCTGCTACTGGTTCTCCAGAACAGGTCAAAACCTGCTGAATACCACCTTTGCGGAGGACCCTTCAAGGTGCGATGCAAATATTAGTTTTAGTGGGAAAAATGGGGTTTTTTTTTTCTTCAGAAGCACCACCCTCAAATGTAATAAATACAAAGTACACAGACTCAATGTTTGTGGTACGCTGAAGATCAGATTGGATTCCAGACGTCTTCCTTCAGTCTGCTAATAAGGATAGTACTGGGCTTTCCAATGAAATACATAGTTGGTCAAAGAGAGAGCAGGAGTGAGGTGAGAATGCAAGAACAGCTATTGCTAATACAGATAATTCTTGACCTACAACAATTCATTTAGTGACCGTCCAAAGTTACAGCAGCACTGAAAAATGTGACTTATGACCATTTTTCAAAGTTAGAGCCTTTGCAGCATCCCCATGGTCATGTGGTCAAAACTCAGGTGCTTGGCAATTGCTTCCTATTTATGACATATGCTATGCTGTGTCCCAGGATCATGTGATCATCTTTGACTGAGCAAAATCAATGGGAAAGCCAGACTCACTTAAGAACTGGGTTACTAACTTATCCACTACAGTGAGTCACTTAAGAACTCTGGCAAGAAAAGTTGTAAAATGGGGGAAAAACTCACATAACAATATAAATTTTGGGCTCAGTTGTGGTCATAAGTTGAGGACTACTTGTATTTAATGGATATTTGATGCCTTAGTATTGTTTATCATGGCATTGTTACTCTGATGACGATGATAATATTAACGCTGTGTTAGCAGTAAAGCAAGTTTAAGCCCAACCAATCTTGCCCAAAGTCTCCTTAAGAAGATAGAATTCTTTATTGGCTAAATGTGATTGGACACACAAGGAATTTGTCTTGGTGCAAATACTCTCAGTATACATAAAAAAAAGATACATTCGTCAAGAGTCAAGAATATCAGGTACCACAATGATAGTCACAGAGCACAATAAGCAATCAAATCATACTAGGAAACAGTCAATATAAATCGTAAGGATACAAGCAACAAAGTTACAGTCAATACAATCACAAGTGGGAGGAGATGGATGATAAGGAGTGATGAGAAGATTAACAGTAATAATAGTGCAGATTTTGTAAATAGTTGAACAGTGTTGAGGGAATTACTTGTTTAGAAAAGGTCTTCAAACTTGGCAAGTTTAAGACTTATGAACTTCAACTCCCAGAATTCCTGAACTAACATGACTGGAGGAGGAATTCTGGGAGTTGAAGTCCACAAGTCTTAAAATCCCTGCCTTAAAGCCTGAAAACATTATTGTTTACCATATAGGAAAGAAAAAATTGAAGGTTTTTTTTAAAAAAAATACATAGACATAAAAATGATACCAAGGAGAGGGAGAATGTAGGTTCAACATGGTCACATATTCCAGTCATAGCCAACAAATGGATCAGTTTGTCTCACTCTGGTCTTGGGGTAAGGTGGAAACTTGAGGCAAACCTTCTATATGAGCTCTGAGATGCTACAGTATGTCTGTTTCCAGCATCAGCAACCTTAAAGAAATGAAAGAATATAAAGGAGAAAACATTTTACAAGGCCTGCCAGTGAGAAGCTAAACTGGTGACCTTTGGTCATCTTGGGTAGCAAGACATTTGGAGGAACTGATGCTACAATCAGGATCAGGAAGGCCCTCAACAAAGACCTGGTCTTTCAGGATATATGCTGGTTTGTGAAAAGGAGGAGTTGGGCAGCTGAACTACTCAGTGGTGAAGGAGATTCCTCTGAAGGAAAATTTGCAGTGATGTGAAGAAGTACTGTCTCTAATTCCTGACACCTCATGTTTCAAATAAGTGGTGTCTTGGATAATAGGTTTGAGATCAACCCTCATAAGATGGGGCTGAATTGCTCCATAACTCTAGAAATTAGTTTGAGCGATCTTTTCCAGAAAATAGGCCTCATCAATAACATGAGCGATGAGGTCATAGCTTCCCTGCCCGCCAAAGCAGTACAAAGGTGCCTCTCTAAGATCAGATATCTTCATCGCATCTTTTGAGCATCTGTGTTGTTCACCGATCAGGTAGCTTCAGTTCTCAAAGGCTAATGATAATTATCTCTTTGAGAAACCGGAAAACTTACTCATTCCGGTGCCAAAGTTAAAGAAAAGAAAAGAGAAGAAAAATCTCCAAGGAAGTCCTATGTTATGACTGCATTGAATTCAAACAATGAAAGGAGCTAAGTAGGTAACGCGATACACAGGAACACACAAACGAAAACCATTCACAGATCAGAGCAGAGATTGCTGCCCTAAGCATTACAAAAGGAAGCAATCTCCGGGCCGGACTTGAACATACGGCGGCGAGAAGAAACGCTTCTGCAGACGCAGAAACATTTGCAACAGTGCTAGTAGAGAAAAGGGTGTCAAATTCATCAAAGGGAAACACAAATACATGAGAGCTTCCCTTGAGTCAACTTTTCTTGGTGAAAAATATTGGGTAGAGCTGAGCCAACATTTTCTCAGAAGCCATTTCTGCTTTGGAAGAATGTCTATGGACATTCTCAGTTCATCCAGGTCATGGTGGTCCCAAAGGTACTGGGTTGTTTTTCAAGAGGCAACTGGACTTTCTGGTTTTTCTTTGAAGACATTTTGCTTCTCATCCAAGAAGCTTCTTCAGCTCTGTGAAGACCATGGATGACTCTGGATGAGGCCATGATTCAGTGGTGGGATTCAATTTTTTTTTACTACCGGTTCTGTGGGCGTGGCTTGGTGGGCGTGGCTTGGTGGGCGTGGCTTGGTGGGCGTGGCAGGGGAAGGATACTGTAAAAGTAGTATTTGCCGGTTCTCCGAACTACTCAAAATTTCCACTACCGGTTCTCCAGAACTGGTCAGAACCTGCTGAATACCCACCTCTGCCATGGTTTCCTTTGATGTGACCTCTCTCTTCACCTGTATTCCAACTACCAAAGCTGTCATGGTAATGAAAAAAAATGATTGCTACAAGACAGCACTTTAGGTGACAGAAGAACCAACCTCAGCCCAGACCACATATGTGCCATGCTGGACCTCTGCTTGACCACTACCTATTTTAAATAGGTATAATTTTTATATCTTGTTTCTATTTTTATCTGGCTGTACACCGCCCCGAGTCCCTTTTTTGGGAGATGGGGCGGTATAAAAATCTAATAAATAAATAAATAAATAAATAAATAAATAAATAAATAAATAAATACAATGAAGGTTTCTACAGACAAAAAACACGGCTGCACCATGGGCTCACCTGTGTCCCCCATTGTGACCCATCTCTACCTGGAAGAGGTAGAAACCAAAGCCCTAGACTCCTTCACAGGAATCCCACCCTCTCACTGGTATAGGTATGTGGATGATACTTGGTTCAAGATTAAAAAAAAACGGGAATTGGAAGCGTTCACCAAACATATCAAAATCCAGAGCTGAAGAAGCTTCTTGGATGAGAAGCGAAACGTCTTCAAAGCAAAACCAAGAAAGACTAGTTGCCTCTTGAAAAAGCACCTCTGGGACTGTTTTGGGAGAACATTTCTGAGAGTTTGCTTTGCTCGAAAAAGGCTACTCTGTGCAATGTTCTCCAAATGTGCATTTGTATATGTGTGTGTGTGTGTGTGTGTGTGTGTGTGTGATGTGCAAAAAGGACATAGCTGTCATTTGCTGTCTGCATTGCCAAGGATGCAAAATGGTAACCAAACCGCCGTTGCTGTTGCCACTGCTTGTACACGGCAGCCAAACATAATACAGCAAATTTTAGGAAAGCAAATAAACGACAGGTAATCCTCGACTTACAACAGTTCATTTAGTGACCATTCAAAGTTACAACGGCACTGAAAAAAAGTGATTTCCGACCTTTTTTCACACTTACGACCATTTCGGCATCCCCTTAATCACGTGATTAAAATTCAGATGCTTGGCAACTGACTCATATTTATGACCACTGCTGTGTCCCTGGGTCATGTGATTCCCTTTGGCTACCTTCTGACAAGCAAAGTCAACGGGGAAGCCAGATTCACTTAACAACCGGGTTACTAACTTAACAACTGCAGTGATTCGCTTAACAACGGTGGCAAGAAAGGTCGTAAAATGGGCCAAAACTCACTTAACAAATGTTTCACTTAGCAACAGGAAGTTGGGTCTCAGTTGAGGACTATCTGCATGCTACTGGTACAGCTTTACTGTTGTTAAAGGAATTTCTTTTCCCTTCAATGAAAAGCTTTGATTTTAGTGCTCGCAGATAGGATGATTTTCATATACTAGCACACACAGCTCTAGCTAGTTCCAAATGTCCAAGACTGCAATAACTTGCAGTTAGTAAATTTGCTATGAAATATCAGGGGGGGAAAAAGAGTTACATTTGGAATTCGGCTCCATGTTCAAATCTGGAACACATATTTTAGTGACCCAAGCATCTGTTGTACACCTCAAAGCTTTTTTTTCCTGTACAGTTGATTTTTAAATGAAATTATATCTGACTGCAAGTTTTCAAAGATCTACCGCATGTACATTTCAAGCGAAACTTCAAGCTTGTATTAGCATGGCTGGTAGAGGGAATTCTGACCGCTTCAAACATAATGCCAACCTGGATTGGACTCTCCTGGGCCAATTGGGTTTATTTATCCATTCATTATATTTCTTACTCTCCCCCCACCCACCCCCAGCTATTAAAATCCTTTATGAAAAGGTTCACTTGAAAGAATAACATAACAATCCTCAAGGTATCAATACCTTGAAGAGTGCAACAGAAAACTCTCGGTCCTTTCAAAGGCTTTTTGGGATGGATCTCTTATTTTGGATCCTACTTAGACCCAGTGCTGGGGAATAGATATCTTGGGTGTAGTGTGATGAATGGCCCTGCTGGATTGCAGGCAGGCTGTAGCAGAGTGTCCCCAGGCACAGCAT